>OX393584.1:21518220-22170490 GCA_947652605.1 Elmis aenea
TTTTTGAATTATTATTACATACATTTTAGTTATCGCTAGAAATATTTTTATAAATGTTCAATTAAAGTTACTACGGTCCCAATTTGAAATATTTTCTGTGTATTTATATTTTAGTTAACACACCATAAACACTAACTTACATTAAACATTGTGCACACTGTATAGAACGCAATGTTGTTACTACGGTCCCAATTTGAAATATTTTCAGTGTATTTATATTTTAGTTAACACACCATAAACACTAACTTACATTAAACATTGTGCACACTGTATAAAACGCAATGTTTGCAAAATGCGTGGAACCAGAATTTAAGCAGACATTTTGGTAGAACCGAGTGTCGTATTATAAACATTCAAAAAAATGGATTATAGGATTGATTTAGTAATCATCTTATCATACTGGTCCAATAAATAAATGCAAAAATTATTTTAAGAAATCTCGATTTAAACGTGAGATTGCTCTTCATTATAAAAAAATGTCAAAAATGCGTAAACAAAAGATAAAACTAAACCTTTCTTGTTCTTTCTTTCAATTGTTTCAAATTCCGCTGTCTTCCTTCATAGCCTACTCGAAAATATTACTTTGCCCTAATAATTAACAATAAAATCGCGATATCTCGCAAAATATCAATTTTAGGTATAAAACAGTATGAATGTTTTCGAAAGAGAATTACATTTTCTATAAGACGGTGTAAAAAAATATAGGGTGTTGTATTTAAAAAAAATGAGTTATCGATGTTTAAAGTTTCACGAGTTAGACCAAGCGTAAAAAACGCCCTGTATAATATTTTAAAAATGTAGGTGGTGCAAAGTGTTACATAATCTATTGTCAATCTTATCTCCAAGCGAATTTCTTCAGACTTCTCAAAGTTTTTAAATGTTAAAAATTTTTGAAAATACTGTATTTTCATGAAAATGCAATTTTCACGAGAACGGTTGACTTTGGACCCATATGACCTTATACATTTTTTGAATTAAATTTAAAGAGGAATCCAAAAATGTAAAAATATACAGGGTGTTCCATAAGAAAAAGTATAACTTTGATATGCCACTCTTTTTTGGAGCACCCTGTACGTTTGAAAATATTTTTAAAATGTAGCCCTTATTGACTTACATAATCTAACAGCGACAGAAATTGGAAAATATAAACCGTTTCGCCATAAAACTCCGACGCGTCCGTCGTGACTCACCCTGTAGCATGAATGAAGAAATATTAACCAGAGAAGCCTATGAAGCAAGGTCACAGGGACAAAACAAAGGGGTAGACCAAGAAAAACCTGGCAAGACGAGGTTAAAAAAGCAGCAACGGATAGAAACATCTAAAAATCTAAAGGGAAGAGATAAAAAAGTCAGCACAACAAATAGTCCTCAACGTAATAGTGGAAGGGCTTGGGACTAAATAAATAAATAAATAATCAAGCAGCAAAAATGTTAATGTTTTACATAATAGTCTCATGTTTAAGCTGTAGTTTAGGGCAAAAATCGAATGGCAACTTAACCCAGATATGCCCAATGTCCTACATGTAGGACACCTTTTAAATTGGCCGCCATTGCATTATTTTCAAAATGCAAGTGTCTCCATGTGTTACTAATCTAACGAACTAAAGTTAAAAGGGCAGTTTCTGGTCACATGTTGCAGATTTGACTGCGGTAGTTTTAGTTTTCGTGTCAGAAAGTGTGTTAAAATGAACGGAAATTTTAGTGATTACGATATACGCTTCCAAAGGTAAGTTTTTACAAAATTTTTATTAAATTTTATGATTGATTACGGAACTAAATGTTTAAAAAGTACTTAGGGTCAGTTATTTTGAGTAATGATCGTTTAATTTTTTATCTGTGACCCTTGAAAACTAAGTGTCCTATATGTAGGACGTTGGGCACATGGCCTACTATTATTATATTTTTCAGGGGTTTTACTCTACATGACGCAGTAACGATTTTAGAGGCAGAAGATGAACAGGAGCCATATTCAGCAGCTACCATTACTATTTTCCCTCCCGAAAACGCAAATGGCAACATCACTGATGAGGACTCTGGAGAGGAAGACATTTTAAACCTTTCTAATTTACCAGCAAGTCAGCTAAGAGCTCCAGCTGAAATTGAGCTTCGATGTCCATCTAATCAGGTACCTGATCCTGAGAACAGCGATTTCAACGATTCCGATGACAACGTTCCACTTGCAACACTTCGTTCAACAAAAGTTACCAAGAAACTAAAAAAGTGTAATTGGACAACAGGAGATATACCGTTTGAACAGGTTAAGTGGATTGTGGAGGATCCTTTGCCAATAGACCATTCACCTTTGTCACTGTTTGAAACAATTTTTGATGATGAAATTTTAGAATTAATAGTGATTGAAACGAACAGATATGCTTCCAGTAAAAATAAAATCGGGAATGTTACCAAAAAAGAAGTAAAAGCCTTTTTAGGAGTGATTATTTTGAGTGGATATGTTGTTTTACCAAGACGCCGGTTATATTGGGAAAAAAGCTATGATACTCGAAATGACTTAGTGTCCAAAGCTATATCAAGAAATACATTTGAATTTATAATCTCAAACACATTTTTCTGATAACAACAAGATAAATAAAACTGATAGGTTTGCAAAAGTTAGGCCACTTTTCCAGCACCTAAATAAAAGGTTTATAGAAATGTCACCTTTACAAGAAAATCACAGTGTTGACGAATCTATGGTGCCTTATTTTGGACGCCATGGTTGTAAACAATATATTCACGGAAAGCCAATAAGATATGGCTACAAACTGTGGATGGGGTGCACCAGAACCTAATTACAAATGCAGTAGATTTAGCAGTCCACAACGCATGGCAATTATACAAATTAGAAAATAATAATTTTGATCATTTATCTTTTCGAAGACATATTGCATTGAATTTATTACAATCAAATCAGAAGGAAACAGGCCATAACTCAACAGGAAGGCCCAGCGGCAATGAAAATATAGGTGTCAGATATGACAACGTTTGACACCTAGTTATACCTCAAGCCAAACTAGGTGCCGACTTTGTCACCAAAAAACGACAACTAGATGTTCTAAATGTGATGTTGGTGTTCACGTGAAATGTTTTGTAAATTACCATACTTTTTAGAATAAGTACTCCTAATATGTAATATGCCCAACGTCCTATATATAGGACGGCACTTTTCTCTTAACCCTGTATATATTTTTTAAAGTTTTTTTCATATTATAACTATTTTGACTCCCAATAAAAGATTTTTGCACAAATATATGGTTTTATAAAAAAAAAATGTACCTTGGGCATATCTGGGTTAAAGAAGATAAGGTAAATGAAAACTTGCGTCTTTTAGTCCACGCTGTATACAGCATATCTGCTTTAAAGTTATGTAACACTACAGGTCGACCAAACAAAAAAATATTTCAATGCCACGAGATGTAAAAAACCTGTACTGTACATATTAATTTTACAAAACGTTTCACGCTGAACAAGTAAGAAGCTTTAAATGTCACCTATGCTGAGGACATATTTACATATTTTTTTATAACAGGTAGGTCATGATTGTATTTTTTCAGTTACAGTTGTAGAAATTTTGAAATTAATGAAACTGAACGATAAAGTTAATATGTATTGTTACCATAACAAGTTATTGCAATGTGTTACTTATTATTTTGTATAAACACTAATAAAGTCAAACAAACCGAATGCACGATAAGATAATAGCTCACAAAAAATGCACTACACCAGACGTTCCCAATCTTTGTAAGATATTGTACCGGTTTGTAGTAGACAATATGGTGGCGTACCAGTAAGTAAATATTTTTGGAAAAACGGGCCCAAAAAAAATATTCCTGAATTCTCAAGTGATGACTTTTTTTTGTCGCTTGTCTCTCTCAAATATTTTGTCGAGGAAAAAAAAGACTAATCCTACAATAAAACTTTCCTGAATTCCCAACTGATGACCTTTTTTTTAGGTAAATATTTTGGAAACAGAATGCAATGCTATATGTACAATTGTAATAAAAACAATTTAATTCGTAAATACTTTTATTAGGTACACTAAATATAAATGCATGTGTATCATAAACAGGGTGTTTCTTAAATATTGGGAAAAAAATCAGATGGTGATTCCTTATCGAAAATTAAGGGGGGTCTTTCATATAATTTTTTTTCCTTAGATGTCTCCTTTTTGAGTTAAAAAAGGGGGGTGCTTTATTTTATTTCTTAAATTTGGATAAATGTAGAAGAATGATATTTGGTGATGTTTTATACTTAGTAAAAGGTTTCCCATAGTAATATTTTCGATCATCTGCCACCTTTACAGGGGGCTGAAAAGTGCTACCCCTGTTGGTTTTTTTATCAGAACTTTTTGGTGGGTAGTTAAAATTTTGCATTTTTTTTTTTTAAATTGATTTATTTAGAAACTTTTTTTGTTCTTTAGTTGTTCTCGTAAAACCTACCGTTTTTGAGTAACAAAATAAAAGAAACTATGGCAATGGCAACCACCAAAATGAGTCGTTTTATCTTGAAATATTTGATGGATCATGTTGACTTGTTTTATTTTTTACTTAAAAACAGTAGGTTTTACGAGAACAACTAAAGAACAGAAAAAGTTTGTAGATAAATCTATCTTTTAAAATTGCAAAAGTTCAACCCACCAAAAAGTTCTGAAAAAAAAACAACAGGAGTCGCACTTTTCAGCCCCCTGTGAAGGTGGGAGATGATTGAAAATATTACTATGGGAAACCTTTTACTAAGTATAAAACATCTACCAAATATCATTCTTCTACATTTATCCAAATTTGAGAAATAAAGTAAAAACCTAATTTTACGCTCCTCTTTAGGGGGGTGTAACTTCGAAAAGAGACATCTAAGAAAAAAAAATATATGAAAGATCCCCCGTAATTTTCAATAAGGAATCACCGCCTGGATTTTTTGGCAGTATTTAAGAACACCCTGCATAGATATAATAATAATTCTAATTATTGTAATTAATGTGAGGGTTGCACCTGTTTACTTTGAAAAAACCGAAATCTATCAAAATTTTTAAACCTAAATATCTCGGCTATTGTTGCGAATACACAAACACGCCAAAGGAAAAATGTTTTGCAGGTTTTGTTTGCTATAAGATGGCGATAGTCAGATTTTTATTTATGAATTACCGTGCGAGATATTTGACAAATAACTTCTTCTTAAATGGCAGTCGTAGTATGTGATGACTTAGATTTAAAGATTATTTTTTTCTCTTTACAATGATATAATATTATATATGTTGATTTTTAAAAATCAGCGAAATAGCCTTAAAAAATGCAAAATCTTAAGATAAAAATCAAGGTTGCCATGAAAAAAAAAAACAATAATTGACTTCAATTGTTTTCTTTCGACCCTTGCTTGTTTATTTTTCAATAAAAAAATACATTTCATCTCAGTAAAAAATTTAATAATGAATAATGAAAAAATCTAAATACAATATATTAGATCACAAAACAGGTTACAAAATTACAGAAGTCATATATCAACTAAATTTCATCAATTAGTATATGAAAACCAAAATGTTCTAAATCGGAACCGCCTCACTTTTAATTTTGAGAATTTACTAATAATGTCTTTATTATCTGATAATTTAACATCATTGTTTACATACATATGCACACGACTTAATAAATGTAAACAATGTTTCACGCGTTTCAATAATGAAAATGATCTTTTGCCACTTGCATTGTAATCGCTAAACGGTACCTTAATTTTTTTTAAAGATTGTCTCCACCTTAGGAAATGTAGATAGATTGAAGTCTTTCAATAAATACCGTATACATTTTAACAGGATTCGATGGTTTTTCTTCTCGAATATAGTTAATGAAGTGATGATGTTCATCTTTAAAACGTTTTATTTCTATTTCTTATTTTTATACTAAAATTATTTACTCATTCATTAAATTCATCGCCGCTTATTGGTAAATAAACCACAGCAGGGGCCATAAGCGCGCCTACTGCGCCTATTGGGTAGTCTATAACTGATAGAAAACAGAACCAATTTATAATGTATGAAAATTTTAAAAACAGTAGGTTCACAACCATAACTAATGCGTTTTAATTTTTCGATACCTCCAAAATTTAGAGAAAATTAAGCATACAGTAATAGTATATTACATAACAAGAGTTGTAAGCAGCATATTACGTAATTGCTATACAACTCGTGTTATGTAGCTTACTTTTTCTACGATCACATAATACATACGATTTTAACGGCTTTTTGGCGAATACACAAATGTAATTACGTTGTCTTGTCAATTTCGACGTAAGCCTACTTTGACATTTCTAGACAAATGTGCGTTTTGCTTACCGTGCGTTATAACTCACTAACTAGGCAGGCAGGAAGTGTTCGATGTGAGTCTACTTTGATAATTTCTAAAAAAAAACTGTGCTATTTGCTTACCGTGCGTAAGGACCCACTTACTATGCTTGCAGGCTATACGGCAAGAGTCATTGACATTAGTGATCGTAGAAAAAAATAATTTTCAAACGTTATTCTTGAACAGTCAATTTATGGTAAATATCTTTTTAAATTTGAATTCAGCACTAAATTACACAAATTCGTTCTAAGATAACCGATTTGGTAGTTCTCAAGGTAAGCGAGATTCCAGTGATGAACTCTAATTTTGAACACCCTGTATACAACGCAACTTTTTTTATTGATTCATCAAAAAGAAATAATTATTAAAGCCTCTGAAAAATTTGAAACGTTCAATGATGTTGTACAGAAAAAGACCACGATTATATAATACAGGTTCTTTGTAGATATTTCAACTCTTTTGCTGTGTGTGCCTTTAAACTTGCTGAATATAATAGGAACAGGTGTTGGAAAAGTTGTATACCGTGATCCAGGCAAGTAAAATCAGCAATAGATGAGCGCGAATGAAATACGACTTGGCAGGTGTAGTAAGTAACTTAAACTTGAAACAAATATGCCTGGTAGTTAACCATCAAGCACGATTGAGTTAAAAAAGAGTCACTTCAATACGTTGTAGGAAGTATTGGGTGAAAGGGAAAAGGTGCATACGTTGATAGACAATTGCATTTGGACAGGGTGACGGAGATATGGAATTAAGGCCTTTAAAAAAGCTATGGTTTTCAAACTTCTAATGGTAACTTTGTTAAGCTAGTTTATGTGCTCGCATGTTCTCAGTCAATAAATATGGTTCTTGGGTGACGCAGTGTTGTATTAAAACAATAAATTTGTAACTCTTTATCCCTTCATTCGCCCATCCTTTTTGAGGCGGATTTGCTCAGACACGGTTAGTTGTTTCATATTTTTAATCAAAAATGTTTTTAAAATCGAAAGTTACCCTCTTCGAACGTGCATTGGGATATACATGGGAATTCTTTTTAAGTCAGATACGTTCATAATGGTCGATCGAAAATAACTGAATTTAAGCAGTAAATGGTTTGGGGCACTGCTGGTATAACTTTTACTTGCAACAAATTATATTTGTACAAAAATATGTTTTGGGGAAATTTATGTAGGTTTAAATTACTTCATTTAATCGGGTTTCATTTGTATGACTCCATCGTTGAAACAATTACGTAAATGAAGGAATTGCTGCGTGTTATATCACTGTCCGTATGTAGGTAGTTATTGTGTGTGGTGTGATATCGCTAAATAATTTTGTTGGCGTCGACATATTTTCTTTTATGCTATCAGCGTTTAATAAAAGGCAGTTCTATTAAAGAATTAATGCGATCTTCCGAGTGCATTGGCAATTAAGGTCAATAATTCTTCACATGTGAGTAGCACTGCACACTGACCTACATAGTCCGGGCAGGTACTACTGAAAAACGCCAGCAAATACAATATAGTAATAAATCTGTGCATGGGAACGCAGACAGCGCCGCTTCTGTACAATGTCAGCACAAGGTGATCTGGTAGACGCATTAAGCCGGCCATGCGTGTTGCCCCGCATTAAACTGTCGCACAATAAAGTTTTTATAGACATCCAAGAAGGATGTACTCAGTTTTTGGTCACGCAGAAGATACATTTGCATCTGAGCAGCGCACGCAGTTTTCTTTAGCCGTTTTTTGATTTCGATCGCTCTGCAGCATCTTAAGTAACTCGAGTTCGTTAACATGCAAGACACGAACCTTTTGTTTACAAACAATTGAACTTGCACAAAAAGTATGCGATACTGTGAAAATTAAATGAGCATCTTTGAGAAACGGAGCAATTATATGTTGACTTACCGTTTTTGTAGAGCAATGTGTAAAATTAAAAGTGACTGATAAGAACATCAGAGTTAATTTTATAGGAGTATTACTGAATTATCAGTATTACTTGCTCTAATGAGTAACACCAACAGTATTTTCAACACTAGTAACAATAACGTAAATAAAATTTTACATTAAACAGTTTTTCTCCCTAGTTTAAACACAAATCGAAGCAAATATGCAGGCTTGGGCTGGTTCCGGAACGGCTCAATTATGGCTAAACGGTGTTTTTTTTTGTTAACATCGTACCTGTTCGAGGGTTTTTAGCAAATTTTTTATTTTCTTAATAGATAATAACCTTGTAGATTTTCACTGATTTTAAAAGAGACTATTTATCCTGTTATGGTGATATTATATTTGTGTGATTTATAATTAAAACTTTCAAGACATTCGCAAAAATTTCTAAATAAATCTGTAAATAATATTGAAACAAATGAATGTTTTCATTTTACAGTGCATAAAAACTTTTTCCCCAAAAATATTTTTGTACCATCAAGTACAACCGAGTTATAAACGATTTAAAAAAATGTCCATTTTGATTTTTGTGTATTATCTAGAGTGCCATGGGACTTTTTTAAAACATGAAAGCATTACTTAATAGGTATCAAAAATTTTTCTAAGTTAAACTTCTTTGTAGCTTGTATCGTTTACGAGATCCCAATAGTGGCCCCTTTATGTAGACCACCCTTTATATCATTACATTCGAAGTATTTAAAACTACCTTCTGGCGTAAAAATCCAATATGGCGCCGGTAAGAAATGGTCCGTTTGTTATAAAAGTGGTGTAAGTCCATCGTTCTTTGTTTTAAGATACTTAGGGATTTCCAGATTTCAGTCGACCTAAAAATACTAATAAAGTCTACTAAGTTTTCGCACGTAAATGTTTGTAAATTTATTGGCAAATAAATTTTTTGCGAATTCACTTAACTAGTATTTTTGTTTTTAGACAATCAGGTTACCATATTTATAATTACTCAATTGCAAATTTCCAATATTTGATTTACTTAAATTTTAATTTTACTTTAATTACGCCATGGTATAATCCAGTTTTGTTTATAAACAAGAACTAGAAATAGAACACTATTGTTAAATCTTAATTTGTGTAAACTTTTTGCAAATTACATTATGCTGATAAGCTTTTTTGTAAACTCGTACATTTTTGTATTATACATTTTCCAGCATGGGAGAAATTCCTCGGGCTTCAGATGTTTTAGCAAAAAATATGAAAATGTCGAATTTCTTTTTTCTCTCATAACTTTTTTGTTTTAATCATTGGGAACAATTTTATTTATACCTTCTTAAGGTACTTTTTAATGGAGAATGTAACTGTTATTTTAGATTTTTTTAAACACCTACCATTTTCGAGATATTACCCCTAATATCGTTTTTTCTTATGGGCCCTGAAGTTGGCTATGAAATAGTTAAATGTGCTTTGCATTTTTATTTAAATGGAATATTAGTTGCTATATCTATTTCTATAAATAAGTCACAAAATGAAGAGAAATCGTATTTTACCCATGACTTATCAAGCTATTCAAGAAAATAAAAACAAAAAACACTCAATTAAATGTCAAATGACAGTTACCATTTGTCTGCGGTATCATTTATTAGAATTTTATATTATAGTTGTGTAATTCGATACTGTACTCTGTAGTAGTAATTGTTATAATGATAGCTACATTTGAAAATAGCGAAAAATTGACGTGCTATATTCTTTACCATGAAAACTGTAGAAGCTAAGCGAATATACTTACAGCTATATCCCGAGAAAAGGCAACGAAGGGTGCGTAATTACAGAAATTTGGAAATAAATTTAAAAGAATATGTTTTTTTTTCGAGAAACCACCCAAAAATCCAAAACAAATCAAGAAACAATTAGAATTATCTGTTCTTACACAGTTTCTATGGTAAATAATGTAGCATATCAACATATAAAACTTTTAATTAGTTGTAAATTTGCCTATAATTACATAATAACAAATTTGCTACAAAGACTATCGAATTACACAACAAAAATATAAAATTCTAATAAATGATACCGCAAAAATAGTAACTATCATTTGACACTTAATTAGTTGTTTTTTGTTTTTATTTTCCTAGATAGGTTGGTACGAGATATGTAAAATACGATTTTCTTCATTTTGTGACTTATTTATAAAAATAGATATAGCAAGTAATATCTAACTAGACTATTTATTAAACAATCGATTTCGCAACGGAACTTTGGAAATATTATTTTAATTTGTAGAATACAGTAAAAAATTATCAGCAAAGCTAAATAATTAACGTACTGGGCAAACACTTTAAACCGATTTTTTGTTAAAATTACTTCATTTATGCCTTTTTGTAGGTTCAGTTAGACAGTAAATACTTTAAATGTGTTCGTACCCTCTCAAACTTTGATTAATATTTGAAATAAGTTTAATATGCACTTGAATATTAATGATAATAGGTCGTTTTAAATTAAATCAGTGTAAAGAATCTCTCAGCTGTTGTACTGATTAAACGGTGCTGAAGTTACTTATATAAAAAATTATTTGTGATAATGTTTAAGTAGTCTAAAGTTTAAATTGCTCTGTACAGAGGGATGTCCTTATTAATAAACCGGATGTGTTTGGTGTATTAGACAAATCCAAAATTAGCTTTAATTAAATTACATAAGTTTTACTTAATATAACACGTTGCATGTTGACAATAACTAGGTAACTCGAACTGAAAAAGTTATGATTTAGTTTCTTCTATTTTTGTTATAACATAAAATTTGTTTCTAATAAGAAAGTTATTTAATTTTAGGCCACACTTAAGCATTTGCGGGTGCTGTTGAAGTACAAAATTAGGTTTTAAATAATTTTAGATATTTGCAAACTGTTTTCATTAAAAATTTACTTCTTAATAGGGCAGAGTTTCGGTTACGCAAGAAAAAAACAGAACATAGCGCCCATAAAAAAGTTAATGTCGAAAACGTCGATTCAGCTTAGCAAAGAGTTAATAATAGGTTAGAAACAGGGAGCCGAACCGCAAAGAATAACGGTTCAGTCTGGTTACCGGTTCGATAAATTTTAGTTTTTCGGTTTACGTTCCGAACCACCCATTTTTATTCTATAATGAGTCGGTAACCGATTCGGCGGTAACGGTTCAGTTCCGGTTCCGCTTCAATGCAAAATATGATGATAATGCATATTTATAAATTAAAATGTTTGAAATTTTTCCATTTTTGGTCAAAGGTAATCAAAATCACGAAAATAAAAAATTTACAATGTCATTAAAAAAATATTAGTCCGAAACAAAAAGTAGATTTTTCAATGTTCATTAAAACTTGCAGATATTTGACATCTCTTATTATACGATAAATCAACATAAAATTTAACAATTGACCAGTTGTACCTATAGGGTGAGACTGAGCACTATGTCTGGACATATAGGCACATATTTTTAAGGAGGTAACTTATTAGTTTTTTTTTTAAATATCTTAATTAATAAGTAATATTTTGAATTAATTAGTTATACTAATTGCTTAGTTATCTATTTAGTCTAAATCAACGCTACCTATTAATCATCGGATTCAAAGCATCACAACTGAATGTTTTAGGATCAATGGAGATTACTACGAGTACGCGGCAATATGTACATCGCTATTCGCTACTGATGGAAACCACATTGAAAATGTAATTAATTAAAAATATACAGGGTGGCCCAAATTCGATGGAATTTCATGGGTATCTCGGTTAATATTTAAGATAGAGAAACGGTTAAATTACCAAAAATGTGCAGTTTTTTGGTACAAACTCAGAACCGTTCAAAAATATTCTAGTATTTCCGGTTTTCGAGTTATTAAAAAAAAGTGTTTTTTTGTCATATTAATAATGTGTGAAATATCCGTTATTCATGAAGATTATTTTCAGATATTTTTATGTTTAATTTAATTATACTAAAAAAAAATATTGTACGCTCGCCGTTATAAAGTTACGACACAAATTTACCTTTTTTTTAATGGGAGCGATAGTTGACTATGACCTATTTCAATTCCTTATTTTTTTTTCATTCCAAATATATAAGGGTTGATGTATTTATTTTCAATAATACGCAAGTTACCAAGGTTTTTTAGTTTTTTTTTTTAAAGAAAATTATAGTAGGCAGTGAAAACAAAAAAAAAACAAGGAGTAAACCTTATAAAACTCATGTGGTGCAAGTGACGAAGGTTATTTAATTTGTTGTTGAGATAAACATCAAAATTTTTTGGATATAAGATAAACAGTAATATACTACATTATTGCTGATTCCGACTATGTTGTTATCTTTTATTCAAATATTTACAATGTGTATCTCAACAAAAAATTAAATAACTAACCTTCGTAACTTGTACCACATGGGTTGTATAAGGTTTTACACCTTGTTTTTGTTTTTGTTTTTACAGCCTACTATGATTTTCTTTAAGAAAACCTTCGTAACTTGCGTATTATTGAAAATAAATTCTTCAACTCTATACATTTGGAATGAGAAAATAATAAGGAATTTAAATAGGCCATAGCCAACTATCGCTCCCATTTAAAAAAAGGTAAATTTGTGTCATAACTTTTTAGTGGCGAGTGTAAAAATATTTTTTTTAGTATAATCAAATTAAACATAAAAATATCAAAACATAGTCTCCATAAATATTTGCGATATTTACAACAATAACGAAGATATGACATTATTAATATGACAAAATACACTTTTTATTCAATAACTCGAAAACCGGAAATGATAAAATATTTTTGAAAATGGTTCTGGGTTACTGCACATTTTTGGTAATTTAACTGTTTCTCTATCTTAAATATTAACCGAGATACCCATGCAATCCCATCGAATTTGGACCACCCTGTACATGTTAGCCTATGTGTCCAGACTTTATGGAACACGAAATTAGAGCATCCTCAACGGTTCCAAATTTCTAAGAAAATTACAAGAAACTGAAAATTAAACAGATAATTGCTTTTAAAAATGTTTCATTCTTTAGTGTTTTTTTTTTTGAGTTTGCTAATATGGTAAATTTTTTAAACTCCATTCAATTTCTTTTGTGATTTTGTTCAACTTTACTAACGTAACCAATTCTCTAACTCTTGTAATAAGAAAGTTGCCCATGTAAAGCGGTAGATAATTGTCACCCTAATATACACATAAAGCAGTGAGAAGTACTGAGACCGAATCGCTTTTTTCATTTTTCTGTAGATATAGGCAGTAGTTTTAATTCTAAAGTTGTGAACATTAAAAAATAGTAATGAATTTCGTAATAGACGAGATGCGTGATTATTCTGCTCTAGTGAATTGAAGAATTTTGTTGAAATGTTTTAACTACATAGTTGTAATAGTTTCAAAGATATTTCCACAGCAATTAAATTTACATCTGTTTAAGTTCATTTTATTTTATTTTACTTTTTACCCAGTGGCGGATCCAACAAACAATTTCAGGAAGGATTTATCAAAGGATTTGATCAAGGAATATGTGCCGACTGTGTTAACTCACTCGTACGTTCTTGTATTAGAAAGCTCTACAATCGAGATATACAGGGTGGCACATGACCAAACGGCCAAACTTTGGAAGCGTGTTCCTTGAGTCAATTTAAGCAAAAAGTCTTATATAAACCATAGTCCAAAACACGATGGAGTTATAGACCTTTAGAGTTTATAAAAAAAGGTCAATTTGAATAAAAAAAAGTATAAAATACAGCTTTTATATTCTAAAATATTGATTTAACAACAAAATATTTTTCATAAAAGATGCATCGTTATCTTTTCTGCGCTTTATGGTGTACTCGATTGTGTTTTATTTTTTACGGTTTATTTGCTATGGCAACCAACCTAGTTATTTTGAACAGAACACCCTGTATATTATTACATCTTTGGATCCCTCTTTAAATGTACTTTATAAAATATGCAAGGTCATATAGGCCTAAAATTAACCGTTTTCGAGCAATTAATTTTTTTCTCGAAAATTTTGAGCAATGTAGCACTTTCAAAAATATCCAGTATTTAACAACTCAACGAATTCGATCAAAAGTAGCAAACGCCCTGTATAACATTTAATAATTTTAAATAATACAAATCGTTTACAAAGTTATACGAAGCATAACTTCCAAAGGAATTTTGGTTGTCACTACACATTAATTTCTTAAATATTGAAAATTTTGGAAAGTACAGGGTGGGCAAATTTCGATGTTTTCATAGGGCATCTCGGTAACTATAAGAGGTATCGAAAACGGACCCCACTTCCTCGATCTCTTTTTTCGAGAAAAAGTTAACGGTGAAAACTAAAATTGGTTAACGTCTTTTGTTTTCGAGTTATCCGAGTTATCATGGATAACTCGATTTTTCGACTTTTCGTTTTATGACTATATATCGCTTGTTTATGAAAACAAAGAAAAATAATTTTGACGTTTCACTTTTTTGATGAAAATGCACTGGGGTATACAATTTTTTCAAAAAATTCGAAATTCGAGTTATGACATAAAGTTGTATTTTTTTAAATAGAACCCATAGTTGGCTGTGGCATCACGAGAAAGGGGATTTTTTCCCCATTCCAATAATGTATATCATGTGGGGTCGATTTATTCATTTTTCTTACATTATAGCACAAATCAGATAATTTTTCATATTTCATGTTTTTCTAGTAGTAGGCTTATGTCATTAACAATACACCTGGTAAAACAAACTGCCATTCTGTTGTTTTAACGATAATTTGATAGAAATAATCACGTTTAATTGTTGATTGTTTATATTTTTGTACCTAAAAACACGAAATGGCTTACGATAATTATGAAAAGTATGATATGTTAGAATGTTTCATTCAAAGTAAAAATAATTTTGAAACTGCAAATGATAAGATAAAAAAAATCTCATTAATTGTGGGACATTTAACTACGAAGGCTTAGAAGGGCCACGGAAAATAATATTAAAAAGGTGAAATTTCACCTTTTATCTTGAAATTTCAACTTTGTAAAAAGGTGAAATTTCACCTTTTATCTTGAAATTTCAATTTTGTGAAAAGGTGAAATTTCACCTTTTATCTTGAAATTTCAACTTTGTAAAAAGGTGAAATTTCACCTTTTTTCTTGAAATTTCAACTTTGTAAAAAGGTGACATTTCACCTTTTTTCTTAATTTTTTTTTTAAAAGGTGAAATCTCACCTTTTTAAAAAGTTGAAATTTAACTTTTCTAGGTAACGTAATTAAAGCACCTATCTCTTTTAGGAGATAAAAATTAATAAGAGTTTGATACAGTATTTTCCAAAATATATTGTCGTGTCAAATTTTTGTTTTCTTTTGTTTTTTAAGAGTTACGCCACCAGTTATTTATTTTTTAAATGGCACCATCCATATTTTTTTATACGGTTTGAAAGACTTTTTTTTCTTTTCAACGCACTAAAACTTTTAAACCCTTAGGTACATAACAAAATGTTTAAGAAGATCGCAAGAGAACAATTTGGTTTTAAAAGCGTACAGTATTAAATAATTTACATTAGTAGGCTTTGAAAATAATACAAAACGGTAAAAAATGTATTACAGTAGTTTTGTGTTTACAGTTGTACGTAATTAACTTTTTTTTAAATATTTTACCATTTTGTATTATTTTTAAGCCTACTAATGTAAATTAATTAAAAAAGTTTTAGTGCGTTGAAAAAAAAGAAAATGTTTTTCAAAGCGTATAAAAAAATATGTATAGTGCCATTAAAAAGAAAAAACAATATGGTGCCGTAACTCCTAAAAAATAATAGAAAACAAAAATTTGACATTAAAACATTTTGGGAAATACTGTATCAAATAACTTTTATTTGAAACTTTTTTTGATAATTCTTTCCAATAACAAAATAAGTGGGGGTGTCATAATAACAAAATAAGTAGGGGTGTCACGAGTGATGCCTCACCCTGTATATCAATTTTTATCTCCTTAAAGAGATAGGTGCTTTAATTACGTCACTTAAAAAAGTTGAAATTTCAAGAAAAAATGTGAAATTTCACCTTTTTACAAAGTTGAAATTTCAAGATAAAAGGTGAAATTTCACCTTTTTAATATTATTTTCGGTGGCCCTTCTAAGCCTTCGTATTTAACAAACCCAGAACAAAGTAATACAAAATTAGATATAGGAAAGAGGTTTATTTTTTGAAATAAGAAACTCATTTCTTAGGAAGAAGCTAAAGCTCGAAACTGGTAAAACGATTCTTCCTAAAAATAAGTATTGATTAGATACAAACTTGTATATTTACAATAAAAATGAATTACATAAATAATTCTATTGTTATAGTGTCATTTGTTTATAGACGTAATACATTTGGCTTTACAAACCTTGTAGATTATTAAACAAATTTTTGCTTTTCGTGACTAAATTTACTAATTCGTCATATTAAAATTTATTTAGTAGTGCTGAAGATCTATCGATAGGTTATTGGGTTTCAATTAACTTTAGCCAAATACATGAGTTTTTTTTAAATACTTGGTATGTACTTTATACATTTCTTTCTCGTATTAATTACAAAATAATCACTTTGTATTTAACAATTGTACTTCACACTAAAGCAAAATTAGCCGAAAATAATAGTTTTTCTAGTTCTATCGTAATTTTTTTTAAAAATAAATGATCTTTTACTAGGAGTTCACTGCTTTGACGAACCTTTCGATTTTTTTTGTGAATAAATCGGTATTGTTTTGGTGGTAATATTGTTAAAAATTTCTACTGTCTAATTCATCGAACTAAAGTTACTTATAACATTGTATCGGCCATCCTGAGAATAAACCAAAAATGAAAAATAATCTTTGGGGGGGTAATTTCAAAATTGTTTCGAAAAGTGCAATCGATTTTTTATGTTTTTCGTTGCATACTTCAAACGCAAAAAAGCTTTTTTTTAGGGAAAAAAATACAAAAAACAACTTTTCCTTACAATATCAAACTGATCGCAAAATTTAACAAATTATTTACGATTTTTAGGCTTGCATATTTTTAATTTTTCCGTTTGGTAGGTCCAAACTTGCAGTTGTACACTAAGAAGTAATATTTGATGAAACCTACAAACCTAATACGATTCTCATACAAAAATTAAATAAAATTGGTTGTCGTTAAATTACGATGAATTAAGTAATGTATATTATGAGACTAACTCCTTTGTGTTTATTTTTTAAATCATACCTCACAGAATGTTTTATTCAAACTTTCAAAGTAATAATAATTCTGAAGCTACAAGTGAAACTTATTTTAATCGTTACCAATAAAGAATAAATCTATTTTTGGAAGATTAAAACAAAATCTAATTAATTGTGGGACATAACCCAGAACAAAGTAATACAAAATTAGATATAGTGAAGAGGCTGTTACCAATAATCATCAACCATTTTTAAGAAAACAGGGATGAAATAATACTAACTAGAAGATAATTCAAAAATAATATAAAACTATTTACAATGAATTTTCAAATTGACTTCCATCATTTGAAACACATAATTCACATCGCCTTGAAACACTCTGAACTGCTTTGTAAATATGAACATAAGAAATAGAATTAATACACTGTATAAAATTTTCTCATAGTTCATTCATATTATGATTACTGTTTTTATATAAATTGTCTTTATGAGATTTTGTTTTAATCTTCCAAAATTAGATTTATTGGGTTGCATTCTTCATGGGCAGCTTCAAAATTATTATTACTTTGAATAAATAAAACATTCTAACATATCATACTTTTCGTAATATTCGCAAGTTATTTCGTGTTTCTAAGGTACAAAAATATAAACAATCAACAATTAAACGTGATTATTTCTATCAAAATATCGTTAAAACAACAAAATGACAATTTGTTTTACCAGGTGTATTGTTAATGACATAAGCTTACTACTAGAAAAAAATAAAATATGAAAAATTTCGTAATTTTTGCTATAATGTAAGGAAAACGAATAAATCGACCCTATATGATATATATATTATTGGAATGGGGAAAAAATCCCCTTTCTCGTGATGCCACAGCCAACTATGGGTTCTATTTTTAAAAAAATACAACTTTATGTCACAACTCGAATTTCGTTTTTTTTTTTAATTGTTTACGCTAGTGCATTCTTATCAAAAAATTGCCCGTAGAACGTCAATTCAATAAAAACATCGAAATTTAAAGAGAAATCCAAAAATGTAATAATATACAAGGTGTTCTATTTAAAATAACTAGGTTGGTTACCATAGCAAATAAACCGGTAAAAACAAAACAAAATCGAGTGTACCATAAAGCGCAAAAAAGATAGCGTGATAGCGATGCATCTTTTATAAAAAAACATTTTGTTGTTAAATCAATATTTTAAAAGATAAAAGCGGTATTTCATACTTTTTTATGTTAAAATTAACCTTTTCTGTATAAACTTCGAAGGTCTATACCTCGATAACCATCGAGTTTTGGATTATGTTTTATAAAACATTTTTTGCTTAAATTGACTCAAGGAACATGCCCTTTAAGTTTGTCCGTTTGGTCACTCAACACCCTGTATAGGTATACAGGATGTTTTTTAAAAATTGCGAAAAAATTCGAGATGTAATTCCTGATGAAAATTAAGGGCAGCCATTTTTATTATTATTTTCCCTAAGACGTCTTCTTTCGGAGTTACACCCCCCTAAAAGGAGCGGTAAAATTAGGTTTTTATTTTGTTTTTAAAATTTGGATATATGTAGGGGAATGATATTGGTAGATGTTTTATACTCATTAAAAGGTTTCCTATAGTAATATTTTCAATCATCTCCCACCTTCACAAGGGGCTAATAAGGGCGACCCTTGTTGATTTTTTTAAATCAGAACTTTTGGGTGGCTTGAAATGTCTAAATTTAAAAAAATTATTCTTAAAGCTTGATCTATTTAGAAACTTTTTTATTTTTTACCTTTTCCTGCAAAACCTACAGTTTGTGAGTAAAAAATAAAATAAATGAACCATTAAATATTCTAAAATAAAACGATTCATTTTGGTGGTTACCATGGTTTGTTAATGTTAATATTAGGTAGGATTGACAGGTGTCATCCAATCTGAAGATAACATGTTTCTCAAGTCTACTCAACATTAACATAAACAAAAGACGGTAACCACCAAAATGAATCGACTTGTTTTAAAATATTTAATATTTCATTAACACTCATTTTAGTTTTTACTCAAAAACTATAAGTGTTGCAAGAAAAGTTAAAGAATAAAAAAGTTTCTAAACTAATCAAGCTTTTTAATAAACTATACAAATTGCAAAATGTCAAGTCTCCAAAAAGTTCTGTTAAAAAAAACCAGGGCTTCGAACCGTAATTTTTTTCGTTTTGGTTTTCGTTACGGTTCAATTAAAAAAATATATATCGGTTCGGTTCCGGTTTTCGTTCCGGAAAACATAACGGTTTTTTTCGGTTTTCGGTTTTCGGTTCAGCTCCGAGGGATTATTTTTTATTTTTTAAATGTTTTTATGTGGTATAATAAGGTATAATAATTAGAAATAGAAGTATATAACATATGATGATAATATAATTTATTAAACGAAACATATATAAACAAAACGCGTGAGTTTGTTAAACATGTTCCGAACCGTAATAGACCGATATTTTTTATCGGTTCAGTTCCGGTTTTCGTTCCGACAAAAATAACGGTTTTTTCCGGTTTTCGGTTTTCGGTTCAGTTCCGGTTCGAAGCCCTGAAAAAAACAACCTTGTGAAGGTGGTATGTGATTAAAAATATAACTATGGTAAACCTTTTAATAGGTACAAAACATCTACCACATATCATTCTATAACATTTATCCAAATTTGAGAAATAAAACAAAAACCTAATTGTACCGCTCCTCTTTAGGGGGGTGTAACTCTGAAAGGACACGTCTAAGGGAAAAAAGAATAAAAATGGCTGCCCTTAATTTTCGATAAGGAATTACTTCTTGATTTTTTTCGCAATATTTAATCATTTTTGTAATTCTACCCAATATGAACATAAACAAATCTTGGTAACCACTAAAATGAATTTATTTTATAATATTTATAAAGACTTCACTTTACTTATTTTATTTTTTACTTAAAAACTGTATGTTTTGCAGGCAAAGTTAAAGAATAAAAAAACCTTCTAAATAAATCGAGCTATCAAATAAAAAATTTTAAATTGCAAAATTTTAACCCTCCAAAAAGTTCTGATTAAAACACCAACTTTTCAGCCCCTAGTAAAGTTGGAAGAAGGGAATATAACTATGGGAAATCTTTTAATAAGTATAAAACATCTACCAAATGTCATTCTCCTACACATCTCCAAATTTGAGAAACAAAATAAAAACCTAATTTTACCGCTCCTGTTTAGGTGGGTGTAACTATGTAAGGAGACGTCTAAGGGAAAATTTTTATATAAAAGTCCCCCCTTAATTTTCGATAAGGAATTACTTCCCGAATTTTTTCGCAATATTTAAGAAACACCCTGTATATCTCATTTTGGTAATTCAAAGTTCAAGCGTCATTTTGCTTGATACATAAATGTGTCTGTTTTTCATAATTTCTGTAGACAATATTGTAGTTGTTTTCTTAATTAAAACTACAATTTCGTCAAAACCGTTAGGCGTTAATGTTTTGTATGTGGTCTTTTAACTTTGTAGTTTTTCTTAGTTGCAACCAGGGCATGAAACTGGTTTTTTAAACCGGTTTAAAAAACCGGTTAACCGTTATTTTTTGTCAGAAAAAGTGATTTTTAACCGAAACCGAAACCGCTATTTTTAAAGGCAAAAAAAAACGGTAACCTTTAACCAAAATAATAAAAAACCGGTTTTTTTAACATCTTTTTTTAATAAAAATTACGATGAAAAATACAAAATCTGTAGTAAATGCGATTAGTTTACCAAAAGCCATTACTGAACTTTTGATTGTACATTTATTATAAAATTAATTTAACCGGTTTTTTTAAACCGGTTTATAATTTAAATCGGTTTTTTACACTAAACCGGTTTTTTACGAATAAAACCGGTTTTTCTACAAAAACCGTTATAAAAATAAAGTTCTCGATTTCGGTTAACCGTTAACCAAAATTTTTTTCGGTTTCGAGCCTTGGTTGCAACACAAACTGCAAGTTCAATTAATTTTTTGAATTTTTTCCTATCCTGTTTTTAAAACATTTTGGTAAGCAGTATATTGTAAAAGTTTTGGTATAAAGTATTTTGTATTATGTCGTTCGAGTGATTTTTGATTTTTACCTGCTTCGAGTTCGCTCTAAGGCAAACAGCATTTGTGAACAATTTCGTTGTTAACGTAGTCGTCTCGAGGTAATCTAACACCATGCAATACATACAAGTATTGTGTATTAGTGCTTATTAATATTTTTAAATCTAATGAAACGCAGGCCCTTAAATATCTTGCAATAACAAAAATATGAATTACTCCACTTTCAAAATAAACAGCTTAATTAAGTACAAAACACTTATTATGTTTAAATACAACTAATATTTTAAAATGTTTAACGAGAAGACGATCTTCTCGAAGAATGTCAAGGCTAGTTCCAAGAATTGTTTCTTAATATTTATCTGAATCAATAGTTTTGGTTTAACTTCGTTACCAATGTTGATCAATAAGAATAAGAAGTAGCTACAACGATCAAAAGATGAGAGTCCCGAACCTAGTCTAAAAATCCAATAAAAAGTGGCTCTTTTTGTAAATAAAGTATGTAATTTGTTAATTAACCTTATACTGGGTGTTTAAAATTCGAGTTTAAACATGGGGGTTCTCGCTTATAATGATAACCAGATTATAGGTTTAAATTTGAACCTGGGAAAAATTAATGATTAATATCCAATTCAGCCTAAAAAGTTGCCTGGGCTATGATTTTACACTTTGAAATATATTTTAGTCCAAAGGAGTTATAGACGAATTTCAAAAATCGTATTTTTCGTTTTTTTTCTGATTTTTTTCGGATACCGTTTACGTCATTGTCAATTTCTCTTCAGATTATTAATGAGCACCGAATTTAGCAGGTTTGCCAAATTTAAACATCTCCTCTTGCTATTATAATAGGCGAGATCGCCATGTTTAAATTTCAATTTCAAACACCCCCTATACAGGGTGTTCCCGATTACATTTCCAGGATGGGGATCTCGCTTATTATAAGAGATACAGGTTTGCTTAAATTAGATTAATTATTTTCAAGTATGAGATGAGATACAATCAATTTTTAAAAGTACAAAATTTTTCTTACTTCTGATGTTATAGCAAAAAATATGAAAATGCCGAATTTATTTTTTCTCTCGTAACTTTTTTGTTTTAATCATTAGATCAATTTCATGAGTACTTTCTGAGGATACTTTTCAATGTAGAATGAAACTGTTATTTTAGATTTTTTATGTCACTTACGATTTGAGATATTACCCCCAACTTAATTTTTTCTTATAGGCCGCAAAACTGACTATGGAATAGTCAACTGTTCTTTTTTTTCTCGTTTTAATGAGATATTACTTGCTATATCTATTTTTATAAATAAGTCACAAAATCAAGAAAAACCATATTTTACTTATCACTTATCAAATTATCTATGAAAATAAAAACAAAAACCAACTAATTAAATGTCAAATGACAGTTGGCATTATTTGTCTGCGGCATCATTTATTAGAATTTTATAGCCAACTTCTCGGCCTATAAGAAAAAATTAAGTTAGGGGTAATATCTCAAAAATGGTAAGTGATAAAAAAAATCTAAAATAACAGTTACATTCTACATTGAAAAGTACCCCAAGAAAGTACTAATAAAATTGATCTAATGATTAAAAGAAAAAAAGTTACGGGAGAAAATAGAAATTCGACTTTTTCATATTTTTTGCTATAACATCTGAAGTAGGTGCGAGGGATGTTGTACTTTTAATAATTGATTGTAGCTCCTGTCATACTTATTCATTTAATTTAAGCAAACCTGTATCTCTTATAATAAGCGAGATCCCCATGCTGGAAATGTAATCTGGGACACCCTGTATATACAGTGCTGCGCAATAGTATAAAAAAAGACCTAGAACACTATAAAAGACATTACAATGAAATTTGGTATCTAACCGTTATCGCATTGTATTGTAATTTTAGACCCATTTAACCTCGAACATTTGTAAAGGAAAATTTAAAGAGGAATCCTAAAATATAAAAATATACAGTGTTATTTAAAATTGTAAAGTTTGCGTTTGATTCCGGTTGAACCGGAAGTTGCATTGCAACTTAAATATTTTCATCGAATCCGAAACATACAAACGGTCAGATACCAAATTTGATTGTAATATCTTTATAGTGTTCTACGTTCTATACTTTTGCGCTGCACTGTATATTTGTATCAAAAACGAATCACTTAAATAGTTCAAACATTCACTTTTTTGTCGTATTTACTTAACTTTTGATATGAAAAACCTTATAATTTTCATACGTATGGCGTAAAAATAAATCATTACGATCCAAAACTTTCTCTAAGTAAATGAATAAACAGCGTTTCCGAAAGTCGTAGCTTTTTATCCGAGTAATTTGTTTTAATAATTGAGATAAATGTTTTGCAGTACTTTTTATCTAAATTATATAAAATGTTTGTTGAAAATAATAAGTTATTTTGACACAACAAGAAGAAAGCGCCATAACATTTCATTGTAATTAGAGTATGTATGATGTAAGCGGCAATAATAATCACGAAAGTCGCATATTTTTTGTTGCATCAAGCTGCAAAATGTCAAGAAGTTTTGTCTAATTGTTACATAATCCCCTGTACAAAACGTTACCACAGATTAAAACGTGTTATAAAATAGAAACAGGAGTGTAAATTTCTACACAAGCATTTTAGTACATTAATAAAAGAAAATAATGTACTATTTATAGCCAAGAATGAGCTATTTCAGTTCTGAGAGGTTCTCATGTATCAGGCATTGTTGAATGAGTATCCTGTGGTAGCGTTGAAAGAAACGAATATTGAAGAATTACCAGTGGCGTATCTACACTATTTCGGCACCCTACTCATTCTAATTGTATACTAATAAACACAAAAGAATCATGCAATTACAGTATAATTTGTTTTATAATTTTTCTTCGTTAATTCTCAAATTTATTATACTTTTACCCTTTAATAATATCGATAATTATAAATAATTGTTTTACATAAATCAATAAATATATGCTAAGGGTCCTTTAAAACGCATAATTAAAACTAAAAAATATTTATTTATTGATTTAAAAAAAATCTTGAAATTGGTTGGTGCATGATCTAAACTTAATTTTAAGATAGAAAAAGGAACCTTAAGAAATTACTTCTTTATTTTCACTTACAGAGTTAGTGGTATTCAAACGACGTAATAGAAAGTAGGATTAAACTTAATTACATTAGAATTCGAGAACAAAAAAGTAAGCAATAGACGGTTATTGTGTTATAGCAAAAATTGAATGTTTGAGCACAATATTGATAAAAATTTCAACAGTTAAAGGAAAACCAAGCAAGGCTAATGGTGGGGAACAGGTGATTATTTTCAGTAAAAAAATTACTTAGGTGCGAAACAACTTCTAGACGAGTTAATGTGCATATCTTTAAATCGCTTTTAACATTTTTGATGACTTGTAAGATTAAGCTTTATAAATTAAATAAAGCAGATCAAAGTAGTTAACATGCATGAGCAATAACTTAAAAAAAAAAAAAAGTGAGGGTGGTCAAAAAACTACGAAGTAATCAAGAGCTTATAAATGTATATGGTGAGCCAGATGAAAAGCATAAAGACTTCGGTGAATGTTTTAAAAAAGAACAATGAAAAACTCCATGGATAAGCCGAAAAAGCATACTAAAAGGTATTAGAAAAAGAGACAGACCAAAAACAAGATGACAGAAAGAGGTCACGAAAGATGTCACAAACTTGAAAGTTACTGGATGGAGAGAAATTAAAAAGGGTGAGTCATGACGGACGCCACCGAGTTTTATGGCGAAACGTCTGTGGCAGTTAGATTATGTAAGTCAATAAGGGCTTCATTTTAAAAATATTTTCAAACATTATTTATTATTATTTCCGCGGAGGTGGTCCCCTTTCGGGTTCCTGTACTGCGTGCGACCTATTGGTCTATTGTACCCTCTGGTGATAGCCCCTTAAAGAAGTCCTGTGTTTTTGAAAAACTCCATGATTTCCTTTAAGGGTGTTTTTCTTAACTCTTCTTGGTTGGCTCTTTCCATCCCTAGAAGTCTACACCGATAGGGTGTGAATCTTTCACACTGGCATGTTACGTGAAAAGGAGTTTCTTGTTCTTCACCACATCCTCTACATATATCGGTCTCTGAGAGTCTTACTATGTGAAAGTGTTTGTTTAGCCCACAGTGTCCTATGACGAGTCCTGTGGCTGCTCTGATGTCTGCTCTGCTCATCCTGAGAATTTCTACTGTCTTTTCTTTAGAGACCATGGACAGGATAGCCTTAGAATGGGCTTGTCCTGCAACTTTTTTTCAATAAGCATTGTGCCCTTGTATTAATATGTCATTAAGACACCGCTTGGCTGTTCCATAGAATGTACCAACTGCGGGTTCTGGTCCGAAGAAAGGTGTCTCGCTGCCAATTTTGGCTAGGCGATCTGCCTTCTCGTTCCCTGGCACCATACCAGTAACATTATTCCTTCTTCCTAGCACGTTGAGTGCTCGTATGCAGTTCAGAACAAGTCCTGAGTTTACTTCCGACGAGCCAAGAGCTTATTTTCAAACATACAGGGTGCTGCAAAAAAGATTGGCATATCAAAGCTATACTTTTTCTTATGGAATACCCTGTATATTTTAATATTTTTAAATTTCTGTTTAAATTTACTTAAAAAAATGTACAAGGTTATTTGGGCCTAAAACCAACCGTTTTCGTGAAAATTGCATTTTCATGAAAATACAGTACTTTCCAAAATTTTCGACATTTAGAAACTTTGAAAACTCTGAAGAAATTGTCTTGGAGATAAGATTGTCAATAGATTATTTAACACTTTGCACTACCTATATTTTTGAAAAATTATACAGGGCGTTTTTTACGCCTGGTAAAACTTGTGAAACGTTAAACATCGATAACTCATTTTTTTTTTTAAATACAACACCCTATATGTTTTTACAAGGAAAATTTAATTGTCCTTCGAGTACATAAAGCCTTTTTTTATACCTAAAATTGATATTTTTTGAGATATCGCGATTTTATTGTTAATTATTAGGAGTATTTTTAAGTGGGCTATGAAGGTAGACAGCGGTAATTTGAAACAATTGAAATAGTCTTTGCACTTTTTTGACTAAAGCAAATGGTTTCAAATTTCTTATACACGTTATTTATGGCCTAATTAAGGATTATTAGTTCTCAAATAAATTATTATATCACGACTTTTTATTTCTTGTGAAAAATGGGAAAAGTGCAGAGACTTTATTTAGTCTTTGCACTACTTTCGAGAAATACTCATTTTAGACATAATCCACATTTCATACTTTTTAAAGAAAATTACATGATCAAAAAGAAAATGTAAAAATATATAGGGTGTTCCACTAAAAAAAACTGACCTATTCGTGTTTGAAGTTTGACCAAATGGACCGGGCATAAGGAACACCCTGTGTATTATTTTAAGATTTAAACTAGCCAGCAATCACTATGACACTATTGTCCTATAAAGTTTTAAAGGAATTCGTTCTGACATAGCCAAGTTGTAAAATATCATTATTTTCTGAAGAGTCCTATTTCTATCAATATTTTTATAAAAACTTAAATAACTCAAAAACAACTGAATTTAGATACATAAAACCTAAATGTTTTAGATAGAGAATTTAGTTTTACATCTAAAAACTATAAAATATACCGGGTGTTCTATTAAAAAAAAAAACATAGTAACGTGTCGGTGCGCAAAAACAAAACACTGTGTATAGCTAAAAATAATTTAAGGTTATGTGGTTAATTACCACAAACAACTTTTGTACAAAACTTTTTTTGTAAATTTTTTATATGACGTGATATTGATCCGTTACGTTACTTTTTGTACCCACTGTATAAGAGCTACATAATAAATAAAGAAGTTGGCCATCGCCAGGAAATATTTGAAGATATATCCAAAAACAATTACACCATACGATTGCTCGCATTCCATAATATAAAAATTCCCATTATATGAGGCTTCGGGCTCATTTTTTGCCTGACCTATGGTAAGTACGCCACTGCTTGTTACATCAACGTAATAAATATAAAAATGGCATTTTACTGCCTGCTTAACTGTTGTTTCCTCATAAATAGGTAAGATTTTTTGCAAGAAAGTGATAAGAAATTACATTCGTTTTATAGTAAGTTTTCGAAAAGTGTTCCGCCAAGCTAGACACTCCCCACCGGTGTTATATTGAAAATCTGGATATTGCACATAATATGCTTTGTTAGCAATGTGCATTGCGCTATTGCTTTTATATTGCACCATATAAATGCTATTAGGAGAACTGATGTTAGCCTTGTTCCTAAACAGATTTGCGTTATATGAATATTGCCCTAGAAATACCTACATCAAATTACAACATATCGCCAATTTGAGGTTATTTTACTTTTTAGATAGGTCTCCAACGATGTAAGTGAAATGTTACAAAGGTTATTTGTTGCATGCACTTTCTTTTACTTCTCAAATTCACCTAGTAACCGATTAAAAACGATTCTGCTATCATAGTCATGAGATGTGGATGTAAACATTTATCCTCTATCAGCAATTCTAAAAATTTCTTCTTTACCTTAAACAGTTAAGTTTCATATTCAGAAGCAATTTGTCGGCAAGTGCATTGTCTTGGTGAAGGATTCAATCATCAGCCCAAAATAATTGTCGTTTTGTTTTCTTGCAAAACCTCTCAGTTTAATAACCCAATTTTTTTTATGATAGCGCTGAACCTGGGAAATGCATTCTGCGAAATTACATCACCTAAACCCATTAAAACATTGAGGCCTTAATTTTCGGTTTGCTCATAATTTACTTTGATGTGAAAGGTGGAGCAGCCTTTCAGAAATGAATAATTTTCCGGTTTTCAAGTTATTTGGGAGTTCACGGTTAACAAAAATATCTTCAAAAACTTTGATACAAAGTGATGAAAAGTTTTGGTACAATTTTTGAACAAATTTTTAACGAATAAGCACCCATGCGTATCTTGAAAACTATGGAGAAAATCGGAAAGATTATTATTTGTTAAAACTTAGATTTTCAGGAAATCAATCAACACGTTTGATGTTTTATTCAAATATAAAAAACGATAACTTTAAACGTTTAACTTTTGCAAATTAAAAAAATCAACAGTAAATAACAAAAATTTGACATGACAATATTATGGGAAATGCTATATTAAACAACTTTTATTTAAAACTTTTTTTGATAATTCATTCCAATATCAAAATAAATGGGGGTGTCATAAGTGATGCCTCACCCTGTATACAGAGTGTACCAATACGAAGTTGCCAAAATTTAGGGTGCAATTTAAAAGAATAGAAAACACTAGAAAATGAAATTTTAAAATCAAAACTTTGAAAAATAGTTATACAGGGTGTTCAGACCACCCGTACCAGTATTCGAAAATGTCTGACAAAGATGAGGGAAAAAAATGTTATCACAAAAGTGCATATGCAGAATTGACTGACGCTATAACGGTTTTAGTGATAAAACCGGAAGTAGCCAAATCCGGAAGTAACTTTAAAAACTTAAATGGAACCATCCGGCTTTTATTGCATAATTAGAAAGATATTTGATAAATAAACAGTTTTTACTTGAAACATTTTTTGATTATCATTATAATGGATCTATCATAACAATAATTAAAACCCTATTCGCATATAACTGAGTTCTGGACACCCCCTTTTTTCTTAAGTTTTGTCTTTTTTTTTAACGGAATGGTTGTGGTACATTAAACAAAATAGTGCAGTTGTATTCAAAATTGCTTCCTATTTCCAAAAATGTAAAAATATACAGGGTGTTTAATTTGAAATAACAAACTTAGAGTCATTTCCGGCGAAACCGGAAGTGAAACGATTGTATACTGTGTCCAAATAATCGGGTTTTTGACACATATCATAGGTCTATAATTTAATTTAATTTAATACAAAATTAAAGAAAAAAAGGGGGTGTCCAGAACTTAGTTACATGCGAACGAAGAAATAGTGAGTCAACTAGAGAGCACACTTCGTAACCTTACCACGGACGACGCTGAAGATATAAGAGCAGCAACAGCACTCATCCTCAAGAAAGCCAAACCACCGAAACCAAACATGAGCAAAGAAGAAGAACGGGCCGTCAGGAAACTACGCGATAATCCGGACATCATAATTCTACCTGCCGACAAAGGCAATGCCTCCGTAATTATGGACAGCGCGGAATACAACAGCAAAGTTCTCGACATGCTGCAGGAATCGACGTACCGAGTACTGAAGAAGGACCCTACCAAGAACATAGAACGACATATTAGGACAGCAGTGAAAACCTCATCAATTCTAACAGAAGACCACAAGAGCCTAATACCGACAGAATCCAGAACCCCAAAACTGTATTGTCTACCGAAAATACACAAACAAGACGTACCGCTAAGACCAATAGTGAGCGCCATTGGATCAGCTACCCATCGTTTAGCAAGATACCTCGCCAGAACACTGAAGAATTTCATTGGACAATCGGATCACCATATCCGTAACTCAGCACACTTCATCCAGAAACTAGAACAGCTTAATATAAACGACAACGACATCATGATTAGCTTCGATGTGACGTCATTATTTACCAATATACCGGTTGAGGAAGCAGTGGAATTGGCAAGGGAACGACTGGTTGCTAACGACCTCGATGGTAACCTAGCCGACTTAATAAAGCTGTGCGCACAATCTACCTACTTCACCTTCAATGGAGGCATCTATGAACAAACAACGGGAGCAGCCATGGGTTCACCATTATCACCGGCACTCGCCAACTTGTACATGGAAGCCTTCGAAGAACAAGCCCTACTCTCCAGCAAATTGAAACCGAAATACTGGTTCCGATACGTAGACGACACCTTCGTCATCTGGGAACATGGAAAAGAACCACTTCAAGATTTTCTAACACACCTGAACAACCTACACAAGAACATAAAATTTACGATGGAGGAAGAGAAGAATGGCGCGTTACCCTTTCTGGACATACTGGTCAAAAGAGAAGCAAACGGAACACTTAGCCACAGCGTTTACCGTAAACCGACCCATACCAACCGATATCTAAATGCTGCATCACATCACCACCCGGCCCAAAAACAATCGGTGATCAACACATTAATACATAGGGCTAAAGAGATATGCACACCAGAAAACATCAAAGAAGAACTGAACATGGTCACGAGAGCCCTGAAAGAAAACGGTTACTAGCGTAAACAAATACTTCGTACCATACAAAAACATGCCACGCCAAAAGAAGGAAAAGAAAAGAAAGAATACGTCGCTACGACTTACTTGCCCTACATCAGCGGAGTGACTAACAAAATATCAAAGCTTCTACAAAAACATAAAATCAAAACCGTTTTCAACGCTCCTTTGAAGCTCTCGAATAAATTAAGAAGAACACACGACACAGGACTACACCACGCGGGAATATATAGCATACCTTGCTCCTGTGGAAAAGTATACATAGGACAAACTGGCAGGAGTATACAAACGCGTCTCAAAGAACACGAAGGACAAACAACAAGAAAACAAGTCGATAAATCAGCGGTAGCAGAACACGCCCAGGGTACAGGACACAACATCCTCTTCAGAGAAACAAAACTATTGGCCCGCGCAAACCATTTCTGGCCAAGATTATATCGAGAATCATTGGAAATCATCAAGAACCCAAACAACTACAACAGAGACACAGGCATACAACTCCCAAACATCTGGAAACCAGTCATCACAAAATCACTGAGGCAGAACAAATCCATCAAGCGGAACGCCACGCCTCCACAAGCTGGATATATAAACCCAGCAACATCCCTCACAAATTAGTCGTTTTGAAAAAGACCAAGACACAATGGTCGAAACGTCAACTACTTCTAAATATAGAAGACGCGGTTCCAAACCCCGAAACCAAGATTGTATTATGCGAATAGGGTTTTAAATATCGTTATGACTTAGGTCCAATGGACTACAAACTATACTGATAATCAAAAATCTCTTTGAGTAAAAGTATCTTTTTAATTATGCAATAAAAACCAGATGGTTCATGTTTTTAAAGTTACTTCCGGATTTGGCCACTTCCGCTTTAATCACGAAAACCGCTATAGCGTCAGTCAATTCTGCATATGCACTTTTGTCGTAAAATTTTTCCCCGTCTTTGTCAGACGTCGCATTTTCGAATAAAAGTGCTGGTACCGGTGCGTCTGAAACACCCTGTATATATAAAAAATTTAATAAGATTTTTGAAAAGACTTTTAACCACCAAAATATTTTGTAATGTTCTATTTCTGAAAATAAAGAGATGGGAATCCTTATTGGGGCACCCTGTATAAGTACCTTTAAATGCTTCCAAAATTTAATAAAACCTGATATTTAAGTTACTTGCAGTATCACAAAACTTTGTTAAATCGCTTAGAAAAAGGTGAATTTTATATTACTTTGGCACAGGTAAGTATTAATTACCTAGAAAGTGTAAGTAATTTATAACTTTATAAAATTGCAGCTAATTTGCTGCTAAAGCACTAAAACTATAAGACCAATAGATATCAAAACCGAGTGATAAACGACTAATAAAACTTTAACATGACCAATTTCAAACAAACAACATGCAAATGAACACTTCAGCATTAATTTTAAGTGGTATGACAAAACTGATATTTTTTTACAATGCAATACTTGACGTCTTTTGCAAATATGCAATGGCGTTAATTTTGTTCTAGAATGAAATGTACGCTACTATACTGATTGATAAAATTCGCTGAATGAATACTTTATTTATTAATAGTGTCCTAATTTTTTCATGTCAGCAAGTGATGCGTGGATAATTATCAAAATCAGTTATTAGTTGTCAGAAGTGTCACATGAACTTTTAAATAAAAATTGATAAGAAAGCAAAATATTTTGATTGATAGTCGTTTTTCTTATACCGGATGAGCATAAAGTCTCCCTGATTGTAAAAAATCATACCATGGAAGCTATGAAAAATTCAGGTTTGTCATTGTTAAGTTTTATAAATTTAAAGCTTAAAGTTTCTTATTTGATATTTTACATGTACTTTGTCATTGTTTTTTTCCTACAATATCACCAAAGAGGCAGCTGTAAGGTAAATTTGGTTTGAAGCTGTCTACTGCATGACAGGGTCATTGGACCTTTCTTTTGTGCTGAAGCTACCATTGCAGCAAACGTGTACCTAGACATGCTGGAACACTATGATGTACCCCAGCTGGAGGAGTTTCAGCCATACATAGTCTTCGAACAAGATGGGTCTCCTCCACACTAGGGCTTATGTGTTCGTCAGTTTTTCCAAACAGATGGATTGGGAGAGATGGGCCAGCACCCTGGCCTCCGCATTCACCGGACATTACCCCCCTCGACTTTTTTCTTTGGGGGTATGTCAAGGACAAAGTATACCGTACACCGGTTCACGATTTACACACACTAATAGCAAGGATTATCGAAGCAATAACATCTGTAACACTGGAGATGCTTCTAAACACGTGGCGAAATTGAATATCGTTTAGATTCAGTGGTTCTTAAAACCTTTTAGTAATCGCGATCCCCTAAATAACCTTAAATATTTTTGCGGCCCCCTAGTTTGTAGTAACAATTATTATTACGATTTATTTTAGGCGAATCAAAGATATCTTTCGATGGTCTAGCGCAATTACGTCGGACATTAACTCCCCTTTAATAACCTTCCGGAAAATAACGCCCTGTTTAAAAACCTTCGCTGACAATTACCCCCTGTGCAAAACAAATCTTACAAATTGACAGGAAAATTTTTTACTTAAAAAAAAAAATAAATCACATATTTGGTTATATCATTCAACAAAAAAACTCATTACCAACTTTAAAGCAGCTTACGCTGGTAACGAAGTTATAAAATAATAGATGTGTAGAATGAGAATAGTACTTGAAAACAAATAGGGGAAAAAATAAACAACTTTCCTTTAAGAAAACAAAATTTAAAAAAAAATAAATTCTAAAACATAGTAACATAACGAACATGTGGAACGAACTAGATAAACGAATAATATTCTTTTAAGCTTTTTACTAATCTCCTTTTTTAATTCGTATCTTTAAAATATTCTGGTAAACTAATGTAAAAAGCTTTTAAACTTAAAGCAATAGGATTATTTAGGCCAATGTTAGAGAAAACAGGGTGCAAATAAAAATACTGAAAACCTCGTGTTTGGTATTCATGCAAACAATAGTTTTTTTTTGTAATAACATTCAATTTTTGTTTATTTTTTATTATTTTGTAAATAAGTTGAGCTTGTTCGATTTTTACAAAACTTTTCAAACTATAAATTATTAATATATTATACAAATCTATGGTAGGTTTAAATAATTCATATTTAATAGTATCTTGACAATTTTAAGCAATAATTTAAAAAAGCGTGATAGATCTTATGTTTGAGTTATTTTGTTAATATAATAGTTACTCGCTAGGTGGATCCTCTATTTCGGATAGGAGTCGCTTAATTTGAATGTTTTGTAAGTCAATCGTATTTGCCCGCCCTTTATTTTAGTACGTGGTGCGTCTTCTCAATCTGCACTGCATTGCACTGTAGAATCAAAACAATACCAGTTTGAAACGAAGTAAAATAAGCAGCAAAAAAAAAATATATTTTTTTAAGATTTCAATATTTTAAAAAGTAAAACCGTTTTGTAAATTTTTCGCGGCCCCCCTAAAAACCTCTCACGGCCCTCCAGGGGGCCGCAGCGCCCCGATTAAGAATCGCTGATTTAAATGTTCTCCGAGCGACAGAAAAAGCCCATGTCGAGACTTACTTACTGAACGTATGTATGTGAATAAATAAATTGTTCTGCCTCGTTCACATTAAATGTAATAAATGTTTATACTTACGGAAAGACTTTATGCTCACCCGGTATGTTCTTTACTTGAGAAATAATGGAAATCTAATGACATTTTTTTAAAGCAACATTTTACATGCAAATCTTAGCTCTTATCTGATTTATGACTGTTATTTTTTCTATTTTAGTCCATTCTTCACATTTTCATTGCTTTTTTTTATTTTAACAGTTAATAGTTCAGAAAACTCCCCATATTTTAAATTTTTAAAAATAAGAGAAATTCATAACTCGAGTCGTAGTGTGTATTAGCACTAAATAAAGCACGAATTTGGGACAACCTGTATAAGGTCAAGAAGAATGTTCTTCTAAAATTATCAACTTTATCTTGTTTCTTATGACAACATAATTTATAAAGTATTAAATGTATTTACGATTTATGCACATTGTCCTACTCAGCAACTTTTACTATAAAAAAGAAATTTGAAAGAATTAGATCGCTGTCACAGTTACATAAGGTAATCAAATTTCGCCAGCTAAGAAATTCTTGAAGAAATTAAAGTAAAACCTTTATCGCAAGCAATTGTGATGTTTAGTTCTCGAGTATAATTGTTAATTATATCTAATTACTATTAAAAATAGCAAGGGAAGCGACTTTCATACACGCGAAATATCGTGTACATTTATAGTAGGCTATGAAGTATATTTGTACAATAATATGAAGATTTTAAAATGCCAATCAACGGTTTCATTAATATTTAAATGGTTTATTGACAAATGAGTAAATACGTCCAACGATGTTAGGTATTGTGTGGTCCAACGGTCTTTACCATTGCATTGTTTTTGTTATTTGAATACCAGAGTAAAAAAGCATACACAAAATATGTGCTGTATGTAATTTTTATGTTAATAAGACACACTGATATACAGGGTGTATAATTTATGATGAAAAACATGGGAGTCTACCATTAGACCTTCTTAAATCAGTAGAGAAGTAAAAATAATTGTGCCCAGTCCCTGAAATAACACGAAAAACTTCAATATTAAGTTTTATTTATAGTTTTCTTACGATCAGCAGAAATTTGTAATTTAGTATTTAGAGTTTAACCGATATTTCAATGGCATAGCCTTTCAAAAGGCAATAGTCAACTTTATTTTTGGTTTATATTGGATTTTTATGCTATGAATTGAAAACATTATGGTAAGTAGGTACAATGATTATCAGATTTTAAAAACTTTATACAAATCTTATTTCGATAGCATTAAAGCGAATCGCGTAATACTTATGTATGATAACAGAAAAACATTATCGACTTATGGTAGGAATCTAAGCTTTTTTCGATATAACGTTTTTATGTCTAACGGTTTCTGAGTTCATCATGTTCTTTATTAACCATTGCGGCTACATTTAACTTTGGATGTTCAATACACTTCGTATTTTTCGCAAATTTTGTTAAAAATCCTACCTTTATACACTTTTTTTTTAAATTTATGAGTATGCCATGAAATAAACGAAAAATAAAATAACAAGTTGCACATCAGTTATTAAAGCAAAACATTTCATACAGTGTGTTTTATAAGATATTAAAATGAAATCTTTTTTAAAATATAGAAGTTACAAATTTGTGGCCTTTTCTTCACTGACTGCGAGAAAATGTTAATAGTTGTAGTATTTAATGAAAAATTTATTATTTGTCAAACAGCAATACTTGCATTACCAAATTAAGATCAGTTTACTTATTTGTTTGATCAATTATTCAATATTTAATAAGCAATTTAGGAAAAGCTGTATTTGGATTCACCAGTCGTTAGTTTTTAAAAACTATTTCCTGTATTGACAAACCCTCATAATTTCTTTATGTTTAATAATACAATAAATACCAAGAGAGTATTATATTAAAACACTTAATATCAAATAATTAGCAAATAATTAGCAAAAATAATGAAAAAGCAATCAATTGTTTTTTCATTTAATTTATAACACATTTGTTTATCCCAAAAACTTGTTTAGGGATGCCCAAAAGTATGAAAACAGACAAATATAGAATACTGCTTCAGATATAACAATGAAATTTTGTATCTGATCGTAATGGTGTTTTCTGGATTCAATGAATATATTTAGGTTGCAATACGACTTCCGGTTCAACCGGAAACGGACTCAAATTTTGAAATTTTAAATGGAACATCCTGTATAGTTTTACATTTTTGGATTCCATTAAAATTTGCTTTAAAAAATGTTTAAGGTTATATGGGTCTAAAGTCAACCGTTTTCGTTTAATTTAAATTTTTATGAAAATTATGTTATTTAAAAAGGCAGTAGAATTTTGTTTAAAAATCATATTGACAATAGATTAATTAACACTTTGCGCTAGCTACATTTAAAAAATATTATACAACGTGTTTTTTTACGGTTTTTAATCTATTGTAAATCTAATTTTTAATTGAAATTTTACTGCCTTTCAAAATAACTTAAATGTTAAAATAAATTGAAAGTGCTGTATCCTTCAAAATTTTCATAAAAATGTAAATTAAACGAAAACGGTTTACTTTAGACCCATATAACCTGATACATTTTTTAAAGTAAATTTTAAGAGAAATCCAAAAATTTAAAAATGTACAAGGTGTTCCTTTTAAAATTTCGTTCGTTCGTTCGTTGCCGGTTGAACCGGAAATGCAACATTAATATTTTCATCGAATTCAAAAAATACCATAACGATCAGATACAAAATTTCATTGTTATATTTGAAGCAGTATTCTAGATATTTGTTTTTTTCCATACTTTTGCGCAACCCTGTATGTAAAAACATTTGATTTTATAAAAATTTGTTCTGAGATATTTTTGAATGTCAAAAGTAAAGTTCAAACAAAAATTGCAAAGAAAACGATCTATTTAAATAAATTTGAAATATCGTAAAGCCATCCAATATGAAACACTTTGTATATATCAACTTGCTGTAATTACATAAAAAATTGTTGAAAAACATATTGCTTTGATACTTTTTTTTTACCTAATTTAACAAATAAAGAACAAATTTGAACTATTAGGGTTTTGGAGTACCCTGTATATTTTTTACTTACTTTTCTTTCCAGACGGTGTATGTATCCATAGTTAAATTGAGTAAGTGTACTGGGGATGGTACAATGTGTTGACATTGCTACAATTTTAGTTTGTTTATTCTTGAGCATCAAGGTTTCGCTGCTTTTGAAATATTAAATAATATTGTTGCATTAGTTAAGTGTGTACTGTACACCTTGCACTTTATTTTGTTTTAAAACTGATTGCTGCATGACCTACTGAAAACATTTTGAGATATGTAGAAGCGTCGATGTTATGTTAACCTCGAATTTGTACTTGAATAGTCCTTAATTAAGCGGCACGTTTTATGCACTTGAACCAGTTAAAATGTAATTTCAATTACCAAACAGAACGTCGACTAATAGATGATGCGGCGTGCGTACATCTCGATTAAATATTTAAAACGATGCAAAATAAAGACAGCATTAATAAAATACACACTTTATTCAAACTCATTAATGGGTTTAACACTGAGAAACTATAATTAGAAGATAAATTATTAATTAATAGTTTCACATTTATCTTGCATTGAAATGCATGCAGGATAATAAAAATAACGATATTTTAATAAATGAGAGATGCAGTTGGTTTGGCTATGGGTGATATTGTCGACAGCCGATAGCAGTTGTAATCCAGGTACCATCATTAATCGCACAGCTACTTGGAACCGAGGGCAAGTAAGAAAGTTGCTCTGCTACTACCTACGTTGCAATATTGGACGTTACCGGCTTAATGCATCGGTTAATGGTGCAGGACGGAAGCGTACTACAGATAAGTAAAAAAGCGACTTCACTATTTAGTCGCTCCTCCTGGGGTTTAGCACCAAACCGAAGCAGTCCGGTGGAACAGCCAAGCAACACGGTTTCGTTTTGAAAGATCCCGCAGCACTGATATCATAATGTTGAAGCAATGTCGTTAATATTATAAAGCCAAAACACTGTACAAGCCGTTGTCCGATGCAGATTCGTTTTCCGGTACTAAAAGGGATAAAATGTGCAGGCTTAACTACATTGCCGGTAGGTGAGATAAATCTTTCGGGTCTAAATGCTTGGGGATCTTTCCAATAGCGAGATCCCATGTTTAATTCGTAGTTGTTGATGAATACTACGGTGCCCTTGCTCACGGAGTATCCGTCGATTTCTGTATCGGTTGTGGCGACGTGTGGTACTATTGGCGACGACGCCATTCTTAAAGCCTCCCATAAGGTGGCCTCTGTATACGGCATGTAAGATTTGTCGAATAAATTTGGAGTTCTAGTACCACCTGTTACAATGTCTACTTCTTCTTGAATACGCTTCCCTACGTGAGGATTTTTTACGATTGCTGCTAAAGCTACCATCACAAAGTTACCTACGGCGGAGTGGCCACCAAGAAAATCTTCTAGTTCGAACATAATATGATGCCAATTCATGTTGGGATCCTCTTCCAGATGGAGTAATAATGCGTCGGTGAAGTCTTTTGGAGGAGTATCTGGATCTAGGGAACTACGGTGTTCTTCGATAATCCGCGCTAAAATGAAACGGCGAATTTCGCTCGCCCATCCGGACAGCCTCTTCATGTGACCCTTATACATTGGCAGCAACCATGGAAGAAAGTCTATGGCGTAGCCCTGGTTGATTTCCCAGAATATTTCGTCGAAATATCTGACAATTTTTTGAAATTCTGCGTTCTTGTAGTCGAAACTTGTGGAGCACATGTACTGGGTGAACATGTTTGCACATGCGGTGAGAATGAGGGGTTTTAAATTGCAGGATTCGCCAGCAGGTACATTCTGGAGTTCTTGTAGAAGTACGTTGACGGCTTCACATCCGACTTTGTTGACGTGGTCGAACTGTAAAGATGTAAACTTGGGAGCGCAGTAAGTGCGTGCAAGACTTCGTCGAGTCTCCTGCAGCGAGGACCAGTCACACAGAGCAAGCGCTGAAACAAGCACATATGTGTTAGAGGGCAAAAAACGCAGCCTAGTCTCAAGGTCGTTTCACGTTAGACCGCTTTGCGGAGCGGATGACCATTGACATGCGTATAGTTGGACGCTTTTTTATTACAAGTGTTACGCGTGATGCGCAACCGTAATCCTGTGCGTATCTTAAAGACTTCTGATATCGGAATGAATTTTAAGATCGTCGTTAAATGCAAGTTTTATAATAAACCGGTTGATATCTCGATACATTCGAGATACAGATTCGAAAATAAAAGGCAACCAGAGAATTCTTGTTAATCTGACCAAAGTAACAGGAAAGTGTAGTAATATACGACCGCGGAAACAGAATGAATAGTGTGGGAACGTAAATGAGCCTGATTGATGGGGGTCAAGGACAAGGCTCACACCGTTAACTAATACTAATCTCGACCACTAGGTATACCTTTTCACGCTCGTCACTGCAACAACAATTCTAAAATAATCTGTTCACAAGATGCTTGCTTCGTTCACATGTACTTTTAATATTATCGCATTTGCAATGTCGCCGGAAGTACGTAGTTACATAAATATGGTCTTAAAAGTAAAACAGTGGAAAAGAAAAAGTCGATGGAGAAGTCGTATATCCGCTAAGTAATAAGGTGTCAATTGGTTTCATTTTCATTAGAATTCCGAGTTCAAGTTCACGGATATCGCGTGTGAAGTAATCTTATGAATGAATAAAATGCTGTACGGCGAAGGATAGAAAGTAGCTATCGCCGCTAGTGAGTAAAATATTGGCGAACTCGATAAACGTACACGTCTTGGTTCCCTCTTTAATAAAGAGCGTTTTATTCTTATTAAAAGACCAGCCTTCAACATTACGTTTCCACGACAGTTTGATATAAGATATTTCTGTAATTAAAGGTAATTACAGAAGCAATATCACGGCAATTGTTGCGTACAGCTCTGAATTTGTGTTGCGAGCAACAGAGATAGCGATGCACGAATAAGTTAGCAACCCGAGCAAGCGGTCAGTGAGCTCCTGCCTTCTTGCTTCCGGGTCGAAAATCATAAGCAAAGATTTATTAATTTAATTGGCAATATATTAACTTTGATGGCTCCAACGTCAAAAGATAATCGTAAATATATGCGTATTCGACTTGATACGCAGATAATGTCGAGAGCTCTTTAAACTTAAATTGCCAATTCGCCAGTACAGCAGTGTTAACTTTTGGTATTTATCTTATTTTTAATGAAGGGATGGTAATACTTACAGTTATTACGATCGCCTCCAAAAAGTTTATGAAAGCGGATGAAATTTGGTCGACCACTAAATTCTGCACCTTTAGTTATTAGTACTTCTTTAATAAGTTTGAAGTTGTTTATTACGATACAGGGAGTAGAGCCTAAGGTTATGCTGAAGACGTCGCCGTAGAGTTTGCTGAGTGATGTGAATGCTTGAAAAGGACTTTCGTGCTGACCGAGAAGATGAAGGCTGCCGATCAGAGGCCACGGTCGTGGACCAGGGGCAGTCGACGACGACTTCTTTGACTGCTGAAGCCACCAGACCAGCAGCAGCAGAAGCACGACTACCGCGAGCATGTCCGGAACGATTACACTAAGACCGATAACTGCGAGTAGCCGTAGCGCTACCCTCTGTATGACGACCGGCACTTGACGGAGTTGGTGGTCGACCAATGACAGATCCCCTCCTTCGCCCCACTCGGGGGTGCAGCTACGATCTGCAGATTGGCTTGAAGAAGGCCGCCCCGCTACATGCAAAATACATATGCCTAGAGTTTGTCTCCGCACTGTCTGACTAGTCCCTACAACGAGATCGAAGGTCATCATTAACCGAATTGCATACAGGAGCACTTGCACTGAACACTGATTTAAAAAAAAAATCATTCTTAATCTTCCGCTTGCTCAAAACGATGCAAATTTTAAATTAATAGCTTCGAAATGCGTTTTTAAGAAAGATAATATCAAAAAACCAACTCAATTACACTAAAGTTACTTGGTTAAAAACTCATTTTTGCTAGACCAGTGTATCCCAATGTATTTTAACCATGGGAACCCTTTTATAGTTTTTAAACAATACGGACACTATTAGATTTTTACATGTCTAGCACAGTACATACTATCATGAGGCTTAACAGGGACAAAAAACGAAAAATATTTTGTTTGTTTCTGATCGGAACGAATAAAATATTTCATTTTCGTTCTTTGCGTTCTCACCCAAACAATTTCGTTTTCGTTTTCATGGACCAAAATTAAATAACTGTTAATACCGGTTATAACTACATTAACGTTAATGCGAAAGGACCGCAATTATTCGAATAATCGATTATTTAGATTATAAAACTTTGTATATAATAATATGTAGATTAACACAGTTCATCTTTAAATAAAACCAATTGGAGTGGGTATTTTGTACTTTAGGTAATCCAGTGGTAGAAGTAAAATGTTTGCGATAAGTTTTAAAGTCCATTTATATTCTTGTTTCTTTTTCTTGGCAATCTTTAGGTCCTCATGGACAGCATATTTTAAACTGGCGAACTGCCATATTAAATTTACCAAATTGTTTAACATGACATATATTCAAATAAAATTTGTGCATTTTACTTCGCGCCCATTAGGTGTAAAAACTCAACTCGATTTTTGTAATGAAAATACACACAACGATCTATAACTAATAATATAGCGAGTGCAATTTTCAATTGATCTTCCCACTAAAAAACTATGCATTTGAATTAAATTCGATTCTTCGATAATGAATAAAAATGACAATAGTAAATTGTAAATAAAAGAGTGATTAAATAGATTAAAACCAATAAAATAAATTATTTGTTTCGTTTTCAATCTAAAACGAAATATTACATAATATACATAATAATTTCGTTTTGGTTCTTATTAAAATTTCGATTAGTTTAGTTATATCGTTAACATTTTCGTCCCGTTCTTAGTAGATATCTGATGATTCTGATGGTAACTGTATCTTAATAAAATTACAAGTAACAAAACTGATTTACGTGTATTAGTAGTAAACTATGAAGTAATTGGATTTATAACTTATTTAACCATTTTCTGACGAAGCTTTTTCTATTGCTTTGCGGAACTCCAGTTTGGAAAACGCTGTGCTAGGCGATTGATTTTTAGATCGTCCAATATATTTCAATTTTGCATTAATTAAATCCTTTCCTGCATAAATATAAGCGCTATAAATATTTTCAAAAAATAGTTACAAAATGTACCTAGTATTAAAATGTATGAAAACGATTAACATCGTTTCAAACTTTAAATTAAATATGCCACATTTTACAAAAGTTACCGTAAAAAAATTGTTAATTATTGTTGCATAAATACAGTGTGACCCATTTTAAAGCGGATCACTCCTACAAAAAGTTTATTTATAGCCCGATTGTCATGAACTTTTTTTTAAACGATAACGCATCAAAAACTGTACTTTGGCACCCTTTTTTAAAATTCAGTTTACTTTCACAAAGGCTACTAGGATTTTTTCGATGTCAAAATTGTCAAAATTTGTTTAGCGATTTTTTAATCTAAAATCTGACTACACCACTGGATTCAGGATTTCCTCAAATGGGTTTGTACTAAATTTCATGAAAAAATATTTATTATTTTCTCTTTGTATTTTTCTATTATTTTCTTGTAAATTTAGTTGTTCACCCATCGAAAACCAAATCAAAGTTGCGATTTTAATACTGATACGAATAAATTGTTACTTATTAAACCCTTTAACTGGCAAATAAATTTCATAGTTGTTATTAAAAAATGACATTTATTTAAAAGTGCGTATCTCTTAAACCGTTAGGGATATCTAAGTTCTGTTTGTTGCAAAAACTTCGTTAATATTTAATGACAAATTCGTCTCGATATAGTAGTGACCTAATTATAAAAATAAAAAAAGTTTTCGCATGTGCTATTTTACGCCGCACGCGCTTTCCAAAATGTACGAGATCGTTCTTTAAACTAATTTGACAGAGTTATAAAATCTCGTGAAGAATGATTGTTTTACACACTGCGATTTAGCCAGTCAAAGAGAATAATTTAATGAAAAAATCGCCGAGATACGATTAATAAGAAAGTTATTAAGTTTCACGCATAAACAGAAATAAAAAACGCATATTTTTCAAATTTCATAAAATTACGTTTTTCTTTAATTTTGCAACATTGCACTACTTTGAGCATCTGAAATTCGGATCCGGAGGATGATTCAGCTGTAGGGTCTCTCCGTTTAAGATACATCTTGTTAAATTACATAATAAACCAGACGTTTTGGTGACCAGTTTGGGCACATAAAACCCTTGACGAACTGAGCTCCTCATTTGCAAGTTAAAGGGCTAAAAGATCTTACGTCAAATATGCCAACTCTAACTTTTATTTGCGTTGCCAATTTAATCACAAATATTGAATTAATAATTTAATCTCAATAATGAATACTTTTTCGTGAAATTTGGTACAAACCGATTTGAGAGCATCTCGAATCCAGTGGTGTAGTTAGATTTTAGATTAAAAAATCGCTAAACAAATTTTGCCAATATTGACATCGAAAAAAAAATCATAGTAGGCTTTGTGAATGTAAATTGAATTTTAAAACAGGGTGCATAAGTACAGTTTTGGATGCTTTATCGTTTAAAAAAAAGTTGATGAAAATCGGACCATAAATAAACTTTTTATAAGGGCGATCCGCTTTAAAATGGGTCACACTGTATAAAAAATATCTCCTGTGATGAGTGTCAACCATTTACAGAGCTATAAGTGAGGTATAAAATACTTCTGTACTGTATGTGTCTTTTTATTTTCTTAGATTGATCGCTTTTTGAGAATAAGTACATAAAACTCTAATAAGCTAATATTCAAGTGTTTTTTTAAGGCTCAATATTTTCTAATAAAGGGTAATTTTGTACCTTGTTTCTTAAAACACACTTAAAGAAAACTGCAATGCCTAGAGCAAAGACTTAAATTCAGTTTTTATTAAAATCTTTCAAAAAACCATTATTCAATTCAAAACGTTTAAAAAAACTAATTATTTTCCCCCTTAGTATTAACATAACAAATTAATAACATACTATTTTAAACTATTAGTTCTTGTTTTAGAATGACGTAGAATTTTAAGTAAATATGACTTTATCAAAAACCATAAAAAATAATCAAAAACTAAAATTGCATAACAATTAACAGACGTCTGTTGTTTGTCTACGATAGAACTCAAAGTTCGCTAAAGGTGTCAAGTGTCAACTTACAAATCGTTTTGGTTTCGTCATTAATGATGTGTTGCTAATTGTGTAGCTATCGCGGCTACCACCACAGTCACAACAATAATTGCACGTGTAATTATTATCATACTTTTGTAATTTGATACAATATTGGTGTACCAACAGCAAAAGCATTTAATTAAAACAAAATTAGATTCGAAATATTGTAATTAAAACCGGAGCTGTTATATTATCATAACATTTTTTGAATTTGATACTACTAAAAATTGAGACGACATTGATAATTGTATTGCTTTTAAATAATTGCATGTTTAAACAACTTCATATCAGTTCCTTAAAATAAAGTTATAAATTTTTACACAAAATTTTGTGGAATATGCTGTTTTTGTATATTTTAGCAAAACGTGCTTCTCTGTCGGTTACAGGGTGTCCAAACATGGAAATCCCATCTACATAAGTCGGTTAAATTGGGGCAAAGTTGCCCAATCTAGTGGCGAATTCAAATCTGAAATAAAAATTGCGGTAGCTTTCTTACTTCAGAAGTTATATAAAATAATCTATTAAAATACATTTTTTGTTTCTTTTTCTAAACAATTTTTGAATAATCTATGTTGTAGGCTTCCGTGGCCGATGTCCAATGTACCTATATAGGTTGTTTCCGGGTTGGAACCGCGTCGAAGGTTTCTTCATAACCGACGTTTCGTCCTCGTTCATCGGGGACATCTTCAGGGGTTGTTGGTTATGAAGAAACCTTCGACGCGGTTCCAACCCGGAAACAACCTATATACAATTTTTGAATAATTTTTGAATTGGCAATTTATTTTCAGCACTAAATTACGTAACTTTGTCCTAATTTTACCGATTTCGTAGCTATTTAAAAAAGCGATATACCCAGTTGAATTTCGAATTTGGGATAAGTAAATTTAAAAAGCGTTGACTTCAAAATTGCGCATTTTTGATATATTTACGCAAAAACTTATATTGGGTTTATTACATGGACTGGTGCTAGATTACGGAAAGTAACCGATACGTTTTGATTAGTGCTTTAAAAGCATTATTTTGCTTGGAATAAATGTGAATTATATTCTTTTTTCTAGGACCACTACTGAATGACCGTACAGCCTGCATGCATAGTAAGTGGGTTCTTACGAACGGTAAGCAAAAAGCACCGTTTTTTAAAGAATTGATCAAAGTAGACTAACGACAAACACTTCCTGCATCCTAGTAAATGAGTTATAATGCACGGCAAGCAAAACGCACACTTGTCTAGAAATGTCAAAGTAGGCTTACGTCAAAATTGACAAAACAACGTAATTGCATGTGTATATAAGCCAAACAGCCGTTAAAATCGTAGTTATTATGTGATCGTAGAAAAAGTAAGCTACATAACACGAGTTGTAAAGCAATAACGCACTCGTGGAAATACGCATTTGCCGCTACGCGGCTCCGTGCGCAACTTTTCCTCTCGTGCGTAATATGCTTCTTACAACTCTTGCTATGTAATATACTATTATTTAACATATTTTCTGATAAGAAAAAAAACTGCATAGAGATTCTTTCAATGCCTAATAATCTGGAAGATTCATTCGCATTTAGTTACGAAGGTATAATAGCCAACTTTTGACTAAACGCCATATTTGATATATACATGATAAATAACAATGGCTTTTGTTTTTTTTTTTATTGTATTTATTTATTTATTTATTTGCAAATGCAGAACATAACAGGACAAGACCAGACAATTTTCTCGTATTTATAAATTTAAAAAAAACAACAGATTGGTATTATCTTACCAACTATTGCTTAACACATTTTATGTTTTCTTAATAAAGATGGTTGACTGAATGAGTTAGAATGATAGAATTTGTTTACGGCAATGTTTAATTGAATGAAGTGGCAGGTAAAAAAGATCAATATTTTAGAATTTTTCGTTATACAAATAAAGAATTCTGTTGATTGGCGAGTTAAAGAATGAATTTGGGCTACAGGGTGTTAAATAAAAGAGAAAATGGTGTCGTAGAACTAATCTTAGTACGTTAAAATTGATTAGCGATAGAATATAAGACAATCTATTTCGTAGTTAATAATTTTGTGGGGAAATATTATATCACCAAGTGTTCTACGAGATTTTAAGGAGAGCATGATCTTTAGAATTTGTTCATATGGTTATCTGAGAATTTGATTTTTTTTTGCTAAAATGATATAAATTTTTTTCGAATCAGTTTAGGTGTCATATTGTGGGTTCCATATGATAGAAGCAAAGTTTAAATGGTATTAATATATGGATTATACAGTGTTCTAATAACATTACCATTACTGAAATGTTTTGAAGAGCGTACGATAATATACAGCATTTCAAGAGATTTATTTTTAATATATCCGATATGTTCATCTTACAAAAGTTTTGAGTCTAATAAAATTTCTAGATATTTTACAACAGTGGTGTTGATAAGAACTGAATTATTTAAAGTATAATTATGTTGAATTATACTTTTGTTTCGTGTAAGTTTATTTCATAGCACTTACCGACATTCAAGGTAAGTTTGTTTGATACTATGATGTCCATAAAAAAATCGTAAGTTAACGGTCACATCTTCGTAATTTAGTGTACCACAATAAAAATACTAATACCACCAGATTATTTGGCAAAAGAAATTATCACAAGGCAGAAACACTTAGAAAGAACAAGGTAATAACGAAAAAATCCTAATTTTATTTATATCTATCGTATATTAAGTTACGTATGCATTTTCTTCAATCTTTCATTTTAAAACACATTGAGCTCCAAAGGATGTACTCTTTACTAATTCAACCAGATTTCTTATCTTTTATTTTAAACGATATAACCATAGTCGCCTGAATCAATTTGGACACCATAACGAGGCAGATCAAACTATTGAAGTTTAGACGTGGATTTAGGTATAAAAGATAGCGTGTGTTTGAATATTTTTTCATATTATAGACTTATGTTCTTCACATTTGCATTTCAATAGTAAAAAGATTACGAATTTTCACATTTTTTATTTTAAGGTGCGTATAGTTTATTTAAAATCTCTTCAGAAACTTGCGTGTGGGCACGAAGATTAATTTTTACATGTTTTATGACAACCTTTGGAAATTTTAAAGGCTGTAAATTACTTTTTTTTAAAATAATAATTTATAGTTTACTTATATTAGTTTAGCCTTAGTTAAAGTTGGGTATAGTTTACAAGTTTCAAAGCAATAATATCTGGATAAATTTAAATATATCCAATGTATCAAACCATTCGTTTATTGATAATCGATAAGATAACGCACAATTTTAAAATGACTACTTTTAGATTTGACTGTGTACACCCCGCAAGGAAATACATAAAACATATATCATATGTTTCTAGGAATCAGGATTCTGCCCAGTTGATTAGATCTACTATGGTAATTATGCTTATTATAACTTGTATGATCGTTAAATCTGTCTTCAACAGGCACAAATCTACGCAACGCTAAAGTGGTTTTAGCTACATTTAATTAATAAATCTAGTCTTGTAATATTATTATAATCTTCCTTCTTTTCTTTTTTTCTTTCCCGAGGCATTGGGAATTCCAAGTTTATTGCGATGATGGTTGTGCCTATTTTATGTTTAGCAGATGTCGAAGGTAGATTACATTAAGCCGAAAGGTTTTTTAGATATAGTAGTTTTATACTACAGGTTGTTGTATTTTAATAGTACTGCCAAATGATCAGACTTACCATAAAAAAAAAGTTGCCAGAGTGAAAATTAAAGCTGAACGAAATTCTAGCTTAGATATAAATATATCCGATAAAGTTGACAATTTCAAATAAGAGCCCAAATAATTATTAAACTATTAAAAAAGTTTTAAATGTAATGAAAACAAAGGCAATTTTTTAAATTTGGCTTTGTGTAAATTATTATTTCAGTAGACATTTAGTTGGCCATCATAAATATTCAGAAAATTTCATATAAAACCTACACTCAGTTAAAAAGCAAAATGGTCAGCATTTTGAGTTGATTTTTGATATAAGATAATTCAATCTAAATAGAAAATAAAATAAAAGACACAAAAATGCCAATAGTTTATTTTCTTTAGCCACTTCTTTGTTATTGAAATTTATTATCGAATATATGTTCTTTTAGGTCATGGAGTAAAATCATTTATTTTTTTATATTCTTTAGGTACAGGTAAATTGTTGACTATACCGGGTGATTCAGTTATGACGTTAAAATGTTTTTATCAACGATGAAATATGTCAAGACTGGCGATAGTCATATATTTTTTTTTGAAATAACATAGTATACTTTTTTTAATCAATTCGGATAGAAAATTAAGTTCTAAATCTGATATACAGGGTCTTGCATGACCAAACGGCCAAACTTAAAGAGCATGTTCCTCGAGTCAATTTAAGCAAAAACAAAATATGTTTTATAAACCATTGTCCAAAACTCGATGGTTAACGAGTTATAGACCTTTAAATTTTATAAAAAAAGGCAATTTTAACACAAAAAAGTATGAAATACCGCTTTTATCTCTAAAATATTGATTTAACAACAATATGTTTTTTATAAAAATGCACCGCCAACTTTTTTGCGCTTTATGGTATACTCGATTTTGATTTCTTTTTTACGGTTTATTTGCTATGGCAACCGAGCTAGTTATTTTAAATATAACAACCTGTATATTATTACATTTTTGGATTCCTCTCTAAATGTACTTTATAAAACATGAAAATATTGAAAATTTTTGAAAGTACTTCATTGCTCCTAATTACGATTCAAAAATTAATTACTCGAAAACGGTTAACTTTAGGCCTATATGACTTTTCATATTTTATAAAGTACATTTAAAGGAAAATCCAAAAATGTTATAATATACAGGGTGTTCTATTAAATATAACTAGCTCGGTTGCCATAGCAAATCAACCGTAAAAAACAAAAACAAAATCGAGTATACCATAAAGAGCAAAAAAAAGTTGGCGGTGCATCTTTTACAATAAACATTTTGTTGTTAAATCAATATTTTAGAAGATAAAAGCGGTATTTTATACTTTTTTATGTTAAAATTGCCCTTTTTTTATAAACGTTGAAGATCTATAACTCGATAACCATCGAGTTTTGAACTATGCTCCTTAAGTTTGGCCGTTTGATCATGCAACACCCTGTATAATAAAAAATAAGCGTACTTGGGAATTTTTTTGAAGAAAATGAGTTTAAAAATTGTTTATTATTTTTCACAAACTCGTTGTATTTGATTTAAAAAAACACGATTGCTGTAGTAATTAATAGTTTATAACTCTAATTGTGTTATATTATATTTCGACGCATATATGTTTCTTAAAAACTGCGAAAAATTCGGCAGGTGATTCCTTATCGAAAATTAAGGGGAATCTTTTATATACATTTTTTTCCTTAGACGTCTCTTTTCGGAGTTACACCTCCCTAAGTGGGTGCGGTAAAATTAGGTTTTTATTTTATTTCTCGATTTTGGATAAATGTAGGAGAATGATATTTAGTAGATGTTTTATACTTATTAAAAGGTTTCCCATAGTAATATTTTTAATCATCTCCCACCTTCACAGGGGGATGAAAAGTGCAACCCCTGTTGGTTTTTCTTATTAGAACTGTTTGGACGCTTGAAATTTTGCTTGATTTATTTAGAAACTTTTTTTATTTTTTAACTTTTCTCATAAAACATACAGTTTTTAAGTAAAAAATAAAATTATTGATCGTGAAACCAAGAAATATTCCAAAATGAATAGTTTTATATTGGAATATTTAATGGTGCATTATTTAAGAAACACCCTGTATAGTATGTCAAGCTCCTTGCGTATTTCGCTGTTACATTTTTGATCTGATAGCCTATATAGATATACCAATATTGATTTTAAAAATCTCAATTCACTGCTTTGTATTCTGCCATACAGTAGTTTTGAAGTAGACATGACCTTACAAAATTTGAATATAGAGTTTTCCTGAACGTTTGTTTTCAGTTGTCTTCTAATTGTTCCGATATAGTTATATTTTTCTTTTTTTCTATTTCAACATCTTTGTATAGTGCAATGTGACGGCCTAGAAATTTAAAAGTGTTTACTTGTTCTATCGTTAGTATTATTTTTGATTTTTTTATCTCTTGTTTTTGTTTTTTTCAGTAGATATTGCGCTATGTGTATTTCGAAAACTGTTAATCTAAGATCCATTTGGTATCACATGAAAGTTTTTTTTTGCATTAAACTGTGGTATGGAAAATAGAGTTTTTATTTCAATTTAAGAAAGCAATTATAGTTTAAAGTTGTGGAAAAATGTTTGAATACGTAAATGTTTAGAACAAATTAACATTTTTTTAAATTTCTTAGTGACTGTCCAAATTCGATGGGATTACATGGGTATCTCGCTTATTAGCCAAGATAGAAAATCGGTTAAATTACCAAAAATGTGCAGTTTTTGAGACAAAATCGGAACCGTTTCCAAAAATATTTTTTCATTTCCGGTTTTTGAGTTATTAAAGAAAAACTGTTTTTTTGTTATATTTATAATGTGTTATATCTCCCTTATTGTTTAAATATGGAAAAAGTCTATGAAGATTGTTTTGAGATATTTTTATGTAGATTTTGATAGCACTAAAAAAAAAATGTTACGCTCCCCATTAAAAAGTTTTGACACAAACTCACCTTTTAATAAATAGAAGCTATATTTCGATAAATGTAGGAAAATGATATTTGGTAAATGTTTCATACTTATTAAAAGGTTTCCCAAAGTAATATTTTTAATTATCTCCCGCCCCGCCTTCACAGGGGGTTAAATTTTGCAATTCAAATTGTTTTTTTTTTAAAGCTTGATTTATTTAAAAACTTCTTATATGTTTAGTTTTTCTCGTAAAACCTACAGTTTTTGAGTAAAAAATAAAATAAGTAAACATAAACCATCAAATATTCCAATATAAAACTATTCATTCTGGTGGTTGCCATAGTTTATTTATGTTCATAGTGGGTAGACTTGACGGGTGTAATTCATTTTGACGTTTATGCGGCGACAACGCTAAAACACCCGTCGATTCTACCCAATATGAACGTAAACAAACCATGGCAACCACCAAAATGAATCGTTTTACATTGGAATATTTAATGGTGCATGTTTCTAAATAAATCAAGCTTACGAAAAAAATTAATTATTTGCAAAATTAACCCACCAAAAAGTTCTGATTAAAAAACCAACAGGGGTCGCACTTTTCAGCCCCCTGTGAAGGTGGGAGACTATTGCAAATATTACGTTGGGAAACTTTTAATAAATATAAAACATTTACCAAATATCATTCTTCTACACATCTCCAAATTTGAGAAATAAAATAACCTAATTTAACCGCTCCCCTTTAGGAGGGGTGTAACTCCTAAAGGAGACATTAAGAAAAAAAAAATATCTGAAAGACCCCCTTAATATTCGATGAGGAATTTTTCGCAATATTTAAAAAACCCTGTATACCAAAAACAGAAGCATCTCTAGGTAATGCAATAAAACAGGAACTTTTTTTTTAGTTTTTAAAACCTGCCTGATAGTCATTCTATTTACTATACAATATGCCTACTGGTAGAATATAAATCTTAAGTGATACACAGAATTTGATTATTGCATATTAAAAACTAGGGAGGCTGTGTCAAGTTTAAGAGTGCCATGCAATAAAACCTTTATCTGAACTATAAATTCTCAATTACAAATGTCTCTTGTTGATAATAAGAAAATTATTAATAAAACTTAAAATATAACTTTATTCAGATTATCAGGATACTTCTGAAATTGGACACTATAGGTTTTAGATTCTTACTAGTACTACGCACTTAAAAATACATTTGCCAACTTAATTTAGGCATATTTACAATGGTTTTTTATATACTCGTGTTTAAAATGATAAATTGCACACCCTGTATATTGTATACATTTTCATATGTTTGATTGTTGCAAAAATGTGACGTAAAACGAATTAGCACAGTATTTGTTTTATATTTCGAAAGTTTTCAACTTTTCTAATCCATATTTTAGTTTTTGTACGTAACAGCCTTTATTTTATTAATGTAGAGTCCAAATCGTTACAGTAATACGAAATTTTGTTGTCATATAAGTGCAATTGAACACGTCCGGTGTTAGTTTACTTATTTGGGTATAACATAGCAAAAAGTCGGCAGACGTTCGCCGGTTAATCTTCACTTAAATGTACAACTCGTCATGCATTACGCTCATCGTTCTTATTACGGATTACTTTAAAAATACAATGGAACAAAAAAATGCCACAAGTTGAGTCTCGATTTCATTACAGCCAACTGGTTAAGCTAAAAGCCATTGCGACTGTACACAAAATAATAAAATAATGCGTATAGGGGTTCACATCAGGGGCGGATCTAGGTTTCTCGGGGCCTAGGGCTTATTGGACCAATGGGGCCCCAGTTTTTGTTAGATTAAGAATCTTAAAGTTAGGGTTTAAAATAAATTTTTAGTAACATCAAAATCAGAGTTGCAATATATTTATTATATTATTAATATTAACTATTTTTTGCTATACGATAAGTGCTCATTGTTAAAAAAAAGCATTTAAAACTTATGATAATTCAATTTTTGTGGGCCTTTGACACGTGGGGGCCCAGAGCTTAAGCCCTTTTAGTCCCTATGTAAACATACCATTTATAGAAGACGAACGTGAAAGTAGAACCGAGAAAAACTTCGACAGACTTCAAAGCCATCCCAATGAGCTAGCGTCGGACCTTACACAGGTGGTAAAATCGGGACGTCTGAGGAGGATATGGCCAAATGAGCTAAGCAATGATAAGTCTGAAGGATGGACTTCCCCTCATGACAAGAAACGCCATCCAATTAGCTCATAGGACTAATTTTATATACATATATGTAAACGTTCTGATTGCTAATATGCATTTTAAGTTAAAAAAAAGATTTAATTTTCAGAGGTAAACAGTTTTTGTAAAGAATGTTTATATTGTTTTTGTTGGTGTCTCAGTGTAAAACTAGGATATCAGTGGCGTAGTATTATTAACGTTTTCTGTGACGTTTAGGTTGACCTGTCATTTCGTGTGCGGTTAGTAGCTTTTCGTTTTAATTTGCATCTTTTCGTAAAAATTAGTTAGGTATCAGTTTTTCGTTTTCGGTGCGTTCAGGTTGTTCTGTCATTTCGTGTGTGATATGTGAACAATATTTACATATGTATGCATATTCATAAAGGAACTGATTTAAGGTAACGTCACTTTATTGTTTTTATGAAGCTAAGTCCTTTAAACAAAAATCTTTGCAAATCTTTTTGTCAGTAAAAACTGTGGCTGTCAAATTTTAATATTATTGAAATATTATTACCCGTTCTGTCAATACAAACTTTTTTCCCTACGCCACTGGTTTTCCCCTATGGGTTACCATCCGTTCGAATAAGGTTCCTAACGCCCTTGGCATCAATCATTTTCGATCTCCCGATATTACGTTTGATACTGATCCAATTTAATTTTTTTTATGTGTTCCGTGGTTGGTATTTGTAATTCATGTAACTTCTTGTAGTTACAACTAAAAATTTGAGTATCGCGATGGACGTCATGTTCATATGAAAATACACACTAGAGAAAAACCATTTAAATGTGACATTTGTGGAAAATGGTTTATAGATAATAGTGGGCCTACTGTTCATACGAGAACACACACTGGTGAAAAACCATTTAAATGTGAATTGTGTGGAAAATGATTTACTTTAGTTGGTGACCGTAATGTTCATATGAACACACACACTGGTGAAAAACCATTTAAATGTGACATTTGTGGATTTTTTTTTACTTCAATTAGTGGCCGTAATGTCCATATGAAAGCACACACTGGTGAAAAACCATTTAAATGTGACATTTGTGGATTTTTTTTTTACTAATAAGGGATGTACTGTTCATATGAAAACACACACTGATGAAAAACCATTTAAATGTGACATTTGTGGAAAATGGTTTATAGATAATAGTGGGCCTACTGTTCATACGAGAACACACACTGGTGAAAAACCATTTAAATGTGACATTTTGTGGGAAATGTTTTGCGCGAACTGATTCACGTACTATTTATATGAGAACACACTGGTGAAAAACCATTTAAATGTGACATTTGTGGAATTTTTTTTACTTCAATTAGTGGCCGTAATGTCCATATGAAAGCACACACTGGTAAAAAACCATTTAAATGTGACATTTGTGGATTTTTTTTTGATTAATAAGGGATGTACTGTTCATATGAAAACACACACTGTTGAAAAACCATTTAAATGTGACATTTGTGGAAAATGTTTTGCGCGCAAAAATAGACGTAATGTACATATGAAAACCCACACCAGAAAAAAACCATACAACTGTGGCATGTGAAAAACGTTTCAAGCAAAGTGGCCAAGTTAAAAATCGCACACTAGGGCAAAAGCATCAATATGAGAATAGTGAAAAAAGTTGTAGGCATAATGAATGTGCACTATGTTGTGTTTTATTAGTGAATGTGATGTGATCAAAAAACACTGGTAAAATAGTTATTCTTGTACAGAAATTTATTAGGAATACAAATATTTTATTCAGTCGTTTTGAAAAAGACCAAGACACAATGGTCGAAACGTTAACTACTTCTAAATATAGAAGACGCGGTTCCAAACCCGGAAACCAAGATTGTAATACAAATATTTGTTTAATAGTTAAGATTTTTGAGTAATGATGCTGCTATTTTCTTATCGAATAGAATTAATTTTTTTTATTTCAAGATGGTTTTCGAGAATCAAGTTTCGTTAGTTTTTTTATGTGAACAAACAGTCTTTAATATGTTAGTTGTTGCAGAAAAATGTACCTATGAGTTGTAAGTTTTAAAGTTTATTCAAATATCATTTAAAGTTTCAAGACGGTTGTGTAATTATCCCTCATTAACGATATTTATTTAGGTATACAAGCGTCATTTATTTAAAATGTTCTTTGAAGTGCAGTATGTTTGTAATTGCTTTATTTTTTGTTTGTGGGCCCTTGACATTTGGGAGGGCAGGGCTCTAGCCCTTTTAGTCCCTATGTAGATCCGCCCCTGGTTCACATAATCGAACCTTGTTGATAATATGTTTGAGATGCAGGTATAGTGACATAACGCTTTAACCCGCCCACAAGTTATACTAACGCCAAATTTAATTATAATCTTTTGAAATGTATAATGTCTTGCAAATTGCTGCCATAATAAGTTTTCGGATATGTAATTTGAGTGGGCGATGGTCTACCATGAAGTCTTAAACCCTTGAAACGGTCCTAGAAGTTTGCCAAATAGAATTTTATATATAGTGATGCTTTTGTTTTTGAAAATCGACCAAAGCCTGATCAGTATTATCCAATTGCAAGTTTTTTATGTATTACTTAGTAAAAAAACATAAAAAATGAATAGAAATTTTAAATACTTTTTGCTTTAATGTGATTACATCTCTAAAGATATATTTCTTTGCATAAAACCTTTTATAAATTTTACAAAAACAACGTTTAATATTTAAAAAAAAGAAGTTACGCAAAAAGTATTATGATCCAACACGTATTATGAAAATGAAGTGTGGTACCCCCTTTTTTTTCTTTAGTTTTGATTTTAAATTAATGTAATGTTAGACATAATATCTGCAAAAAACCTGGTTTTTGAAAATATGCACACATTCGTTTCACTTCCGGTTTCGCCGGAAATGACCCCAACTTTGTTATTTTAAATAGGAAGCGATTTTGGATACAACTGCATTATTATGGTTAATTTTTATAACCTCAAATAATTTTTGAACCAACATTTTTTATTTTATTAAGTGTGCAGTGATCTGCATAAATTGAATTTTATTACGTCAATAATTGTACAACAACATTTTTGTAAAGTTTAATTGACGTTTAGGTTACTTTAATCGACTTTGAAGGTTGCGAAATCGGTTTTTTTGACAAAAAGTCAATTTTGTTGAATGGAACTATGGGGTACAAGCGATTATTTAAATGGAGCATCTTTTAACAAATCCATCGATACCAATAACTTGTATTTTTATTAAGAGTCTGCTTTAAAAACTTAAAATTATTGTAAACATTTATTAAGAGATCTTGTTAGTCGCAGTACACTGTGCATAATTGCAACAAAACAAAACAATTCATTTAAAACAAAAACAAAGGTGCTGTGGAAACGAACACATGCTTGTTTACGTGTTTGTAGGTAAAAAAATTATTAGTCATTAAATTAAAATTTAATAAAAAATTAAATTTTGCTTCCAAAATTATTTGAGGTTATAAAAATTTACCAAAATAGTGCAGTTGTATCCAAAATCGCTTCCTCTTTCCAAAAATGTAAAAATATACTGGGTGTTCCATTAAAAATAACAAAGTTGGGGTCATTTCCGGCGAAACCAGAAGTTAAACTATTGTGTGCATGTACTTAAAAAATCGGTTTATCGCACATATCATAGTTCTAAAATTTCAATAATCTAAAATCAAAACTAAAGAAAAAAAGGAGGTGTACCACACTTCATTTACACCCGGTATATGATGTTTTAGATTTATTGAAACAATTGTTTTCAAGAAATTCATTTTGTTGTTAATGAATTTCAGACTCTGTGTTATATGTATTCTACAAAAATTATTTAAGCATTGAAATAATCAGTTACATATGCAAACTGAACATTTATAATTGTTGTAAAATAAGTAAAGTACATTTATATTTTGTATTCTTTACTAACAGGGACACCAAGAAAATCTTCACTAATTTTTGATTAGCAGAATATCAACAAGTTGCACTACGATCACTGTTGATATTTTTGACTGTCCCTTAGAGGTTATAAACCGCTGATTATGAGTTGCACAATTCTGCATCTTTGCATGTTTTTAAATTATTGTTTATTCGAAATTATGCTTAAGATGAAAATTGCTTGGTTTTACTAAAAACAGTAAATCTCAACAGTTGAATGTTGAATTATCACCCCTGAAGTAGTGCCCTCCAATTTATTTTAACCATGGAACCCTTTTATAGTTTTTTAAACAATAATATAGAACCGTATTAGATTTTTAGAATAGTACATAACTGTTATAAAGCCAGAAAAAAAAGAAAATATACAAGGTGGTCCACGTTTTTGTAGCAGGACTTTAACAGTCGATACAAAAATTTATTTTAAATCGAATATTCCATATCAACATGGGTCCATAAACGCTTCATTTTAAAGAAACAGGATGTTGAAATTTTCGACAAAATATCGATCATGTTAAACATAGTTTAACCGTTTCTCAACCAGTAGATACATATATTTAAACCAAATTTGGTATACAGCACCACCTTACAGGTTACCATATTCGGTGAAAATGTCAACCAGTGGCGGAGTTGTGGGGGTACAGTTTCAATTAATTCAATAAAAAACTAGTACGGCCCTGTTAGCGGAACTTCTTTCCTTATTTGTATGTTCTGTTATTAAAAACTGCAAAAATCGGTAATTACTTCTTTATTTCGAATATTAGCATATTTTTAAATCACTTATGAGAAAATTTATCGCGAAAATAGTAAAATAAATCAAATTTTGACACTTTTTGTTAAGAATAAAATGCTCTACCGAAAAATATGTTCGAGTTTGATTTTAAACAGGGCCGTACTAGTTTTTAATAAAATGTATTTAACTGAACCCACATAACTCCGCCACGGGTTGCTGGTGGGGCTTGACATTCTCACCGAATGTGGTAACCTGTAAGGTGGTGCTGTATATTAAATTTGGTTTAAATATATCCACTGGTTGGGAAACGTTTAAAAATTGTCGACTTTTTTTTCGAAAATATTAACACCCTGAATTTTTAAATGAAGCGTCTATGGACCCATATTGATATAGAATATTCGCTTTAAAATAAGTTTTTGTATCGACTGTTAAAGTCCTGTTACAAAAAAGTTGACCACCCTGTATAAAGACATTGAAGACTGTGATTTGCTTCTGATGATCTAATAAGAAGCGGAGATTATACTTATATTTGGAGCTTATGTACTTGATTTTATAAAAACATTATTCTTCAGCAAAAAGAATTGCTAATACACAAAAAATCATTGTCGTTTAGGTAGCCAAAAAATTGTATTTTTTTGGATACTGGGTTCGTTTAACAGTACCAACTCAATAAAAAAACGTTTGCTTAATCATATCAACCTTCAAAAATTTTCCAAGCAGAATCGGACTCCTTTGTAATTAAAAACTGAAATTTAAGAGTACATGCATGCAAAATCGTTGTTTAGCTTTTACAACTTATTTGCTCTTTTATTGTTGAAACACTAGATTGTATGTCATTGTGTCATTCAAATATGCTTAAAGTAAATCTTTTGGTAACTGTAGGCCCGACCAAATCCACAGACAACTGAGATAACTCCCGAGAAAAACCGAAGTTATAAATTAAATTATATTGTAATTGTACAATGTTTTACTAATTGATATTTTTTAAAAACATTTTTAAATAAGTAGATGTCAGAGACGCTAGAAAATTCTGCAATACTTCATAAAGGGAGTAATTTGATTTTTCACAATAAGGTTTTGCATCTCTTGGAAATTAAAGTCTGCGCATGAAAAACTAAACTGGTGTGATAAAAATTGCAAGTTATAAAAAGTTTATGTGAGTACCATGTGCAAATTACATGGACTAAGTTATTATAAAATTTTAAGGATGTTTTTTTGTTCTTGAATTGGTTATTTAATAAATTTTTGCGTAAATTAAGTGACGTCAGTTGACAAAATGGATTTTTTTTGGCAAACCAACGCTTGAATCACTTATATTAAAACTAGTCTTTGCCAACTAAGCGCATTAGTTTATCTACAGCGTTATCCAAAAGTCTGCAACAAATGGAAAAAATGTTTATTATCGATTTCTCAGAAAATTTTATTCTTGATGAAAGTTGGTGCAAGGTCTAAAACTAATTTCAAGATGAAAAAAAAACAATAAAAAGTCATAGGACACTAGATTTTAGCGATTTTTGAAATATTCGCAAGAAGAAAGAGCCGTTATTTTAAGAGCTACAACTTTTTTTTATAAATAAAAGTTATTTATAATTTAAAAATAAGGCTAGATTAAAATTTTGACGGTCAAATTCTCAATTTGATTTTTTAAGAAATTGTAATTTTTTCCAGAAAACTTCATGTTACGCTTGTGAGTAAATATTTAAATTGAAAATCCTTAACGCAATTCAAAATTGATATAATGGGCCTAAAGCAAAAACTAAAATGCATTCATTGTGTATCTGTCAATCCAATTTGTAAGCATTAAAGCATATAATTGTTAATTATGGCAGATAAATAATTTTAGTTGAAAAAGCTGAACTTATATTAATTTCTGGTGACTATTACAAAACATCTAGAAAAGCTGCATTACGTTTTAGTAAAAGACATCCCGACAAAACCGTTTCATTTATTACAGTTGCAGGATTATTAATACAGTTTAACAAGACTGGATCATTGAAAAATTAATACAAAAAGGAACATACCAAATGGGTTATTAATGAAGATAATTCTTTCAATGTATTACAAACAATGATAGAAAAACCAAAAGCATCCATTAAAACGGTAGCGATGAACCACAATTTATCTTTATCCTCAGTTCAAAGAATTTTAAAACACAACAAATGCCATCCTTATAAATCTAAATTCATAAACAAACTTCAAGACTGAGATTAAAACTTACGATTTGAATTTTGTTGTTGGGTTCAACGAGAAGTGAATAATAGCCAATTTTTAAACCATATTTTATTAATGAAGCAACATTTCCCATGCATTTTCTTATATTTTTTTTTGTATGTCTTAAAATAAGAGCACTTTACTTTTGCGAATATTTCAAAAATGGCTAAAATCTAGTGTTCCATGACTTTTTATTGAACTTTTTTTCATCTTAAAATTGATTTTAGACCATGCACCAACTTTTATTAGGAGTAAAATTTTCTGAGAAATCAATAATAAATTTTTTCCCATTTGTTGCACACTTTTTGAATGTTAAAATTTCTTAAAAAATAAAAATTGGAATTTGACCTTCAAAATTTAAATCAAACCCTATTTTTAAATTCTAAATAACTTTTTTTGTATATTTTTGTATCTCTTAATATAAGAACTCTTTCTTCTTGTGAGTATTTCAAAAATCGCTAAAATCTAGTGTCCTATGACTTTTTATTGAACTTTTTTTCATCTTAGAATTAGTTTTAGACCGTGCACCAACTTTCATCAGGAATAACATTTTCTGAAAAATCAATAATTTTTTTTCCCCCATTTGTTGCAGACTTTTTGAATGACGCTGTATAATGTTATCTAAATCTAATATGATACACCTAAAATCTAAAGTTTACCTATTGACGGCCAGTAATTTTCCAAAATTAGCACAATTCACAGGACTTTCCTCAGCTTTGACACTAACTCACTATTGCACTAGCTCGATGCTCTTAGACTTCTTCAGCCTTCTTACTACTTCATCATTGTCAATGCTTCAGCATTGACGTGGTGATGAAGTCCAACCCCGTACTCTGCAAAGCGTCTGATTTTACTGGCAGCATCGTTAATCCCAAATCACAATGAATATATTTCTTATGGACTACCCGTCTTTGACAATATTCCGCAGTACCCTATTTTGAAACCTTTGAATTTAATCTACTTGACTCTGCCTGGCACACCCCCAAAGTCGGATGTCATAACTCTAAACAGGTTTAGGGATTTGTTTGTGAATCATGGTTTTATTATGCATTGACAGCTGGGGTTTTTTATACTTGAAACTTAACTCTTTTAGTTCCTTTATTACGTGCCTTTTTTCTATTGCAATTCCGTATCCAAATTCTGTTCCAGATACTTTGCTGTATTGTGTAATTATATTATCTTTGATCAGGGATGGAATAACGTTTTAAATCGTTACGTTATTGTATAACGTTATTTATTATTTGGTTTCGTTACATAACGTTATAAATAACATTAAAAAAATTAATTTTTATGTTATATAACGTTATATAACGTTACATAAATTATTATATACAGGGTGTTTCTTAAATAATGCGAAAAAATTCCTTATCTAAAATTAAGTGGGGTCTTTTATATAAAATTTTTTTCTTAGACGTCTCCTTTCGGAGTTACACCCCCTAAAGGGGATAGGTAAAATTAGGTTTTTATTTTATTTGTAAAATTTAGATAAATTTAGGAGAATGATATTTGGTAGATGTTTTATGCTTATTAAAATGTTTCGCATAGTAATATTTCCGCCTTCACAGGAGGCTGAAAAGTTCGACCCCTGTTGGTTTTTTAATCAGAACTTTTTGATGAGTTCACATTTTGCAATTTTTAATATTTTTTTTGAGGTATAATTTATTTAGAACCTTTTTTATTCTTTAGTTTCTCTCGTTAATCCTACAGTTTTAAGTAAAAAATTAAATGAGTGAATATGATGTTTATGTTCATATTGGGTAGAATTGACGGGCGTTTTAGCGTTGTCGCCGCGTAAACGTCAAAATGAATTACACCCGTTACTTCTACCCAATATGAACATAAAGAAACCATGGTAACCACTAAAATGAGTCGTCTTATATTGGAATATTTAATAGTGCATCTTTACTTATATTATTTTTTACTCAAAAACTGTAGGTTTAACGAGAAAAGTTAAAGAATAAAAAAACTTCTAAAGAAATCAAGTTTTCAAAAAAAATAATGAAATTGCTAGATTTCAACCCACCAAAAAGTTTACAAAAAAAAACAGCAGAGTCGCACTTTTCAGCCTCCTGGGAACTCCTTACTATGGGAAACTTTTTAATAAGTATAAAACATCTACCAAATATCATTCTCCTACATTTATCCAAATTTGAGAAATAAAATAAAAACCCAATTTTACCGATTCCCTTTAGTGGGGTGTAACTATGAAAGGAGACCCTAAAGAAAAAAATTGTATATGAAAGACCCCTCTTAATTTTCGATAAGGAATCACTTCCCGAATTTTTTCGCATTATTTAAGAAAAATGCTGCATAAAAATAATTTTTATTTGAAACTATTGCAAATATTTTTGGGATCTGTAAATGTAAATTTAAAAAATAATACAAAATTACGTTGAGATATTTTATTTTCATTTTAATTTCTAAAACACAAACAAAATATTATATCTTCTGAAAATAAAAGGATCGCCCTATAAAAATTTAATTTATATAGAATAACGTTACAAAATAACTTTTAATGAAACGTTATCGGTTATTATAACGTTATATAACGTTATAAAAATATCGTTACGTTATTGTATAAAAAGTTATAGTTGAATCGTTATTATAACGTTATCGGGTATCGTTACGTTACGTTTTCCATCCCTGTCTTTGATGCTAACTGAAAACTAATTATTGGTTTTTCTTGTTTGTAAAACTGATGTGTTGACTTTGCTTTATTTAACTTAATTTTTCATTTTCTCTTCCATCTAGTCTAGTTGCTTCGACTGTAGCTTCTTGCATTTCTTCTATGGCGTCTTCAGTGCTAGTCTAGTAGTGTATAAACTTTAACATTGTTCACAATTACTGGACGTGGTTTATACACTTTTTCTGTGTTGTTGTTCCGTTTCTGAATTTTGGCAATTTTTTCGGGGGACACATGCATTTGTTTTGCTTTTTAACTATCCACGCAGCTTCTTTTGTTAATAATTTTCCCTCGCTGAAAACCTTCATCGGTTCTTATAGCTCTTTAATTTCCTCTTTAACTTAGTAGAAAGCAGGGACTGAAAACGAAAAAATTACGTTCGTTTCTGTTCGAAACGAAAGCGAAATATATCGTTTTCGTTCTTTGCGTTCCACCCAAGAAATTCTTTTTTCGTTAATGTGAACCGAAATAATAACGGTTAAACCGGTTTTACAGTTTTTTTTTGTCTTCAAAAAATCTAGGACTTTAATTTTTTTTTCAAGTAACTACAATCCTCTAATTATAGATACGATAACAATATTTGCATCTCCACCAAATTATAAACGATGACGATGAGTTTTGATTCGCATATTTTAGACTGGCGAACCGCCGCCATATTAAATTTACCAAATCGTTAAACACATTAAAATTTGACCATTTTATTTAGTTCCCGTAAGGTGCAAAAACACAACTTGATTAGTTTAAATTGTACACACGATCTTTATCTAAAAATATAAAAATATAGCAAGTGCTGTTTTAAATTTGTTTTAGTACTAAAAATCTATGGATTTGAATTCAATTAGATCCTGCTGAAATTATTTAAAAAGACAAAAGAATTGATTCAAGTGCTTAATTTACTAAATGTTTCCATGAATGTGATAAATAAAAAAAGTTTTTAGAAAAAACCTATATTAACTCTAAACGCAAATAAAACATACACATTAATAATATATAAAAAATTAACTTGAAATATACTTAAATTTAGTTTGTACATACCATACAATATACATTTTCACAATCCATTCAATCTTACTAGCAATAGCAACGACATCTTCCAATAAATCTTCTTTTACATCAGTTGTTTTCTAAGTAAAAATAAATTTTACTTTTATTAGCTCAAAGCGCAAATAAAACATACCTATACTTTAATAATATATACAAGTATCCAATCAAGTGTATAAAAATATATGATCTAATCTACAAATTAGAAATAGAGAATATATATCTGTACCGTTACTTGTTTTACACGAAATTGCAAGAATAAACAATAAACTTGTTAATACATATTTATGTAAATATATGGAGAAAAAGAAGCTCACTTATTTCAAGTGAGATTTTTACTACCTCGTGGAGTCTCCCCAGCACAGAAGGTAAATTCGCGTTTGTGTTTAACAAATAAAATTTAAATAGTGATAAAACCGGTTAAAACCGTTATTGGAAAATGTTTATTGTTTTCGTTTTTGAACGAAAAATAATAACTTTGTTTTCGGTTTCGTTTACGTTTCGATCCCGGTAGAAAGTGAACTTCCACTGACAATACCGAATGAATGGAAAAGTTTTGGCACTGATAAAAACAAACAATTTTAAACTACTTATACTTTAAGTCTTATATAACAAAATTTATCAACCTGTGTTGGGCAATGAATTAAAATTTCTATAAAAATGTAATTATTTTAAATTAACATAAGACCACCTACAATTATTAAAATGTTTTTTTTACATTAACAACTTTAATATTTTTTTAGCAAGACCATAGCAACATGTAAAGGCTTTTAAGTATTGGATTTAATTAGTGTTGCCTAACGCCGTAATTTTAAACTAAATCATAAACATATTGTGCAGCAATATTATTACATTGAAGAAACAAATATTATATTATTTGTTGAAGAAAAAATAAATAAGAATTTTCTTAGACTAATCAGCTACTAACTTGAAAGTCGCCTAACATCTTTGTGCATTGTTCAGAAGTGATAACAAAAAATCTCTGAAGAATAATGAAGATAATGTCCTACACCAAATACTTCAATAATGGGTAAGTTTGTTGTCAAATTTTATAGTTCATAAGAGCGTTGCCGGACACTAAACCCACACTTCATCAAAATCAATAGAATTGTACAACAAACTGACAGTAGTTTCATGTATCTTGATTTTATGTTAGTTTTTTGAGTTGTTTTATTAACATTTGATGTTGATGAATGTAGTTGTTTATTCTGCATCCGGAAATATAAAAATGTACAGGGTATTCCATTAAAAAAAAAAGTAAGTTGGGGTCATTTCCTGCGCAACTGGAAATGCAAAACAAATCAATAAATTTTTTGTTTTTATTGTTATTCAAGCCGAATTTCAAAATAAAAGAAAATAACTAAGATAATCGACCGTTCCGGGACTTTCTCCTAGCCCTGTATATGTGCACACATTTCGCTGGTAATTTAAAATAACCTTGAACTTGACGCATTTTTAGTGTTGATATCATATGCATATGCATGTACATATCTGTATGTCTTATTGCGAATATTTAGTATTTTTTATGCGTTTGAAATCAGAGCTTTGCACTAATATTAATATGATTGAGTTCAACTAATATTTAATGTTGTTTGCTAATATTTTGTTTCTTTCTATAATTGTTTACGCACTTTATTCGTTCATCGTAAATATAAACCTTTACTACTTTTACGTCAAATCAACAAAACTAAACGTGGGTATATAAGACTATTTAAATACAACATTCTTTTATTTAAACCTTCCTGCTTCTGAAAATGGAAGCTTGTAAGAGAAGAGAAGTGCTGAAAGGCAAAACTTACTTTAAATAAACATTTTTTTGTGCGATCGTACTAGAAACAGCTGTTTGACGGACGCGTTAGCAACCATAAAGTACTGCATTACCGGCCCTATCCTTAGCAACGGCCGTAAAAGTTACTTTTCAGGCCGTTACCTTTAGCAACGCCCGAAAAAGTAACTTTTACGGCCGTTGCTAGGGAGAGGGCCGGTAATGCAGTACATACGCCGTCATCTGTCAGTGATAGAATGTCACGTAGTTTCTAACCTATAATTTTGAAAATTACTAAAAATTTAAATTGTTTTTAATTCGATCGCACAAAAAATGTAATATGCACCTCGGCCAAAACATACTTTTTCGGCCTTGTCTGGTTTGTTGGCCGAGACGTAGTTACACTTTTGGCCTTGATACATAAATAACTATAATTTATTCTGAATTTTAATTTAAAAATTTCAGCAAAGCATATTATGAACTTTGACAATATGACGGATACTGCAAACATTAGTTGTTAAATAGTTTAATTTTAAGTAATATAATGGTTGACATTTAGCCATTGTTTAGTTACTTTTATTTGTAATTTTTACATTTTTGTGATTCGATAAATATCAGGTTGGGCAAAATTAGATTCTTATTAAAAAAAATATATATCAGGTTTTTTTATTTTTTAAGAAACTCACCTATTTTTCTTTTTACAACTAATTTATTCATTATTCACCCTACATTTTATCTTCTATAGAGGGCCATTCAAAAAGTATCAACAAATTAACAAGTTTTTTTATTAAAAATTTCTTGGAAACTGTTGATAAAAGTTGGCGGATGACCTAAAATTTATTTTAAGATGGACAAAACTTCATAAAAATCCATACGATACTAGATTTCAGCGATTTCAGAAATATTCCAAGAGCGTTATTATAAGAGTTACAAAAAAAACTTCATAGAGAAAGATTGTTCAGATTTCAAACATACGACCAACGGTGAAATTTTTTGTTAAAATTTCAATTTTTATTTTTATAGTAATTTTAACAACAAAATGCAAAAATGAAAAAAACTTTTTGTTATTGGTTTCTCAAATAATTTTATTTTTGAGAAAAGTTGGTTCTTGATCTAAACCTAATTTTAGTTAAAAAAAAAGCTCAACATAAATTTATATAACCTTAGATTTTAACGATTTTAGAATATTCGAAAAGAGTCAAGTGCCCTTCATTTAAAGATTTTAAAAAGTTTAAAAAAGTAGTTTACAATTTAAAAATAATATTAAATACATTTTCGTTTTCCAAAGTTTTTTTTAAACGCCTTAAATAAGGGCACTTTAATCTTGCGAATTGTTCTAAAATCGCTAATAGCTAGTGTTATTTGAACTTTTATCGAGCTATTTTAAACAAACTAAACTTAAAAAAAACTTTCTCAATAGGCAATATTTTCGGCGGTTGTTTCAACGGGTGTAAGTAAAACGTGCATTTAATTTATATGTGACGTGTGACGTTGAATCGTGAAAAAAAAGAGTTTCATTTAAATCATGATTTTAATTTAAAAAAATTTTAAATCAGGCCAACAGTGATAAATATTAAACCTAAATAAAATTATTTTAAACAAATTGTAACAACGAACGGTCGCATTTGTAGAAAATATTGATAGCGAGAGGACTAGAGATGAATTATAGGATATTAGAGGCTCATTTATAGAGCATCATTCAAAAAGTCTTATTATCGATTGCTCAGAAAATGTTAGTCTTGATAAAAGTTGGTGCATGGTCTAGAAATAGTCATAGAACACTAGATTTTACCAATTTTTGTTATATTCGTAAGAGTAAACTGCCCTTTTTTTAAGAGATGCAAAAAATGTTTGTTGGAAAAATATATATATAATTTAAAAATAAGGCTAGATTTTAATTTTGACGATCAAATTCCAATTTTTATTTTCTAAGAAATTTTAACGTTCAAAAAATCAAAAAGCCACTCATGACTTTTTATTAAACTTTCTTCATCCTAAAATTAGTTTTAAGGCATGGAACAACTTTAAGATTAAAATTTCTGAGATATCGTTAATAATTTTTTTTTCCATTTGTTGCAGACTTTTGAAAGGTTAAAATTCTTAAAAAATAAAAGTTGGAATTTGACCGTCAAAATTGAAGTTAAACCTTATTTTTGGATTCTAAATGACTGTTTCTTATATATTTTTTTGTATTTCTTAAAATAGGGCACTTTACTCTTGCGACTAAATCAAAAATCGCTGAAATCTAGTGTCTTATGACTTTTATTGAACCTTTTTTTTAATCTTAAAATTAGTTTTAGACCATGCACCAACTTTTATTAGGAATAAAATTTTCTGAGAAATCGATGATTTAAAAAAAATAACATTTGTTGCAGGCTTTTTGAATGACGCTGTATAAATACTAATAGATAGTAGGAAATCGAAGCAATCAATGAGTGTTAAATATACACTTAATAGTGACGTAAATGTAATTTAAGACAGTAAAAATAAACAGCACAGCCGACAAGTCGATAGACATGAGGTGAACGGATAATTAGCGTGAGATAGAATAATCTTTTTGGTTTGTTAATTACAATTATATTTTTATTTGCAGTTAACCAGTAAAATGTTTACTCAAACTCTACAATTTGTTCTCAGAATAATTTAAAACAGTTTTTTTGCTGCAACTGTTATAAGTTGTCAATATCTCACAAAAAATTGGACACTGCTACTAAAATGGTTTGAAAGTTATTTATCAAACAGATTTCAAAAAACCAGGGTGGGAAAAGTAGAATCAAAGGCAATTATTAACGAGTTAGGTGTACCACAAGGATCAGTTTTAGGTCCAGTTTTATTCAATATTTACATAAATGACATTACGCAGACAGTTAAATCGTGTGACATGCATTTATTTGCAGATGATACGTTAATTTCGGTATCAGGTGAAGATTTACAAACAACAGTTAATGTCATAAACGAAGATTTAATTGAAGTAACAGATTGGTTTAAAGCTAATAAACTGGAGTTGAATGTATCTAAAACAAAATGCATGGTAATAGGTAGTACACAATTCAGCAATATGTCAAATGTTAACGTATTTATAGACAATAATAAGGTAGAGATAGTTGAAGAGTTTAAATACCTAGGGGTAATTATAGATAATCATTTAAAATTTAAAAAGAACATAGATTATATTGTAAAAAAAGTTGGTGCAAAAATTAGTTATTTTGGGAGAATATCGAATAAATTAAACTTTGAAGCTAGGATATTGGTCTATCATACAATAATAGAACCATACTTTAATTATTGCAGTAGCATAATATTTCTAAGTAATGGGGGATCTGAAAAAATTACAAAAGCAGCAAAACAGAGCTTTGCGTATCATATTACAGTGTTCTAAATTAACTAAAATTGAATATATGCATAATAAGTTGGGGTTCCTTAATATATGGCAAAATACAGTGTATAACGTTTTGGTTCTAATATATAAATGTATAAACAATATGATGCCAGGATATATGAGTAAATATCTGATATACAACAAAGAACAGCATGATTATGAAACAAGACAAAGAGAACATTTTAGACTGCCTAAATGTAAAAAAAGTAGTACACAGAACTCGCTCTATTACAAAGGGCTAAAATTATTTAATCAATTACCAAACGAATTAAAATATTCTGTTAATCTGCATGCGTTTAAAGAAGGTTGCAAGACCCATGTAAAACTGCAATTTTAATTTGAAGTACTAGTTGTAAAGATTGATGTATAAATAGTTTCTTTTATAACTAAATAAAGCCTATTATTATTATTATTATAAAAGTATAAAGTTTTAAATAAAATTTTGGTTCCTAATATGACAAGTCTCAAATAACGAAATGCTGGAATGTCTCATAAATAAAAACTTTAAAAAAATTAAAAGCACGCATGCTGTGAATAAAAGGTTAAATTTAAAAATTCAAAAATTCAATTTTTCACATTTTTAGTTTTTATTTTTGTATTGTAATGTACTAAGTAATTTTTCGTGTTATAAACACTTTTCCAAAGATCATTTGGTTAAAGTTATTATTCATTTAGTAATGTAATTGTATCCATAGGTTCACCTTAACTATGTAGCTTGGTTATGTTAACTTGGTTGTCTATATGCTACATATGACTACTCAGTTTTGTCTATTTGCTACCTAAGGGAAAAAGAGGGTTGTAGAATACAGAATGGTGTATAACTGGCTGCATAATTTAGTATTTTTGAAGAAAACTCACTACAAGTAAGTCGGTATAGTATAATATACGTTAAGGACAGTACATTTTCTTCATTTATTAACTTTCGCCTAATTTTTGTTAATATCAATGACCTAAAAGTTGTTATATGCAATATCAGTACCGTACCGTACAGAGAAAATGAACAAACCTTTTAAAAATATATTAACAGCGTGCAATCAATATTCTTTTCATGAAATAAGTCATAGATTTAAATATCTCGGTTACCGTAACAGATAGCGAAAATCTGATTTAGGTCTCTTGGGCTATTTTTTTAAAGAAAAGAACGCCCATGCAATCAGATTTTTTCTATTGGATTCCATTTGGACACTACAGACAAAAAATGAAATTTCATCATTTTTAAAAATTTCCTACAACTTCTTTATTTATTAAATTAGAACAAAATGTTATATAGGTTTTTTGGTACAAATTTTTATGCTTAATTTAAAAACAAAAGTAACTCTTTTTAAGCCACCTTGAGTTTTTCGATTTTTTTAAATGGAACTGTAGTTGGCCATGACTTTATGTGAAAGATTCTTTTTTTACCTTTTCAAGAATATATAGTTTTATATATTTATTGCAAAAAAAACGAGATATGGCCAATTTTGTAAAAATTCGATCATGAAAGTTTGAATGATTTCGTAAACAAGTGATGTTTGCAATAAATAAACACTCTTTTACATAAAGTCATGGCCAACTAGGGTTTCCATTAAAAAAATTGAAGTTTACACCATATCTCGAAAATAAAGGTGGCTAAAAAATTAGTTTTAAATTAAGCATAAAAATCTGTATAAAAAACCTTCATAATATTTCGTTTGAATTTAATAAATAAAGAAGTTATAGTTATATAAAAAAATCAATAATTGACTACTTTCTAATAAGTAAACAAAAATTTGGTCTGATAAAAGATGTAAAAGTAACAAGACAAGCGGAAATCGGTAGCGACCATCACTTATTAAAAATGGAAATAGAAAACCAAAAAGAAGAAAAACTGGACAAACGAAGAAAGGTATTTAAAGAGAAAATACAGAGTCATAAACTAAAAGATCCATTAGTAAGAAATAAGTACCAAGAGATAATAAACAGAAAATTCAAGGAACAAAAAGAAGAAAAAGAACTGGAAGATAAATGGAAAAACACTGTTACAGGCTGCAATAGAAAGCTGCGGAAAATCAAAAATAGCGAACACAAACACAAAAAGAACAGAATGGTGAACTAAAGAACTACAAAACATCATCAAGGAAAAAAAAGAAAAATGGAAAATGTATCTTAATACAAAGAAAGCAGAAGATTACAATAAATACAAAGAAAAAAGAAAAGAAGTCAAGCTTGCAGTAAGGGAAGCAAAAGAAAAATCATGGATAAAATTTGGGCAGAACATGAAAGAGAATTTTAATGAGAATCAAAAGTTGTTCTATGGCACGTTAAAGCAGCTAAGAAAGAAAAAAGAATATGGAATGAAAAACATAAAAGGAAAAAATTGGAACATAATTACGGATGAGGAAGAAATAATGGAAAGATGGAGACAATACTTTAAAGAGCTAGCGGAGACGGATGAAATATACAACACATACGAAATAACAAATTTAAGAAGCAACGGAGGATATCAGGAGATATCGAAGATTTCAATGGAAGAATTAGAAAAATCAATAGCAAAATTAAAGATCGGAAAAGCCGCAGGTAAAGACGGGATTACACCAGAAATGATTAAATACATGGAAGGATTAGTGAAAGACGCACTAAGGGCTCTATTGAACGAAGTAATAAAATCAAGGAAAGTACCAAGGGATTGGAACATTGGAATAATCTTACCATTATATAAGAAAGGGGACAAAGGGAGTGTTCTAATTATAGAGAAATAACATTAATGAGTGTACCAGGGAAAATACTGGCAAGAGTAATGGAAGGCAGACTAAAAGAAAAAATAGAAAGCACTCTAGAAGAATCCCAATATGGTTTTAGAAGAGGAAGGAGTACCCAAGACCCAGTCTTTATATTAAGACAAACAATAGAAAAGAGCTTAACAAAAAACAAGGAAATACATTTATGTTTTATAGACTTGGAAAAAGCATTCGATAAAATCAAAAGAAAAGACGTATGGATAGGACTAAGAAAGAAGGGAATAGAAATAGAAACAATTGACATAATAAAAGCGAAGTACGAAAAAACAGTAAATATTGTAAGAACGCAAAATGAAGAATCGGAAGAATTTGAAACAAAAGAGGGTCTAAAACAAGGATGCGTGCTCAGCCCATTATTATTCTCAGTAGTCATAGATGAGGTAATTAAAGAAGTAAAACAAAAAATGAGACCGTTTCACCTAGGCAACTGGAAAATGGAAAAAATTAACATAACGGAGGTAATGTTCGCAGACGACATGGTCTTAGTCGCGGAAACAGAAAAAAACCTGCAACATAATTTAGAAACTCTAAACCTGGAATTGGAAAAAATTAATATGAAAATAAATACCGAAAAAACTAAAACTGTGATCGTTACAACAGAAAACAAAGGGCATAGCATCACTTTAAACGGGCTTAGGTTAGAACAGGTAGAAAGCTTTAAATATTTGGGAGTGATCATAGAGAATAATGGAGGAATGGACAAGGAAATAAGCGAAAGGACAGGAAATGTGGAAAGAATATTTAACAGTTTAAGAACAACATTTTTTGGAAATAGAGAAGTCCCAAAAACAATAAAAGTAGAAGTGGTCAAAAACGTAGTAACTCCGGCACTTTTATACGGAAGTGAAACGTGGGCACTAACAAATAAAAATAGTAGCCGAGTGAATGCAGCAGAAATGAGATACCTAAGAAATATCCAAGGAAAAACAAAAAAAGACAGAATCAGAAACGAAACATATAGAGAACAATTAAAGATAAAATCAGTTGAAACAAAAATATAGGAAAGGCAGCTGGGATGGTTGGGTCACATTTATAGGATGAAAGAAGAAAGGTTAACCAGAAGAGCATATGAAGCAAGAACACAGGGAAAAAACAAACGATGTAGACCAAGAAAAACCTGGCACGACGAAGTTAAAAAAGCAGCAGCGGATTGAAACATCAAATGGAAAGACATAAAAAGGCTAGCACAAGACAGAAAAACATGAAAAAAAATCAGCACAACACAACTCAACAGTCCTACACCTAACAGTAGAAGGACTCATGACTAAATAAATAAATAAATAAGAAGTTATAGCAAATTTTCAAAAATGATGAAACTTAGTTTTTCGTTTGTAGTGCCAAAATGGAATACGACAGAAAAAATCTGTTAGCATAGGCGTTATTACCTCAAAAAATTGCACAAAAAGCACAGTTTTTTAAAGAAATGATCAAAGTAAACTCACGTCAATCACTTCCTGCATGCCTAGTAAGTGAGTTATAATGCACGGTAAGCAAAACGCACACTTGTCTAGAAATGTCAAAGTAGGCTTACGTCAAAATTGACAAGACAACGTAATTACTGGGTGTATATTAGCCAAAAAGTCGTTAAAATCGTAGGTATTATGTGATCATAGAAAAAGTAAGCTACTTAACACGAGTTGTAAAGCAATTACGCACTCGTGGAAATACGCACTCGTGGAAATACGCACTCGCTGCTACGCGGCTCCGTGCGCAACTTTTTCACTCGTGCGTAATATGCTTCTTACAACTCTTGTTATGTAATATACCTACTATAATCTGATATAGTTCAAAAGATATTTGGTTTAAAAAATTGTTTCATGTTTTTAATTTTTTGTAGTTTTCTTAGAATGTTGGCAACACTGATTAATTTTTTAGACGGATTCAGTCACTTGCCTTTTTTTATGAAGAATCTTTTATATTTATAATAATGCTTGACCAATTTGGAGACTCTCATCTCTTTGTCAGCAACTTTGATTTTTAATTAAAATTATTTATCTTACATAAACGAATCAATCAAATAATGTAAGCTATTTACAACAATGATAATTGGAAGAACTATTTCCTATTAATACAAAAACATAAGGCCTTTAAAAACTCCTTTTTTTAAATTGGATTTAATTTTTCCCGAATATAAATGTGTCCACAACAATGATTAAACAGGTTTTTTACTTCATTATTTTGTTTTTACTGTTGAAAGTAATTTAATTTCAGTGGGCGTTTGTTCCGAAAGCTATTTTTATACTTCAGCGATTTAGCCATGCCCACTTGATATTTAGTGGAACAATTTATATTGACGAGATACGCACTCTGGATGAGATATTTCTCTGTTTTTATGTTTCAAATTTTTTTACAGGAACCACGCTTTGGCCAATTTTAACAGCTTTTAAATTATATATACCAAAATATAGTATGCAATATGAAATAGAATAATAAACTGAAAACATAGGTATTTAAAAAAAAGTGAACATCTATAAAATCTAATAACAAATTTTAAACAATCTTACCACTTATTGTGCAATAAACTTCAAAGTTCTTCTTTTTAAAATATGGAAGTTCAGGGGATTTCTTTGAGGCACATCCTGTATAAAGTGAAGTCCCATTTTTAACACTGTTTTTTTTTAGTTATAAAGGTGACCGATGTACATTTATATCCTGGTTATTACACAAAATATAAATTTAATCATAATAGTACTTATCAAAAGCGAAGTATATCGTATTTTTGTGTGTTCAATTGCACCAGTTGTGTGACGTAAACTTTTAAAATTGTTGGCCAAGTTTTTAATTTTTTTAAAGAGAGGTGCGAAATTAAGATATGGAAGTGAAAGGCAGTAAATTGTGAAGAACATCGAAATAAACAAATTATCCATCCATTTTGGCAAGTGTTTCCCGTCACGCCCCATAATCAGACAGAAGCCAGACCCAAGTAATCAATGAAGTACGTTCACTGCTAGCGTTAGAACTTTTGTGTAGAGAAGATCTGTTTAGTGTACTGCACACACCTAAATTTCTATTATTATTGCACAATAACGGTTTAAGAAAGATTCTCTCAATTTCTTCACAAAAATAAGTTTAATTGAAGAGATGTACTGGCAATATATTCAAAAACGTTAATAGTTTTCATAAAAATTTACAAACAAAAAAAAAAAACGTATCTGCATTAAATATGTTTACAATTTTGTATTAAATGTCAATTCTACCATAGCCAACAACAACAAAAGTATTACCACTGCTCTAAAATAAAAGGCTAACATTTAAAATTTGCTAAAATTAATCACATAATTCAAACGAATATGGGAATATGTACTATGCTTAAATAAGAGCCAGAGCCTTAAATACATTTTTTACCTTAAAATTATCATAATTTTTTAAAATCAAGAATGTTGATAGGGAGCTATTTATCTTAAGTAATTTTTACGATGTTCTAGATTAAAATCTTTGAAAACCTTTAAAGAGTACAGGGTGGTCCAAATTCTATGGGATTGCATGGGTATCTCGGTTAATATTTAAGATAGAGAAACGGTTAAATTACCAAAAATGTGCAATTTTCTGAGACAAACTCAGAACTCAAATTATTGTGAAGATTTATTAAGAGATCCTGTTAAGTTTTTGAAGCAGACTCTTAATAAGAATACAAGTTATTGGTATCGATGGATTCGTTAGAAGATGCTTCATTTAAATAACCGCTTGTACCACCATAGTTCCATTTAAAAAAAATTGACTTTTTGTCAAAAAACCGATTCCGCAACCTTCAAAGCCGATTAAAGTAACCTAAATGTCATTTCAAATTTACAAAAACGTTTTTTGAACTGTTGTTGACATAATGAAAATCAATTTGTGCAGGTCATGGCACCCTTAATAAAAAACTAAATTTTGTTTCAAAAATTATTTGAGGTTATTAAAATTAACCAAAACAGTGCAGTTGTACTCAAAATCGCTTCCTCTTTCCAAAAATGTAAAAATATACAGGGTGTTCTATTTAAAATAACAAAGTTGGGGTCATTTCCGGCGAAACCGGAAGTGAAACAAATGTGTGCATGTGCCCAAAAAGCCTGGTTTTTGGCACATATCATGTGTTTAAAATTTCATTTATCTAAAATCAAAACTAAAGAAAAAAAAGGGGGTGTACCACACTTCATTTACACCCGGTATATTATACTACAATAAATAAATTAAGCTTATTTCCTGTTCATATATTAGTATAAAATAGGAAAACGATTCACCAGCTGAAGCTTTAGACAAGAATGTTTTTGTTCTAAAAAATCTGTCTAATAATATTTTGGAAACATGTTATACTGTGTGCTCCAACCGGCATGAATTTATATAACTGTCCATGGCACTTTATCTAGAAAACAAGACTTGTTGATTATATTACAGAAACGGAAACTGCAATGTTTAATTGTAAAATTTAGTGCAATCAGAACCCGGTGATAGTTTGCTTGACCTATTTAAGTTTTTATTTACTATTAAAATCACTTTTTTTCAGAGGATCACTTTAAAAAATGCTGACTACAATCTTATTTAAACAAATACATGAGAAAGACAAGAGTCTTATCACTGATCCTGAATTTTTACAGGAAATTTTTTATTAAAAAACAGTAGTTAACCCATTGATATTCTTTTGGAACTTATTTTCAAAACGGAAGAACAGTTAACTTTAAAAAGCTTGTTCCTAGTTTTCTGCTCATAAAAACTAAACTGTAATAGCATCAAAGTGTTAAATATTTAAATTAAACTATACCACTTTTTTCCAAATAATCACTTTTTTAAGTCTTGCAATAACAAAACAAATGCCATATTATCCTTTACAGATTAAAAAACCGTTAATACGAGTAAAAATATAAGTATTTGAAACAATTACTCAGCAAAGTTTTATTGTACCCATCTACAAGGCCGGCGGATGCCAGAAATCTAACCTCCTTAGAGGATATCATTTTCTAAAATTTTTCGACTCAGCTACAAAACTATCTTTACATTTAACACTTTGCTCAAAACCGTCAGTTCAGCATAATTAAATAAAACTTTGTGTTATAGCAACATTATACGTAATTTTGCTATTCAAGAATAAAAATACAAAAACACTCTGTAATGATTTTTAAATTTGCAAAGAAGTGTGTTAATTGTTTAATGATAATCTTTGGTATAGGTACATACCTCTGTTATGCCACAGTCTGATAGTTTTTGAATTGTCTACTTTTTTGTGTTATTAGTAGGTAAATTTTACAAGGAACGTTTATCAGATTAAAGAAATGCATCGAATCGTTACAGATATACACGATGCTTCAGGTTGTATAGCGTTATCAAGAAAGAGTTTTTTTTTTTTGTGGTTTTCAAAAAACCACTACCGTGTTGCAGTTAAAGCTATACGAAAGATCAAATAGTGAAAACGAAAATGAAATGATTCAACCTATTTTTGAGATATAGTTTACAGATAAATTTTGATTTTGTTGAAAATTGGGTTATAGCTCATTTGATCTTTAATATTTCAGACCCATAGACGAGTAGATTTGTAAATATTGTAAAAATAGAGATACGTTAAATTAAATAAACCGTTTAATTTACCGTCCGTATTATTTTGAATTATAAAATTCTGTTTCTACGTGATATAATTTTAGTTGAATCACTTAATAATCATTAAAAATTAATGGAATAATACAAAATATGGCAGTTCGTTCAAACCTTCACAACATAAAGCAGTTTTTAAAGTTTACAAAAAGTAATTGTCAACTAATTAAAATCTGCCTGTAGGAAAGTCTAAATTTTAATAATAGACGTAAATAGGGTTGCCAGAATATCTCTTTTGAAGAGAACACGTTCTCTTTTTTTATTCTGATCTTTCTTTTTCTATTTTTTTATGCAAAAATTTTCAGTTTTGTCCTTTTTTTTCGGTTTCTCCTTCTTGAAATGAGAATGTTTGCTAAATTTCATTTAATATTCGAACTTAAAGCTGTAAACTCTCTAATTATTTAGTGCTACTAGTGATGTTTGGTAATTTTGTAGTTGGTGCAATTGGAACAGAATTTAAAATATTGAGCACAAACTTGAGGTTCAATTCAAATAATACTGATTTCCATTTAGAATTGTTAAAATTATGCCAATTTTTTTTGCGATTCCTGCTTATAATGCCAACGTTGAAAGAATTTTTGCAATAATCGGGGCGCATTGGACGAAAGAACGGAATAAGTTGAATGTATCAACAGTCAAATCAATTCTAACTGTGACATATAATTACAAGAATATTTTTTGTAATCATTTTTATGATAAGATTAAACATAATAACAATTTTTTAACGAAAGTTTCAAACTCAAAAAAATATTAAACTTATTAACATCTATAATTAAAAAACTTAAATTTAATTAAAAATAAATTAAATGTTTGAAAAAAATGTTTCTCAAAGAACCAAAAGATTTTATTGATTTTATTTTATGAATAAATATTTCTCTCTTCATAATAATAATAATATGAAAAGGAAACTAAATAATCGATTTTATTCAGTACTTTATGCTATGTTAGTTTGTTAGGACGTGATCTCTTCAGCCAAAGAAACTAATTTTCTGTGATTTATGTATATTTAGAAATAATATAAAAGAATAATTTATTTTTTCTACAATTGTGCATTTTTTTTAAATGAATGTGTCTATTTCAATTAATTCCGTAACGTTCTGTTTTTGTTCTCTTTTTTGATTTGAATTGTTCTCTTTATACATTTTGGATTTCTGGCAACCCTAGACGTAAATAATATTGTAAGCATTTATAAATATACTGGTTTTATTTCTACAATAATAAATTTCAATAGCAAATCTTTAAGAACTGTGAACCAAACTTTTATTAAATTTGAACTGGCTAAGTTCTATGATTTTGGATTTTGGACTGGCATGTAGTTATATTACAAAATTCCAATATGCAGTGATTAAAAGTATGTTTCTATAAAAACATTTTTTTAACGATATGAAGCCAAAAACTATGCGCTTTTGTACAGAAATTTTTATTAGGAATGTCAATTAAAAAATAACTTGATACTGCAATAAACTTTTTTGTCAACCTACAACTGAAATAATTAAAAGCAACTATTATTTTAGGAATTACAGTTTTTGTAGTAGTATAAATAAGCTCCAATCAGTCCTCTGTTATTAGCCTGTATATTTCCGCAGAAGTGAGTGTTATACGCATTTTGTAAACCAGCGGAGAATAAGGTTTTCGTCGGTCAATCCCCTGATATAAAAATTAAAATATGATGTAAAACTTTTAATGGTAAAGACGTCACGCACTGATCTTACCAGTTTTGAACGACTACATACGTAATACAAGAGAACTGGTCAAATAATAATTATCGTACACGACCCGTCCACAAATAAAACATATTGACTTACGTTTATGACTTTTACCTTATTTGCTACAATTATGAAAACCGAGATACTAACAAAAAAATGATTAAGCAAGCCAAACAACAAAATATTATGTTGTTGTTCTTGTGCGACATATTTTGTCTGATAGACATGTTTAATGGCGAATATCTTTTACACGTTATTTGATTTTATCAATAAGTTTAGTAGAAAAAAATAATGCAATACCTACACAGTTAAAATACTGATAATTTTGCTACAATTTTGCAAGTATGGCAATAAAAGAACACGTGTGTTTTGCATAGTATTTAAAACACACGTACCAATCAATGTTTGTTTTTGTTTCTCAAGGATAATTTTCACCCGTGTTTTAAGCAACTTTTGTGGCACTGTTACGTCAAGGAACAAATTGCCTTTCGCGTATTAGGTAAAGGGCATTAGTGATTTTACCAATTTACAAAGCAATATTCTGTATTTTATAAAATGCGTTTTCATGGATATTTGGATTTATTTAATAAAACACTATCATCGTTCTGTTTGTAGTTTACAAATATATGTAAAAAAATACATATTCTCAGCCTCAGATGACTTTTTGTCATTTCCATTACTTAAAGTATTATAGTGATCCGATTTTCTCATTGCTGATACAGTCTTGTTCATATTTAGAAATTAGGATGTATAAAACAACAATTACTGCATCATTTACAAAATGAAACTTTGAAGAAAATACATCCTCTCAGTTATCAATTTTTGTCAGGTTAATTTTTCTGATTGTGTCTAGCACTGTTACTTTATTTTGACATTTGCTTTAAGTTATTCGATTAGAAAGAATTGTAATGTAACGTTGAAACCCTTTGGTCTATGTAAAGAGCCGATCACAAGGGTGGGGGGAGGGTAGGGTTGCTAGAAATCCCGAATGTATAAAGAGAACAATTCAAATCAAAAAAGAGAACAAAAAGAGAACATTACGGAATTAATTGAAATAAACACATTTATTAAGGAAAAAATTGCATAATTATAGAAAAAATATATTATTCTTATATATTATTTCTAAACATACATAAATCAATATTATTATTTACTTATATGTTCATAAATATAATATAAATCACAAAAAAATAGTTCTTTGGTTGGAGAGATCACGTCCTAATAAACTAACATAGCATAAAGTATCCTTCTACCCAATAAAATCGCTAATTTAGTTTCCTTTCAATATTATTAATATGAAGAGAAAAATATTTATTAATTGAATACATTTATTAAAATCTTTTTAATTATATTTAAAAAAAATTAAATCATAGAGTTTTTGAGTTTAAAACTTTTGTTAGAAAATCTTTATTATTTTTAATCTCATGATAGAAATTATTACAAGAAATATTTTTGTAATTATATGTCACAGTTACAATTGATTTGACTGTTGATACATTCAACCTAATCCGTGCGTTGTGCGCGGATCATTGAAAACATTGTTTCCACGTTGGCATTATGAGCCGGAATCGCAAAAATAATATTCGCACAATTTTAACAATTCTGAATGGAAATCAGTATTATTTGAATTTGTAAAATACTCATGCCACGTCAAATTTGTGCTCATTATATTAAATTTTGGATTTTCAAAATTTCTCTCGCAAAACTGTTTTAAATTACAAAATTGATCAAAACATTTTATGTCATCAATATTATTATTAAGTTTTAAGTTAATATTTAGGTTGACATAATAAATGATTTAATTTTGCATGTCCTCCCACTTAGGAATGTTCGACAGCGACATCCACTTGAAAACATTTAATTCTTTAAATTGTTAAGTCAATGATTTAATAAAATCTTCTGATTTTTGATAGGAAAAAAAAACATTCTTGAAATTACTACAATCTTGTTCATAACCATTTTTAATTAAATTTTGGAGAATACAGTCAACTTTAAGAGACAAAAAGCTATGTTCAAAGAAATCTGTGGTTCAAAAATTATAATAATTAACGATTCCAAAATATTTGTAGTTTCCAAAATTGAATGTTTTAATTTCTAGAGCACTAAATAATGGGAGAGTTGACAGCTTTAAGTTTAAAGAGAATATTAAATGAAATTTTCATTTCAAAAACGAGAAACCAAAAAAAGTGAACAAAAGTGAACAAAAGTGAACATTTTTGTATGAAAAAAGAAAAAGAAAGATCAGAATAAAAAAAGAGAACATGTTATCTTTAAAAGAGATGTTCTGGCAACCCTAGGGGAGGGTGTAGACGGGATTCAAGCTAATATGCTAATACAATGTTTGGATTGCAAATATTGTTAAAATTTGTGAGAATAGCGGCAAATAAAATATAATTTTTTAAAGAGTTATGTCTTAATATTTAAAAATAGTATGGAGTTATACGTTCCTTTCCAGTCCTTTCCTCCTAGTTCACACTCAAGTCGCAGTGTTGTGATAACGCTGGTGTTCGTCTGTGATGTCATGTCATATTGTTTATTTCCCGCGCCCACCAAAAACCCTGCCGTTCGTGAAGGGTTTTACTACCCGGTACTTGTCGACTTTTTCCGTAAAGACTTCATACCCATCTATATTTGTGTTGCCTGTACTGCGTATATACCCGGTGAAATCTGATTTAAAGAAATATCATTATTAATTTAACACGTTCAGGGTAGGGTTTATACAAAAACCGACTTCTGAAAAACCGGTTTTCGAATACCAGTATTTCCAAAAAACCGGTTAAAACCGGTTTTCGAATAGTTTTAAAAAAATAATTAAAATGTCATAAAATAATTTTTATTTTATCATTTTATAAAAATACAAAACAAATTTCAAATAAAACCAAATAAGATAACAAATAAAAATAAAATTCTAAATTTCTAACAAACCATATATAGCTTTTTTATTTAATTTTAAAAAACACAAAACATTTACGGAATCATGACTTAATCTGGTTCGTATATGATATGGGATACAAAATTACCAGACATAGAAAACACTCGTTCGCTGGCTATTGAGCTGGGTTTTACTGTTTTTAAAGCTTCAAACAGTGTGTCCAAATTCTTTGTTCTTTTATTAGTTGATTCAAATACTGCAAATTCTGCCTTTAGGGTTTTCGGATTTGCTGTTTTTGCTAAAGGTTCCTCGGTAAATCTAAGAATAATTGATTTCTCCATCTCTTCTTTCAAAACATTCTTTGGATTAATATTATCTTTATCTTCATCGGAATTTGTTTACAATTTTATAGAAGAATTTGGGTAAATTCTAGATAATATTTTTTCCGATAATTTGATTATTCTATTAGTTGATATTTGCATGTTTAGTAGCCCATACTTGTAACTTATATACAGTGGCTAGAAATTCCAAGTAGGTAATAAAATTTATGATAGGGTGCCAAACATTCAATAAAATTATGAAGCATTTTATTTATATTAGGCATTAAATTCCATGCAGTTTTAAACTGCATTGTAACAGGGATTTTCCACTTCCGTTCTGTTTCAAACATCTGTTTTCAGGATTTAGAAACGGTAAAGTTTTATTATCGAAAGGAATTTTGTTTGCGTGCCTAAAGTTGTGAAAACATTCAAAGTTTTGCAAAGTAATTTTTAGTGACTGTCAAATGATTTTATGAGGGGTGGTACGTTGGCTGTGACCACAGTGACCACTAGGGTTGCCAGAGAATTGTAAAGATTTTTCATGTAATTCGTTATTTTGTACCTACGTGTTAAATCTAGGCTAAAAAAACGGTTTTTTTTGTGAAAAAACCGGTTTTTCGAATACATAATTTTTTTAAAAAAAACCGGTTATTCAAAACCGGTTTTTAAAAACCGACAAACCCTAGTTCAGGGACTAGCACTAAGGCAACGTATGCGGTAAAATTATGAATCACAATTAAAAACTAAAATTGAGAGTTGTGCGATAAATTTTAAATAAAAAAGTATATGAAAATGTCTGGTTCGTTAGTAAATTTTGATGACAACACCGAAAAGGGGCGACATTGAAAAGTTTAACTCAGGACGGCACATACCATCGCTACAGCTCTGATTACATTATTTATTGTCTTTATCACTATTTATATACAATGGAATATTATTCTGTTTTCTTTAATAACAGATTATTATTATTATTAACGAATATTGAATAAAATTTAATTTATATAAAATGAAGGTGGGACATTATCATCGTAAATCTTGATCCCAAAAAAAAGAAAAAAGAAGAAGTAGCCAAAGCCGAAGAACTCTAGAGACTTGGGTTATTATATCATATTAAACATTTTGCTTTGAATTTATTTTTTCGTATTTTTAATACAATTACATTGTCTATATCAAAATGCGAGTCTTAAATTTATACCTTTCTTAGAGGAAAGGGGGGCCCGTTGTCTATTGCTTCCCTGGGGCCCGAATTTTCTGTGAACGGCCCTGTCTATGTTTGAGGTCCAATACTACCCTCATACACTATTATATTGTAAGCGTTTATGTAATCAGGACCGTGGCTAAAGCATTTGGCACAGGGCAAACTTAAATGATAACCTTCTGGATAAGCCTTCCATTAGCCTGTTACAAATTTCAAAATCATGAACAAACACTTTTTATCAATATAATGCATCTAATATTTCGATATAACAGAAAAAGTACAAAAATATTATTTAAAATCGCAGCAGTGTTTAATTATATGCCAGATAAATTGGAATTTTTGCGCTCCATCGTCTTGACACCTTGAGCTCCCTTTGTCCCTGCCTTTCCATGGCCCTGCATGTAACTCATTAGCAATTTATTAAAGACATAAATTACAAAAAACAAAAAGTAACAATATGAATATAAACATAAAATTCACATAAATAAAACGTCAGTTTATGCTATAAATTTATATTTTTGTTGCTTGTTTGAGTAGCTCAAAAGTGCTCATGACCAAAAAGCGTACATTACTATGAATTTCTTCAAAGACCTTCCCTAGCACGAACCCAAATATAATATAAATGATAAAGGATTTTATATATCTGTGAAATTGCACTAATTATCACACACAACGCCAGTCGCATACGACCAATATTTTTATCAAGTACTTAAAAACCTCCCAACAATTATTGTATTCACATATAAGTTATGAAAAATCGTCAGTACTCTGTGACTGGTGCCCTACCAATTGGAAGTTCTATTATCACTATTCGAAACTTTCGTACATCTCAATTTGCAAATAATTAGACGAATGTTGTCGCTATACGACGATTGGTTAAGGTAGAAAGGGATTTATACCTCAAACCAAATATTTAAAATAGAACGGAAATGAAAAATCCGTGTTACAATAGAGTTTAAAACTGCATGGAATTTAATGCCTCAAATAAATGAAGTGTTTTATAATTTCATTGGTACCCTATCATAAATTTTATTACTTGGAATATCTGTCGTTACAAGGGGACAGGTTTTCAGTGTAACCAAGTCGACTAGGCTGTTTTATTCTCTGACTTTGATTTTAAAAAAATAATTTTAAATTAATTTTTTATTGGTAACGGTAACAACTAGCGCTAGTGCCGGTACTGATTATTATAGCCGATCCTTCATTACCCACAATATTTTCATTTTTACCCCATTTGGGTAGACTAAAAGTGCCGCCCGCCCCCTCGCCCCCCTAGCTACGCCGCTGATAGAAGCGCATAAATATAAATTCACATTGATTATGTAATATTGTACAAGGTGGTCCAAATTCGATGCGATTACATGGGTATCTCACTTAATAGTCAAGATAGAGAAATGGTTAAATTACCAAAACTGTGCAGTTTTTTTGAGACAAACCGTTTTCAAAAATATTTTATCACTTTCGGTTTTTGAGTTATTAAAGAAAAACTGTTCGTTTTTTATATTTATAATGTGTCATATCTCTCTCTTTGCTGTAAACATCGAAAAAGTTTATGGAGATTATTTTTAGATACATATTTTTATGTAAATTTTGAAAGTACCAAAAAAAATTTTTTTCGCTGGCCGTTAAAAAGTTATGACAGAAACTTACCTTTTTTTAATGGCAGCTATAGTTGGCTATGACCTATTTGAATTCCTAATTTTTTTCCCATTCCAAATATATAGGGGTTAATGTATTTATTTTCAATAATATGCACGCTCCAAAGGTTTTTAATTTTTTTAAAGATGAGAAACAAAAAGTAGGCTGTGAAAACAAAACAAAAAACAAGAAAAACTGCAAATGATAGAATATATATGAATACTGTCCCAAAAACCAACCGCACACTTTTGGTAATTTCACCGTTTTTTTATCTTGACTATTAAGCGAGATATCCATGTAATCCCATCGAATTTGGGCCACCCTATACACTACGGACAATTAATTTTGTTGAAGCATATCAAAAACTTGTCATGAAATTATGAAATAACGTTTTTTGGAAATTATTTAAACTGTTTTTGGTTTTCTATCTTTTTTTTATTAGTTAAGACAGCTTACTACAAAAAACTCTCATTTAACGTACAAGTAATACAAATATTATTTCGAATTATATGTGTCAAAAAAAGTTCATGTAAACCATATATTGTAGATGCAAATGAAAATATTTAAAATAGCACAACCCGGTATGTAAATATTTTTAAAACCCCCGTAAAAGTGTTCTTGTAATGCAAAAAGGGGTTGGGACAAAGTCCCGAAACAGTCGATTATTTAACTATTTTAAAACAGTTTTATTTGAAATTTGACTAAAATATATGGTCAAAAATAAAGAATTTACTTATAATGTTTTCAATTTTTTGGTATTTCCGGTTTAGCACGAATTACCTCAACTTATTTTTTTTAAATATTCTTTTTAAACTTTCAGAATCGTCAAACCTACAATTAACTCTGATTGAACGAAAAACTCGTTCATTAAAACTTATCTTAAACACCCTGTATACAAAAAGGTTTCAGGAAATTCTAAAAACGCAGAATCTCACAGTGTTTACTCAAAATTAACATGTGTAATCCATTTCGTTAACAAATTATGTTATTTTTTGTGTATTTTAAAGTATATGGGGTCGACTAAGCTCTTAAAATTTTGAATCGTACGTGCGTTCCTCGAAAATTTATGTAACACATTTAGAGGCACTACCTCAATAAAAGTATTTGTAAAAAGAAATGTGTTACAAGGGATAGCTGTCAACTATGTATTCATAAGTAACCGTAATTGAGAGGGCTTTGTAAAAGTGGTAATAGACCGCTTTGAAGTATGTGTGTGAGTGAAATAGGACACGAAATTAGACTACTACACTAAAGAAAACTCTGTATCGCTGCATTAATTTTAGAAAATAAGTCGTAAATCCGACAATCCTTATCCTACATTAAATAAAATTATCTCCAGTCAAGAGTAAAACGCTATTAAATAGTTTTAACGAATAAGATATACGTTGGTAACGTGGAGCAGTTTTTACCGAAAGGGCTTTTATCAAATGTTCTTCAAGTGGCGCTGTGGGAACGATACACGAGCCATGTGTATACATGGCGCCAAGGCAGTCTGCCTACGGCTACTACTGCGAAAATATTACATGTACTTCACAAAATTTATGCGTATTGTAGGTTATACCTTCGTCCGACGACATTCGTCTCTAGTTTTCTGTAACCTCATACTTTGACACTTAAACATCTTTAAAACATTTCAGAAAATTCCAAAATGTATGCCAAATTCATGAAACCATATAATATTATACAACAGTGTTTAATCTCGTTAAAACAGCCCTGGGCAAATTTTGTAGAAGCTGGACCGCATAGATAGCGTTTCTCAATTTAATTTGAACGCAAAACTTTTTTATACTCTTTAAAATATTCTGTAATTGAATATTTTTTTATATATTTTCCATAATACCGTAAAGCTAGAAATATATACGCGTAAGAACATATGGATAAAAATAATACAATGAAAGCCTTAATAAAAAATTACTTTTTAATGAAAAGAAATTTGGTGAACTTGATTGTTGACAATTAGTCAACTCGTTTTTTTTTTTGGAATCTCATTAATTTAATTACGATATTTGGGTTTATTTAGTACCATACAGGAAGTCCCAAATATCATTATCGCCGCGATTATATCTTTCTTTTTACTTTTTTTTGTCGCGTATCTCAACAAAAAGTTACGTAATGTAGTACTAAAAGAACTATGGTCCTCTTAGTAGAGAAGTTATTGAGTTAAACTGAAAAAAATCATATCTGTTTTCTTGATTATATCCTTAGCTTATAGAGATTTAAAAAAACTTGATCCTCATGTTGAGTCTCGAATTTGAGACTCCCTGTATATTATACTGAAGAATAAAAATTTGAGTGTATACAGGGTGTCCCAGTTATCTTGAACAGCATGGGGATCTTGTAAATGGTAAGAGATACAGAGTTGGTTAAATCGTAGTTTCTTATTTTCAAATGTTTATGTTTATCACAACAACAAATTACAAAACCTTCGTAACTTGTAGCAAATGAGTTTTAAAAGGTTTTACACCTTGTTTTGTTTTTGTTTTCACAGCCTACTATAATTTTCTTAAACAAAAAAAAACTTTCGCAACTTACATATTATGGAAAATAATTACGTCAACCCTTACATATTTGGAATGACAAAAAAATAAGGAATTTAAATAAGCCATATGGGTTCCATTTAAAAAAATACAACTTTATGTCAACTCGAATTTCGAATATTTTTTTTTTAAATTGTCTACGCCACTGCATTCTTATCAAAAAAGTGCCTGTAGAACGTCAAAATTATTTTTCTGTGTTTTCATAAAATAGATATAGTCATAAAACGAAAAGTCGAAAAATCGAGTTATCGGCGATAACTCGAAAACAAAAGACGATAGCCAATTTTAGTTCTTACCATTAACTTTTTCTCGAAAAAAAAAATCGAGGATGCGCGGTCTGTTTTTTGATACCTCTTATAGTTACCGGGATTCCCTATGAAAACATCAAAATTTGCCCTCCCTGTACATTTTTAGTCCTGTGGCGTATACATGTCTACGTTATTTTCATTAGCTACTGTTTTATTTTATTTGTTATACCTTCGATGTTAAGTAAATGGAGCTATGTATATTTTTGTGTTCTTAATAATATTCTTTTTGTTAGTAGACTAGCTAGAGTTAACTTTGTTCAGTATTTCATTTATATGTTTGATTGTATAACAATTATTTGTTAGAGAAAAACGTTACAATTATCGTCACATTACCTATTGACCCAACCAATTATTTTTTTGATGGTGCATGATTCGAGTAACGAAGAAGCGAAAATCTTGAAACAGGTCTAGCATTCTACAAGAGATTCTTCGTAAAGAAGATAAAGTGTTGCTTAATTAAACTTCTTTATATTTAAATAATGGATTACTCGAAAAATTCAAGCATTTATTATGTAATATACAGTTCACTGGAAATTAATTTTCAGGTCGTGAAATACAAGGTTGTAGGGTACGTTGAACACAAATTTAAAATTAGAGTGTAGTTTATTTACATGACGTGAAAAAGTAAATACACCGCACAGTTACGATTTAATTACCTGACTTTATGGCTGGTCAGAGTTCTTTTCAGGCGTTTATAATTCAAAATTTGTTTTTTGGCAACGTTAATTTCGTTAATATCACGAGTAAAAAAGTATATATTAATCTTTTTAAAAATATTTCGACATGTAAGCTACAAAAGATCTAAAAACCCTGAAGGCAGCTATTAAACGAGCCTCATTTTAAGACAAATTATTATTTTGTAAAATACGTAAGAGAATATAACGCCCAACTTATTACGACAGTGAAATTTGAAGATATAGCGTTATAATTTTTACTCCAATAGATTCAATTTAAAACAAGATCGCTTTAAAGTACAATCAATTTTGTAAGGCATCTTTCGGTATTGAACATTTTTGGTCATTTAATCGGTTATTCTAAAATATAACCTTTTTCAAAACGTCGCATATCCAGCTTATATGTTATTATTAATTTTCAGTTCAAAACATTGAAGATTTAAATAAATTTGGTCAGCAAACACGCCAATTGTTAGTAACACTTCATAAAATTTACCAAATATATCTCAAAATCCTGAAACTGAGAGAAAAGTTCATTTGATTGAATCATGTTTTTTTTTTTAGTGTAAATATGGAATACATTTTCAGTTTTGTTTTTAAAAATAATACTTTTAAAGCCAAAACTTACGTTTTTGTTCTTTATTTCTTGCTTATACGACAACAACTAGGTAAAGTTGGATTAAATGCACAGTTGATAAGAACACGCACTAAGAAGTTTACTTATACAGGGTGTTTCACTTTTCCATGGGACACTATTGCTATCTCCGTAAATAATGAAAATACAAGGTTGATTAAAGTGGACAAAAGTTAGCTATTCAAAAGTGTATTTTAAAAAAGATCTTGTTTTGTTTAAAAATTCCATGGCTTGCGTGATATAACGAAAAAACCGAAATTGACCAAAATTTTAAAACTCAAATATCTCGGCTATCGTTGCTAATACACAAAAATGCCAAAAGTTTTTTTTTTGTAGATTTTGTTTGCTATAAGATGGCGATAGTCAGATTTTTATTTATAAATTACCGTGTGAGATATTTGACAAAACAACTTTTTTTAAATTTCAATCGTAGTAAGTGATGACGTAGATTTAAAGATTATTTTTTTCTCTTTACAATGATATAATATTTTGTATGTCTTTTTTTCAAAAATAAGCGAAATCAACGTTGCCATGGAAAAAACAATAACTAACTTCAAATGTTTTATTTCGACCGTTGTTAGTTGCTTTAGAACAGTATTTGTTTTTTATTTCCTTTAAATATTAAAATTATAACAATTTTGCTACCCTCTTTGTAATATTAAAGTTTTAACGTCATTCGTATATTAATTTAAATAAAATTGATGAAATAATAAAGTAGCATCAACACAAAACGAGTTAGGTGCGCATTCTTATCCATCTTTACCCTAAGCTTTTTGTATTTTGAAAAATCAATAAATATTTGGGCAGACAGTTTCATGCAACAAAAAATACGAAACCCTGTTTTTCATACCATAAATATCGGAGTTTGCTTATTTTTTCCAAAAAAATAGCGCTTGAAAACACAGGGACGATCGTATTATAGAACCTCCCCAAACACTAGAATTGAGCAATGCTAAATCAGCTAAACCACATGCCACGCCTTCACATCCTTTATTCCGGAAGTAAAGCTATCCCTGTAGCAGAGCTTTTAGTAATCTAGTGCAACACTATAGCCTCGGGCGAATAGATATTTTAATAATTTGTTTGGGGACGACTGATAGTGTCTGTGCTTAAGAAATTTGTGTAGTGCTTGTGTTTTTTTATTGGTTTAAAACATCGAATCGCCAAATATGTCCTATAATATATCGTGCAATAACTCTCAGGATATATACCAATATCCTTACGCTCAATCAGCTTACAGAGATCCTTTTGTGGCTGGTGAGTTGTGTTGCAAAGTTAGAAAAGGGTTTATATAAAAAACTTGACAATAATTTTAAAATAAGAAAATGTTTTTGATAGGGATCGCCGTTTTAGGACCTGTTTTTGTGTCAATACGAAATTTTTTAATCGAAAATTGTCTTCTAATTGTTTAGATCCTTGTAGAAAACGCCCCATATAAATGTTTGTTCTCGCTTCCCGACATTTTTTGCGCATCAACAATTCAAAAAAAGTGTAAATGATTTTATCAAAGCTTGATTTTTTATATCATTATTGTTTTGTTGCCGAATTTGTCAAAATACTGATGTTAACCATGAAGGAGCGGAAACGATATCAAATTTTATGTGTCAAGATTGTTTAATAGAAATCATTTTTCCAATGTTTCACCGGGACTTTTGGGTCAAAATTTTTATCCGCAGACTTTTTGGAATCATCGTTTCAAAATCAAAATTTATTGACCCATAAATGTTTTAGTGTTAATATTTACCACACAGATTTTTCGTGTTCTAAAAATGTTATAGACTTCCTGGTGCAATTAATACATAAAAACATTTTCTAATAATATTAATCAAAATCATGGGAAATATAATTGAATAAACATAAGGTGTTTTGTTATTTTAAAAAAAGGCATTTGCTTAGCACACACTTTACATTGTCCTAATAACTTTTTTACTTGTCATCGTCCTATTTAAGGATTCAATTTGGGCAAATATATCGTTTTTATTGTGAAAAAGGCTTGTTAATTTATTAAAAGAATCGACTCACCAAATCCCACTTTCCATCTCTACTGTAGACCACAAATCTTTGTTGCTTTACATTGTGGATATGCTTTTTTCAGCCTAATTAATTCTTAAGCACAACGTAAGATTGATGTGTAAATTCCTCCTATTATACTGACTCACCGAAAAGAGTTGAAAAAACTTCAGTTTATTTCATTCAGATAGCAAGACTATCACAGGGTTGTAAATTTAAACAAAGTTAGATAGTTTTTTTGTGTATTTTAATATACGCTTGCTCAGGGAGAAGTAAAAATATATGTTTAGATTCAAAGCTTAAGACAAAAATTTGATGAGAAGCAAAAAAATTTTAAGAAATATGGGAACTTCACTGAACACAATTAATTACATTTTACACAGTTATAAGTAAATACAATTAAAAAAATGTTTTGTATAAAGAAACTAGTTTATTTCTTTCAGTGATGCTTAAATTTTTAAGTTATTCATTTAATAATCTAAATAAGTTTAATACAAGATCACTAATCTTTTTTATAAAGGTTTTCTTATAAAAATTCTACACCAGTTCATTCCTTCGTCAGAAGCAATCTTGTTTATTAATTGCTACTGAGGAAGAAACGAATGTCTTGATATTGGTCTATCATTTCGAGAGATCCTTTACAAAAGTACATAAACGATTTTTGATTAAACTTATTTATGCTACTTTATTTAATTCTTATGCACAATTTAGATTTGATATTGGTTAAAGAATGTATATCATGCTACAATTCACAGTAAATTCTAGTGTAGTTGTCGAATAAAGACAACACGACTTGGAATGTTAAATCAGATGTGTTTCATCCACGTGTATAAGACTAAGGAAGTTGTGTGTTTACCATATAAGTTGAGTTTATATGAGACAGTAAACAAATCTAACATTAAAATGTCATCATTTTAGCTTTAGCAAGTAATAACTATACACACTGCAATTTGTAGCTGTACAATTATATTTTAACCACCCTTAAATAAGCGTATATAATGCTTTAATTTCGAATAAGATTCCAAAAAAAGCATAGAATAGTTATTTATGTATCAAGGCCAAAAAGTACGTTTTGGCCGAGGTGCATATTACATTTTTGGTGCGATCAAATTAAAAACAATTTAAATTTTTAGTAATTTTCAAAATTATAGGTTAGAAACTACGTGACATTCTGTCACTGACAGATGACGGCGTATGTACTGCATTACCAAGCAAATACATTAAGTTTTACTTCATCTGTCAGATTCTCATTCACCTGTCAAGTGTGGATCTTTGAACAAAAGCACGCTCAATTTTTTTAAATTCAACCAATGAGCGTAGCGCATTTCACTTTTTTACTGCCTAGGCTAGTTTAGGGACGATTGCAGAAAAATTTCTTACTACCAAACTAGTTATTATTTAATATGTGGCGGTTTTTATGGTTTTAATAATAAAAATTCCAATGTATTTGATCAATAATAGAAAGTTAAATAAAGTGCTTCAAGAAATTTCCTCGAAATTTGTTAACCCGGATGTTGGGCAAAGAAAGTTTCTATGTTGAGAAAATTTAATTTCTAGTTATGTCGCTAAGTCCAATAAAGTTGTCTAATAGTTGATACTTATTATATAGGCTATATCAGTGTATGCATTTTATCGATAGTACTTATTCATTTCTCGAAAAAAAAACTGTTATTTCTCGAGAAATCTCGAAAATTCTCACATATCAATAACATTTGCCCGCTTAAACTCAGTTTAAAAAGTCGTATAACAATAAAATAACTGTATAATACGAGCCCTGTCCCGCTTCAGTTGGCCCACTTACAAAATTCTCAATTACTGGCACTCAATCAAGTGAAATTGAAACAATAGTTTAATATAAGTATTTTTTATTTTTCATCAAACATTTTAGAGATGTTTTACACAACTTAAGACCAACTAAGATATTTAAATTCCACTAAGATAATAAATTAAACAAAAACCGAAAAATAAGCAATTAGAGAAACTTGGATTATAAAAAATTTACCATTGGGTAACATCACCTTTATTTTTAAATATGGCCGTAATTCTTTTAGGCATGGTATTTATTAACTTCTGGCAGTCTTTTGTAGTAAATTTATCCCATATTTCCTGAACTTTTTGTCTTAGTTCTGGGACTGATCTAGCGGGAGTTACACGTAACCTTTTTTTCATTTCGTGCCAAAGTGTCTCCATGGGGGACAAGTCGGGGCTGCTCGAAACCCACTCTAAGAGTGGAATAGTATTATCTAGGAACCATGTTAAAGCTTTTTTGACGTATGGCAGGAAACTCCGTCTTGTTGAAAAATAAACTCCTCTCCAGAGACCAAAGTTTCTACCATTGCTGGTAGCAGAGACTCTTCTAAGACGTTTAAATATTTTGTTGTGTTAACAATGCCATCAATAAAGTGTAGTTTTCCAACACCTCTTGCAGACATTGAGCCCCACACCAAGACAGATGATACCAATTTTACTTTCCTTTTTAAACAATCTGGATGGTATGCTTCATTTTTTTTTGACGAATAACTCTGCTCCGGCTGTCCCCTACACAAACTTCAAACCGAGACTCATCGCTCCAATGTATGCTGTTCCACTTTTCAGAATTCCAATTCATATGTTCTTTTGCCCATTTTCATCTGTTTTTTTTGCTTCAGTGTCAACAATGGCTATTCCTTGGCCTAAACAAATGTAATTTTTTTGAAAACTACATTTACACTGCGCCTGCGGTTCAAAAAAATTACCTTATATGATCCAAATCCTAATTTTTGAGCTTCTCTATGACACGTAGATCTCGAAACACGTTTTCCAACAGCATCAATTGACCATAGTTCACACGTCTGTTTTCTCTAATTATTCTTTTCAATGCCCGTTTGTCAATGTCTGTTAGTTTAGTTTTTTTTACGTACCGGGGCTTTGAGGCAATTGAACCACTTGTTTTATGTAACTGCACAATATTTCTGACACTATATCTTGATAAAAATAATAATTTCCCGATTTCGGAATTTAATTTTCCGGTTTTTGATAAGTTAATAATGATTAATCGCATTTTTTCATTAATAACTTTTCCTCTGCCTATTTTTTAAGAATAAAGTCGTTTTGACACAAGCTACTGTCAATAGGCAGCAGTTGTTTTGTCGTGCATTTACGTAACCACCTCGATTGTCATCCAATTTCATAAATAGTGCTAAAAATATGTGTACGCATAATATGCGTAATTTTCACCAGTTTCGTTTTTGTCACAAAAACTAAATATTATTGAATACATTTTACTATATGTAGTCAAAAAGGGTTTTAATATCAATATTTATCCTAAAAAAATATAAAGGAGCATGTAGTTTTACATTTTTTTGAATATTTTCTTAAGAAATTGAAATTTTATTAGCTGGGCCAACTGAAACGGGACAGGGCTCGTACTAAATTCATGTATTTTATTCATTATTTTAAGACAAAATACAATATGTAGATTAAAAAAATGATTGCAAAAATAAAATTTAATGCGTTTATTTTTCAACTTTAATTATTATTCTTTAAAAATCAGCGCATCAAAAGTAGTTTCGAACAATTGATTTATCTTCCTTGCAACAAAATCATTAGCAATAAATAAAACACGTTCATTTTGTGTAGACAAGAGACATAGGATTTATTGCGGACAAAGCATCTCCAAGTAGTTCTAAATTTGTTGTTCTTGTACCCCTTGTTTGAAATCGTGTCCGGAACATTCTTCGCCCACAATTCTTCGCCCACAATTCTTCGCCCACAATTCTTCGCCCACAATTCTTCGCCCACAATTCTTCGCCCACAATTCTTCGCCCAAAATTCTTCGCCTACAATTCTTCGCCCACAATTCTTCGCCCACAATTCTTCCCCCACAATTCTTCGCCCACAATTCTTCGCCTCCACAATTCTTCGCCCACAGGTCTTCGCCCACAACTCTTCGCCCACAACTCTTTGCCCACAATTCTTTGCCCACAATTCTTCGCCTCTACAATTCTTCTCCCACAATTCTTCGCCCAATTCTTCTCCCACAATTCTTCGCCCACAATTCTTCGCCTCCACAATTCTTCGCCCACAATTCTTTGCCCACAATTCTTCGCCCACAATTCTTCGCCCACAATTCTTCGCCCACAATTCTTCGCCCACAATTCTTCGCCCACAATTCTTCGCCCACAATTCTTCGCCTCCACAGTTCTTCGCCCACTTTTCGCCGCATACAAGCATATCACAAATTTTGTTTGTGAATGTGATTGTTTTTATTTATAACGTAATTTTTACAGATTATTTTACATTAGGTTATGTTAGGTTAGGTCAGGTCAGGTTAATTTAATTTTTATTCATACTATTATAACATAAACAAGATTAAAAATCACAACATACCCTATTTATGTATTAATTTTTAAACATAATATTAAAAGAAGAAGTGTTAATATACAAGAAACAACTTTCGGCTAATGTAAAATAATCTGTAAAAATTACGTTATAAATAAAAACAATCACTTTTATAAATAAAATTTGTGATATGCTTGTATGCGGCAAAAAATTGTGGCGGCGAAGAATTGTGGTCGAAGAATGTTCCTAGACCTGTTTGAAATATATATTAAATTCTTGTTAATTAGTCTGATATTTGTCAGTAAAACCATCCACTTTCTGTAATAGATAAATTTAATTGTTCTTGAAGAGACAATTCTTGATTTCCATCAATTGGAACTTCATTAACATCTTCTTCGTTAGTATTAAAGTTTTGACAACTAGCAAATATTCTATTTAACATTTCTTTAGCAATTTTGTAAATTTCATTGTCGAGTCTAGTCCAAATGTATCTTTTTATTTGCAAGCGGGATTTTGCAAGAATTTATAACGATGGTATTGTTTCTTCTTTTACTTAATTTGTTTTTAATTGCAATAAAAAGCACCTTTCTTAATCTAAGTTCTTTCTCAGGTCATTAGTTGCCTTCTCTAACTCCGAAAACAAAAATTTTAAGGCTCTGTTTACTTGAAGCAATATATAATTTTTTGGCTCAGAGAATCAACGATTATTTGAATGGGCTCTGATGTAATTTCTATTTTTATGAACAGTTAAAAACTTAAAAATTGACTGGTTTGTGATATTGGAGATAAAGCTTGAGTAAAATTAAGTATAACATTTTCAATAATCCGATGCTAGTCTTTTTTAACCAAAAAAATTGGACTGTTCTTTAAACTAGAAATTAAGTTGCCTTTATAGTTACTTACTGCGAACGAAATCCTTAAAATGTAGTTAAAAAGTGATCTTACTTCAAAACATATTATCATTGAATTCAACAACTGCTCAATATATGTATGTGAACTGCTTTGTTTTCTGTTTATACATCTTACATTATTTATTTTTGCAGTGGCTAAAACAAGCACATGCTTTGATGTGTGAATAATTAGATAAATTCAGACACAACTTTCATTAATAAAGAAATTATTTATTATCATTGTTTTTGTGTTAGTTACGCAGACACACAAAAAAATATGTTTTTACGTAAATTCGGTATACATAGCAATATAACCAGCTTCAAAGAATGTTTTTCACAAAGGTTACATAGTTTATTGTATGTTATAATACAGGGTGTTCCAGGAGTAGCTTCCGCCTTGATCAGATGGTTTATTTTTAAAAATAATCCTAGAAAACCCTATTTGTCATTATATATCAAAAAATAGCTATAAAATGATTAGTCATAATCCGTTCTCTTCTACAATTATGGTGTAGAGATCTGAAGTTGTACAAAAATTCTTCACCCCTTTCCGTCTATAGCCAACGTTACAGCTTGTCTCCATGTCCTCTCTTTTTTCTTAAGTATATTGGCTATGTCCCCATTCCAGGTTTCTAATCCTCTCTGTTTTTATTTTTTTGTCAACTACTCCTTTCCATATTTTCTTTTTACTATTCTACTTTCATTCATTCTTGTAATTTCTTTTCAATTTGGCTTCCCAAAGAATTAACTTTGAACCAACCTCTTATAACGTTATTGTTAATTTTCTCCTAGTTACATCTGCAGGAACTCTTAATTATTTTATTTCACTTGCCTGTTACCTGCTTTTATAAAATGGTATGTAATGTAAAATATTTAATATTGTAAATATACCTTATTCAACTTTTTTTTTCAAACCACACCGCACGCTTCTTTGTCAAAACAGATAATAAATCCTCTTATCTGTTCAATCCATATGCTTATTGTTTTTCAAGAAAAATGCTAAGTATATGAGAATTCTTACCGATAATGTTTGGGTTTAAAAGACGATAGTACTTTTAAGAACAAAAATAATAAACATGTAGGCTGCTAATATGGTTTAATGTACTAGATACTGCAATGTTTTTATACTATTGATACCTTAAATATTTTTTTAAAAAAGATCTTTATCATAAGTGTTAAAATATACAGGGTGGCCATAATCTACATGTGTTGTATGGGTAACTTTATTATTATTAAGAGTTACATAGTCAGTTAAATTAGCAAAGATGGACATAATTTCAAGTCAAATTTAATGCCATTTTGACATTTCACCTACACCTTCAACTTTTTTAAATATTTTGAAAAAACTAAAAACAGGAATTTTTTTTAACGGAAAATAATTCCATAGCCATCTATGGTAAAATTAAACTGTAGATTGATTCCTGTAGATAATTGTACGTAGAATTTAAAAAAAAATATCTAAAAAGTCATGGCACACTCGGTTTTTGAGATGTAAGCCAAACTTGCTTTTTTTATGGCAACCATCTACAGGAATCATTTTACAATTTGGTTTTACCATAGGTGGCTATGAAATTATTTACCGTTGAAAAAATCGCCAGTTTTTTGTTTTTTCAAAATATTTATAAAAGGTGTAGGTGAAATGTCAAAATGGCATTAAATTTGTCTTGAAATTCTGCCCAATTTTGCTCATTTAACCGACTATGTAACTCTTATAATAACAACGTTACCCATACACCACATGTAGATCATGGCCACCCTGTATACATAAATAAAAGGATAGCAACAAAGGTTGTCTTATTGTGACATAAAAACAATCATTTGGTTTAAGAAAGTCGATAACGTCATCTTAAAATACATCAAAAATACATTTTTAATGGTGGTGATATTTGGGACACCCTTTATAATGGGTATTTTTTTAAAGCATGTAATAGAACGCGAACATGACCATATAACATTATATTTATCATATTAGTGTCTAGAACAGGGGTGGCCAATCCCGCGCCCGTGGGCGATTTATTATGCGCCCGCGCCACGATTCCCGGTAAATTAAAATAATTTTTTTATTTTATTTTCAATCAATTTCATTATCCAAACTCTTAAGCAGAATTTTCTTGGAATGAAATACTTATTTATTAATTGAAATTTTCAAGTAATTTTTTATTATGACATATTAAATACCTTCCTATAATAATAAAATATAAGTAGTTCCACTACAAAAAAATATTATTTTAGCGAATTCTAGCGCGATGTTTTATGTTTTTATTTCATGAAAACTGATCATTTTGCCATCTATGACCCGCGTATTACATTGAGTCAAAATTCCATGATTAATGGTAGCATTACTACTTTAAGTGAAGAAATAAATGGATTTTATACAACAAATTTTGAAAATTTAGAATTGGAAATTGTAGAATTACAAAATGACGTCGCTTTAAAGTTATGAACATGGACAAGAAATTTTGGAAATTAGTTGAAGCACGTAAATATCCAATTCTAAAAAATTGTGCACTGACGCTAAAATCTTTTTTTGGATCGACTTACTTAAGTAAAGCCACATTTCTTTAATGCAATTTATTAAAAATAAGTTTAGATTACGTCTTGCGAATGAAAATTTGAATGACAGTAGTTTAAGAGTAGCAGTATCAAATTACTGTCCTGATTTTAAAAAATTATGTCAAGATATACAGTCTCAACCTTTTCATTAACGAATAATAATTTATCATGTATTATGTATCAAAAGTCTTTCAATAAAATTGTTATTACAAATTATTATTATTATTTTGTTGTATTATTTTGTTTAACAAATGTAGAAAAAGAGCATTTTTTCAAAATATAATGGTATTTTAAGCTATAAGTAAAATCAAATGAAAAGAGTCAGAATTAAAAATGACAAAAATTAGAAAAACTATTTTTTTAAAGAAATTAAAATTAAGAAATGAAAAAAAAATAAAATTAACTTTAACAATAAAAAATAAAATATATATGATGTCATTACTTATTATTGCGCCCGCAACGCCTCTGAGAATTTTTAATTGCGCCCTTGCTTTGCAAAAGGTTGGCCACCCCTGGTCTAGAAAATAGTCTTAAAAAGGTTTGATGTTTCAAATTTCTTTTATCACAGCGTTTTTACGGCAAAAGAACTTATCTTAGGTGTACTATCTAATTTTGAAAGCGCACAACAACTGTATAAAAATAAATCATTTAATCTAATTTGTACGTTTATTAACATTGACATATTGTGTAAACAGAAAAATTAAAGAAAATTACAAATAAACAATTTTGAACGACTATGCCTTTCTGACAGGCAACTGAAAATATGTAATCGTAATTTTTTTCATATAATTAAACAACACGTCACATTTTTTTTTTCATATGCCAACGCATCTACCAGTAAGGCTACATAAAAACCAAACAGGAATTAAATTAATGTTGTTCGAACAATATACAATTTCTTTAAAAATGTCACATATTTCCTTGTTTTACATTTAACACTCAGGCGGTCGCCCCCCTTATTGGGGAACCTACTTTGTCCATAGCATCTTTCAAAACAAATAACTCCTGTGTTTTATAATATTACTGACCTATTTTCCATAAATATGATCTTTTTTGTTTACAAATACAACTTAAACTGATGTTTCTTCATAAAACAAATTATATTCCCATATAATATAAATTATCCTCCTAAAAATATTGTAATAGTTCAACACACACCTAAATAATAGTTGTAAAACTTTCTTTGATTATCTTTATAACGTTCTTAGGTACTAAATATTTGACAAATATATCGTTTTGACATAATTTTTCCAAAAACATTGATTGCAAGAATCACATTTAATTGTCGTGTTCACATTTTTTCCCACACAATGAGAGTAATAAAGTATTATTATTAAACAACTACAGATTTTTGAGTTACGACAATTTACTCAATTGGAAGCCAAAATGACACTCAAGGAATACACACGGTGTTTGACGATTAGATCTAGACACTGTATTACTACATGGAATTTAATAACATTGGTGTACTTTTTAATTCAGTGCCCGCTCTAGACTCTAGGGTTAAACATAGTTTTTCGCGTAAAATATTTTACGCTTGTTATTTGAAATCATAAATACAGTTTAATTCAACTCGCCCAGTATTCAGAACGTCCGTCGTATTTGCCTTGTAGCCGTTAGTTAGATATGTTACCACAGTTTGAAAGTTCAGTTGCATAATATCCTTTAAGATACAGTTTTTTAAATTTGGAGGATGACTGGCAATATGTAAAGTTGAACATTTTTAATTCGCGTTACATAACAAACCTCGATAACTCTCTCTTAGTTCAAGGCTATTCCAGTCGTATCAAAAATATTTAATTTTCACTTATTTCGTTAGAAACTGGAATCAAACTAGTTTCCGAAATCAAGAATTTGGAACTAAAATTAGGCCGTAACTTAAAAGACACGTGGAAGTAATTAGCCAAAGAAACGAACGATATATATACATAATGTAAGCTATAAGCGTTGAAAACCTAGTTTATTACTGAAAAAGTTGTCTTTGCTGTAATAAATTTTATTAAAAAATTATAAGGAAGTGAATGCTAAATAATCATATTTAATAGTAAAATATTTTCTTAAATAATTTTGGAACTAAGCAAATCTATGAAAGTTAATAGTTAATAACTAATAACTAGAAGGTGTGATTGTTTCTGCAAAAACTGAATCAGTTTATTAAAAATGATTAAAATTTATTCTCTTACTTGTACATCTAATAAACAAATATTTTTACTTAATTTAATAAAATATGTTTTTAAATATAAGTATCTAAACATATTTTGGATTTATTAAACGTTAATATGTTGTGATATTTGTAAATAATGTTATTCACTTCAATTGTATGTGCGTTAAAAAGTTTTTCACATTATTATTTCATTCAGACTGCAGTCAGTTCAAGTAATGAAAAATATTGACGTGTTTCTGTTGAAGGTTTTTGTGTTAAGTTAAATAGGTTCTAAACTATTTCATTACTCAAAATTGCATGCAACGATATTTTTGATTTTATAACTTTTAAGATAAAAAAATGTACTTACCTATTTCTTGTAGATACAGTTGTCAAGCACTGGCTTAATTCAGCTTCTGATTTTTTAGGTTGTAATACTTATTCGTTTGTAAAATGCTAGCACTCTTGCAGCTTTATCTGTTTAATATTGCTTACTCCTTTATTTATTATCAATTACTAGTGAAATAAATATTTCTCTAAAAATAAGCAAGAAACGTATAGTGCCTTTATAACTTAAATTGATAAGAAGTCGCTTGTTGATCCACATGATTTAATTTAATAAAAATAGCATCACCAAAAAAGTACTGCTTATAATATTAGACATAGATAAACCTAAAATGTTTTAAATCACATGATGGGTTTTAATTATCTTGAAAGGAACATTTATGATGTGTACACTGCATGTCATTTAACATAAGCTTTGAATTGGGCTTTTTAGCTGAATTAAGTAATTTTAAACAATAGCATAGAAAAAATGACTCCATACCGATATATCATTCTATTGGCCGCTATGAAGTTATTACAGATTTTTAAAATAACCATTCAATTTAGAAGGTTAACCAATAATAGTGAGTTTAAAATATTTGGCGTATGATATTTATTCAGTTTAAGAGTTAACAAAAGTTAATTTATTTTTTAGGAATGAGATATGGTCATAATAGTTATTTATGTATCAAGGCCAAAAAGTGTAACTTTTTCGGCCGAAAAAGTACGTTTTGGCCGAGGTGCATATTACATTTTTTGTGCGATCGAAATAAAAACAACTTAAATTTTTAGTAATTTTCAAAATTATAGGTTAGAAACTACGTGACATTCTGTCACTGACAGATGACGGCGTATGTACTGCATTACCGGCCCTCTCCTTAGCCTGAAAAGTAACTTTTACGGCCGTTGCTAAGGATAGAGCCGGTAATGCAGTACTTTATGGTTGCTAACGCGTCCGTCAAACAGCTGTTTCTAGTACGATCGCACAAAAAAGGATTTTTGTTGCATTAATATTATGAATACAGGGTGTAGACTTGGATCACGCAACATAGCAATTTTAATGGTAAAATTTTTAAAGTCGTATATTATCTCCCCTAATTATTTTAGAAAAAAGTGCAAATAAGTTTTCTGTAGAGAAAAAAATTCTGTATCTACAAATGTAATTAATATTAATTTTTAGTTTTCCAATAACTGAAAATTAAGCAAATTACAAAACGCGTTTTGACAAAAATCTGTAGCGCCTTGGAATTATGATGTGACAACTGCCCATCCTAATGCGCTTATACTGTCACATTGACCCGAAATTCATCCTTAACTATACTTTATATTTTATCAAACATTTATTTTATAAAATCACCTATGTTTTCATTGCAAGAAACAATAAAAAAGGCAATTAAAGTCAAAGTGACAGTCATGTGACAGCGTAAGCGTTATTAGGATGGACAGTTGCATAGCATAATTCCAACGCCCTACAGATTTTTGTCAAAACGAGTTTAGTAATTTTCTCAATTTTCAGTTATTGGAAAACGAAAAATTAATATTGATTATATTTATAGATACGGATGTTTTTTCTCTACAAAAAATCTATTTGCACTTATATTCTAAAATAATTAGGGGAGATAATATACGACTTGTAAAATTTTACCATGAAAATTGCTATGTTGCGTGATCCAAGTCTGCACCCTGTATATCAACAATGTACATATGTAGAAAGGTATTCTTGGTAACTTCTTTTAAGTGAATGATAAAAATATATTGCCCTTTTATGAAAAGTGTTATTACCACATTTTTGCTACCTAGAGTCTAACATGCATCCATAAATGACTTTATTTATAATATAAATTTTAGTTTAAATTTGTAAAGAAACCAATAAATAGTATGGTTACTTAACTTCCAGATTGTTGTAGAGATAGATAATGAATATGTGTATGAAAATGTTTTAGATCGATAAATATTAGTTATTATGAACCAGAAATTACGACCATAAAATAGTTTGAAGAAAGTAACGGGAAGGTGGTCATTGGGTTTATAAAGAAAACTCTTTACATCTGCTAAATATTTCGAGTCTATATTTGACCCTTCATCGGTAGCGATGAGCGAGGATAATTGGAAGCAGTATTATAATAAACATTAAAGTTTTCGAAGATAAAATTTTTACATTGAAGTTACTTGGTACTTGATTGAAATTCGTATAAATTTATTTTGATGAGCACATGGAGTTTTTCTTAAAATTGAAATTTTTTTATATACTGTCAAAATTTCAATTTTAAGAAAAACTCCATGTGCTCATCAAAATAAATTTATACGAATTTCAATCAAGTACCAAGTAACTTCAATGTAAAAATTTTATCTTCGAAAACTTTAATGTTTATTATAATACTGCTTCCAATTATCCTCGCTCATCGCTACCGATGAAGGGTCAAATATAGACTCGAAATATTTAGCAGATGTAAAGAGTTTTCTTTATAAACCCAATGACCACCTTCCCGTTACTTTCTTCAAATTAGTTATTATATACCAAGGCAGTAAAGTTCGACTTTTTATCACGAGTGTGGATATCATTTGACGAGACGAAGTCGAGGCAAATAACCACGCGAGTGATAAAAAGGAACTTTACTGCCGAGGTGCATCCTAAATTTTTTCTTGCAATCGTCAAAGAAATAGCGAAAAATCAAGCAAATACATAAAGTTTTACTTCATCTGTCAGATTCTCATTCTCCTGTCAAATATGTATTTTTGAACAAAACACGCTCAATTTTTCTAAATTCAACCAATGAGCGTAGTGCATTTTACTACTGCCTAGGCAGTGAAAACAAGCTTTTTTACTGCCTAGGCAGTAAAAATGATTATAACAGCAGCTTTTGGATTAATCAATAATCCAGTTTGATTTTACAAGTTCGTTTTTATAAACAAATTAACAAAATTTAATGCCCTTTTAATTAAGTGTAGTGCGATTTTAATTGTGAATAATTCGACTCTCAATCCGCTAAAAAAAAAAAAGATGTAATTATCGGCAAACGTTTGTTTGTTATTTGCTAATAATTTTTGTTTATAGTAAAACAAGTTTTACTTTTTAATTTTTTAAATAAATAGTTCATGTAATTGATCAAAATTGCTTATTTTAAACATTAAAAACGAAAAAGTAGCACAGTAAGGGTTAAATTACCTTTTATTTGATGTAATATAATCCTATGGCAATTAAAGCACCCGATGTATGTAGGACATAAGAACATCAAAGTTTTCTGGGTATTAGAAGTTTCCTTTTGGTGAAGTCACAAAATAATTTTATAAAGGAATTCGTAATTAAAAATAAACCTCTTTATAAAATGCTTTCGATTAAACATATACATATGTAAAATAAAAGCAATTCTGTTAAGATGAGCAATTTAATATGTATAAATTAGCGTGTTAAGCAAAATAAATTATTTTAAAATACATCAGTTAGATAAATAATCTTATTATAACAAAAACAGCAAATTAATTTGGATTTCGGCAAAGCTGACCTATAGTTTAATTTGTAGTTGATCATCATGATGATTTATTTACAGTACTTTTCAATAATAGTTAAGAATATTTTAATTCAACTTATCAAAAAATTACTGAGCGCGAGGTAAAGAATGTTTATAAATCGATGCATTTTATGAACAAATTTTATTATCTATTAACACTTGTATGTGCCTAATAAAAAATGAGTAACTTTAAGTGGTAGTATGAGTTTCTTTGAACTATTACATCTTTTAAATGAAGATGAGAAACTCTGTTCAAACTAGTGAGTTGTTTTTTCTAGGAGGCTGACATTATAAATAAACATACAGCCCGTAATATAAACTAAACGGTCATTATGAACTTCTGTAGATTCTTGTCTTGGTTTATTTTGTTTTCGAAAACGGTTACTTATTATTTTATATGGGTGAATGTTTCTTTAATTTAGTGTTAAAATAATTTTAGACGATAGTATTTGTCCAGCAGAAGAATCAAATTTTTGGTCTAATAGTCCACGTTCCGATTCCCCGTCGCCCACAGTTGGCTGCCAGAACACCATCATACGACCTTATCAAATGTTTACAACCCTCTCTTATTCTCCAGGCGACATATGTCAGTCAGAATACAGGACAGGTACATCAGAGCAAGTGCATCGTTTTTCGAACTTATTGTGTTATATTTGCAGGTTATAGTTTAACATCCGGATCTTCCAAAACGGATGCAGGGGAACACATAACGACGCCGTTCGTTAAAGTCGTAAAAAGAAGAACTACAGCTAATAAGAAAGAACGGCGACGTACGCAGTCTATCAATAACGCGTATTCTGAGTTACGAGACTGCATACCAAACGTCCCTGCGGACACAAAATTATCTAAAGTATGCTAAATAATTACTGACTGGAACCATCCCTCTAACATTAATAAATTTCCAGATTAAAACGCTCCGGCTGGCTACATCTTATATATCGTATCTAACAGGAGTCCTAGAAACAGACGAACCCGCCTCGGGATTCAAAGCCGAACTGAGTTCTACAAGCAGAAGATCGTCCGTCATATCCGTGCAAATGAACGACTGCTCCTCGGAACAATTAACCGTTGAGGGAAACATATCAGTGAGTAAAAAATTTTGGAAATAAAACACTTCCAAAGCAGACTCCTCCTCATTTATGAGCCGATGGCAGTAGCGAGGCCGGCCGCACGTGCGCGACCCTCTAATATCTATTTATCGATGCGAATAATTCGTTTAGCGCCCGTAATGCACTCTTGGTTAGTAACTGGTAATTGTCAGATGCCACTCATTCGCACAACAACGTTTAGTTTATCTCTTAATTACATTTATTATAGTTTATGAGCCATTTCAGCGGTAATGGATTAAATGCAAATACGGTGATGATTCGCAAAATGTAATTTCATGAAACGCAACTAATTCGTAAGAGATAACTTTGGCTACTTTCAAATTTATCAGTTAAATTTTAATTCATTGTACATTGTGTCTTCATACATTACTGAAATACTAATTACAGTTGAATTATTGTTAATATAAATTGTTTAAATTTTATTTTTATTATATACTCGCTTCAAAGTCAACTAAATTGGTCTAGTTGAATAATTTAGTGCTAAATCCAAATCTGAAATAAAAAATGCCATATCTATCTTAGTTCAAAAACATGAAACTGTTTTTAGTAATCTTCTTCTATGTTAGAAATATTATTAACCTAAAAGCACTTTATGCGAGCCAATTTTTATTGTCTATACCTACGCTGATCTATGAAAATTTTGTATCAGACGTTTTGCCTAAGCCTAAGAGTAGCCCGGGGATGAAAGTAACACGGGTAGGTTGTAACAGTGCCTATAGTTTCTTTAATTTTTGTTATATGTTGCTCCAAGCGCTTTAGCAATGTTCATAAACATCCACCTCCTTACCTACATTGCTAGTTTTCATCTGTCATAAAGGTTAAGTTTTTGCCAGCCAGAGCCACTATTTTCCGGCAAAAGTTAATGCGTTGTGTCACCGGTGGAGTGAAGTTTAGGCGATCTCTAAAAAAGGAACAAAAATGTACCTAGATTATTATGTTCTAAATTTTGTTGGCTATTGGTGGATGCAATACAATTTGACGTTGGAATCGTGGTTAATTGTGCAATACCTCCAATTTGTTTTGTGTACACTTGGGGTTAAAAGTAACAGTGTTACAACCAACCCCAATCAATGTTTTCACTTGCAAGTGTTCACTCTTAGCACATAATTTTTGGTGGTTTTCTTCGTAGATGAGAACATTGTCGGATTAATTTTCCAATTTGTTGTATGTTTTGGTTTCACTTTCTTTTTACGTTGCTAACGTGTATTTTGGAATTAAATATTAATTTTGTTGATGAATAGGTACTAATATGTTTACCCATTACTTATGAGCTGTTTAAATTATTTTGCCGTTACATCTTACCCCAATCATTGTTACTTTTAGCCCCAACGTTGAGTTTGGAAGTAACAGCTGTCTTACTATAGAAAAAATCAAATTTCTCACATATGCTTTACGAACCATTTAAAATAAATATCTTGGAAGGAAGACAAATGTCTAATTTATCATTAAATCAATTTGGATGTAAAAAACTTGCTATGCTCTATGAGAAATTAAATAAAAACAAAAAAATATTACTCTCATTCCCGGTCTCCCCTACTTTACATTATCATAAAAAAATTTAATGTTGGATTTTTGTTATAAAAATAGCATTAAGAAGACAATGATATAACCGAAAATGGTGTAATTTAAATAATATCCACAAAAAAAGCAAGAAATATGTGTCTTCATAAAATCGTCGTGCAAAACAAAAATTATCCATAATGTAATAAAATGTCAAATTTTTCAAGTATCACAACTAAACATATGAATAATTTTATAGTCACTACAAGGATTTAATGCAAATAATGTCGATAAATAATCTAAATTAAAGCAATACTATTCAACATTTTGTTTAAGTACTAAAAATACAGCATTGACCATTGTAATTTGCTATTAAAAATTTCTTTGTAAATAAGAACAGCTTCTAAATAACAGAACCCTTAACGAAAATCTTTTTTTTTTTGGTAAGTTTATAAATTGAGAGGGTCTTTCAATTAAATACAGCACCAAATTGTATAGTTTTGCGCCAGTTTAGGTGACTAAACAACGACAATTATCAAAATTTATTTAAAACTGTTTCGGTAATACTGTGGTTTCAAAATATCAAGTTCATTCAAAGTAAGCGAAAATAACAAATGAACATTCATGCAAATTAATTTTGTAACATTATTACATCACAAAATATTAAAAATAAAATTTCTGTTATCAAGATTTTGATGCGTTTTACACGACTAATGGCCGGTATTATAGCTTCAGTTTAACTATAGTTTAAACTGCTTGTGAAGTTTAAACTTAAGATTAATAAAAATTTTAACCTGCAGTTTACCGCTAATCTACAGTTTAAACTTTAATCGGTAGATATCTCAGATTAACTTTGGGATGCGTTCAAAAACATTACGGTTTAATTAAACTGGACATTCAAATTGCTTGTAATAGTTGTTTATTAAATTCAAAGATTAAACTCTAGATTACAGTTTAAATAAACTATAGAGTAAACTAAAGCTACAATACGCGATTAAAAATTTTACACAAACGTTCAAATGTTGATTTAAAAACTTGTGCATTTCTTGCTGTAAGACCCTGGAGTCTGTTGTGATAATGGAACTTTGTTTTCTAGTTGCTCTATTCTTTTTGCCGCATTCTATATATAACTCTTTTCTAGTTTGGCCCTGGTCTTCTGATATGTTTGCGTTATCCTCCTTCAGTTTCTCATTTTTCCATTTTAACTGCAAAATCTCTTCTTTAAAGTAGGTATCTCTGATTTTTTCTTAATTCTTTTAGCTCTGTTGCAATTTCTTCTCTCTGACTTTATCTCCGACTTTATATCCCAGAACAATTCCATCATTTTATCCAACTTTTTGGCATTCTTATCATACAGCTTGCTTAGAGACGCAGTTAAAGAATTGTATATCCATAACTATGCTAAATAATATTACCTTTGACCAGAAGAACTATAAACATCGAAAACAATGATTCTACCTAGCAGTCAGAACTATACCATGACATTCCAGTTATAGCAAGGAAAGTCAACGTGGGATTTATTTTAACTCCATTTTTTTCGAGAGATACATCTAAGTGTTCAGTACAGGGTCAATGTACTAGTTACAATTAATGTATGTAGAAATAAAGCTGATTTAAAACTATAGGCCAAAGATACCCAATTATACAGGAATGCGCAAAAGTATGGAAACAGACAAAATATCTAAAACATCATTATAGATACTACAATGAAATTTTGTATCTAAGCGTTATCGTATTTTTTGGATTCGATAAGAATATTAAGATTTCAATACGATTTCCGGTTTAACCGGAAACTGTACTCAAACCTTAAAATTTTTAAAGAGCACCCTGTATATTTTTATATTTTTGGATTCCTCTTAAAAGTTACTTTGAAAATATATTGGTTTTATGGGTCTAAATTCAACCGTTATCATAAAATTTGCATTCTTATGAAAATTTTAAGCGATACAGCACTTTCAATTTTTTTAAACATTTAAGTTCTATAAAAAGGCAGTCGAATTTCGCTAAAAAAAATTAGATTGACAATAGATTAATAGACACTTTGCGCTAGTTACATTTAAAAAATATTATACAGGGTGTTTTTACGCTAGGTTAAACATTGTAAACTATTTCTTGTGTTTCTACAGTACGATTTTCGGTTCAACCGAAAACAGTTTTAAGCCTACCGTTTTTTTTTTTAAATTTAAAGATAAGACTGGCCATTGACTTTTTTTTTTAATCAGGGTTTTTTTCGCGTACATATACTATCAATCGGTTTTTAGGACTTTGCAAACGAACAAAATCAATTATATGAAAAAAATTGTGGCCTTGATAAGAAAACTTGATTTAAACGTAAGACTGGTAAAATTACATTTTCGTTATAAAAAATGTCGAAAATTCGTACGGAAAAGATAAAATTACAGTGTAAAAACATTGAGGGTTTGTGGTGATGAAAAATGAGTTAACGATTTTAAAGTTTCACAAGTTTGACCAAGCGAAAAAAACACCCTGTATAATATTTTTTAAATGTACCTAGCGCAAAGTGTTAATTAATCTATTGTCAATCTAATTTTTAAACGAAATTCTACTGCCTTTTTAAAGAACTTAAATGTTAGAAAAAATTGAAAGTGCTATATCGCTCAAAATTTAAAAAAAAAATGTAAATTGTATGAAAACGGTTGACTTTAGACTCATAAAACCTTATACATTTTTAAAGTAAATTTCAAGAGGAATCCAAAAATATAAAAATATACAGGGTGTTTAAATTTCAAAGTTTGAGTCCGTTGCCGGTTGAACCGGAAGTCGTATTGCAACGTCAGTATTTTCATCAAATCTGAAAGATACGATAACGCTTAGATACAAAATTTCATTGTAGTATCTACAATAATGTTTTAGATATTTGTCTGTTTCCATACCTTTACCCCTGTATATGTTACTTTAGCCACCTGAATAATTTTCATTATTTTACAAAATTATTAATTAAATCATAAAAGTTTACTTATTTTGTCGTTTATTACATAAACACTGCATAAAAGTTTATTTAATTTAATAGTAAGTCTAGTCTGAAACAAGAGTTTTAAAAGCAGCTTAAGTAATGAAAAGTTATCCACATTTGTAGTAATCAATAAGATACATTTAAGACCATTAAATATTATTTAAACTTTATTGTAGCTTTACGTTTAAATTTTCTACTGACTATAACAATTGCGTATTTCTGTACGTTTGCAAAAATGCCCGGACCTACTGCCGTCGGATTTTTTTAAAAGTAAAATTCTATTGCAATAATTGATTGTTTGATCATAACAGGAAGACTCAAGCAGTATTAGAAGAACCAAAGGGCGAACAGGTTGGCCTCAGTACGAATGGGCTCAGAAGCTAAAACAGGACCAATCACTTTAACGGACAATAAATACGTATTTTATAAACTGAAAGTGCATCTTGGTAGTTATTTAATTTGTAGATATTTCCTCAAACTGTATATAATATATCTATTTTAAGTCTATGAAGAACACATGGCCCTGTTATGTATACAAATCACCTACACCGTAGATACATTCGTTTTACGACTATTCGCTCGTTTATACACATACAATGTGCAGCAGTGCTGTTTTAGCATTTTTGTGGTTCCAGGTATAAATTACGACTGTATCCCGTAATTTTTATAAATAAACGCGGGTAAACTTTAATGTTGATGTATATTATAGTGTAATTTAAGTAAATACGACTACTACTACATATATATTTAACAATAAAATATTATAAATAGCATACATAACCAAACAAGGACGCAAATTTGTAGATATTTGAAACAAATGTTAACATGGTTTTAATAACCTGTTTCAATAACTTAACATTAAAATACAGAAAAAAGTTATACTGCGTGTCTTACCTCGATCCAAATAAACTTTTATAGGTGATCAAGACATTAATAATTTGGCATTTTAGCAATCCAATTTCGCTGAAATTATCTGTAGCTTTTCATTTACAACGGAACATTTTTTTGAATTAAAAAAAAACATAAAAATACAACTGCATTATTTTCTTAAAATTCTTTAGAAACATCGTGTAGTTTTTAATTAGAACAATTATTCAGGTAGTCTATAGTTTATCATTCATTACGTTACTAGAAAGTGTAATAATTTTTTCTGTATATAAAGAATATACCTACACCTGAACTCATCAAAGTACAATTTTAAAATAAATATCAAAGATTAAACAATCGTAGTTCATACGATCCTCTATTCTATGCATCGTGTTTTCAGTGTTATTGAGGCAATCTTAAAGTTTTTGTAAATAAAAACAGGAATGGAAGTTGTATTGACAATTTTTGTAGTTTAAAAACTGTAAAAATATACTCGATTTCACACTGAAGCGAAACTATTGTTAACAACTTAAACCTTGAATAACTTAACTCGACAGAGGTGAGTTGTTGAAAAGTTAAACATACTTTCTCATAGAAATTTATCTCTATACAGGGTGTCCCAGATTACATTTCCGGTATGGGGATCTCGCTTATTATAAGAGATACAGATTTGTTTAACTTACATGAATTATTCCTTAGTATGAGAGGAGCCACAGTCTATTTTTATAGGTACAACATTCCTCGTACTTCAGGAGAAAATGTCCAATTTCTTTTTTCTTTTATAACTTTTTTGTCTTAATCACTACAACAATTTTATAAGTACTTTCTTGAGGTACTTTTTAATAGAGAAGGTAACCATCATTTTAGATTTTTTTAATCACTTACGATATTTAAGATCTTACCCTTAATTTAGTTCTTTCTTATGGGCCGCAAAGTTGGCTATGGAATAGTTAAATGTGCTATTTTTCTCTTTTAAATGAGATATTACTTGCTATATCTATTTTTATAAATAAGTCACAAAATCAAGAAAAATCGTATTTTACCCATCACTTATTAAGCTATTTATGAAAATAAAAACAAAAAACAACTAATTAAATGGGAAAAACAGTAACCTTTTGTCTGCGGTATCATTTATTAGAACTTTATATTATTGTTGTGTAATTCGATAGTCTTTGTCGCAATTGTTAAAAACATTTAAAAATAGCGAAAAATTTGACTTGCGGAGATGCTATATTCTTTACCACAAAAACTGTGTAAAAGCTGAGCGAATATACTTAGAGCTATATCCCAAAAGAAGGCAACGAAGGGTGAGTAATTAAAGAAATTTGGAAATAAATGTAAAAGAGTATGTTTTTTTCGAGAAACCAACCCAAAATCCACAACAAATCAATAAAGAATTAGAATCATCTATTTTCAAACAGTTTCTATGGTAAAGAATGTAGCATATAAAATTTTTAATTAGTTGTGAATGTGTCCATAATTGTATGATAACAAATTTGCTACAAACTATCGAATTACATACACATCAATACTATAAAATTCTAATAAATGATACCGCAGACAAATGGTAACTGTCATTTGCATTAAATTAGTTGTTCTTTGTTATTATTTTCATAGATAGCTTGATAAGTGATGGGTAAAAATGCTAAGTGATAAAAAAATCTGAAATAACATTTACTTTCTCCATTACAAAGTGTCTTCAGAAAGTACTAATAAAATTGTTCTAATGAATAAACTAAAAACGTTATGTGAGAAAAAATAAATTCAACATTTTCATATTTTTTGCTATAACATTTATAGCACGAGGAATTTTGTACTTTTAACAATTGGTTGTAGCTCCTCTCACACTTGGAAATAATTCATCTAATTTAAGCAAACCTGTATCTCTTATAATAAGCGAGATACCCATGCTGGAAATGTAATCTGGGACACCCTGTATAGTAGGAACGAGGTATTAACTGTATTTTTTAAATAAAGTAGGTACACTCATCCATTTAAAATTTAATGCAAAATAAAAATATACTTAAATCTACAGTTCTTTTTGTATTAAATATCGACAATGCATGATGAAACAGTGTCATTTACAAATATGCGTCTTTGTGGTGTTTTTATTTACTTACCCATGCCTTTGTCGTTTAATAAATGACGTAGTTACAGTTTTATTATGATAAACATTAGATATACTGCATTCGCAACCCATAAAACTGCAAGAGGGAAAGTGCAATTATTTTATGGTGTTACCCCTCGTTGTAGGGGTTGGGTGTCTATGGTGTGACTAATATTATAAGTGACCTTGCTGTGTGATAATGGGGTCGTACATCTGAGAATTTCTTTTAGAACTGACTTAGGTATAAATGGTTGTATAGAGAGCTACATTCAACGGATTGGAGAAAAAAAAAACGTTTCACTCAATGTTGATTAAAACTAAGGTCTTTTTAAGTAAATTGATATTATCCGTGCATAATTAATATACAGATTAGCGAGTTTAAAATAAACAATAAAAATACAGTACAACTTTTAAAATTTACTGTACTTTTGTTATATTAGTTAATATGTACCTATACAAAGAACGTTGTCTGCATAATATACAGGGTGTTTCACTTTTCCATGGGACACTATTGCTATCTCCGTAAAAAATGAAAATACAAGGTTGGTTAGATGGGACAAAAGTTAGCTATTTAGGGTTGTATTTTGAACAAGATGTTGTTTTGTTAACAAGAGTAAGTTTAAAAATTTTGATCGATTTCGGTTTTTTCGTTATATCACGCAAGCCATGGAGTTTTTTAACAAAACAAGATCTTGTTTAAAATGCACTTCTAAATAGCTAACTTTTGTCCCATTTAAGCAACCTTGTATTTTCATTATTTACGCAGATAGTGCCCCATGGAAAAGTTAAACACCCTGTATATACAGCGTCATTCAAAAAGTCTGCAACAAATGGGAAACATTTTTATTATTGATTTCTCAGAAAATTGTATTCTTAATAAAAGGAGGTGCATGGTCTAAAACTAATTTTAAGATTTAAAAAAATGATAAAAAACTAGACTTTAACGATTTTTGAAATATTCGCAAGAGTAAACTGCCCTTATTTTAAGAGATACAAAAAAAATTATAAGAAAAAGTTATTTAAATATTCAAAATAAGACTAGATTTAAATTTTGAAGGCTGAATTCCAATTTTAAAATTTTAAGAAATTTTAACATTCAAAAAGTCTGCAACAAATGGAAAAGTTTTTTATTATCGATTTCTCAGAAACTTTTATTCTTGATAAAAGTAGGTGCATGGTCTAAAACTAATTTTAAGATGAAGAAAAGTTCAATAAAAAGTCATAGGACACTAGACTAACGATTTTTGACATATTCGCTAGAGTAAAGTGCCCTTATTTTAAAAGATACAAAAAAAAATTATAGGGTAAAGTTATTTAGAATCTTAAAATAAGGCTAGATTTAAATTTTGACGGTCAAACTCTAATTTTTATTTATTAAAAAATTTTAAGCACTTCACTTTTGCGAATATTTCAAAAATCGCTAAAATCTAGTGTCCTATGACTTTTTATTGAAATTTTTTGAATCTTAAAATTAGTTTTAGGTTATGCACCACCGTTTATCAGGAATATAATTTTCTGAGAAATCGATAATAAAAAACTTTTCCATTTGTTGCAGACTTTTTGAATATTAAAATTTCTTAAAAAATAAAAATTTGAATTCGACCTTTAAAATTTAAATCTAGCCTTATTTTTAGATTCTAAATAACTTTTTCCCATAATTTTTGTTTGTATTTCTTAAAATAAGGGCAATATGACTTTTTATTAAACTTTTCTTCATCTTAAAATTAGTTTTAGACCATGCACTAACTTTTGTCATGAAGAAAATTTTCTGAGAAATCAATAATAAAAAGTTTTCCCATTTGTTGCAGACCTTTTGATTAACTCTGTATAAGCATAAATTCATCACTAACTTTTTTTTTAGACATGGCCTTAGAAATGCAATTACCAGTTTCAAGACTTGTCATCTTTTTATCAGTTGTAGTCGTACAGTCTTATGTTGCTCATCTTTTGCATTATTTAATATTGTCGCCGATGACCATCAAATTTACTCGCTGCGCAAAAAAAGTATGCATACAGACAAATCCAAGAACACTATTAAAGATATTACAAAGAAATTTATTATCCGACCTCTATCGTATGTTGCGGATTCGATGAAAATATTGGGGTTGCAATACGACTTCCGGTTCAACCTGGCACGTGCTCAAACTTTGAAATGTTAAATAAAACATCCTGTATCTATTTTTTTTTTATTTACTTTAAAAAATGTAACGGGTTATATGGGTTTAAAGTCAACCGTATTTGTAAAATTTACATTTTTATGAAAAGTTGTTATTCATGAAGAGACGACAGTCTCGAAACTGGTCTAGCTTTTTTAAAATTCTTTGTGAAAATAAGCATTAAGTGTTATTTAATTGCTCTTATTTGTGTTTATTAACATTTTTTATTTCTGCTGTTAATAGATATATTTCCCCTTAAATACATTGTTCTTTTCTATTGATTCATTGTCAAAAATACATTATTATACGTGTAACATTCTTTTTTCTGATTCATTAATAATCTCCACCGTCATATTGTATTTTATTTTTCACAGTAAATTAATTGTGTTTACAACTAAACTATGTAAATTGTGTCTGTATTTTTCGAGTAATTAATATAGGCAGCTCAGAGAATGCAATAAATACTTGGAACAAATTTACGCAATCTCAGCTGTGATCTCATGTGTTATTCTAACGCCGACAGCCAGTGAAAAAGTGACTGAAATGTGAACCAGTGGTAATATGATACTCTAATTTAGTTGAAATACGATGCAGTACACGCCCACTAACACTTAGTACTTTTAAAACAAAGATATATTCATTGGAAAACCTTAAGGGCTTATTTCACCACTTATTATTTCTCTTTTACGAAAAAAATTCTATAGATGCTATAAAGTGACATTTAGGCAATTAGTGTAGGACGTGTATCTAAGACAATTATTGCAGCAATAATATTCAAAAAAAGCAATTGCACTTTGTTTTTTGTAGTATTATTTAATACACAGGGTGCTCTAGTAAGAACTTTTCAGCCCTGTAACTCCTTTATTTTAACGAATAGAGCTTTGAAGTTTTGTTTCAAAATACTTAAAGAATTACAAATCTTTGTTGCGTCAATATATCATTAGATTTCGAAATTTTATTTTTCAGGTAATTTTCACTTTTAATTGCACTCTACAGGGTTCTCGTTTTTCGTGGGCCACTATGGGAATCTCGTAAACGGTAAGAGTTACAACTTTGGTTAAATTGGGGCAAAGTTGTATATTCAGGTGCTTAATAATTTGACGCAAACAGAACTTATCTAGCTCTTTTACTTTTTGAGATATAGGGAAAAAAGTAAAAAAGTGGATTTTTGTTTTTTGCCTGTAACTTTTTCATTTGACGTCAATTTTCATTTTTGTAAAAACATTTTCATGGCCACTTTTTGCAAGGAATCAAATTTCCCAATTATATTTTCCATGCGACGTTTCGTTTTTTAAAACCATCATCAGGTCAATTTTTTCTTATGGACGCTATATCTGATTTTACCGCCAATTTGTAGAGAATTTTATTCTGAATTCGACAATGTATAACAGTTGGCACTTTTTTAAAACAATTGTTGTTAAAAATGGCAAAAACAAATATTTTATTTAAAACAAATCCTAATCGCCATGGTAAATATTTGTCTTTGTCCCTTTTTCCTTGGAAACTGGTAAGTAAACCGCATAAAATTACTAATTAAAAAAATAGGTACTAATAAATATGTTAGGAATGCATTAACATTGTTCACTTATTAACAAATATTTTTAGAATATTTTCTTCGGTTAAGTAATACATTTCTCTAAAATGTGTATTTAATTCTTATTTGGCATACAATAATTATTTGTAACAAAAAATAACGAGTTATTCCTTTTATCTGCGTTAATGACTTATAATAAGCAAAAAGCGTAAACAGATTTCTAGACGTTTTTTTTGAAACTATGACCACATATTATTTGATTACGAACATTTTGTTACAAATAATTGCAAATAAGGGATGAAATACACATTTTAGAGAAATTTATTACTTAACCGAAGAAAATATTTAAAAATATTTGCTAATAAGTGAACAATGTTAATGCATTCCTAAGATATTTATTAATACCGATTTTTTTAATTAAATCCCTTTAATAGTAATTTTATACGGTTTACTTACCTTCTTCCAAGGAAAAAGGGACAAAGACAATTATTTATCATGCCGATTAGAATTTGTTTTAAATAAAATATTTGTTTTTGCCATTTTTAACAACAATTGTTTCAAAAAAGTGCCAACTGTTATACATTGTCGAATTCAGAATAAAATGCTGTACAAATTGGCGTTAAAATCAGATATAGCGTCCATAAGAAAAAATTGATCTGATGATGGTTTAAAAAAAACGAAACGTCGCATGGAAAATATAATTGGGGAATTTGATTCCTTGCCAAAAGTGGCCATGAAAATGTTTTTACAAAAATGAAAATTGACATCAAATGAAAAAGTTACAGGCAAAAAACAAAAATACACTTTTTTACTTTTTCCCCTATATCTCAAAAACTAGAAAAGCTAGATAAGTTCTGTTTGCGTCAATTTTTTTAAGCACCTGAAAATACAACTTTGCCCCAATTTAACCAAAGTCGTAACTCTTACCGTTTACGAGATCCCCATAGTGGCCCGCGAAAAACGAGAACCCTGTATATTTGCAAGTAAATCATTTAAAAGCTTTTCCACGTTACACGATAAACAATTTAATTTTTTGTGGGAACATTTTTTATTTAAAAACAAACAAGCATAAATTACAAACATATTATAAACGATTTTGAGGTAGTCATTTCAAAATGTTATTTTTCAGTTTATTTCATTTCAATGGGGCCCTATGTTATCAAATACATTTCTAAAAACGTTTAAAAATACACTATTACAGGATACAATTTTAAAAACCGTAAATATGTCTTTAAATGCTCTATTTGTTAGCAGGTTTAATAAAAGTTACGTTTTATTACTGTTAACAATATCAATGCGAATTGTTTTTTTATACTACGACTCACAGAAGGCTACACAAAGAAAATAAAACACTTTATATTTCAACGGGTTGCGAAAAATTGCTCGAAAAATTGTTCCCCGAAAGCTTGTTGCTCGAATAACAATTTCTCGAAAAGAAAATTGCTCGAAATAATGAAATAAATTACTTAAACTGAACATAAGATAACAACAATATAGTCGGAATCAGCAATTATGTAGTATGTAATATTTTCAAATATTTATAGTGTTTATCTCAACAACAAATTAAAAAACTTTCGAAACTTGTACCACATGAGTTTTAAAAGGTTTTAGTTTTTTTTTTTTTTTTTGTTTTACAGCCTACTAAGTTTATCTTTGTAACTTATTTCATTATTTCGAGCAATTTTCTTTTCAAGAAATTGTTATTCGAGCAACTAGGCCTTCGAGGAACTTTCCATTCGAGGAACCATTTTTCGAGCAATTTTATTCAAGCGGTTTTTTTTCGAGCAATTTTCACCTAACCTATTTCAACACAGCAAATATCTTTAAAATCACCTTTTTTCTTAGGTTTAATAAAAGTTCGATTATAGTGCTGATAACCTTTTCAAAATGAGTTGTATTTATGATGCTTCGACTCAAAGAAAGTCACCCTCAAATAACTCACTTTTTACAGTGTTACATTCATTCTGCATGTTAATTTTTAGTTAAAAAATCTTTAACAGCGTTTTGTTTTTGCTGATAAGCAAAGCAAACAACAATATCAATATAAAACAAGCATAGATGTCTGTTTATCATCTTCAATAACAAAAAACATTATGATTTTAATCGATACAAAAAGTATTGGAGTACTGTTTCAAAATTCCACTTATAAAAAACGTAAAGTGGGTTGCATAGCATCCAGGAAATCTACCCCTAAATATTGAATTTGCTAGCCTATAAAACGCAAACTTTTACAATTAAAATTTGTTTAAATTCTAAAAGCTAAACTTTAAGAACAAATTTTGATTGAACAACTTTTAGCTAATGTTAGAACAATTTTTTTATAGGAAATTATCCTTAATTATTGGATTTGCTAGCCTATAAAAGGCATTCTTTTACAATCAAAATTTGTCTCAAAACTCTTAGGAGGAATTTTGATCGACCAAAATTTGATAAGTTTTAAGGCAGTTTTTTTATAAAGCTCTTATATACTCCAAAGATTTGTTAAGCTAATTTTTGATATTTTTGTTTTCGTTATTAAAAGTAGGTAGTTGTTCAGAATGTCATAATAGGATATGTTATGAAGTTGTACAATTTTGTTGTAGCAAACAATGTGGTTGGGAATATATTAATCGTGTCTTCTCAACTATTGTATTTATGTGGTATGTAATTTATTTATGCTGGCCAACACGTCACAGTGTGCTTGATTGGAATTTATAATGTATTGAAATTTTCTTGTGGAACAATACTTTGTAATTATTTTTATTATCTGGCTGTAATTTTAGAAAGGTTTCAAAACACTGTATATCTTTTTTTATTAATTTTCAAACGCAATTTTTAACATTTTTTATAGACCGAAAAAAGTTATTTGTTAACAACATTTTGCTCAATAAAAACTATATTAAATATGCTCAAACACAAAATAACAAGTGAAATAAACTAAGCGGAATTGTATCTTTTTCTCATTACAAGTTCCAGTTTATAATTGAACTCCCTATATGGAGTGACGAATTCATGCATTATAATTAAACCAGTAAACTGGTTAAGACTTCTTACAGTAAGCGCAAAAAAAAATTTAATATATTTATAAAATGAAACTACATAAATCAAACAAATTTGTTACATAAGTTTAGATAAAAAAGCAACAAAAAATAATTATACTCTAGAACTAAAACCATTAAAAAGTATGGGGTCAATAGATTTGGAGTTTCATGTTAAAGCAAAGGTTTGTTAATGGTTATTCTAACAAGATAATTGAGGTAGTAGAGATCCCTGGAACACCCTGTATATTAAGTTTTTCAGCTGTATTTTAATTATGTTAATTAATCCAGTAGCAGAGACTACTAATTGTTTAAAAGAAGAAGGTTTGAATGAAATGGTTCGTTTTTACAAGTAATACATGGAATGCCATACAAATTTATGGGACAACTGGTTCCGCAGACAATGCACCAAAAAGCATCAGTTCAAGAGTAATTGTACTTACCAATTGCTTCACAACTCCAAAAAGAGACTAGCATCAAAAGTACATACATGGATTACTCTCAGAACGCTCACCGTTCTGGTAATTATAACATTTTAAGGTAGTCTGCACAGTTATATTGTTATTTAGTTAACAAAAATCAAAATATAATACTTAAATTTTGCTTGTCAGGGGTTAAAAAAGTGTTATACTAAGGACGATTTACCGAAGTGGTTTTATTGTATTTTATAAATTGTTTGCTGATGAATCTTTAGTCTGATGTTTGTATTAAAAACTACAAGTACAATTAATTTTATGAACTTCTTTAAATGAATTCTTGTGTATATTTGGTTAATATTAAGATGTCTCAGTAATTTAAAGTATATGTATCGTTATGTAGATATTTTAAAAAGAAGAAAATAATTGAATAAATAAACTGAGTTTAACTTATATACTAATTTATATGTTTAACTATTTATAATGTTATTAATTGCTTTTAAAGATGGTTATATTTATTTCTGAATTCCTTAAAAAGTTGGCATTTTAAAATCAACTTGAATTCATTGAGGTACAGATTTAAATGGTTCGTTTTTATTAAATTTATTGTTTTATAGATATAAAATGAGTAAAACTAAATTTAAACATTTTTTTTGTAATCAGAATCGGTTTAGTTGAAAACTGAAGATACCAATAAAAGATGCTTTTGCAACGTATGTATTTCATAAATAAACTAAGCACCAACTTAACAACAAACGTTGTGTTGGCTGCATAATGCAAACCACCAAATTTAACATCTTGAAACTATGAGATTCTCTTTAAGCGAAACTATAGAAGAGAAAAACGTACTTAAGGAATGAAACATAGGTGTTACATTACCGTTGTATAGAAAAAGGGACACAAGGGAATGTACATTCTACAAAAGTGTGGTAGAAAAAATGTTGTCGAAAATAATAGAAAAAATGCTCAAGACAGAACTAGACATGACACTAAAAAAAAACACAATATGGCTTAAGAAAAGATTCGATTTTTATACTAAGACAGATGGTAAGTAGAAAAGTTATTGGCAAATATAAAGAACTGCATAGTGCATATATGTTTAGTAGACTCTGAAAAAGCCTTTGATTAGATAGAGAGGAAAGGATGCGTCAAGTCCAATATTGTTCTGTTTAGTCCTAGATGAAGCAATAAAGAATGGCAAACAAAAAATGTTTAAACGTGGAAAATCTAATGGTAGATAATTAAATTGTTGCAATACTATTTGATTAATGTTATTAGCAGGGATAAAAAATTACAATACCTACATCAGGAGTTAATGAATATAAATATGAAAATGAATGTAAACAAAACGCAAATAATTGTTATTGCAGAAAAAGAAGAGATAAACAATATCGGATTAGAAAGAAAGAATAATAGAGCAAGTAACACATTTTAAATACTAGCGAACGATAATAGAAAATGATGAAAAGCTTTAAAAAAAGGCTCATGAAAAAGCTGAAAAAGTAAGACGATTATTCAACAGTATAAAAAATACCTGTTTGGGCAGAAAATACCGAAAAACGTGAATGTAGGAGTGGTTCAAAACGTTGCGATATATACAGTGTGTTGCATGACTAAACGGCCAAATTTAAGGAGTATGTTCCTTAAGTCAATTTAAGCAAAAAATGTTTTTTAAACCATATTCCAAAACTCGATGGTTATCGAGTTATAGACCTTTAAAGTTTATAAAAAAAGGTCGATTTGAACATAAAAAGGTATGAAATACCGCTTTTATCTTCTAAAATATTGATTTAACAACAAAATATTTTGTATAAAAGATGCATCGCTATCTTTTTTGCGCTTTATTGTATACTCTATTTTGTTTTGTCATTTACGGTTTATTTGCTATGGCAACCAACCTAGTTATTTTAAATTATATTATTATTAAATTATATTATTGCATTTTTGGATTTCTCTTTAAATGTACTTTATAAAATATGCAACGTCATATAGGCCTAAAGTTAACCGTTTTCGAGTAATTAATTTTTTTTTCGTCTATATGACCTTTTATACTTTATAAAGCACATTTAAAGAGGGGTCCAAAAATGTAATAACATACAGGGTGTTCTATTTAAAACAACTAGGTTGGTTGCCATAGCAGATAAACCGCAAAAAACAAAACAAAATCGAATATACCATAAAGCGCAAAAAAGATAGCGATGCATTTTTTATAAAAACTATTTTGTTGTTAAATCAATATTTTAGAAGATAAAAGCGGTTTTCATACTTTTTTATGTTCAAATCGACCTTTTTTTAAATCAAATTTAAGGTCTATTACTCGAGTTTTGGACTATGATTTATGTAATATTTTTTCGAGTATTTTTTGCTTAAATTGACTTAAGGAACATGCACCTTTTAAGCTTAAGTTTGGTCACGCAACATCCTGTACATTGGTATATGGTTATAAACAGGGATGGAATAACGTTTTAAATCGTTACCTTATTGTATAACGTTATTTATTATTTGTTTTAGTTACATAACGTTATAAATAACATTAAAAAGAAGAATTGTTATGTTATATAACGTTACATAAATTATGATATTAAGTATTGCAAAAAAATTGGGAGGTGATTCCTTATCGAAAATGAAGGGGGTCTTTTTTCTTTTATATACAATGTTTTCCTTTGACGTCTCCTTTTGGAGTTACACCTCCCTAAAGGGGATCGGTAAAATTAGGTTTTTATTTTATTTCTCTAATTTAGATAAATGTAGGAGAATGATATTTGGTCTTATGTTTATTGAAAGGTTTCCCATAGTAATATTTTCAATCATCTCCCATTTTCACAGGGGCCTGAAAACTGCGACCCCTGTTGTTTTTTTTTAACCAGAACTTTTTGGAGGGTTAAAATTTTGCAATAATTTTTTTTTTAAGTTTGATTTATTGAGGACCTTTTTTTATTATTTGGTTTTTTTCGTAAAACCTACAGTTTTTGAGTAAAAAATTAAAGGAGTGAACATGATCCATTAAATATTCTAAAATAAAACATTCATTTTGGTGGTTACCATGGTTTGTTTAGGTTCATATTGGGTAGAATCGACGGGTGTTTTAATATAATTGAAACTGAATTACTCCCGTCAAATCTACCCAATATGAACATAAACAAACGATGGTAACCACCTAAATTAATCGTTTTATATTGGAATATTTGATAGTTCATGTTCACTCCTATAAATTTTTGCTTAAACACTGTAGGTTTTACGAGAAGAGTTAAGTAATAAAAAAATCTAAATAAATCAAGTTAAAAAAAATTACATTGCAAATTTTAACCCACCAAAAAGTTCTGATAAAAAACCAACCAGGGGTCTCAGTTTTCAGCCCCTTGTGAAGGTGGAAGATGATTGAAAATATTACTATGGGAAACCTTTTAATAAGTATAAAACATCTACCAAATATCATTCTCCTACATTTATCCAAATTTAAGAAATAAAATAAAAACCAAATTTTACCGATCCCCTTTAGGGAGGTGTAACTCCGAAAGGAGACATCTAAGGAAATTTTTTCATATAAAATACTCCTCTTAATTTTCGATAAAGAATCACCTCCCGAATTTTTTCGCATTATTTAAGATACACCCAGTATAAGGTTATAAAAATAATTTTTATTTGTAACTCTGAAATTATTTTTGGGATCTGTAAATGTAAATTTAAAAAATAATACAAAATTACGTTGGGATATTTTATTTTCATTTTAATTTCTAAAATACAAACAAAATACTATATCTTCTGAAAATAAAAAGATCGCCATACAAAAATTTAATTTATAGAGAATAACGATACAACATAAATTTTAAAGAAACGTTATCGGTTATTATAACGTTATTAAAATATCGTTACGTTGTTGGATTTAAGAAAATATAATTGAATCGTTATTATAACGTTATCGGGTATCGTTACGTTACGTTTTCCATCCCTGTTAAATATCCTGGACATGAATAGACAAAGAAGCAGAAGAATTAATCCCGTAGAAATGAGATTTCTTAGAAAAATACGGGAGAAGACGAAATAAAGAATGAAGTTCTAAAAATAAATTTAAAAGTGAACATAGTTACAGCTACTTGAATTGGCACAAGTTTATTATAATATTAAATGTTATTTAATTTATTAAATAATATTTTAGATTAATTTTTTTCTAATTTATGTTTATACCGAGCTGATGGCAAGACACAATAGTTAAAATCGTTACAGCTTTAATCCACATGTGGATCACTGGGTTGGACAACCCTGCTTTAAATTCAAACAATACTTTTGCAATACAAAAACTTTAATTAAAAACGTTTTCCATTCAGGGCAGAATTGTTAAGTACAGACAATTTCAATTATTTTCTCAAGAAAAATGTTTTTAAAATGTTGCTTCTGAAAGCCTGTGGGTTGTCAAAAACGGGTCCAGGTTGTCATGTTAATGCACAAAATCGCAAAAATGGAAGATAAAAGTTGAGGCCCTCTAATTTCAACTCCAGTAGGGATAAGAATTTGTGTATGGAAAGACGTCAAAAGTTAATAAAACACAATTTTAAATAATAATTTATTGCTTTTATTTTCGTATTAAGGATTATTTTTATCGTAAAAAGATAACTTTAAACAATTCATTTTAAGTTTGCGCAAAAAGCAATCATCTTCATTTTATACAGCAAATGGACAGGCAAAAAATTAAACGTCGATTTAACAATACACAGCCGTGTATTTAATAGTTTATTTCTATGTTTTTTATTTATTCACGTAGTTATATTGTACAAAATACAAATTTAAATAAATAAAGTAGACTTCTTAATTATTACGATGGCAACATAAAATTTTATAAAATAAGTACTAAGTGTCAAAATGTCGTAGCTTGTCTTTTAAATATTAAAAACAAATAAATGGTCACTTAATTATCCCAAATGTAACCATTGTCATTAGCTTGTAATTTATGTGAGATTCTTTTGAATCCATGGTAGAAAATGTGTCACTCTTGTATAGACACCTGGATACTGTCCTTTTCCACAACCTATGCCCCATGATACTATGCCAACTTGGGTCCATCTTCCTGCATTTATCATTAATGGACCGCCACTATCACCCTGTTTATAAACATTATTAGATCTGTCTTAATAACAAAATAATTTTTAAGTACTTACACTGCAAGAATCGCGGCTTGCTTGTCCTGCACAAAGCATATGATCTACAATGCCACCAGGTGCTGCAGCACCGTACTTAGAGCGACATTCGGCATTATTCCAAATTTTAATATTCACTTCTTGTAGAACTGCTGGTTGTGGACCACCTAAAATTTATCAGTTTTTATGTCTGCACCAAAAACGGATTATTTCAAAATTACTTTCTCGTAAACTGCCCCATCCTATAACAGTTCCTGTTTGCTGTTCGTAAAGGCTGTTTCCAGTAGGCAAACAAATCGGTCTCACATCTTTAGTAAATGTAACGGGGCTATCCAATGTTAGTATTGCAATATCGTTGTACTGAAAATGAGAAGATGTTTAAAATCGTTTAGTTAACAACGGTAATTAAATACTAACAAGAGTTCTAGAATCAAATCCTCGATGTCGTACAACTCTTTTGACGTTTTTTTCAATATGCTTAGTTTCTGAGTTTATTTTAATGTTGTAGTCACCTAATCGTACTGTTAGTCTAGCTACATCCCAAGAACTCATACTGTAAGCAAAACACGTTTAGCAAACATTTGATTATGCAAATAAATACAACAGAGATGGTCCAATTTTTTCTCCAACTGTTTGAAGAAGAAGTAAATCAATATTTGCCGTTATTTCATTTACAGTTTTAATTCACTAAAAATATTAAACATTAATATTTATTAATGACAGGAATTTCTTAAATATTTTGCTTTAAAATGAAATTTGTTTAAACGAAATTAATTGTTTTTAAATTGTATAAGGTTGTCAACTGCGAAGTTTAAGTAAATTAATGTGACCAAGAACGTTTCCACAAAAAAGTTAATTTTTTTTTTGCTACAGCGTAATATTTTGATTGTAAAAATCGAACCCTCTCTTTAAAAATATGATTAGCTTACTGTGCGATGCAGTGAGCTGCTGATAAAATATGTACAGAATCAATTAGAGAACCACCACAGAACTGACGACCCCCGTTGAAAAGTGCAGCAATCCATGGCCACTCTCCTAGATCAGCATTTTGTCCTCCAACAATTCTTTCTTGGTCTTGGTAACCATTTTTTAATCCACAAGAACCGTCAAATACTGGACTAGCTCCGGCACTTGGTGGATGTGTGGGTGCTGCTGGCGTTGTTGGTGCTGGTGGTGCTGTAGGTGGCGCAGCTGGGGGTGCAGTGGGAGGCCATCCTGGGTAAGCCGGTGGATAACCTGGTGGTTGAGGTTGAGGTGGATAACCTGGTGGTTGAGGTTGAGGTGGATAACCTGGTGGTTGAGGTTGAGGTGGATAACCTGGGGGTTTGAAAGGTGGATAACCAGGTTGAGGAAAGACTGGTTGAGGAAAACCTGGAGGATAACCTGGTATTTGTGGATAAGTAGGTGGCTGTGGTGGTGGATAAGCCGGTGGCTGTGGTTGTGGATAAGCCGGTGGCTGTGGTTGTGGATAAGCCGGTGGCTGTGGTTGTGGATAAGTCGGTGGCTGAGGCTGGGGTGGTGGATAAGCCGGTGGTTGTGGCTGGGGTTGTGTATCAGCCGGTGGCGGTGCCGGAGTAGGATATCCAGGAGAAGGTGGGTGTGTTGGTAGAGGAGGGATTGTATGATCAGGAGGATGTGTCGGAATTGGCGGAGGCCATACAGCCGGAATTTGTGGATATTTCGCAATATGCTGAGGATGTTCCGTCGCTGGAGATTGTTCACTTTCGATCACTGGCGTGTCAGTGATATTTGGAATGTTACCTGGCGGCGATGATATAGGTGCACCGCAACAAACTCCGAACATCTGTATTAAATCGTAATCCGTAAAAAGCTCTTAACGGTTTTGCAAGTTTCATAATTACCTGACGTCCTTGAGCAGTGAAGTAACTGCAAGTGTCGTACAAGCCTAAAATCCATGAATCCCAGGAACTTGTATCGGTAAGTTTAAAAAACGGGTAACATTGCCTATATGCCATGCAACGACCTAATGTTCCTCTACTTGAAATGCATGAGCCTACTGTTGCTGGATTTACTTTCAGATCGTCAACATGAGCAAAATCAATGTTTTGACTAGGCTGAAGCGGCGAAAACGGAAATATAGTTTCTCGAGCAGTTCGCACTGGTGCAGCTAAAACAAAAATATTTTTGTGTTTTTCCAAATGTTTACATCAGAATGCCGTGATACTATTTTACAAATATGTATTTAAAAAATAACGAAAATCCTAAACTACTACTAATCAATTGCTTATATTTGTTGAGATAAAAAATGTTTTCATGCTCTGTTGAGCCTAAAAAACAATAAAGATTTGCAGGTTACCCGACCAATACATGATATGCATACTCAAACGGTTGCTGCAAAATGAATTTAGTTTTCCGATTACAGCTATCACTTTTATTTGCCGCGTTCAGTAGCACATTTGAATTAAAATTAAATCTACGTGACTACAATCGCAAACACCTGTACAACACACAGTCGTCAGTTTGCGACAATAGCGTTGTTGAATGTCAATCCCTTACATATCATACAATATTATCTCTAAATATATTCTAGACTTAAAACCATATTTTATGCATGCTGGTTTATCAAGGTAATAGGATATTTGTAAAAATATTCCACCTCAACTATAAAACTTAATTTAAGTACAAATGTATTAAGAATTACATGTAAAATGTGATGTTCTCTACGCTATCAGAAAATCATCAGCAAAATTTAAAAAAAAACTGTTTTCACTTATATCCTAAGCATCGCTCACGTTAATAACACATCAGTCTGAAGTATACGAGAATCATACTGAAGGATTAAGAATAAAAATAATATAAAATGCGATAAAGAGTAGGTACAATTTAGTTTATACATCTTTTTAAAAATTATCTTACTTTAAAATCAAAGCATCCTATTAAATTAAATTTTTTGTTTTCATTTTATACTCTAAAATGCTATCAGAAGTAAAATTATAACAAATAACAACCGTAGAACATTAATATTTTGAACCGTACCGGAAATACTGCGCCACTTAATATCTAAAATGATATTTTACCACAAAAATTTGAGAAAAACTCATTTTGTCCAATTTTTGAATCAAATGATCTTGTATGTAAAGGCACAAATATCAAAGAATTTCTAGCTGGTTGCAAATTATAAAATTAATCACTATCATATTAATGTCAAAGTGACAGTTTTAACAGAACAACAAAACAAAAAAATTATTTTGTTTTTAATTTTGCATTTTAGATATTATGTGTCATATATCATTAAAATCAGAACACGAAATGCTATCCGACTATGAGATTAGAATTTTTTGTTGATGTTGATGATGGTTCTAAAGAGACGAAACGTTGTTGAAAGTTCTATGTTATCTCAAAATATAAAGCGTAAGAAGTTGCCATCGTGAAGTGCTTCCAGATCTTAAAAAGTGTCGGAAATAGGGCCAAAAAAAGAAAATCAATTTTTTCAATTTTTCTTGAATAACTTTTGAACTAAGACAGCTATGAAAATTTTCTTTGCAGTATTTGATGAGCATCTAATTTCGCAACTTTGCCCTAATTTAACCGACCTCGTAGCTTTTAAGATAAGCGAGATCCCCATGCATTTACTCGAATTTGGGACACCCTGTATACAATGTTCCCTCTAAGAGTAGACTGTCGCTGAGCTAAAAATACAAGAGCTGAGCACTCAAACCGAAAAATGAGCAAAAAAAAGATATGTCAGTTTAAATTCTCAAAATTCTTCCGTTTTTATTTCGCATGGCGACAACCGAATCAGTATGAACTTTTTGACTTAAACGTCGCTTTAAATAGTGTATTTTCCATTCGGCCCATTTTTTACCAGTAGTAAATTCACCTTTTGAATTAATTTTACTGACTGTAAATTCTACAAATGACGTAATCTGTATTGCTTCGATAACTAAAAACATGTCCAAGTTTAATAGACACAATTTTTGATGACGATAGCATTTCAGTTTCAATTGATCGGGAGGGCCATTCATATTTAAATTCGTTTTTCTTTATTTTAGATTGATTTGACGTATAGAATTAGATTGAATTGCTGAACGTTTCAGCATATTTGTTGGGTCTAAAATAAAACCAGCTGAGGCCGGTAACTAGTTCCGTGAATTATCCTACGTTAAGTCTAAGAACCGTTCGCCATACATTTCCGCTGGTTGGCAATAAGTCTATCGCCATCCATCGGAAATTTATGTCGAAAAGAATTCGATTTTTTGACAAACTTCCTAGGCTGTGTAGTAAAGCCAGATCTGGATTCAACTTTATGTGGTTAAACGAAAAAAAAAAACAAATGCATGAATACTTCGCGGATTGGAATAGCTGGTGGACAAAAGCCGCTGAGCAGTGCGCAGACTTCCAAAATTGCTGAGCAATTGCGCATTGCGCAGCTTAGAGGGAACATTTCCTGTATATACTAAGTCAATAACGCTATTTTATATAATCCTGTATCTACAATCCATTTTTTAAAAGTTTATTAATTCAGGGGGCAGGTAAATCAAATCAATAGATATAATCTCAGCTTCCTGTGATTACAGGTTTGCACAAAATTGAATTTAATTAAAAAGCTCTATAAAATTACAGTGCTAAAGTGCACCAATACAGGTTTTTCTTACATCATCAAGATATAAACTACAATAGTTGTATAGGATGAATGCTACTACATAGTGCAAATTGTGAATGCTGTAAGAGACATAATAAATAAGCATAAATCGAGTAAGATACGGAGACCTCTTCTTTAACTTTAATTTTATTTTTATATAAAATCATAAACGTTGACTTATGGAGTAACATTAGCAACTTTCGCTGATTATACAGCTCTACTAGCAACTGGCACTAACAATGAAGAAGCCGCCTACAAACTGCAAACAGCAATCAATGCTCCTGAACTAAAAATAGGAAAATTCAAATAAATGAAACTAAGCCAATACATATCAACTTCACTAACAAAACAACACACAACAAGTATGTGTCAATCAAAATAAACCATAAAGTTAATTCCTATAGCCTGCCAAGTACTAGGCAAGAATATTGACGCAAAACTGAAGTGAAAGAACATAAAAAAAGGAAAGAACTCAACATTATGGATAAAAAAATGTACTGGATGCTGGGAGGAAAATCTCACATGTCCACACAAAACAAATTACTTCAGTATAATCAGTCACTGAAACCTGTTTGGACCTATGATTTTTTTTTAAATGTTTGTGGTAAAATATCATCTTAGATATTAAGTGTCATATATCATTGAAATCACAAGACAAAATGCTATCCGACTATGAGATTAAAATTTTTTCGCCGTATTTAAAAAATATGAAGTTGATGATGTTTTTGAAGAGACGGAACGTTGTTGGAAATTTTATCTTATCTCAAAATATAAGGCGTAAGAAATTGCCATGGAGAAGTGCTTTCAGATTGTTGATATCTTAAAAATTGTAGGAAATAGGGCAGAAAACGAAAATCAATTTTTTTCAGTTTTTATTGATTAATTTTTGAACTAAGACAGCTATGAAAATTTTCTTTGCAGATCTTTGATGAGCAAATAATTTCGCAACTGCCCTAATGTAACCCACCTCGTAGCTCTTAAAATAAGCGAGATCCCCATGCATTTATTGGAATTTAGGACACCCTGTAAAGAGTCTATGCAGCAAGGACTAATGGAACTTCTTAGCTAATAATATTTAGATTGATAAGGTCAAACGAAAACTACAGATTAGTCGTTACGACTAGATTAATTAATTGTAAAAAAAAAAAATAATACCTTAAGATTTTTTTACATGGTAAGCAACGTAAGACTGCATTATTTCACGTTTAATTGGTACGAAACAAAATGTTGCAGTTTTTTATGCACTATAAAACAAATGGTTATATAAAAAGCCCGTAATAATTAAATACATTTAATAATATTATTCAATCATATCTAGCCATTGTTCCTTTTACGCGGTGCCCTGTCCAGAGGCGTCGCCTTAAGAAGGCAATTGTCCCAAAACACCGGCGTTAAAAGGCGCCACAAGTTTTAATAACATTTCAACTTTCTCCAACGCATCGAATTAATTTTAATTAATAGTTTAATATTAACTGAATCATACATTAATTAAGTTTTTATATTAATTTTAGATCTCTACGAGTGACGTTGCAATAATTATTTCTTAAATTAGAAAATGTAAATTCAGACATTTTGAAATGCTTTAAATAGCTATTCGTCTTACTATGGGTTTGTGCAGTAAGCGTAATTACTAAGATAAGTACAATGTCTTTAAAAAAACTTCCACAAACTGACAGTGTGCTTTCCTGAAAAAAAAGCTCTGTAGTCTATATCTAGTTACAAAAATTACCCGAATTAAAGTGCTGCCAAACACACATATCTTTTTTTAAACATATATTTTTGGTAATCTTGCAGGATTTAAAAAAAAAGTTATTTATGCTATTTTGTCTCCTCTTTACAATTCGCTCTTTTTATATCCAGCTCTATATTTTATTGTGTGTATTTTTGTTGTACCGACCAAAAATTTATAAACTATCTTCTTCGAAAGGGGTAAAACAAGGTTGCTGCCATACCCTTTTTAAAATTTACCTATGTGCGGCCTTAAAACATTGGACTAGAAAATGCAGTCTGATGGGAACACTGTTGAGCGAGAGCCCTATATACACGGTCCTTTTTGCAGATGATTAAATAGTTATTGCAGAAGATCAGCAAGATATGACATGCTAAATAAACATAGAGGAATACAATTAGTGGAGAGGACAGGTCATACAGCTAGACAACCGAAACATAAAAACTTTAAGTCAGTGCGAATATCTGGGAGTCACAATATGCGAAGATGGAAGAGACGACAATGAAGAAAATAAGCAAAGGATATGACAAATTCGTTACATCTAATCTTGTGGAATTAAAACCTAACCAGAAAAACGCAAATAAATATATTTAAAACAATAGTAGAACAAGTAATGACATATGGGGCAGAGAAATGGGTAAGGGGCAAATCAATGAATCAAAGATTACTCTCGGCCGAAATGGCATATTGGAGAAGAAGCTGCGGCCTATCCTTCTACGATCACGTTAGAAATGAAGACATCAGAGATAGAATGGCAGTAAAAGGCACTATTATAGATGATATAAATGAAAAATAGTTAAGATGGTACGGCATCTGCGCAGAATGAAGGAAGAAAGAATATTAATGAAGGTATGGAACTGGACTCCAGCACAAAGAAATAAACGAAGCCACGGAAGAAGTGGAAAAACAACATAAATGAGGAAATGAAAGAGAGAGGTTAACGAGAAGATGACGACAAGAATAAATGGCGATTAGGATGCGCGAAGCGGCAATAGCTGCAATGACTCGCTATACAGGGTGTCCAAAATTCTAGTAAATGCATGGGGATCTCGCCTATCTTAACAGCTACGAAGTCAGTTAAATTAGGGCAAAGTTGCGAAATTGAATGTTCATCAGATATCTGAAAAGAAAATTTTCATAGCTGTCTTTGTTCAAAAGTTATTCAAGAAAAAGTGAAACAATTGATTTTAGTTTTTTTGTCTTATTTCCTACATTTTTTAAGATATCGACAATCTGGAAGCACTTCTCCATGGCAACTTCTTACGCATAATATTTTGATATAATATAAAATTTCCAACAACGCTTCGTCTCTTCAGAAACTTCAGAAACTTCATTTTTTTAAATACGGCGAAAAAAATTTAATCTCATAGTCGGATAGAATTTTGTCTCCTGATTTTAATGATATATGACACTTAATATCTAAAATGATATTTTACCACAAAAATTTGAGAAGAACTCATTCTGTCCAATTTTTGAATCAAATGATCTTATACAAAAAAAAAGTAAATCAAGCTTTTAAAAAAAAAATTTTAATTGCAAAATTTCAACCCACCAAAACGTTTTGTTAAAAAAAAAAACAACAGAGGTCGCACTTTGCAGCCCCCTTTGAAAGTGGAGGATGATTAAAAATACTACTATGGGAAACCTTTTAATAAGTATAAAACATCTAATAAATAATAAATATCATTCTCCTACATTTATCCAAATTTGAGAACTAAAATAAAAACTTAATTTTACCGCTCCCCTTTAGTGTGTACTTTTTACTAGAGTATGTAACTGTTATTTTAGATTTTTTTTATCACTTACCATTTTCGAAATATTACTCTTAACTTCATTTTTTCTAATGGCCTGCGAAGTTGGCTATGAAATAGTTAAATGTGTTTTTTTTTTCTCTTTTAAATGAGATATCCGTTTTCATAAATAAGTCACAAAATTTAAAAAATCATATTTTACCAATCACTTATCAAGCTATCTACGAAAATGAAAACCAAAAACAACTAATTAATTTTCAAATGACAGTTACCATTTGTCTGCGGTATCGTTTATTGGAATTTTATAGTATTGTTGTGTAATTCTATAGTCTTTGTATTGTAGCAAATTTGTTATCATATAATTATGGGCACATTAACTACCAATAAAATATTTGACATGTGGTTATGCTACATTTTTTTGCCATAGAAACTGCGTAAAAACAGATAATTGTAATTCTTCATTAATTTGTTTTGGATTTTTGGTTGGTTTTAGAAGAACCATATTCTTTTAAATTTATTTCCAAATTTTTGTAAATACGCACACTTCGTTGCCTTCTTTCGGGATACAGCTCTGAGTTACATAATTCGCTTAGTTTCTACAAAGTTTTTATGGCAAAGAATGTAGCATCACAATATGTCAAATTTTTCGTTACTTTTAAATGTAGTCTTAATTATAACAGTTACCACAAAGACTATCAAATTACACAACAATACAGTTAAAATGATACACAGACAATTGATACTATCATTTGTCATTTAGTTAGTTATATTTTGTTTTTATTTCTTGCTTATAGCTTGATAAGTGATTTGTAAAATACGATTTTGTTGATTTTGTGACTTATTTATAAAAAATGGATATGGCAAGTAACATCTCATGAAAAAAAGAGAAAAAGAACACATTTAACTATTCCATAGCTAACTGCGCGGCCTATAAGAAAAAATGAAGTTAGGAGTAATATCTCGAAAATGGTAGGTGTTTAAAAAAATCTAAAATAACAGTTACATTCGCCATTCAAAAGTACCTTAAGAAAATACTAATGAAATTGATCTAATGATTAAGACGAAAAAGTTATGAGAGAAAAAAGAAATTCAACATTTTCATGTTTAATACAATCTTGGTTTCCGGGTTTGGAACCCGGAAACCAAGATTGTATTATGGATAACGGCCGCGAAAGCCTCAAGAATAAAATGTTCATGTTTTTTGCTATAACTTCTTTTTGTACGTTTAAAAATTGATTTTTTCTTCTCTCATACCAAGGAATGATTGATCTAATTTAAGCAAACCTGTATCTCTTATAATAAACGAGATCCCCTTGCTGGAAAAGTAATCTGGACACCCTGTATATATCTTCAAAGACAAAAACTCCTTAAGTAGTGCACTTTGATTTGTGATTTTTTCGAAATATTTTGGACGAGATGGGTACTCCAATACATAAATTGCCCCTGGGCGCTGTATCCCCTTGCTACGCCTTTGTTTTTTTTTTTTTACAGATATTCACTTATACATCCTTGGTTGTTCCATATTTAAAATTAAAAATATATTTAAAATCATTCACATATATTTAATAAAAGAACAATGTAATAATAAATTAAATGAGTAAGGATACAATTATCAAACTAAATTTATAAGTCATAAGTAACATTTAAATATTTAATACAATTAAAATATTCATGTGACATCAGCCAAAACCGATTTGATTTCATGTATGTACAAATTCAGTAGATTAAGAATTAATGTTAAGATATATCTAGTGCCTTATGTATCATGCTGTTATCTAGCTACTGCTTAATTTTCATCACGAAACACTAAGACGAAAACGCTGAGCTTCAGTGTTCCCAGAAACCCAGTGTGATAACCGCGGTTTAGGTCCCTAACCCATTAAGTGATTCCACAGCATAGTTAATAAGTTTTTTTTTTCCGAAGGTGACAATAACGATGACTTTTAGAATGTTTTAAGTCTGTAACTGATGATATCTTTAAAAACTCTTTTTTAAAAACAACGCGAGAATATAGTTACTAAAAAACATTATATTCTGAGAATCTGAGAAAAATACATTTTTTAAAATAGTTTTTAGGTGAGTTTAGAAATATTTTATAATAATATGAACAGGGGTATTTCAATTACCGGCACAGGTCTTTACAGGGACAAATTTGTCATTCTCTATGCAAAATTTTTGACACAATTTTTTTTGTCGAAATCTAACTTTTTTCGTATTTTTCAAGTGACCAAACTATGATAACAGTTTGGTGAGGTTTCAGAGCTTTTCGAATTTTAAAATTCGAATTAAAAATGCTCAATCTGTTTTTTTTTGTTGTTGCCTGCAGCATTGTAAATTTAATATTCAATTATCAAATATAAAAGTATACTTTAATTAAAATATTCGTTAAAAGATATTTGTGTTGGTGTTGTGTAGGCAATTATTTATTTGATGTTCACTTTTTACATTAGATACTATACAGGGTATAATATCACGAAGAAACAAACTAAATTCAAAATCGAATTTCAATCAACACCTGTTCCTGCAGATCCTGCAAACACCGAAAAACTTTAATTTAAATTTTTTAACACAACTTTTTATCACTATCTACAGGGTGTTACTTAAATATTGCGAAAAAAATTCAGGAGGTAATTTCTTATCGAAAATGAAGGAGAAGACTTTTATATAATTTTTTTTTCCTTAGACGTCTCCTTTCGGAGTTACACCCACCTAAAGAGGAGACGTAAAATTAGGTTTTTATTTTATTTCTCAAATTTGGAGAGATTGAAATTTGGTAGATGTTTTGTACTTATTAAAAGATTTTCCATGGTTATATTTTTAATCATTTCCCACCTTCACAAGGGGTTGAAAAGTGCACACCTGTTGGTTTTTTTAATCAGAACTTTTTGGAGGCTTAAAATTTTGCAATTTAAAACAATTCCTTTGAAATCTTGATTTATTTAGAAACTTTTTTATTCTTTAAATTTTCCTGTAAAACCTACAGTATCTGAGTAAAAAATTAAATGTGTGAACATGAACCATTAAATAATCTAAAATAAAACGATTCATTTTGGTGGTTACCGGTAGAATTGACGGGTGTAATTCATTCTGAAGTTTAAGAGGTGACAACATGACAACATCTGTCAATTCTATTCATATGAACATAAACAAACCATGGTAGACACCAAAATGAATCGTTTTATTTTAGAATATTTAATGGTGCATGTTTATTTATTTTATTTTTAACTCAAAAACTGTAGGTTTTACAGGAAAATTTTATTCTTTAACTTTTTCTACAAGAGCTACAGTTTTTGAGTAAAAAATTAAATAAGTGATCATGATACATCAAATATCATAAAATAAAACGATTCATTTTCGTGGTTACCATGGTTTGTTAATGTTCATATTGGATATAATTGACGAGTGTAATTCATTTTGAAGTTTAAGAGGTGACAACACGATATCACCTGTCAATTCTACTCAAATTGAATTACACCCGTCAATTCTACCCAATATGAACATTAAGAAACCATGGTAAGGTAACCACCAAAATGAATCGTTTTATTTTGGAATATTTAATGGTTCATGTTCACTCATTTAATTTTTTACTCAAAATGTATAGCTTTTACGAAAAAACTAACGAATAAAAAAAGTTTTTAAATAAATGACACTTTCAAAAAAATATTTTTAAACTGCAAAATTTTAACCCACCAAAAAGTTCTGTAAAAAAAAAACACTTTGCAGCCTCTTGTGAAGGAGGAAGATGAATAAAAAGATATCTATGGGAAACCTTTGTATAAGTACAAAACATCTACCAAATATCATTCTCCTACATTCATCCAAATTTAAGAAATAAAATAAAAATCTAATTTTACAGCTCCTCTTCAAATAGGTGTAACTTCGAAAGGTAGCGTCTAAGGAAAAAATTATGCAAAATTTTTGATAAGGAATTGACTCCCAATTGTTTTCGCAATTTTTAAGAAACACCCTGTATAAGATTTATTAGAAATATTTTTGGAAACAAATAAAGTGAATGAAACCAGTTTATTTATTACTTAAAAAGTGTATGTTTAGCGAAAAAATTAAAGAACAAAAAAATTTTCCAAACAAATTAAGCATTTAAAAATAATTTTACTTGAAAAATTTCAACTCTCCAAAAAAACGCAAAAGGCTCGCGCTTTTCAGCACCTTGAGAAGAAGGGAGATGATTGAAAATACTGCGATTGGAAACCTTTTAATGAATAAAAACATCTATTTGATGTCATTTTTCTACATTACTCCAAATTTGAGAAAAAAGATGAAAACTTAATTTTACCGTTACCCTTTAGGAGGGTAAATTAAATTTTTGAAAAAACCTTAATTTTCGATAAGGAATTATCTCCCAAAATTAGGCTTTATTTATTTATTAATCACCCACTATGATAAAAAAAAAAAAATTAAATGATTAAATAGCACACGTGTAAACGTTATAAATGTTGAACGCTGTTGTTTAATCAATGAAAGTTACAAAAACCTGAAACTAATTTCTTTGCAGCTGAAAACTAATAAAGCAAATAACAAAACAAACAACCAAAGATAAGTGAATAAATTAAAACCAGGTAAATATTTCCAATCATGTTCCTAAATTAATAATCGTTTTTTTTTTGTGCATCATCCTGTGCTATAAAGGTTATAACTAAGAACCGTATGAATAAAAAATGCTATATTCTCATTTTACGACGGTTTTTTAGCGCCTTAAAGCCAGTATTTACTGGTTATACAAACACGCTCGCTTTTTTATTGGAAAACATAACTGGTTTTTAACAATAAAGTAAGTCATTACATTATAATATGACTTGACGTGCACAATACACAACGTTTATTTTCTGAAACGGTAAACATTAAGGCGATCTATACTGGAATAAAAGGTTCACAGTTTCCGCAAAAACATTTCGCTATCTTTGTAATTTCGGCTTTTTTCAATAAAACTGTAATTTGAATTCGGTGTTTTAACTGTAAAGAGATTTATGAGCCGGAATATTGAGACAAGTTTGATGTAGCGGTTGTTTAGTATTCTCAATGTTTTAAATCTTACTCATTCGCATCAAAAACAAATTAACAGCCATCATTTCGATTAATGGTTTTTTAAATTTTATAGTTAAAGTTTAAAAAGTGACACCAACGTGTTTGACTATTTTTATAGCAAATAAATCTGGTTTTCGTGAATTAAGCTATGCTTGAAGTCAAATACGAATCAACATTTATGTATTCACATACTCAAAAATAATTACAACTTCGAAGCAGCTTACACTGGTACCCAAGTTGTTACAAAAATCACCCAAAAACTTTTTTAGTTTGCTTTAAAAAAAAAAGATGTGCAGAATGAGAATAGTACATGAAAACAAAAAAAACACATGTATTTATATTAGACAGGGTGTCCCAGATTACATTTCCAGCATGGGAGATACAGGTTTGTTTAAATTAGATGAAATATTCCTCAGTATAAGAAGAGCCACAGTCAATTTTTATAAGTACAACATTCCTCGTACTTCAGAAGAAAATGTCCAATTTCTTTTATCTCTCGTAACTTTTTTGTTTTGACCTTTAAAACTATTTTATTTGTACTTTCTGAAGATACTTTTTAAAGGGGAATGTAACTGTTATTTTAGATCTTTTTAACACCTACCATTTTCGAGATATTCATTTTTTCTTATGAGCCGCAAAGTTGGCTATGGAATAATTAAATGTGCTTTTTTTCTCTTTTAAATGAGATATTACTTGCTATTTCTGTTTTTATAAATAAGTCACAAAATGAATAAAAATCGTATTTTACCGATCACTGATCAGGCTATCTGTGAGACTAAAAACAAAAAACAGCTAATTTATTGTCAAATAATAGTTAATATTGTGCGGTATCATTTATCAGAATTTTATAGCATTGTTGTGTAATTCGATAGACTTTCGAGCAAATTTCTTATCATATAATTATGGGCACATTTACAACTAATTAAAAATTTTAAATGTTGAAATGCTACATTCTTTGCAATAGCAACTGTGTAAAATAGATAATTCTTATTAATTATTGATTTGTTTTGGATTTTTGGTTGGTTTCTGGAAACAAACATTCTTTTATATTTATTTCCAAATTACTGTAATTACGCACCCTTCGTTGCCTTTTCTCGGGATATAGCTCTAAGTATATTCGCTTAGCTTCTACACAGTTTTTATGGTAAAAAATGTAGCATCTCAACTTGTAAAATTTTTCGCTATTTTTAAATGTAGCCATCATTATAACAATTACTACAAAGACTATCGAATTACACAACAATAGTATGTCATTCTAATAAATGATGCCGCAGACAAATAGTAACTGTCATTTGACATTTAATTAGTTTTTTTTGTTTTTATTTTCATAGATAGCTGGATAAGTGATGGGTAAAATACGATTTTTTTCATTATGTGACTTATTTATTAAAATAGATACAGCGAGTAATATCTCATTTAAACGAGAAAAAAAGCACATTTAACTATTCCATAGCCATTTTAGCGGTCCATAAAATAAATGAAATTAGGGGTAATATCTCGAAAATGGTAGGTGTTTAAAAAAATCTAAAATAACAGTTACATTCTCCATTAAAAAGTACCTCTAGAAAGTACTAATAAAATTGTTCTAATGATTGAGACAATAAGTTATGAGAGAAAAAAAAAATTAAACATTTTCATATTTTTACTATAACATCTGAAGCACGAGGAATTTTATACTTTTAAAAATTGACTGTGGCTCCTCTCATACTAAGGAATAATTCATCTAATTTAAGCAAACCTGTATCTCTTATAATAGGCGAGATTCCCATGCAATCTGGGACACCCTGTATATAAGCAACTTTTCTTGGAGGAAGAAAGAGGAAAAAAAAGTTTTCAATATCAAAACATATTAGTACAGTATAGCAAACTATGTAGATCATCGAAGAATATTCTTTTAAGCTTTTAACAATTATCTTTTCTTTATCTGCATTTTCTAAATATTCTATTAAAAGTTTTTAAACTTAAAGCAATAGGATTATCTAGGCCAATATTACATTCTGGATGCAAAGATATACTTGGCGATATTTTTAATGACATAACTACCATAGAATATGCTTATTCAAAGCTGATTTTCAGCTGTCAATTTTGCAGTAGTAATCATCATGTATAAAATTTATAACTAGTATGTATGAATAATATTATATATTTTAGATTACTGACGTAAAATCACTGTTATTACTACTACAGTTTTAACAATTTCTAAAACTCTGTTACGTTTTGGAAACAATTTGTTTTTAATAGAAATGATTATTTTAAAAAACAGTTACTTTCGGATTTTGATCCTATTTTTTAAATTACATCACAAATATTTTACGTCACTTTAATAAAAATATCTTACAGTGTCTAAGTCCTGTATGGATTCCAGCACAATGGTTAAATTGATAGTGGTCAAAACCTGACGAAACGTCTGAGGCTTAATCTAGTTCAACACGCAGCCAGTACGAAATTGCTTCAAAGAAGTACCTTTTTAGTTTTAAGTTAACTTTAACTAGAAACATTTATAGAAGAAACAAATTTTTCTGTTTTTTTTTTTTTTTAAATAAGTTTTGAATAAGAAAGCTACAGATTATTTATTTTTAGATTAATAATGAGCATGAAATTGCGCTACTGCCATCTGATTTAATCTATTATCTAACTCTTAAATAAGTGATACACAAATAGTGCGGCAAATTTTTTGAGACACTTTATTTAATTGGTTTCCCTAAATAAATAACGCTAAATTTTAATATGTAGCTCAAATTAAGGCCTAGCTAAAAGCAGTTGACGCCATAGGGAGTGCCGAGTTGCAGAAGAGAGGGTGCAAAAAAAATCTTTAGGGAAAATCTAGCACAGATCTCATTACTAAATTTGGTAATTTTTGATTTCATTAAATTTCCATTAAACTAATTGTCGGTCAAAAGAAATTCAGCGTACATGCAATTTTCTTTTTATTCATCGCCTGGCGTCCTAGGATTACCGACTCAATACTCATTAAACAAGCTACACACGCAAGCATGTAACAAATGAAGATCACTCGGTTATTAAAATGCAAAAATTTGCCCTTATTTTGATTAGAACAAAAGTGATTTTTTCGTAATAAATTTTTACTTAAGTTGTTTAATTAAAGCAGCTTTTCTCTAAAATGCTTTTAACGTAAAGAGCCAAACGAAAATTTATTTAAATCTTTTATTCAATCGCTGTTTTATATGTTTAAAAAGGGTTATTACGTTTTATATAATAAATACATTTGTGCATTAATCAAATTTTGTAAACAACTGACAAGTCTGGAATTACCGTTTGTAAGTAAATGAGATTTTTATAAATTTTATAATAGTTACTACTGTTACTAGTTTTAATTAGTTCATCAAATGTCATGAAACTTCTACGCGCAAATCAAAATTACGACAGGACAAAAATTATAGCGAAAATACCATAACGTACAGTTAAACAATTGTGGTTGTGTTACAGTCGTCATTCCAGGGCTAGATTTGGAAACGGACCCAATTGCTATTCTACGAAAAGAAAACTTTAAATTCATTACGGCCCATGACTAATCATTGACGTTGTTTAAGAAAGTGTTCATTACTTTTTACTATACACACACACATTAAATTTGTTGACATAAAACAAATCGAAGAACCAAATAACCGTTATGGCGCCTTTTCTCACGGATGACAGGCCCCAGGGTTCGGAGGCCCGTTTCGGGCGCTCGTATTAATTCCAGTTTTTATGCCAAATCGCATCAAACAATCGCTCTTAACTGCGTCTTTAATTATACGCGACTAAAGCGGTAGGTAAACTGGACACAAGTTTACAAAAAATTGGTAGAGTAACATTTTTATTACTCGTCCAAGTTTATTGCTTTTTCGAAGTGTGAATAAAACAGATTTTTCATTCGGTACCTTAACACTGTTATGCAAGTCACGTTAAATTGTAAAGGATCGAATCCACAGTGGATATCCTTTGGGTAAAAAGTCGCAGAGGCAATTGTTTTTGAGAATTGCATATTTAATTGTGGTACGATGCTGGGGGGTCACAAGAACGTGGGTGTAAATTTTATATCTGACTGGGTCATTTATCTTGATTTGTGACGTTAATTATATGTCTTCGCGATGTTCCTCTGGAGATAACACGGGGATGATGCACGGGACAGGCAGACGAATGGACCGGTTTAGTAATGCTATTATTATTTCTCTCAAAAAAATTTATTGCACGTCGCGTTTTAGGGGTTATTCATGGCAATCACCTTTTTACAGCCAACGTTGGTGCAGAATATATTATTCACGTAGGGTATCAATACTGCGGTCCAGCGCGGCAGGTGAACGTTCTGCCCGACCTTGGCAGTAGCCGCTACCGATTATGAGTGCCACGGCAACAGGTACAAGAAAGATGTTTGGGTATCGAATGCCGGGGCGTAACTTTGACCTGCAACTGTTCCGAACGAATGGCGCGTGGGTAAATAACCGTTACCATTCGGTTAATAGAGTGAACAAACAGTTTGGTATGTAAACCGCAGGGGTACACTATGCTAAAAAAAAATCTTACAAACCCCCGTGAACGCCGGGGTTCATGTCACACACGTTACCCAATAGGGGGTTCGCTTGCAAGAACTAAGCAGGCTGATGAATAATTAACTGTGACGAAACGTTCAAAAAAGTTGCAACTAAATCTTGTTACGCTATTTTACCGTTTATTGCGGCAGCTTTCGTTTGAGGGATGCAGAACTGAGAGCTTCCTGCAACTCTTCGCTCGTAGCCGTATATAAGCAGCATACATACCTTCTATAACAACGGCATCATAGTAATCGTCGTCTGTATCTTCTGTACATAGGACAGTCGAAAGCACAGATAAAAAGCACCAATAATAAAAACTTCGAATCAACTCCATAACGCGAAAGGGTTAGCACGGCGATTCACCATCACTTGATCGTGCAAAATGTATCCATTCTGTAAAGTTGCTCTTATAAAACATATTGCATGCACCTTCCCCCTCCATCTCTTACCTGGGGATCCAATTTGCAAGAGTTACCAAAGGATGTTAGAAGTCACCAAGGATCAAGACAGAAGGGGGAGAAGTGGAAGTCTGAGTAAGTACAATAACATCTGTTCGGTTCATAATAAATCGAAGTCCTCTCGATTGCCATACACACAGAAAATAACTCTATCGATACAACAACTAATTTTGAAAGTTATCTTCGAAAAGGTTTTCATAAAGTCGTCTACATCGTAACATTAGTAACCATTTATAGGATTATTGAACTTTGTATGGACGTTCAAGTCGCAAAAAAACTAGATCTGGATTGAGTCAAATTCCGACGAATTTATAAGTACCAAAGAATTTCACGTGGGTTGTTGGAAAACAATTCTGCATTTTTGGTTCTTCCGACATTATCTTCACGGTAACAAGTAAACATTAAAACGACGAATTATGCACATGTTATTCGGCAAACAACTCGACCGAAAAATGATGATAGGCTCCCAAAACACACACTTTATAAGCATCTATTAGCTACCTAAACATTATAATGATAGTGAGTACTTAAAATATAGAATTAACTCGACCGTTATATTTATTAAAATGACTGTAGGAGTAGCTTTTGAATTAGAGGGATTTAATAGTCATAACACCAAATCTGCATAAACTGTTCAATCAGTTTATCTCATCTATAAACCAGTTTTTTGCGATTCGGTATTTTGATCGTACAGAGCAGCGTTACATCGCAAAGGTCAATCGAGGGCATTCAGAATCGCACGCATAGCTGCTGCAAATTTTTTTACTGTAACTTTAAATGCAGGAGCGGACTGTGATCAGCACATTTGGGGTGAAAAAAGACGAACAAGTACGAAATTTCCATTTTCAGACAAAACCAGAGTTCAATGTCTCCAAAATAAGAATACGCAATACTTGATCGGGCGAAATTAATCAACTTCCAAACACAAAACGAGAAATAAATATTTATTATGCATAAATAAATTATTAATAATTACAAATGTAAATTAAATACGTTCGTGTTACGACTCTCTTACAATTCAAATAGCTCAAAAATGCGTCATAAAAAAAATCGCTCGAAGATCCCGCGTCATTCCCAAAACAACACAAAAACATTTCAAGTTACAGAAAATAAACCTGCAAGTAGGTTGTTATAAGAATGTTAAACAAAACGCAACAATTAAACGTAATCAATCTTCCTAATGTATCATACATCAACAATGTCCTACCATATACCTCACGTCTTTTAGGCACACCCTGAATACAAATGACAACTTCAAATTGTTAAAACCGTCCTGTGTAAACAGATAAAATAGTTAAATTTCCCTCAAAAATTTTGCTAAAAAAATTTACCGTAATTGCATGTATGTTTATTGTTCCTTGACCCTGAAATAGTTTTACAAATATTTGAGCAGTCACCTTCTAAAAATGCGGATTGTTGGATGAGATCCTATCTATTCGTCGATGTTCTCAATCTGCAGACTTAGCATTATTTTATTTCTTTTAAAAAACTTACAAAAACTCCGCCTTAAAACATCGAATTAATCAGGGGTTTGGAGCAATGGGTTTTTGCCCGGAGCGGGAGCGGAGCCCGGAGCAAATAATTTTGATTGCTCCACTGCTCCACTTTACTATTATAAACTACAATTATTTTTTTTATGAATTATTCTCGTGGGTATAGTATTTAATAAAAATGTAAATAAACTAAATTTGATTTTTTTTAAGTAAAATTAAGTATTATAATGTAACTTTTCTGAATATTAATTTTCATTATTTTGTATTTGAATTTTGAAAAATTTTAAAGAACTTTTTTTAACTTTTGAAGATCAATAATTTGTTCATTTATTTAACTTCACTTGTTTCTTAGGGTCAAATATTGTAATTTTTGGTCCATTTCCACATATCTCATAAAATTTTAGCTTTGTTTTAAAAAACAAATTTTTAAATAAAAAAACTTTATTTTATTAACATTTGGAGCACGGAGCGGAGCGGGAGCGGAGCTGGAGCAGGCATCTTGATGCCGGAGCCGAGTTGGAGCGGAGCAACTAAAAAATTGGACTGCTCCAAACCCCTGGAATTAATGGCAATATCATGAATAATCAAATCAAAGCAAATAGAAGAACTTCAGAGTAATTTCAAAAAGTCACTGAGATGTTTTACAGTAGCAAAATACAATCGTTTGCAAATTTGGAAAAACCAGCTGTTAGTACCAAAATAAAACATTGCAATTTAATTCAAAATATTTTTTTTTCATTACAAGTACCTAAACACAAAAAAAAACTGTTATTAATAGGCATAGATAGTTATTTTAATTGTCAAGAGGTTAAATTTCCTACAACACAAAATATACGAAAACTGTAATTCATAAATCACAAGTTTCAAATGTAGTAGCGGATAAAAAACCGTAAACAGCGAACATTCTGATATTTAAATGTTCCATGCATAAAAACTTTTTAAATAAAGTTGCATTAGAGGTTACAAAAAGAGCACATAAAATATGATGAACGTAAAAACTGATTCAAAAAAATTTGGCTTGATGCTACAAGTAAAAAAACTAAAAAGGTTTGGGTGTTATGATGCATGGAACGAATGAGTCAGGTAGAATTACAAAAGATGAATGGAAAAATAAACAGCAGGTGACCAAGAAAAGTGAGATTGAATTACAATAAATGAGATTTTGAAAGAGAGATGAACAGGAGCCGAGCCTATATTCTATGAAAGTGAATTAGACACGTGTAATGGCTTAAATTGGTTTGTAATCAGAACATTCTTGTGAGGATGTATTTATAGTTCTATAGGTATATGAAAAAAGGTAATGTTTCTTTATATTTCTATACACAGGGCATCCTACAAATCATTACCGGCTCGATTATTTCATTGATTCTTAGAAGTGAACCAAATATTTTTCTAACCAAAACCAATGGGAAAAAGTTGTAAACATGTAATCAGTTGATAATTTTGCGTCAAATAAGTAATTTTTTTAATATGTGGGTTGTTCTATGCAGTGTTGGTAGTTTTAAGTAAAAAGTGATAAATGTGTGAATTTATAAAACAAATCATACAATGGTGTAATGTTTTTATGTAATGTAATGTATTACAATTTACAATTAAGATTAAGTGAACTTCTTCTTTCAGCACTTCGTCGCCGGCCGATTGGGTTTTCGAGTTCTATTTGTTGTTATCTTGAATTATTAAAGCACTAAATATTAATTGATCTGGTGGAGTACTAAATGTTTAACGAAGTATTTTTTAAATGTAATGTAGGTAATATGTAAAGTAATGTAAAGTAATGTAAAGTGATGTAATGTAATGTAATGTAATGTAATGTAAGGTGATGTAATGTAATGTAATGTAATGATGTGGAATAGCTACAAAGCTAAAATAAAGTTATTATTATTATTATTATTACTGATACGCATTTCTGCAAGAAATCTTTCAATAAAACTCAATTATTCTTAATTAAACTTGTTTTTATTTTTTAACAAATACTTCCACCCCCCCCCCCAAATACGTTAGATTAAAACTCTCTTGTTGGTAATTGTTAAGTTTATAAATAAAATAATAAGGCACAAGGGTGTATTTTTATGTAATCTACAATCTACCTAACCATAATTATGAAAATTGTGATTCTGTTAAATACTCGTAACTGTGATATTTTGAACCTGCAGAGAAAAGTTTTATCAAAACATATTGAGTCTGAATGGCTCTCTTTAACTTTGTCGAGCATCGAAGTGTAATAAAATATCTCACAAAAGAGGGCAATTGCCAAAGCTTGGAAATGAAGCCGCGTCTTTATTCCACGTAAAATTTTGGTCTAAGCAGTTTCGCTGGGGTCAGAACTCTACACAGGATGATCGAAAATCAGATTGACCAATAAAGGCAAGAACTAAAGACATGGTTTTAAAAAAATTGAAAGTTTGGTGCTGTCAGCCCGGCGGATGAAATTGTATTTCAATTCCAGAGGAGTTGGGGTTTACGAAACGACTGTTTGGAAAGGTTTGCGCGACGATTTGGGTATGAAGAAAGTATCTGCTCGTTGAATTTCAATGCTCCTTGCGCCGGAGCAAAAACTTGTTAGGAAAAATATTTCCCAAGGACATTTTTCGCTTCACAGGCTTCACGAATCATTACCGGGGATGAGACACTGAGATCCTCCTACCATACAATAATCTATGCAGTGACTTAAAAAACCTTCGTCTCTCCCAAAAAAACCCAAAACACAGTCTTCGGCCGGAAAACCAATGCCAATTTTTAGGACGAGTAGAGTAAGGAAGGAGTTCTGCTCACAATGTGCGGAGCTACCGAAAAAATGTTTTCTTGAAGAGATGCGGACACTCGAGAAACGTTGAATTAATTGAATGTTATGTAGAAAAATATTTTTTGTGCGATCGTACTAGAAACAGCTGTTTGACGGACGCGTTAGCAACCATAAAGCACTGCATTACCGGCCCTATCCTTAGCAACGGCCGTAAAAGTTACTTTTCAGGCCGTTACCCTTAGCAACGGCCGAAAAAGTAACTTTTACGGCCGTTGCTACGGAGAGGGCCGGTAATGCAGTACATCGCCGTCATCTGTCAGTGACAGAATGTCACGTAGTTTCTAACCTATAATTTTGAAAATTACTAAAAATTTAAATTGTTTTTAATTCGATCTCACAAAAAATGTAATATGCACCTCGGCCAAAACGTACTTTTTCGGCCTTGCCTGTTTGCTGGCCTCGACTCAGACGCGGCCGAAAAAGTTACACTTTTTGGCCTTGATACATAAATAACTATTTGTTTGTTTTCCCACGTGCTTTCTTTTATGGTTAGGCAGAATACATAAAAATTCACCATCGTAGATCACCTAACATTTACAAAAAACAATTAAAATACTTTAACAGTTGGAGTAGTTAACATTGCGACTATCAATAATAGATCCTTGAAAAAAGCTTTTGCTGTTGTTTAAGTGAAAGGTAGTTCCGTAGCTTGCCAGAATATTTGTATACAGGGTGTCCCAGATTACATTTCCAGCATGGGGATCTCGCTTATTATAAGAGATACAGGTTTGTTTAAATTAGATGAATTATTTCTTGGTATGAGAGGAGCCACAATCAATTTTTAAAAGTTCAAAATTCCTCGTGCTTCAAATGTTATAGCAAAAAATATGAAAATATCCAATTTCTTTTTTCTCTCATAACTTTCTTGTCTTAATCATTAGAACAATTTTATTTGTACTTTCTCAAGGTACTTTTTAATGGAGAATGTAACTGTCTATTTAGATTATTTTTAACACTTACCATTTTTGAGATATTACCCCTAACTTCATTTTTTCTTATGGGCCACGAAGTTTGCTATGGAATAGTTGAATGTGCTTTATTTTTCTCTTTAAAATAGAATATTACTTGCTACATTTATTTTAATAAATAAGTCACAAAATGAAAAATCGTATTTTACCCATCACTTATCAAGCTATCTATGAAAATAAAAACAAAAAACAACTAATTAAATGTCAAATGACAGTTACCATTTGTCTGCGGTATCATTTATTAGAATTGTTTGTTTAGTATTGTTGTGTAATTCGATGGTCTTTGTAGGAAATTTGTTATCATATAATTATGAGCACATTTACAACTAATTAAAAATTTTATATGTTAAAATGCCACATTATTCGCAATAGAAACTGTGTAAAATAAATAATTCTAATTAATCATTGATTTGTTTTGGATTTTTGGTTGGTTTGTCGAAAAAAACATATACTTTTAAATTTATTTCCAAATTTTTGTAATTACACATCCTTCGTTGCCTTTTCTCGGGATATAGCTCTAAGTATATTAGCTTAGCTTCTACACAGTTTTTATGGCAAAGAATGTAGCATCTCAACATGGCAAATTTTTCGCTATTTTTAAATGTTGCCATCATTATAACAATTACTACAAAGACTATCGAATTACACAACAATAATGTGAATTTCTAATAAATGATACCGCAGACAAACGGTAACTGTTATTTGACATTTAATTAGTTGTTTTTTGTTTTTATTTTCATAGATAGCTTGATAAGTGATGGGTTTAATACGATTTTTTCATTTTGTGACTTATTTATTAAAATAAACGTAGCAAGTAATATCTCATTTTAAAGAGGAAAAAAAAGCATATTTAACTATTCCATAGCCAACTTCGCGGCCCATAAGAAAAAATTAAGTTAGGGGTAATATCTCGAAAATGGTAAGTGTTAAAAATAATCTAAAATAACAGTTACATTCTCCATTAAAAAGTACCTTAAGAAAGTACAAATAAAATTGTTCTATCGATTAAGACAAAAAAGTTATGAGAGAAAAAAGAAATTGGACATTTTCATATTTTTTGCTATAACATCTGAAGCACGAGAAATTTTGTACTTTTAAAAATTGATTGTGGCTCCTCTCATGCTAAGGAATAATTCATCTAACTTAAACAAACCTCTATCTCTTATAATAAGCGAGATCCCCATGCTGGAAATGTAATCTGGGACACCCTGTATATTAAAAGTAATAACCGGCACATCCAAAGCCTTAATAGTATATTATATTACATAACAAGAATCATATTACGCACGAGTGGAAAAGTTGCGCACGGACCCGCGTAGCAGCGAGTGCGTAATTGCTTTACAACTCATGTTATATAGCATACTTTTTCTACGATCACATAATACATACGATTTTAACGGCTTTTTGGCTAATGTACACATGCAATTACGTTGTTTTGTCAATTTTGACGTAAGCCTACTTTGACATTTCTAGACAAGCGTGCGTGTTGCTTGCCGTGCGTTATAACTCACTTACTAGGCATGCAGGAAGAGTTTGACGTGAGTCTACTTTGATCATTTCTTTAAAAAACTGTGCTTTTTGCTTATCGTGCCTCCTTACCCACTTTACTATGCATGCAGGCTGTACGGTAAGAGTAATTTACATCAGTGGTCGTAGAAAAAAGTAGTAAATATACTAGCTTGAATCGATTCCTAAATATTTTAACTTTTTTATCTATTTTAGTAGCGCCAATAAAAACTAATGATTTTTTAGTCACCTCGATAGTACGAGTATAAATCTTATAGTTTTTACCTACCTTTAAATTGGTCCAGATTTTTATTGGAGTGTCTACGCCGCTCTGCACGATCAATAGTTGTAAGATTATAATTCTCCCTAATCAACGCATCTTGAATTCGAGTTTTTTTAGCGACTTTCAAATGACCTACGTATGCTTACAAATAAGACGACAGTGCTTAGATAAACTCTAATAGTGTAAAAATTCTTTATTTGCTTCTTTATCGAAGATATTTTACAATGTGTGCAATCCAAAAAAAATCTGAGACAATACAAAAAAAAAACTAATTTAATGGAAATAAGTTTAATTAAAAATCAGAAACTTTTTTATTAAGGTCCATTAATAAAATTATTGCTGAACCAGTTTCAAAGTAGCGATATTATTTATGACGAAGAGACCATGGTCTCGGGGGTTCTAAAATTTCTACAAGAGGTTCTTTATTAAAAACAGAAGTAATTATTAATTAAACTTATTTGTATTAATACACGAGTCACATAAATATTTTATTAATTCCTTAGTTTGATAATATAACTAAAACATTAAATATATCCGATGGTTTTACATGAAAACTTACTGTTTACCAAGTAACAAAAACCTTTTATTTCAAAATTCTAGATTTCCTTATTTAATTCGATTTTACCAAGAAATCTTACATTTTGTATTTTTTGAATAAAAACCTCAAATCTTAAAGTTTATTTAGGCTATTTTTAAAGTTCTTTTTTCATTTCAAGGAAAATCAACACCTTGTAGATTTAAATCATTAGATATAAAAAGAACAGTAAATACTTATATATTTTCGGTAAGAAATTCGTTATTATTAATTGTGCATTTCAAGTATCTTAATATCAGCTTTTGAAAGTAAAACCGAAATAAAAAAATGATCATCGTATTGAGAAAGACCATAACACCTATTTATTTTTCTTTGCATTTTTAAAATGGAACGAGTTGTTTTAATTCAAAACTAACAGTTATTTTTGGGAGTATATAATCTAGAATAGATTTTTTATATAGTCATCTTGTAGGGTTTAAATCAGCTAAGTAGTTGAAAACAAAATAAACGTACTTTTTTCAAAGAAATCGGTTTTTAATTAACTTGTAGGGGAGACCGGGGATAAAAGTAACACGGGTAGGTTGTAACAGTGCCTATAGTTTCTTTAATTTTTGTTTTATATCGCCCTAAACGCTTTTGCAATGTTAAGTTACATCCAGCTCCCTACCTACATTGCTAGTTTTCATCTGTCATAGAGATTAACTTTTTGCCAGCCAGGGTCACTATTTTCCGCCTAAAAGTTACTGCGTTGTCTCATCCGTCGAGTAACTTTTAGGCGATCTCTAAAATAGGAACAAAAAAGTACCTATATTATTTTGTTCTAAATTTAGTTGGCTATTGGTGGATGCAATACAATTTGACGTTAGAATCGTGGTTAATTGTGGATTCCCTGAATTTTTTTTTGTGTACACTTGGGGTCAAAAGTAACAAAGTGTTACAACCAACCCCAATTAATGTTTTCACTTGCAAATGTTCACTCTTAGCACATAATTGGTGGCTTTCTTCGTAGATGAGAATATACAAGAGTTGTCGGAATAATTTTCCAGTTTGTTGTATCTTTTTGATTCACATTTTTAAATATGTACTTACTTATAATCTTGGCAAACCTGGTAACTGCAGTCCCAAATTATTAAATTATAAAACTCAGTATATAATATCGGTTTAATGATGGAAATGTATGTAAAGCTAAATCATTTCTTAAAAAGCATTTTAAATTATAAAACCCATGTAAATTGGTAAGATCTGGTACTTTTGATTTTCCTACCAGCCGCCATTGTTTTTATTCTATTACCTTAATATTTATAACTTAATATAAACAAAACTTTAACCAACCCAACTTAACCTGACCCTCTTTTACTGATTTAATGAATGACGGTCAGTTTAAAGAGCGGTTAGATTTTTTTTAAATAAAACAAACAGTTATTATGATCCAGTATAAATTTAATAATTTGGGACCGCCCTTACCTCGTATGCCATACTGTTCACTTATCATTTTGTATTGTACCAAAGATATATTTTTTCATTTTGCTAATGTGTATTTTTGAATAAAATATTAATTTTGTTGATGAATACTAATATATTTACCCACTACTTATGAGCTGTGTAACTTATTTTGCCGTTACAACTTACCCCAATCATTGTTACTTTTAGCCCCAACGTTGAGGTTGAAAGTAACAGCTGTCTTACTAAAGAAATTTTTTTTTCTAACAGTTGCTTTAAGAAACACACGAAATAAATATCTTGGAAGCAAGACAAATGTCCAATCTATCATTAAACCAATTTGGATGTAAAAAATTTGTAATAATCTATGAGAAATTAAATAAAAACAAAAAAATGTTACTTTTATCCCCGGTCTCCCCTACCTTACAAATATACAGGGTGTCCCAAATTCGAGTAAATGCATGGGGATCTCGCTTATCTTAAGAGCTACGAGGTCGGTCAAACTAGGGCAAAGTTGGGAAATTATTTGCTCATCAACTACCTGCAAAGAAAATTTTCATAGCTGTCTTAGTTCAAAAGTTATTCAAGAAAAACTGAAAAAAATTGATTTTCGTTTTTTTAGCTCTATTTCCTACATTTTATAAGATATCGACAGTCTGGAAGCACTTCTCCATGGCAACTTCTTACGCTTTATATTTTGAGGTAACATAAAATTTCCAACAACGTTTCCGTCTCTTCAGAAACATCATCAACTTCATTTTTTTAAATACGGCGAAAACATTCTAATCTCATAGTCGGATAACATTTTGTCTTCTGATTTCAATGATATAAGACATTTAATATCTAAAATGATATTTTACCACAAAAATTTGAGAAAAACTCTTTTTGTCTAATTTTTGAGTCAAATGATGTTTGTTGTTGTTCTGTTAAAACTGTCACTTTGACATTAATATGATCGCCATTAATTGTATAATTTGCAACCAGCTAGAAATTTTTTTATATTTGTGCTTTTGATTGCAATTTTTATTTTCACCATGTTCTAGTAGTACATACTCCTTGCCGCAATTTCTCTTGTGGACACGGAAGGGTTGTTTCGACCCTAAATTTATGTTATTTATGATTTTATAAGCAAAGCTCATAATTATGAAAAAAAATATACCTGTTCTAAAATAATATCCCTATTCTCATTGGCCACTCTGCTGCCATACGATTTGCGAGGTTTTTTAAACGATCCATGCTTTGACAAGTTTTTGTGCAATAGATAAAAATAACATCAGAATGATTGTTGTCTTTCTGGGCACAGTTCAAGATAATTATAAACAGATCTATCACAATCATTTGTGTGTGAGGAATAATAAATTTGTAACATGTCCTGTTTTTCTTTGTTTATGAAAAACATTTTATTAAATGTGACAATCAACACATATTAAGGAATTCGAGAAATATCATAATATACACAAAACTTTGTTTTCTCTTGGCATGCTTTTTAATTTTCAACAGTTTATTCAATACTTTAATAAAATAAATTACAAAATCATATTTGTAACACCTTTTATTTTTCATAATTATTGATGAAAATTATTTAAACAATAATCCGCAATACAAATTGAGAACAAATGCACAAATATCACAGAATTTCTAGCTGGTTGCAAATTATACAATTAATCACGATCATATTAATATCAAAGTGACACTTTTAACAAAACAACAACAAAAAAATTGTTTTTTTTTGTTCGTAAGACATCATTGATTCAAAAATTGGACAAAAAGAGTTTTTCTCAAATTGTTGTGGTAAAATATCATTTTAGATATTAAGTGTCATATATTATTGAAATCAGGAGACAAAATGCTATCCGACTATGAGATTAATTTTTTTTGCCGTATTTAAAAAAATGAAGTTGATGTTTCTGAAGGGACGAAACGTTGTTGGAAAATTTATGTTATGTCAAAATATAAAGCGTAAGAAGTTGCCATGGAGAAGTCCTTCCAGTTTGTCGATATCTTAAAAAATGTAGGAAATAGGGCAAAAAAAGTTTTTCTTGAATAACTTTTGAACTAAGACAGAGGAATCGTTGGTAATGAGATTGTAGACAACCTGGCTAGAGAAGCTACCTTTCTGCCAGTCAACAAGAATATTGCCTTACTTGACGATGTCAATAATCAATTCAAATTTCACGCCAGGACTCTGTGGAGACAAAGTTGGGATCGGTTTTCACAGACTTCACCTACACAATATACTTTAATACATCCCACTTTACCGCAAATAATTCCACACATAACATCTTTTAATGTCAGCAAATCATATTCAACAACTATCACCCGTTTAAAATTAAATCATGGCAACTTCCCCTCCCATCTGTATAAAATTGGCATAAAGGATAGCCCAGCATGCCCATGTGATGGGCAGTCTTACGGGGACTTAAATCATTTATTCTTTTCGTGTAGTCATAATACAATTTTAACAGAAAAGCTCTACAAAGATCTGATATCGTTGGGGGTGCACCTCCCTGTTAACATAGTATCGGTTCTATCTGTAATATCAAGGGACATTTGTGACGTTCTCGTTAATTTTGCTCGACTTGCTAATTTAAATATTTAAAGTATCGATAATATAAAATATCTGTGGCTGATGGACTACAGTCCAATGCCAAACAAGCCCAAAAAAAAAAAAAAAAAAAAAAAGAACTAAGACAGATATGAAAATTTTCTTTGCAGATATTTGAGGAGCATCCAATTTCTCAACTTTGCCCTAATTTAACCGACCTCGTAGCTTTTAAGATAAGCGAGATCCCCATGCATTTACTCGAATTTGGGACACCCTGTATATAACTTTTCTCCATCCAGTTTTAAAATGTTATTATGTATGTTTATTTTAGATTTTAAATGTTTTAAAGTTTTGTAATATACGAAAATATGTTGCTACACATTTTTTTAAAAGAATAAATAACAGTCACCTAGACACCTAGTGCACTGAGAACAATATTAAAAATTTTTAGCAAAAATTTTGATTATAATATTACCAACAATGACGGACACGTGGTTGACATGTCCTGTTTTTCAAATATTTTTCTACTATTGAACCTGTGCTTGGTTAATGTAACAGAGCTAAACTTTCCCCAATGAAGTCAACACAAATAAGCCTGAAGAAACATGGTTTTAAAAGGTTACATTAAAAGACTTGTTTAAAACCAGAAAACACCTTTTATTACAAAACTTCTTCTTCTTAATCGGTTCCTCTTGTACCTTTCGGTGTCGAGGTATGCTTTTGTATTTCTAGATTAAGTTTCTCCACTCCTTTCTTTCGTTAGCTAATTTTGGCACATCTCTCCAGCTGACTCCTAGTCTTCTAGTCTCTGCCTCACTTCTTTTTCCCATTATATTTTTGATCTTTTTCTATTTCTTTTTCCCATCATCTTCATTTTCCATCCTATTTTCGGGTATCTACTTTCCGGCATGCGTAATAGATGTGCAAGCGAGCAAGCCATTTTAATTGAAATAAAATGTAAATAAATAAAATAATTATAACATTTTATGTAAAATTATGTAAACTCTTTAGATGTAATCTATCATAACATATAAAGCATATTATTGTAAAAAATAAATTATACAACGTTTTTTTACGTTGGTTTATTTTATTGTACTTCACATTACAATCTTTCATATTTAAGTTTGAAAATATCGGATTGATTATAAAATATTCCAACCACATGTAGTTTTTTTTTAGTGAAACCGTTATGCATATTACCATTAAAGTGATCTATTGCTAATAGTATCTACAGTTTGATATTTTTAAACTCGTCCGTCAAGATTTTTTAAATTGCTGATTTTCGAAGAGAATTTTTTAAACACTGCGTTTGCGCTAAATTTAAAATTCAAGCGTACGACTCACAATATTATAACTTGTAGATTATTGCAGAAACTTTAAACCGATCAGTAACTACATTAAATTAGATATTCTATAACGAAGGTATAAGTCTCCACCAGGTGACCCAAACTGTTGTTTTATTTTATCCTGAAAATTTCGACATAATAATTTTTGGTTGCCTTATGTAGTCTGATTAAAATTTCTTCCAAATTGTTTCGTTCCTTAATTTTTGTATAAAATGATGGTAATGTTGCAAATGTTATTTATAAGTAAATGTTATTTAAAATCGACTTAATACTGAAAACGTTAACCCTAGCAATGGCCTTATTGGGTCATTACTTTTAAACGTTTGTTATCAGTGTTTTAAATAATGGTCAGTATTTGTAATAAAACATCAGCACGTAATATACCGGGTGTAAATGAACTGTGGTACACCCCCTTTTTTTTAGTTTTGATTTTAGATTGAAAATTTAGACATATGATATGTGCAAAAAAACGGGCTTTTTGAGCCGTTGCACACATTTGTTCCACTTCCGGTTTCGCCGGAAATGACCCCAACTTTGTTATTTTAAATGGAACACCCTGTATATTTTTACATTTTTGGAAAGAGGAAGCGATTTTGGATACAAATGCACTATTTTGGTTAATTTTTATAACCTCATTTTTTTTTTAAACAAAATTTAGTTTTATATTAAGGGTGCCGTGACCTGCACAAATTAATTTTTATTATGTCAACAATTGTCCAAAAAACGTTTTTGTAAATTTTAAATGACATTTAGGTTACTTTAATCGGCTTTGAAGGTTGCGGAATCGGTTTTTTGACAAAAAGTCAATTTTTTTAAATGGAACCATGCTGGTACTAGCGGTTATTTAAATGGAGCATCTTTTAACAAATCCATGGATACCAATAACTTGTATTTTTATTATAAGTCTGCTTCAAAAACTTCAAATTATTGTAAAAATTTATTAAGAGGTCCTGTTAATCGCAGTACCTGTGCATAACTACAACAAAACAAATGATTGTTGTTTTATGTTTAACTACTATAGTCATTTAATTAAAATGTCCAAAAATGTTGGTAATCATTTTAACATAATTAGATTACTGCCATTAAAAGAATCTCTTAATAAATTTTCACAATAATTTGAAGTTTTTGAAGCCGACTCTTAACAAAAATACAAGTTATTGGTATCGATGGATTCGTTAGGAGATACTCCATTTAAATAACAGCTAGTACCAGCATGGTTCCATTTAAAAAAATTGACTTTTTGTCAAAAACCGGATTCCGCAACCTTCAAAGTCGATTAAAGTAACCTAAATGTCATTTAAAATTTACAAAAACGTTTTTTGGACAATTGTTGACATAATTAAAATCAATTTGTGCAGGTCATGGCACCCTTAATATAAAACTAAATTTTGTTTAAAAAAAATTTGAGGGTATAAAAATTAACCAAAATAGCGCATTTGTATCCAAAATTGCTTCCTCTTTCCAAAAATGTAAAAATATACAGGGTGTTCCATTTAAAATAACAAAGTTGGGGTCATTTCCGGCGAAACCGGAAGTGAAACAAATGTGTGCAAGGGCTCAAAAAGCCCGGTTTTTTGCACATATCATATGTCTAAAATTTCATTTATTTAAAATCAAAACTAGAGAAAAAAAAGGGGCTGTACCACACTTCATTTACACCCGGTATGTTGTCAGTTTCACACCGATCAATACAAAAACTATAATTTTTTTTAATAAAAAAAATCTGTTTGCTTCATTTTTATTATTTATTTAAAAACAAAAGCTTTATCCAGCCTTCAACCGAACCGATATTACTGACCAAATAAATGAGAGTCAGGTCAAAGGTTAGTTAAAGCTTTTTTTAACATAAAACAACTGTATTGGTTTATTTTCATTATTCATTTTTAAAAAAAATAACCTATTTTTAACCTGATCCCCTATAACTGACCAAATGGATGAGAGATAGGTTAAAAGTTAGTTAAATGTTTTTTTTAATAATAATGAAAAGAAGGCTAATATACAGGGTATTTCTTAAATATGTGCAAAAACCTTCGGGAGGTATTTCCCTATCGAAAATTAAGGGGGGGGGGGGCTTTTATAAACTTTATTTCCTAAGACGTCTTTTTTCGGAGTTACACCCTGTAAAGAGGAGCGATAAAACTAGGTTTTTATTTTATTTCTTAAATTTGGAGATGTGTAGGAGAATGACATTTGGTGGATGTCTTACACTTATTGAAAGGTTTCCCATTCTTATATTTTTAATTATCTCGCGCCTTCACAATGGGCTGAAAAGTGCGACCCCTGTTGGTTTTTTAATCAGAACTTTTTGGAGGCCTAAATTTTTGCAATTTAAAACAATTACTTTGAAATCTTGATTTATTTAGAAACTTTTTTATTCTTTAAATTTTCCTGTAAAACCTACAGTATTTGAGTAAAAAATTAAATGTGTGAACATGAACCATTAAATAATCTAAAATAAAACGATCCATTTTGGTGGTTACCATGGTTTGTTTAAGTTCGTATTCGGTAGAATTGACGGGTGTAATTCATTTTGAAGTTTAAGAGGTGACAACATGACAACATCTGTCAATTCTATTCATATGAACATAAACAAACCATGGTAGACACCAAAATGAATCGTTTTATTTTAGAATATTTAATGGTGCATGTTTATTTATTTTATTTTTAACTCAAAAACTGTAGGTTTTACAGGAAAATTTAAAGAATAAAAAATATTTTTAAATAAATTAAGCTTTCAAAATTTTAATTGCAAAATTTTCAGCCTCCAAAAAGTTCTGATGAAAAAACCAACAGGGATCGTACTTTTCAGCCCCTTGTGAAGGTAGAAGATAATTAATAATATTATCATAACTCTTTAATAAGTACAAAACATATACCAAGTATTATTCTCCTACACATTTCCAAATTTGAGAAATAAAATAAAAACCTAATTTTACCGCTACTTTTTAGGAGGGTGCCTTCGAAAGTTTTCGCAATATTTAAAAACACCCTGTATTGGTTTTCATTTAAAAACAAGCTTTAATCAACTTTCAATCTAATCCTCCCTAACTAAATAAATGAGGATCAGCTTAAAATTTAAAAAAAAAACGTATTAGCTTTATTTTCATCATTTATTTAATAAAAATCCTTAAACAACCTTTAACCTGACCCTTTATCACCGACCAAATGAATGAGGTTAAAGGTTAGTTGAAGTTTTTTTAAATTAAAACCAAACGTATTATGTTAATTTACATTTTTTTTTTTTTTTTTATTGTTTATACTAACCAAAATATTCATATACCTATGTAGGCTATACTGTCCAATTATTTTGCAAAAAAAACAATAATTAACAATAATATTGACTAAATAAATATAAGTGCTTATTGATGGCCAATTAAACTAAAAATTAAAACGTATAATTACAGCTTCCGATCCAAAAATCTTTTTGATCTACAATTATTACAGACTATACTATTCATGTAATTCATAAAGTACCATTATTTTTAGAGAGATGTTCCCTATACAGGGTGTCCCCATTATACACCGCCAAAAAGTAAGTGCATATTCCTGAGTGAAAATGATGACCATTTGTTAAATATTTTGTTATCCGAAAATGCTTCCTTTCAAAGTTAGAGACCTCCAAAGTTGCAAGAAAAAAAAATCAAAAAATCGATTACGTCCTAGCCGTTTAAGCTAGAGCTATCAAACTTGGCCGAAATGTGTAGGTGTTTCCCATTGACTTTGTGTGATAATTAGAAAGAATACACGTAATTGGAAGTATGATTTACAGGCAGGTCATCCGCTTACCATCTTCAGATTTTTTTTCTCTGGGATAAAATAGAAAATGTCATTCGTCTATGAGAAAGTACGACTTAAGAGGAAAAAATTCGTCCCTCTTTGTTTTTTGCTGTAAACGTAGCCGTTTTCGAGAAAATTAGCGCTAAAGATGCATCGACAAACTCTGTTTATACACCTCAAATATTTTTTTTACTAAACTTAGTTGGCTAATGTCATGCTTGACTTAAGGCTTGTTCATAATAAACTAAGTGAATGTCGGCTAATTCGTTTAGAGTATACAAGTTTGTGTCTGACATTTTTAAAAAAAGGTTAGGTTATGAACAAGCCTTAAGTCAGGCATGACATTAGCCAACTGAGTTTAGTAAAAAAAATATTTGAGATGTATAAACAGAGTTTGTCGATGCATCTTTAGCGCTAATTTTCTCGAAAACGGCTACGTTTACAGCAAAACACAAAGAGGAAAGAATTTTTTCCTCTTAAGTCGTACTTTCTTATGGACGAATGACACTTTCAATTTTATTCCAGAGAAAAAAATTCTGAAGATGGTAAGCGGATGACCTGCCTGTAAACCATACTTCCAATTACGTGTTTTCTTTCTAATTATCACACAAAGTCAATGGGAAACACCTACACATTTCGGCCAAGTTTGATAGCTCTAGCTTAAACGGCTAGGACGTAATCGATTTTTTGTTTTTTTTTCTTGCAACTTTGGAGGTCTCTAACTTTGAAAGGAAGCATTTTCGGATAACAAAATATTTGACAAATGATCATCATTTTCACTCAAGAATATGCACCTACTTTTTGGCGGTGTATAATGGGGACACCCTGTATGTACGTATACAACAATATTTTAAAAATGCATTTTTCGATCTTCAAAAAAGTGAACACTTCAGTGTATATTTTGGGAAATATTTAATTAGTGGTTTTGAATATGGCCGCAACCTTTAAATTGGTTCTTTTTCTTATTAGATTTCGTTTTTTGTGTTTCAGTTTTAAATTTTTCATTTGAAAAATACTGTTAGAATTTTGACTGAATTACAGCACAAACTGTGTTTGGTTGTAAATGAAGAGGTAAAATTAATTAAAACTGGCTTAATAGTGTGTACTTTTTGCAGTTTTATACACTGTATATCACGAATTTTCGCTGTTTGCCTGGTTCCTAGCTGAAATCACAATATTTAAATACATCCTCATTCAAGTCCTACAAAGCAAATAAAGTTTTTGTTGTAGTTGAATAAATTATTAACGCACAACCTGAACGTGTGTTAACAAGTTTGTTAATACCATTCCATGCTGTGTTGTTTTGAGCGTATATTTACACAATACGTTGAGGTAGGTTACTATTTTCACAAGTCATTGTAGCTTATATAATTTAGTTTGTTTGGATATCACGTTAACGGTAATTTCAGTTTACTACTTGAATTCTTTGAACAAAGTGAGTGAAATACCAATTTTGTTGTTGGGTGTCCATTCAGTAAACAGTTTAGACAATACCTGAAGTAAATATGAAGCGTAAAAACATGACAACCGCCAAAATTTCATTAAATTCATTAAGAGCTGCTATTTATTAGGTCAGTGTTTTTTTTTTTTTTAATAAATGGCTAGTATTTATAAACTTATAATATATGTAATATAAGTGGATTAATACAATACAAAAACTATCAGTATTTGAAATAGACGATCAGTATTTATTTTTTTAAATAAAAACCAAACTATTAGTTTCATTGTTACTATTTAAATTAAAACAAAAGCTTTAACCAATCTTTAATCGGGCCCTCTATTACTGACCATTGAATGAGGGTCAGTTAAAGGTTATTTAACTTTTTTTATTAATGAAAACAAAGTGTTAACTGTCAATATTTATTTTAAAATGTTATTATTACTGCCAACATTAAAATTTTATTGACCAAAAAAGAAAATATTGACACAGTTAACGGAATTGTACTGGCAAATGCGAATGGATACTGACACTTAATTATTTATCCTGACCAAATTATTCATTTATACTGACCATTTATTTTACAAAACACTTACCATTAATTAATGGAAATACTGACCAATAAAAGTGATAATTAAGGTGAGATTAATTCAACATATCCTTGCGTTTTAATTTCTTGAATTTCTTATTTAGGTTAAGTTATTAATTGAACCCATTACAAACCACCGTTTTAACATTAAATCTAGGCGCGTCAACAAGACACGAGATTCTTAGGGAATGATGATTTTTTTTGTACGCACATAACATCAATAATATTTCCAGAATCTTTTTTTTTTATATAATCAAACGCAACAGTCCTACTTTTAAAAATGTTCTGTTCATTAAAAGCTAGCTGTCAATCAAAAAGTGCAACATATAAACACAAGGTATATAAAGGATTAAGCCTGTAGTCTGTAGATCCCGGCATGTCTAATGCACATTCTTTGGTGAAAGCTTAATTTTTCTAGGTCGCATTTAATATTAGGGTAAACGAAACAAAATTTGGGTGTTTACGATTTTACTTCATTTAAACTTGGAAGTTCGTTTGAAACAGCGACTGAGAACGGAACGAAAACAAAAACGTTAAACGAAATTAACCGACATTTTTTTATGAACGAAACGAAAACCAAATTATTATTTTTCATTCAAAAACGAAAACGAAATAAATATTTTCCAAATCCGATTTTAACCGGTTTTATCACTTTTTAATTTTCATTCATTGAACACAAACGCGATTTGCCTTCTATGCTGGGGGGATTTCCACGAGGCAGTAAAAAATCTCACTTGAAATATGTGAGCTTCACTTTTTTCCATATACATATACAGTGTGTCCAAAAAGTATGAAATATGCTGTATATCTCAGTAAATATCCACTTTAGGAAAAAATGTTTTGAATAAAAGTTTTTTGGTTCTAGTTTTCCACGATAAAACAAAATTAAATTTTTTTTTTCGAATAATAAAAGCGCAATGAAAAAAAATTGTTTTTTTTTTAAATGGCAATAAGTGTTCAAACTGTGAACCATTTACAGCTTCGCAATGATAAACTCGGTTTTTAAACCCGTTTATAACATTCCCAACCATTTCAGGTGTAATTTCTCTAATACGATCCTTTAAATTTTCGATATTGTCCGGCCTCTTAGCATAAAGTTAATTTCTAAGGTGACTTCATCATTGAAAAAATTCTCTATCAAATGAATATAATATAGGGGTACCTTGTCATTCAAAAAAAATCAATTATTTTTCATTGCGCTTTTATTATTCGAATAAAAATTAATTTTGTATTATGGTGGAAAACTAAGTACCAAACTACTTTTATTCAGAACATTTTTCCCTAAAGTGGATATTTACTGAGACATATAGCATATTCCATACCTTTTGGACACACTGTATGTATTAACAACTTTATTGTTTATACTTGCAATTTCGTGTAACACAAGTGACGGTACAGATATTCTCTATTTCTAATTTTTTTATTGGATCATCAATATAGAATATACACTTGATTGGATAACAAGCGTCCATAAAAGACCTCTATAACACAGCAAAAATATAATTGGTTTGCCAACGACACAAGTAAGTGTCGAATAGGGATTCTGTCCCGTAACATTCCCGGGACCTACGTCCCGGGAATTCCCAGGACTTTTTTAGTCTCGAGTCCCGGGACATTTAGTTCGAGACTCGAGACGAGACTTCAATGTTACAGAACACTGAAATTTATTTTTTATACTTCTAATTTTTAAACAAATTTTACTGCCACGAGTTTAGCAAAAATATTTTTATATTTTTATGTTTTAAAGTTTAAGGAGAATTGTGTTAAGTTAAAATATATTTTACTTATGCCTGTTATGTATAAAACTTAAGGGAAAATTGTTAATTTTATTTAAAATAGGTATTTACTTGGAAATATATATTTTATTTACTGTAGACTAAAGACTAAATTAAAAATAATAATAATAATAATAATAATAATAATAATACTATACTTTATTCATAAAATAAATGCTTCAAAACAAAATCCGTGAATATGGTTTAATTTAAAAAAAAATAATATTATTATAAGTTAGCCGCGTTCTGTCAACTGTCACGACCGATTCACGATTACGATACGTTCAAAGAAGCAATTTTAAGTATTAGTCTGTGCTTTCAGAAACAATGTCACTGTATGGTCACTATACTATAGTTATAGTGTATAGTAATAATTTATTTTTTACTGAGAAAATAGCTGTTGAATTTTCAATATATGAATATTGCATCAGATTTCTTGCTATTTATGAAATCTTCCGTCATTTTTGAAGGGTTATACCATACCTCCATTTTCTAGTAGGTAAATAAAATTGGCAAAAGTTTCGAAGTCCCGGGAATTCCCGGGACTTTGATACAAAAAGTCTCGAGTCCCGGGACTTAAAAAATTGTCGAGACTCAGAATCCCTAGTGTCGAACGAGCATTCTCGTCCTTAAAATTTATTCTTAATTCGCAAAGGACTAATATAAAAAAAGATTTATTGAGAGATGTGTTGCTAGTAAGATTGAATGGAATGTGAAAATGTATGTTGTATGGGTATGTACAACTTTTTAAGTTACAGTGTATTTTTTATATATTATTAATGTGTATGTTTTACTTGCGTTTAGAGTTAATAAAGGTTTTTTTTAAATATCTTTTTTATTTATAACCAGGGACCCGAACCGTAAGGGATAACGGTTCAGTTCCGGTTACCGGTTCGATAAATTTTAACTTTTCGGTTTACGTTCGGAATCACGGGATTTTATTTTATAATCATTCAATAACCGGTTCGATTTATAAATAGAACTGTCTGAAATTTTTCCATTTTTGGTATAATGTAATCAAGATTACGAAAATAAAAAATATACGTCATTAAAAAATAATTGGCCCAAACCGTTGTGTGAGCCGGTTGACGCGGTTTGAACCGGTTTACGCCAGTGGGTTCGGTTCGATTTCGCGCTTTTGTGATTTTTTAGGTAAAAGTTTCAGTTCCTGTTGACGATTCATGGGTAAAACACCGGTTCGTTCCGGTTTTTGCTCCGGCTTTTGTTCCGGTTCCGGTTCGGTTTGGGTCTCTGCTTATAACTTCCATAGAAACATTTAGTGAATCATCCACTTAAATTAATTCTTTTGTCTTTTTAAATAATTATAGCAGAATCTAATTTAATTCAAATGCATAGATTTTTAGTACTAAAACAAATTTAAAACAGCGCTATATTTTTATATTTTTTAGATAAGGATTGTGTGTACAATTTAAACTAATCGAAGTGTTTTTGCACCTTAAGGGAATTATACTAAATAAAATGGTTTAATTTTAATGTGTTTAACGATTTGGTAAATTTAATATGGCGGCGGGTCGCCAGTCCAAAATATGCTGTCCGTGAGCATCAAAACTCATCGTCGTCGTTTATAATTTAGCGGAGGCGTAAAGATTGTTAGGTTATCGTATTAATAGAGGGTTTTAGTGACAGGAAACAAAAAAATCCCCGATTTTGTGACGACAAAAAAAAAACTGTGAAACCGGTTTAAACCGTTTTAAATTTTAATTCACGAATACGAAAAAGAAGTTTAATGGGTGGGAACAAAAACAACGAAAACGAATACTTTGTTTTCGTTTCGTGTAGAAACGAACGATTTTTTGTTGTTTTCAGTCCCTGATTCGAAGATGAAGAAATGTTCGCCATTTTTTACTTTTACCAAAAAAGTACACTTTTATTTCACATCCGGTTTCGCCGTAAATGACCCTAACTTTGTTATTTCTAATGGACCGCCCGTACAATTTTATATTTTTAGAAAAACGGAGCAATTTTGAATTTGAATTTAGATAATTTTTATAACCTCAAATAATTTTTTAACAAAAATTTAATTATCTATTAAGTGTGCTGTGACCTGCATTAATTGATTTTTATTATCTCAAAACGCAAAAAGGGTCCGGGAAACGTTTTTGTTAATTTTAATTGACATTTGGGTTACATTAATCGACGAAATAGGTTGTTTGACAAAAAGTCAATTTTTTTTTAATGGAACTATAGTGGCTTATGCGGTGATCTAAATAAAGTATTTACTGACAAATTTTAAAATGCCAATAGTTTGGTATTTTTATTAGAAGCAGGCATTAAAATTTGAAATTAAAGTATCCTTTTTGTAAGATACCCTAATAATCATAGTTGACTATGCTCAATAGCAACAAAACAATTGTTTTTTTTTTGTGTTGACTCTTGTCACGACGATTATTGAATACTAACAATTAAATAAAACCTCTAGGAACAACAACAAAATAGAAATTATCACATCCAAAGTTTTGTTGCAAAAACAGTTTAATTTTTTTGTGGTTTTATAAAGAAGTCTTTATAAAAATACCAAGTTATTGGCATTGTTAAATTCGCTAGAAAATACCTTATTTAAATAATTGCATGAGCCACTATCGTTTGATTAAAAAACACCTATTTTGTAACCTTTAAAGTTCTTTAAGGTAACTCAAATGTCAATTAAAATTTACAGGTATTAATGTCAAAGTGACAGTTTTAACAGAACAATATAATAACAAAAAAAATGTTTTATTTTTCAATTTTAATTTATTTTGTATAAGATTATTTGATTCAAAAATTGGAAAATATGAGTTTTTCTCCAATTTTTGTGGTAAAATATCATTTTAGATATTAAGTGACATATATCATTGAAATCAGAAGACAAAATGCTATCCGACTATGAAATTAAAATTGTTTCGCCGTATTTAAAAAAATGAAGTTGATGATGTTTCTGAAGAGACGAAACGTTGTTGGAAATTTTGTGTTATCCCAAAATATAAAGCGTAAGAAGTTGCCATAGAAGTATTTAACAAATTTTCAGTTGTGTTCGTTATTTTTACGTTTTTTATTATGTTCTGTTTTATTTGTATAAAACATGATTTTGTTAAATATTTTCAATAAATCTCATAGTTATATTTTAATAATATCGAGTTTTTCTCCAAAACGATGGTTCCTATCAAAAAAACTTTAAGTTACTAAAAATGTACAATTTAGACCTACCCTTCCGACTTTTACAATAAAAAATTGAAATTACGATCGACAAAAAAAAACAGCAGCTTATTTCCATGCTATTATCGATTGTGATTTCACTCAAACTTATGCATAAGAACACGCTTACCTATTGTAGAACACGTGCCAAATATAAATATTGTAGGTCAAAGCGTTCTTGATTTATCAATAAAACAACAATTTTTCATCCCCTCTTCATGGGGCTGTAACTTAGCAACGGTGCAACTTTCTATAAGGCATGATGGGCTAAATCGTCCTATTTTTCAATGTAGATTCACCAGTAGAAATTATGCTCATCTATATTATTTTAATTAAAACTGAACCATAAACAGCATGTATGAGACGTTTGAAGCCATTTGCATTATTTTAAACAATTGATAATATAAATTATTTGAGGATTATTAATCGCCAATTTGGCCATAAATAACGTGTATAAAAGGTTGGAAGCCATTTGCATTAGTTTCAAATAAAATCGATTTTTTTGTCTAAAAAAGTGCACTTTGTACTCTTATTCAATTAAAAATCCTTTAAAAATATCACAAGGAAATTTTCGCTAAATATTTGGTAAATAATTAAACTCACATTTTAATGGAATATCAATTCCGTTTTGATATAACATTGAATATGACTGGAGTATATATTTATTTTATTTGTATATAATTAATGTTATTAAATAATCATAAATATAATCTACCGTCAATTAAATGTGCTACTGTATTACGCGGATATGGTAATTTAAAACTTCTGTAATGTACATAATTATCCGCACAGCCTGTTATAAAATTGTATATTACAGACTAGCCGTTAACACTCTGTAAGTTTGACCAATATGGTCACCATAAAACTTACCATGTACACTTGATTTCACACATATAATTATAATCTGAATAAAAATAATAAAAACATACCGTATTTATTGCCAATAAAAAAGTAATGAAGAGTTTGTTTGAAATTGCTACTTTAATTTATTTAATAGTTGTTAAAATATTTATTACTAAGTTTTTTTTTGTTATGAAAAGTATGTACTTTGGTGCAAACATTTTTTTGAGTCTGGCTGCTAATGTACATCCCTGGCTTAAATAAATTATGAAACACTTCTCTAGCTCTTCAAATAAAAAAGTTATAGAGAGCTGGGGAGTTGTTACTGGAACACTCTGGATAAGTTTATACTATACAGGGTGTTTCTTAAATATGGCGAAAAAGTTCTGGAGGTGATTCCTTATAGAAATGTAAGGGGGGTCGTTTATATAAAAAAAAATCCTTAGACGCCTCCTTTCGGTGTTACACCCCCTTAAAGAGGAGGAGAATAATATTTGGTAGATGTTTTGTTCTTATTAAAAGGTTTCTCATAGATATATTTTTAATCATCTTCCACCTTCACAAGGGGCTGAAAAGTGCGACCCTTGTTGGTTTTTTTATCAGAACTTTTTGGAGCTTGAAATTTTGCATTAACAATTAGTTTTTTTTTTAACGAAATGCATATCGCACATCTCAACATTGGTGTAGTTCATTTTAACGTTTACGCGGCGACAACACAAAAACGCCCGTCAATTCTTATGAACATAAACAAACCATGGTAACCACCAAAATGAATCGTTTTATATTGGAATATTTAGTGGTGCATGTTTACTTATTTTATTTTTTACTCAAAAACTGTAGGCTTTTCAGGAAAAACTAAAGAATAAAAATGGTTTCTCAATAAATCAAGCTTTTAAAGACTTTTTTTTTAATTGCAAAATTTCATGCCTTTAAAAAGTTCTGATTAAAAAACCAACAGGGGTCGCACTTTACAGCCTCCTGTGAAGGTGGGAGATGATTGAAAATATAACTATGGGAAACATTTCAATAAACATAAAATATCTACTAAATATCATTCTCCTACGATTCTTCAAATTTGAAAAATAAAATAAAAACCTAATTTTACCGCTCCCCTTTAGGGGAGTGTAACTCCGAAAGGAGACGTCTAAGGAAAAAGTTTTATATAAAAGTCCCCCCTTAATTTTCGATAAGAAATCACCTCCTGAATTTTTTCGCAATAATTAAGAAACGTATATTTAATGTTATTTTATCATTATATCAATATTACAAAATCTTTGTTTATCCAACAGGGCATTATTTTTTCTTAATTTACAACTTTTTTGTACTCGGACATATGTAATGATATACTATAGATTAGTGTAGATAAATAATGCAAACAATATTATACATGAAGTAGTAAATATAAAAAGTTGTGAATTAATATACGGAAATATTGTTAAACTAATAAAAAAATAAAGTTATATCAGGTAAAGACAGTAAAGACACATTTACATTACTGTAACGTAATTATTATGTAGTATAAAAATTGTTTTTTATGAAAGAATTTAACGGGTTTTTGTTATTTATCACTAAATATCTAAAAAAAAAATTAAACTTGGTGCGAGGGTATCTCTTCCTTAAACATACTCGTAAAATCTTTTCTTATGGTGTTGCACTAAAAAACAGGTAAAACAACCAACCCCCACACCAGAAAATTTGAATATCTGCGATATTACTGTAAATCGATAATATCCAAATGACCCTAAATTACTTGACGAATGTTGTCCAGGCTGTTTATTCCTTACAGTAAATATGCCTTTCCTTGCAGATCATGGAATAAATTTCTGGTCATTTACATTAATATTTAGACCGAGCATTTCATCCTGACCTTTTGCATAATTTTAACGTAATTACCAATTAAGTACATATTCGCAGAGTTCGTGATCAAAATTACATTTCTTCTTGAATGTAGTATGAATGTTCGGATCGGTAAAATGTTTATGAGATGCAGTGAGCGCTATTGTACTCACGCCTAACCGTTACACAAATATGTAAAGCAGTTTATTTTTTATCGCTGTTATTGACATTTTTACGATATTTCCTGATTTAAACTTAACACGGTTAAACGTTATTCATTTTGCCTCTGCATATTGTTTTAAAACATATTTTAGGTCAATATTCTGTACTTTATTGACTTATGGGAGATAGGCATGTTTGGTTGTTACTTGTTAGGCCACGTGGTTTTTTTTTTTGTAAAAAAAGGGTTCAATAGGCATTAGGCAATCATAAACTGAATCACAAAGTTTGAATTTATTTGTTGCAATTAAATTGACAGTAAATATTTTAAAACAAAAGTGCCAATAAATTAGCGCCGTTAATTGTATTCCCATCAGGACCGTTTAAACCACATTCTGGGATCCTGGGAAGATATAAATTTAAGAATCCCTTTGAGAAGATCTTTAACGAAATAGTGAAAAATTGATGTATATATGATAGGCTCCAAGGCCGAAAAGGCTCACTGAGCAAAAAATCGCGTTCTGGCACACTTACTTGACAGCTTCTATACAACTACTAGAGCTTTATTCGTTAACCTGACTCTCATTCATTTCGTCATTAATAAAGGGTCAGGTTAAAGCTTGGTCAAAACTTTTTTTTTGTGGCCTTTTTACTTGCCAGAATGCGTTGAGGTCGGTGAGCGTTTTCGGTCTTTGCGCCTAACATTTACATCGAGGAATAATGTAAAGTGATGTCGCTGGAAGACGTTACTTCATTATGTATTAAGTAAAGAAAAAGAAAAGACTATGGCAAAAATACCTGACAACAAGCAAACCAACAGATTACGAAAAATAGAAACAACAAACAGAACGGGCGAAACGGACTGTGCTAGAAGTAAAAGCAAAGATTGAGAGGACTTTGGAAAAAGAATGGAAGAACATTATACGAGCAATCAAAAAATTTTCTACAAGGTATTAAAAAACCTAAAAAAAGATAAAAACCATACATTAAATCAAATAATGGATAAACGGGGAAAAATACTGACAACAGAAAAAGAAATTATCGAAAGATAGAGAAATTATTTTAAGGAGTTATTGGAAAGTGATAACATAATAAATGACGAGGAAGAAGAGCAATTGCAGGAGGAATACGAAACAATCGAACAAGAATATGAACAAGAATTAACCCAAGATGAGTTAAACAGAGCGATACATAAAATGACAATTGGAAAAGCAGCAGGTCATGATGGCGTTTTACCTTAAATGATTAAGTACATGGGAGTAGATGGAAAGAAAATGCTGCTAAGAATAGTAAATATAAGGATAGCAGGAAAAAGATATTCCAAAGGAGGTATCTGTTACATTACCGATATTCAAGACTGGCGATAGTAAAAAATGCGAAAATTATAGAGGCATATCTCTACTTATTGTGGTAGAAAAATTATATGAAAGAATTTTGGAGAGATTAAGGAAACATTTCGAAAGAAATTTGGAAGAGGCACATTAAATCTACAACTCTTTATAGTTGTTATGGATAAAATAATTAAAGAATGTAAGCAAATCACAGAGAAAGCCTACTGGAGATGGACTAAACCTAAAACCAATATCCTTAACAGAATTAGACTTTGCAGATGATGTGGTGCTATTAGCTAAAAGCGAAAAGAACTTGCAATTCAATCTAGACATATGGGCAGATACATTAAGTAGATATAATATGAATATTAATATAACAAAGACAAAGGCTATGGTTATGGCGAAAAACCATGAACCAAAAAAAAATAGAGCAGGTAGCGAATTTTAAATATTTAGGAACAATAATTGCAGAGAATGGTAAACTGGAGGAAGATCTGAATAATAGAATAGCGGCAGCGACGAAATTTTACTACGCCACTAATTAATGTTTGATAAGCAAGAAGGAGAAAAACTATAGAGGCATATCTCTACTTAGTGTAGTGGAAAAATAATATGAAAGAATTTTGGAGGTGAGATTAAGAAAACATTTCGAAAGAAATTTGGAAGAGGCGCAATGTGGATTTAGACCGGGTAGAAGCACGCAGGATCTAATTTTTACGTTAAGACAGTTAAGTGAAAAAACAATGGAACATTCAAAGATGGTGTATTTGTGCTTTATCGATCTTTCTAAAGCCTTCGATAGAGTGTCAAGGGAAAAGATCTGGAAGATATTGAAACAAAGTAGAGTGCGAGAAGGATTATTAAACGCCATCAAGAGTTTATATAAGAGCAGTAGAAATTATGTGCGAACCCATAACAGCAGTTCCCAGGAATTTATAACAACAGTGGGAGTAAGACAAGGAGACACATTAAGTCCACTGCTCTTTATAATTCTTATGGATAAAATAATTAAAGAATGTCAGCAAAACACAAAGAAAGCTTACTGAGGTTGAAATAAACTAAAACCAATATCCTTAACAGAATTAGCCTTTGCAGATGATGTGGTGTTATTAGCTAAAAGCGAAAAGGACTTGCAATTCAATCTAGACGTATGGGCAGATACATTAAGTAGATATAATATGAATATTAATATAACAAAGACAAAGGTTATGGTTATAGCGAAAAATCATGAACCAGTTACAATATTGCTGGATCAAAAAAAAATAGAACAGGTAGCAAGTTTTAAATATATAGGAACAATAATTGCAGAAAATGGTAAATTGGAGGAAGATCTGAATAACAGAATAGCGGCAGCGACGAAATTTTACTACGCCACTAATAAATGTTTGATAAGCAAGAAGGATATATCAAAAGAAACGAAGACGCGAGTTTTTAATGCAGTGTATTAGTACCCATTCTCACGTAAAGTTCAGAAACTTGCGACACTAACACAAAAACAAAGAATACAGGCACACGAAATGAGATTTTTAAAAAGAATAGAGGGATGTAGACTGATCGATAAAATCGATAACGAAAAAATTCGAAATAACCTAGGAGTAACTGATATTTAGAAAAAGATGGAGACGAATAAATTAAGGTGGCTTGGACATTTACTACGCACGCCAGAAAGTAGATACGCGTAAATACGATGGAAAATGAAGATTGAGAGAAAAAGAAATAGAGGAAGGCCAACAATAAAATGGGAAAAAAGTGAGGCAGATACTAGAAGAAAATGGAGTCAGCTGGAGAGATTGGCCACAATTAGCTAACAATAGACAGGAGTTGAGAAACATAACTCAGAAATAGTAAAGCACACCTCGACACCGAAAGGTACAAGAAGAACCAATTAAGAAGAAGAAGATGTATACTTTTTACCAATTTAACTTATCAAATTCGAATTCAAGAAATCATTTTTCTATAGGAACTATTGGGTTGATTTACAAGCCTCCTGGACACCTCTTCGTAAAAATTAACATTACAGCCATAAATCAAAACCAATGAGCAGTGTAACATTGGGAAAAAATGTTACACAATCAATACTTAAACATGAAACCCTATTAAATATCTCTGAATCATCAATATTTGCCTTCCAATATAAAACACTTCATATTGTTAATATTTGATAATAATAAGTTGTTGATCAAAAATTAATGTGTGCCTAATTTTAAATTTTACAAAAATGAGCAAGTTAATGCTATACCGACATACCGTACACCGTGCGTATCAAGAATATTATGGCATTAGCTTGGAACTAAAATAACAACAAAAAAAAACTGTGCAAAATTAGCTGAATGTTATAAATAATTTGCTAAGTAGGTTTTATTGACAATTTTACTGCCATTTATGATATACTGCACTACCATAAACACATAATAAGATGGTGTGAGTCACAGGACTTTCCAGTTGAACACACCATATAATTAAATATGATATATTTCTTTCGTATAAAAACGAGTTAACGCGTTATAAGGTGTTATACAGAAATGTAACATATGCTCTTAGGTTTAATATAGTTTTACACAAATATCTAACTGTCTATTTATTTACTATAAGTGCATTTGTTTTAACTTCTTATTTGTTGTAAAAAATAAAAATACTAAAGCAAATCGCTTCAAACTTCCAATACACGTTATTTATGGCCAAATTAAAGAGTATTAGCCATAAACTATAATTTTTAAATTTTCGTGAAAAATGGGAAAAATTCAAAAACTATAGTCCTTGCACTTTTTTCGACCTAAAAATAGATTTTCTTTAAAACTAAAGCAAATCGCTTTAAACTTTTCATACACGTTATTTATTGCCAAATTAAGGATTATTAGCTCTGAAATACGTTTTTAAATTTTTCGTCAAAAATGGGAAAAGTCCAAAGGCTATATACAGGGTGTCCCAGATTACATTTCCAGCATGGGGATCTCGCTTATTATAAGAGATACAGGTTTGCTTAAATTAGAGGAATTATTCCTAAGTATGAGAGGAGCTACAATTAATTTTTAAAAGTACAAAATTGTTCGTACTTGAATTTCTTTTTTCTCTCGTAACTTTTTTATTTTATTCATTATATCAATTTTATTAGTGCTTTCTGGAAGTACTTTTTAATGGAGAATGTACCCATTATTTTAGATTTTTTTTATCATTTACCATTTTCGAGATATTACCCCTAAGTTCGTTTTTTCTTACGGGCCGCGAAGTTGACTAAATGACTACAGGGTGATTTATTAGTGCGTCGGGCTTTCATAGCGCCCCGCCCGTAGAAGATAGAAAAAAAACTTAAGTACAGAAAGTTATTGGTTTGAATAGATCTACGTCGTAAAATTATTTTCATCTATACAGGGTGTCCCATTTTTGCGCTATAACAAAAACAAAGATTTTTTTAAATGGAACACCCTTTATATTTTTAGGTCATCGGATATCATTTTTTAACCTCTACATGAATGTTTGTTTGTTTTTTGATTTAGTGCCAGTGTTGCCAACTTATTAATTGTTTTCCGAAAAATCTTACACAAGCAGGCTTAACTTTAAAAAATCGTAGCCACCTCGTTTTTTTAAGTTAAGAAATAAGTTTTAGCAATAATGTTAGTCCAGTTGGGGAGCAACATTTTAAAAATAAAAAAACTAAATTTATTGACACAGGGTGTTCACAAAAAAATGCCAAACTTTCCAAATCTCTAAGTGACATAACTCATTTTCTTAAAATGTAAACACCCTTATTTTATTCTACTATTCGATAGCTTTTTTTCTCCCCTTCAATTTTTATGAGGGGTGTCCAATGTCTAAACCCCGTAGTTGTTGAGATATTCAATACTTTTCAAAAAAGTAGCCATTTAATTAAATTTTTATGCACCGAAGTAGGCTGCGCTGATGCAAAACAAGTGCCAAAATGTAAGCAAGTGTCAGCTTGACATTTGAATAAATTTAAAATTTAAGCGGATATTAACTATGTAATAAAATTAATCGTTTTTATTCATAAACTATGGAAAGTAACAAATTGAAAATACATAAAAGATAAACGACTACAATAAATGTTCGAAATGTCTTCCATTTTTATCCAGGCACAAATCTATTCGCTGCTGAAAAGACCTTTGCACTCTTCTTAATATTTCAGGTGAAATACTTGCAAAAACATCAACAATTTGTTGTTGCATATTTATTGATGTTGTCGGTGGTTCGTTATACACAATTCCTTTTACGTATACCCACAAAAAAAGTCAAGTTTAGTCAAATCAGGTGAGCTGGCAGGCCACCTGGTGGGTCCACTTTTACTAAAAATGGAAGACATTTCGAACATTTATTGTAGACGTTTATCTTTTATGTATTTTCAATGTGTTACTTTTCATAGTTTTTGAATAAAAACAATTAATTTTATTAGGTAATTAATATCCGCTTAAATTCTAAACTTATTCAAATGTTAAGTTGACACTTGCTTACATTTTGGCACATGTTTTGCATCAGCGCGGCCTACTTCGGTGCATAAAAATTTAATTAAATGGCTACTTTTTTGAAAAGTATTGAATATCTCAACTACGGGGTTAAGACATAGGACACCCCTCATAAAAATTGAAGGGGAAAAAAAAGCTATCGAATAGTAAAATAAAATAAGGGTGTTTACATTTGAAGAAAATGAGTTATGTCACTTAGAGATTTGGAAATAAATTTAGTTTTTTTATTTTTAAAATGTTGCTCCCCAACTGGACTAACATTATTGCTAAAACTTATTTCTTAACTTTAAAAAACGAGGTGGCTACGATTTTTTAAAGTTAAGCCTGCTTGTGTAGGATTTTTCGGAAAAAAATTAATAAGTTGGCAACACTGGCACTTAATCAAAAAACAAACAAACATTCATGTAGAGGTTAAAAAATGACATCCGATGACCTAAAAATATACAGGGTGTTCCATTTAAAAAAATCTTTGCTTTTGTTGTAGCGCAAAAATGGGACACCCTGTATAGATGAAAATAATTTTACGACGTAGATCTTTTCAAACCAATAACTTTATGTATTTAAGTTTTTTTTCTATCTCCTACGGGCGGGGCGCTATGAAAGCCCGACGCACTAATGAATCACCCTGTATAGAATAGTTAAATGTGTGTTTTTTTTTCTCTTTTAAATGAGATATTACTTGCTATATCTATTTTTATAAATAAGTCACAAAATGAAGAAAAATCGTATATTACCCATCACTTATTCTATCGCTATCTATGAAAATAAAAACAAAAAACAACTAATTATATGTCAAATGACAGTTACTATTTCTGCGGTATCATTTATTATATTATATTTTATAGTATTGTTGTGTAATTCGATAGTCTTTGTAACAAATTTGTTATCATATAATTATGGGCAGATTTACAGTTAAAAATTTTATATGTTGAAATGCTACATTCTTTGCCATAGAAACTGTGTAAAAACAGATTACTCTAATTCTTTATTGATTTGTTTTGGATTTTTGGTTGGTGTCTCGAAAAAAGCATATTCTTCTAAATTTATTTCCAAATTTCGGTAATTACGCACCCTTCGTTGCCTTCTCTTGGGATTTATTTCTAAGTATATTCGCTCAGCTTCTACACAAATTTTATGGTTAAAAATATAGTATCTTAACAAGTGAAATTTATCGTTATTTTTTAAATGTAGCCATCATTATAACAATTACTACAAAGACTATCGAATTACACAACAATAATATAAAATTCTAATATGTGATCCCGCAGACAAATGGTAATAATTGACATTTAATTAGTTGTTTTTTATTTTTATTTTTATAGATAGCTTGATAAGTGATGGGTAAAATACGATTTTTCATTTTGTGACTAATTTATCAAAACAGATATAGCAAGTAATATCTTATTTAAAAGAGAGAAAAACGCACATTTAACTATTCCATAGCCAACTTCGCGACCCATAAGAAAAAATAAAATAAGGGGTAATATCTTGAAAATGGTAAGTGATAGAAAAAATCTAAAATAACAGTTACATTCTCCATTAAAAAGTACCTTAAGGAAGTACTAATAAAATTGATCTAATGATTAAGACGAAAAAGTTATGAGAAAAAAATGAAATTGGACATTTTCATATTTTTTGCTATAACAACTGAAGTACGGGGAATTTTGTACTTAAAAATTGATTATGGCTCCTCTCATACTAAGGAATATTTCATCTAATTTAACAAACCTGTAACTCTTATAATAAGCGTGATCCCTATACTGGAAATGTAATCTGGGACACCCTGTATAGTCTGCACTTTTCTCAACCTAAAAATAGAATTTCTTTAAAACTAAAGCAAATCGCTTCAAACTTTTTATACACGTCATTTATGGCCAAATTAAGGATTATTAGCTCTGAAATACGATTTTTAACCTCGTCAAAAATGGGAAAAGTCCAAAGTCTATAGCCTGCACTTTTTTCGACCAAAAAATCGATTTTCTTTCAAACTAAAGCAAAAGGTTCAAACTTCTTATACACATTGTTTATAGCCAAATTAAGGATTATCAGCAATTGTTATGAGTTATTGAATGAATAAAAAAATATAATATAATTAATAATTTCAATTAAAACCTTACATGTATTTGAAAAGGCAAAGAAGTTAATTACTGTGGTAATATGCTTTTACAAAAATATCAATATCTGTAACGTATTAATAAGTGAAGAGAATCAATTTACATAAATGAGAAATGCTATGGAAAGTTGTAAATTTCAAAGCTACATAAAGTTGATTATTATGATCTACTTTCACTTTTTTTAATATTTTATATTTATCTTAAAATTCGGTAGGGTTAAAAAAGTAGTTGTACTAGTATCAAATTACAAAAACGTTGACCAACACTTCATAGTCTTATTTCTCTGAAATATTCATAGTGTCATCAGTAAAGTTTCCGTTTATTTGTTTACTTTTATTTTTAAATACAGTTGTATGAAATTTCATCCTTAAGAAGATAACAGTCCCATGCTAAAAAAATTGATATAAGTGCTTAATAAAATACTTATGTTACATTTAAAGGTTAAAAATAACTGCGTCTTTTATATTTCGCCAATTTATAGAGCGGTTTTCTAGCCTAAAACTAAGACGAAAAGTCTCAATAAATTAAACACTGGAATGCGCCGTATTCGGTATAAAAACTTTTAAAGTGGCGTTGAAAACTACCTTACTTTTCAACATTAAAACCGCCTTGTTCAAAATAAACAAATTTAGCGCCCATTAATTTCATGTTTTTTGGTGTAAGATAAGTGAATTTGCATAACGAATCGAATTCTTGGCATTTTTGTGACTTTTTTTAGAAGGGTGCAAGAGTATTAAAATAAACACAATACTCGTTTGAATTTTATTTGTGAATAACATTTTAAGCATTTATTTGACAACTGAGATCTATGTTTGTATATACCGGGTGTATACGAATTCCGGTACACCCTCTTTATTCTTTAGTTAGTAATGAAATTTTAGGCATATGATGTGAGCAAAAAAACGGATTTATTGAATATATTTACACTGTTGTTCCACTTCCGGTTTTTCAGGTAATTACCCTAACTTCCTTATTTCAAGTGAAACACCCTGTATATTTTTTAAGTTTTTTGAAAGAGAAAGCAATTTTGAATACAACAGCACCGTTTTGGTAAATTTTTCAAATAATCTTTGTACTAAAATTTATTTTTTGATTACGTGTGCTGTGACCTACATAAATTGAATTTTGTTATGCTAACAAGTGTCTGAAAAACATTTTTGTGAATTTAAATTAACACGTTGATATCCATTAAGTAATTATCTTTAATGAACAAAAAGTACCAAAAACGTTTTTCTTCACATTTTGTTTGTAAAATATGTTACAATCTTACAATGGCTAAATAATTTACATGGTTAGGTTTGAGCCTTATTAAATTTTTGACTTCATTATCTTCTTTTATACCTAACAATATCAGTATACAGTTGTTATTTATCATTTATTTTCTTTTTGTGTATTTCGTTGAGAAAGGTCAAGTCACGTCCTGTTACAACTTCATTTTGCAGTTTTTTGTGTCATCTGGGCAAACCTCTTCAAAATGCAACATTCATTTGCGTAAAATAATATTATATATAATACAGTATTTGTATAATACCTACGTTTTTATTGTTTTGCAAAGCATAATCTGCGAACCTGAGAAATAATTAAAAAATATCTTAAATTCTTTTACGTAAGAATAAAAAAACTTGATTTTTTGTTTTTAAATCCAACACAATTTCCTTGCCTTATCTTACAACATGTTAAAGCTGGATCCACATCAATAAAAATGTATGTTGTATTTTGTATTTCAAATTCAACACAAACATTTGCGGCGCAAATTTAAATCTGGTTAAGTATTTTACCACGTAAATAGTTATCTTGTGCGTTGAACGGCCGAATCCACTTGTGCACGTTTGTTTATGCAGAACAATGCACTCAAAATCAAGTCCACATTGACAAGACTGTGCGGCGCAAATCTCTTTGAAGTTGTCTAAAAACCGACAGCACGATGGATAGCGTGCGTTATTCGTCACGAAATTATTTGCGTGCATATCTATGCGGCGCACAGTCCACACCAACAAAAATTCCGACGCACACGAGCAAATTTGTGTCCAATACAACGCACAACGCAAATTTTTATTGGTGTGGATCCAGCTACATATTGTATACATAATTATTAATTAGTAAGAAACTAAATCTTTGTCATTTAATTCCAAAATCAAACTAATAATTTAAGTAAATTAAAAGTATTACAAATAATGTATTGGAACGTCATCTCTCAGTTTACCTATCTGTATACAGGGTGTCTCAGATTACATTTCCAGCATGGGGATCTCGATTATTATAAGAGATACAGGTTAGTTTAAATTAGATGAATTATTCCTTAGTGTGAGAGGAGCCACAATCAATTTTTAAAAGTACAAAATTCCTCGTACTTCAGATGTTATAGCAAAAAATATGAAAATGTCGAATTTATTTTTTCTCTCATAACTTTTTTATCCTAATCATTAGAACAATTTTATTTGTACTTTCTTGGCGTACTTTTTTTTAATGGAGAATGTAACTGTTATTTTAGATTTTTTTACACCTACCGACCTGCCATTTTTGAGATATTACTCCTAGTTTCATTTTTTCTTATGGGCCGCGAAGTTGGCTATGGAATAGTTAAATGTGCTATTTTTCTCGTTTAAATGAGATATTACTTGCTATACCTATTTTTATAAATAAGTCACAAACCGAAAAAAAAATTATTTTACCCATCACTTATCAAGCTATCTATGAAAATAAAAACAAAAAACAATTAATTAAATGTCAAATGACAGTTACTATTTGTCTGCGGTATCATTTATTAGAATATTTTAGTATTGTTGTGTAATTCAATAGTTGTCCTACACCTAACAGTAGAAGCACTCATGACAAAATAATAATAAATTGATAGTCTTTGTAGAAATTGTTATAATGATGGCTACAGTTAAAAATAGCGAAAAATTTGACGTTGACATGCTACATTCTTTACCATAAAAACTGTGTAGAAGCTGAGCGAATATCCTTAAAGCTATACCTGAGAAAACAGAAATTTGGAATTAACTTTAAAAGAATATGGTTTTTTCGAGAAACCAACCAAAAATTCAAAACAAATCAATGATGAATTAGAATTATCTATTTTCAAACAGTTTCTATTGTAAAGAATGTAGCATTTTAACATTTAAAATTTTTAATCAATCTGGGACACCCTGTATAACGCAAAAAGGTGTTGAATGGATCTAGCAATATTTAAGTTCAAAATTTTTTGGTACATATCTAACTTTTTAGTTATCTTCCTTCACCTTAGCTATTATAACTTAACGATTAATGATAGCAGGTAACTATTGTTTTGTGGACAGTATTAATTTAGTCCGTGTACATGATTTTATGCTACCCATTATACAGTCCAGTATTTATAATTGCTTATAACAACTTACGCCTGTTTAAAAATTAAATAACCAAAAGATGATTATTTTATAAACTTTAACAAAGATCTAAATATTTTAAATATACCTTTGCTGTTGATGTTTTTCTCAATACTTTAACGTGTTTTTAAATTTCTTATCAGTGCCGTTTAAACTTCTTCACGGGTCCCTTTTTCAAATAATACAATTTTTGTGCGATCGTTCTAGAAACAGCTGTTTGACGGACGCGTTAGCAACCGTAAAGTACTGCATTACCGGCCCTATCCTTAGCAACGGCCGTAAAAGTTACTTTTCAGGCCGTTACCCTTAGCAACGGCCGAAAAAGTAACTTTTACGGCCGTTGCTAAGGAGAGGGTCGGTAATGCAGTACACACGCCGTCATCTGTCAGTGACATAATGTCACGTAGTTTCTAACCTATAATTTTGAAAATTACTAAAAATTTAAATTGTTTTTAATTCGATCGCACAAAAAATGTAATATGCACCTCGGCCAAAACGTACTTTTTGGCCTTGATACATAAATAACTATTATGTAGTATAGATTTTTATATTTTTTAATTATGATCATACTAAATTTTCAATTGATCATGCATTGTAAAATGTTTTGGAAATGTTTGAACAAAAAAATATATACCCGCGGTTAAAAATTACCCTAGCTTTTTGGACCCCTTGGCCTTGCGGGCCTAAGCGATATAAAGCTACTGTTTCTAATTGTTTTTTGACATCCTTCGCAGCATGTAGTTATTTCCTGTGATTTATTAACGAGTTATTATTTCTTAATGCACATTATCTAACAGTTTTGTCATATAATAAATATTAGTACGAAATATTTTATTTGTTTATTATACATTTTGTCTCAAAAATTAAAATAACGTACAAAACTGCACCTTTCTCATTAAATACTGGTACATCTAGCATGTAAGACTTTTTTTTACATTTAGGCTGAACGATGTTTTTGAGACATTTCATTTTAATTGGACTAAATTTTTAAAACTACAAAGTTTGAATGTGTTCATTTTGTCCTAAATTTTTTATTACGAGTACTTTTTAACATTTCAAGTGTGATAATTATGATAAGCTGACATAATATCTACTCTTGCAAAAATTTGCATTGAAAAAGAATAAATTTTTATTGCACTCATAAGTGTTAAAAAAAACCTTGCTAATAAATGACTCTACAATTTTTTGAAACTCCGAAAAATGCGAAAATTAAAAATCTGATGTGTTTTAACAATAGCGCAAAAACTAGTTATTTATTGAAGATTTTTTTCCATACCACAGTTCTTAAATCATAGATAATTTTGACTCATTTAACCAACTCTGTATCTCTTACCGTTTGCGAGATCACCAGGTGTTCACGATAACTGGGACACCCTGCAAATGACGGGACACATAAAAAAAATATTTTTCTGCTAAAAACCTTTTATTTAGGTACTAAAAATTCGATTTATGCAAAAATTTGCGAATGCGTATCTTGTGAGACACTCTGTACATTATGTACTGGCACCTTACCTTCAATGCTAAACCTGTACATCTGATTTAGTAGAATTATTTTATCTTCATTCACACAACGGTGCACATTTGGTTACATAACTTTTAAAGTTATCATTTTTTTACACTCAGAATTGAATGCAATCCATAGCGCACGATAGTGAATAATACGCAATATTTAAAAATTGTGATCAAAATAACTATTATATGTAAGAATATACATCCCACTTTCAGAAAAAGTATTTACAAATATTGAAAAAACTTTTCAATAATAGAACTCACAACTCAGAACTGTTCAAAAAATAAAAATGCTTCTCAGATCGAGATCGAATTTTTTTTTCAGTACAATAAAAAACGTACACAATAGTTTTTGATAAAATGGTTTTAAGCTAGTGCGAACAACTTGTAATAATTTTTTTTAAATTGTAGAAAACTACACAAACTAATACAAAGTTTGCCTGATTTTGTTTTACAGATAATCTCATTTTATTTAGCCTCAACGCGTTAAAGCTAAAGAGATACCTAGGGTGCTGTTGTCTGTAAAAAAAAAATAAAAAAAAACAGCTCAGTATAAACTATCTAATTTATTACATTCTTGCTAAATACATATTCTAATTTTACATATTGGCAACACAGTCTATGATAACAAACAAAATCAACAACGTAACTGATATATTTGAGCCACATTTAAATGAATCAATGCCATTTTTCCACCACCAAAATAAATGGTACATAAATGCAATTATAAGAGCGAAGGGGATACAAGCGAATTAAATACAATTGTGTATGACATGTACTACTTACTATTTATTTGTTAACAAATATTTGTTATTAACCTTTGGTTGACTAAGCACAAACAAAAGCTACTATTATTTACAATACTAGTATAGTATATTAAAATATATTTACACGAATTTACTAAATCTAAAACAGATAATAATCAATACTGAAGCCGTACTGTTTTATAAAATGTTACAGGTGAATGAGACTAACAGAAATGATTAAAAAACAATCAGTATTGCTTATTACTATATACACTATGTACCTTGAAACGGTCAAACAAACGAAGAATGATTTTGGCGACCAAAACGAAAGATAGAACTATACAAAGCTGATTAAAGTGAATTTCAAAAATTAGTATACACATTTACATTAATATATACAATGAATTTCTACAATATACGTGTTTTAACAATGGGGTATACACGCTAATAAAATAGTACAATATATGTATACTAACAAGAGACATTAGGCAGACAGTTATTATAAAATACACGTCTCCTCTACAATTTATAACAATTACTGAACGACTATTGAACAACAATTTTCCATTATATAAATTCCAACAATTTAAAAATACTATTGTCATATATTTACATGTTGCAATACGTGGGAATGCATTAGGCAATTTGCCGCTACAATTAAAATTATTAGATGACTGATGAATGAACCAGTAGGTGTGAGGTTAAAAAACTGAGCTGAAAATATCACAATATCAACCGACACCCACTTAGTATTCCCAGAATATAATAGGTGCAACACTGAGCTACGTGTGGAAGGCAGAACTGCAAGGTAATGGTCACAGGCAACTGTAAATACGTGACCATTAACTATACACGAGGGTTTGGATTATTCTGCTACGTTGATAGTAATTGTTTTTCCTTTAGGATCGTCAAACCGATCCATCGTTTTGATATCCATCATCATTGACAGACCAAACGTCATTATAAGTACAAGAATAAATGTAACAAATATTCCCGACCAGATAGGAGCTGACGTAAAGCCGACACAGTCGTACGCATCACCAAAGTTAGTTATATTGTCTAGAGTTGGCTGCATCTAGAAACAACATTTCCACATTTGAAACCAAAACCCTTTCAAAAATATGAGGTCGTTTAATTAAATATTTAAAATAAAGTTAATGTCAAAACAAAAGCTAATCGACTTGGCAAAAAATTTATAAGATCATTAAATGCAGAATAAAATGCTAGGTTAGGTCTTTTTAAAATTTTCATAAATTAAAAAGTTACAGCAATAAAAAAAAGCAACTTTCTTCTTACACATATATAAAATCTATCTTGATATAATATAAATTAGCATGAAAGTTAACAAATTAAAACTTATAATTTCTCTAATAATAAATAATATTTTAATGGTTGTCCTAAAATTTAAATCAACTTATTTAAAACGAACATTCACCATTAAAGGATCCATACAAACTTCAGTTTTTTCATATTGGTAAATGAGGTTTTGCTTCATTTCCACAGTATTTATAAAACGAGATAAGGCAAGAGATCTCATTTAAAAAAAAACACATTTAACTATTCCAAAGCCAACCTGACGGGCCATAAGAAAAATGAAATGAAGGGTAATATCTCAAAAATGGAAAGTGATTAGAAAAATCTAAATGAGTTATATTTTATATAAAAAAGTACCTACAGAAAAAACCAATAAATTAAAACAAAAAAAATATGAGAAAAAAAAAATTCAACTTTTTCTAATTTTTTGCTATAACTTCCAAACTACAAAGAATTTTGTACTTTAAAAAATAGTTTGTAGCTCCTCTCATACCTAAGAATAATTCATCTAATTTAAGCGAAACTGTTGCTCTTATAATAAGCGAGATCCCCATACTGGAAATGTTTTGTGGAGGTTATCAGCGGTCTCCAAACTTTTATGATGGTACACCCCAAAATTAAAAATTACAAGTTTCATTTTAAATTTATTTAATTACGCTGTGGATATTGAAATATTATTACGAGTTATACTCCGAACCCCAGAGACCATCTCGCGCATTGCACTTTAGAGACCACTGCTACACCGGGTGTAACTGAAATCAGGCTCACCCCCTTTTTTCCCTCTGGTTTTGATTTTAGACAAACGAAATTTTAAACATGGGATATGTGCAAAAAACCGGATTTTCTGAACATATGTGCACTTTTGTTTTACTCCCGGTTTCGCCGGAAATGACCCTAACTTTGTTATTTCAAATGGAACACCCTGTATATTTTTACATTTTTGAAAAGAGGAAGCAATTTTGAATGCAACTGCACTATTTTGGTTAATTTTTATAACCTCAAATAATTTTTGGAGGAAAATTAGATTTTTTTATTAAGTGTGCCATGTGACCTGCATATAAATATAATTTTATTATGTCTAAAAGTGTCTGAAAAACATTTTTGTTAATTTTAATTGACATTTGGGTGACTTTAATCGGATTTTAAGGTTGCAAAACTGTTTTTTTGACAAAAAGTCAATTTTTTTTAATGAAACGATGCTGGCGCATGTGGTTATTTAAATAGAGTATTTTCTGGCGAATTCAACAATACCAATAACTTGGTACTTTTAGGAGCAGGCATTGAAATTTTAAATTATTGTAAAGTTTTGCTAACAAACCCAAATAAACTATGCTAAATAGCAACAAAACAATTTTTTTTTGTGTTAAATCTTTTCACGACGATTACTAAAAACTAAAAATTAATTAAAACTTTTAGGGACAACGACAAAAATGAATTTAACACATCCAAAGTTTTTTGAATAGAGTTATTTTTTTGTTGTCTTAGAAAAAAATTCCAATTAAAATACCAAGTTATTGGTATTGTTGAATTTGCCAGAAAATACTCTAATTAAATAACCGCATGAGCCACCATCGATTCATTTAAAAGAATTGACTTTGTGTCAAAAAACCAATTTCGCAACCTTCAAATCCGATTAAAGTAACCCAAAAGTCAATTAAAATTAGAAAAATGTTTTTCGGACACTTTTAGGCAAAATAAAATTTATTTTATGCAGGTCTTGGCACACGTCGGGTGTGGTCTGTCAGTCCACGGCAAAATAAAAATTTTAATAATTTGTTTATAATTTTTTACAAAATTTCTACCGCCTCAGTACCTTTCAAGTATATGAATAGCAACTGTTTTCCCTATACAAAATTGATATTAAAAATTTCAGCTAGTTGCTGCATAGCATTTTGTCCTGATAGACCCCACCCGATCAAACGTGTAGCAATATTTGCAATGTTTCTCAGTTGATTATGTTGTTACCATTTCATTTCAGTTGACAGCGCTGTGCATTTTTGTGTCTATCAACTTCGTGCAAGCAACTAGATTTATGTTTTACGTTATAACTCGGGTATTCCCCTAATTACTGACTATTCGTCACCACATCAATACGTCAGTTCACGATTGAACCTATTCGTAGTGGATGTCTGTTATTTATTATTTACAAAGTAGTAAAGTGTATAAAAAGTTTATATAGTTTTCACTATAGTTACATTTTATCAACACGTTTTTTTTTGCAAAATTTGTAAATCCTGGTTGCGCATGGACCACATAATGGCCTGCTGCAAAGATTGCTTGGCAAACATGGAGACCACAGTTTGACCCTCTCCAGATTGTGCATAGAATTTTATTTTTTAGTTTTTTAAATTTTCCCTAATAAAATGTTGTACATACATATTTAAATAGATATTCTTGTAAGACAATTTTATTTTCATTTATTTAGGCGTTGTTCTCAAATTTTGAAAAATATGCGGTAAAATTGTAAGTTTTTTTTCAAATTCAACTGACACAAGAAAAATGTGTTTGGAATTAATTCTATATTGGGCATTATATGGAAAAAGGTTCGTAGAAAACACATTTATGCAAAATTAGCACTGGAAGGCATGTCGGTGCCCTTCAGAAGCTATTATATTTTGGTCTCCACAGACCACACCCGATCGAAAGTGTTTCAAGAGGGCACCCAACAGACGGAGGGTTAATAAAAAATTTAATTTTTGTCCAAAAATTATTTAAGGTTATAAAGGTGGGTTTATGCAACACAAATTTAGTAATAAGAATAAGAATAGTAGTAAGGATTATCAATAGTAATAGTAATAACACAGCTTATTACAGCTAGGGCACTCTCTTTGCAAGAACGGTTTGCGCCGATCCACACGCGCCACTTCTTAGCCCCGCCTTTGAGTTGAAAACAACACAGAGGTGGTATTGAAATCATTCTACAGTTAAATCTGTTACGTGGACATCAGTTTTTAATACTGCGCTGTTATCGCTCACTTGGGATAATATACAAATATTTTGAGTCCGGCCCCGACTTTTACACCAAGTGCGAGAGAAATAACGATAGTGGATCGAAAACGACCAGATCAAAAATGCCGCTTGAGAGTGCCCGAGCTGTAATAAGCTGTGGTAATAACCTTAAAATCTTAGATATGAAAACAGTCGAATATGACAAAGAACAATTTTTTAAATACACCCGTATGATCCCAGATACATGATTTGCATGGATTTGCACACCTTGTGACAATAGTGGGTCCTTTGATTCGCAAAAACTCGAACAAAAATCCAATATCACAACAAACGCACGTGTGTACGATGGGCGTATCGATTTCTTGTGACTGCGCATTTCGCGTTTGGATTTAGGCGTAAGAATAAAGTTGAAAGTTAACCAACTTTCAAGGTTATTGCTTATGCTTAAAGTTACTACTAAAATTAAATCCAATGCGTAAACGCTAGCATTGATTTAACAGTATTTTAACTTTTACTCTTATTACTATTCTCAAGTCTAATTACTAAAACAGCTGCATAAACCCACCTTTAATTTACTAAAATAGTGTACCTGTATTCAAAATTGCTTCCTCTTTCCATAAATGTAAAAATATACAGGGGGTTCCATTTAAAAAAACAAAGTTACGGTCATTTCCGGCTAAACCGGAAGTAAATCAAAAGTGCACATATGTTCAGAAAATCCGGCTTTTGCACATATCACGTTTAAAATTTCGATTGTCTAAAGTTAAAACTAAAGAAAAAAAAGGGATGAGCCTGATTTCAGTTACACCCGGTATATGACAAATAAAGATATTGCAAAAATTTGTACATTGTTATTTTAAATGACTCTAGATGCATTTTCTACAATTTGTTTAGTGTGTAATGCACTCACCTGAAATCCGGGGAATGTCACATTAAAATTGGCATTTTTTGGATCAGCGAAGGTTTGGTTATAACAATGATACGAAAACGCATTAGGAGCATACAATTCGCTCACAGTAATGTTAATACTCTCTGTGCCATCCCTCAAAGTTACGTTATTCAACAACCAATATCCAGATGGTTCAAATGATATCATGAGACTAAAATTGCATTTTTTTATTTAATATAATTATAACACAATACTGTAACATACCTGATATTAATTTTATCCTGTGTTAAATCGGCAGTCACACTTGTGTTATCATAGATGTTTGTCGTCAATTGAAGTTTATCAAGACGGACCCTAAAATAAAGTGAATCCATTATTTAATAATATAAATCAACTCGAATGAGATATATTACGTAGTTCCGTTGTTGTAAAAAGTGGCAAAGTCCTTTAGATAAAGCAACATGTTCGTTGTCGAATAAACATGTCCAGTCGAATTTTCATCGGCTTTAGCTACAGCTTCTCGCACACGTCTATGACTACGTACTTCTTCAGGAATCACCTAAATGCAAAAAAAAACAAAAATACATTAAACCACATAATTCAAACTCAAAATTCCACAAAAATGTTTGATATTGCTGTCACGATATTTTATATTTTATAAAATACCTGATCAGAACAGTTTTTTTAAACCCCTAAAATACATAACCAATACTAAATTTGCTTAAAGTCCTAGTTTTAAAAGAGATTATTTTGTAATAAATAATGTTGAAACCTTACCCAAGATGAGTGATGGCCAGTGTACAAAGCCAAAACATGTTTGTTACCACTTATAACTTTGTTATAAATGGATGTAATAATTTTATCTGCAAATAAATAAGAATTTAATCCCATGTTTACATTGGATATTGATGTAACGTACCATGACGATGGAGCATTTCAAACCTATCTTCGTTTTCTTTTGCATCGTTTAAATCGACTATTAAAATTTGACTGTCAAATAAATCAGGTTCAAACTGGTCTAGGGCTGATTTTAAAGATACTTCAGTGATTGTTTTATCAGGTAGATGTTTAAGGGCATTGATAGGATTTGCAACAAATGGGAAATAACTGACTTTACTAGATTTCTTTAAAGCTGATAGCTGTGTGAATGGGTTCTTTCGTGAAATGCCATGCAGACTAAAATCTTCTGGACTCAACTAGAAGGATAAACTAAAACTTGAACAACTGGCGAATAACATAAAATTTTAATCTTACATTTTGTTCTGCGAATACTACCACCAACTTATCTTTGGACACCTGTTCGAGCAGTAAATCACCAAACGATTCTTCACTTATCCTACTTAAGGCTGGCAAAACCTCCGAACCACTAAAATAATTAATGAAATAAGTTAATATTTGTGAACAATTTTTAATGCTGGATTAATTGAGATTCCGTCATAAAACACCTTCCCCAAAAATTGATAACACAAGTGGGCTAATGCGAATTTACACAGAAAAGTGTATCTAATATTAGGTGTGGCAAAAACATAAAATTTTGAAATACAAGTAATACTTACGTCGTTGTATCCCACATGTACACAGGAACATATTCCGCGGAAACTATAGTAACAAAATATAACAAAGCCGATATGATATAAAACAATAAATTTGAACTATTTGACTTCATTTTCGTTTAGGCTGCCGTTTTGCAGTAATCACAAGAACTGGCTAGCCGATCACGTGAAAATATGAGGGCAGTATGTACTTGACAGTCATACGGTTCGCAAAACGTCATTTAGAATTACCAAACTGTCATCTATACTCTAACCTACAATTTAACATATAGCGAAATCTATATAACCGACCTAAAAAAAGCAGAACGCTGTTATTCATCTGTTTTAATTCCTTATAATGCGGCACTCATCATGGTAGATGTCACTAGCAGTAGCTTTATGAGAAATTCAAAAATATCAAATTTACAAATATAATTTGTCCCTCTTTTCAACAAACCATTGGCATTGGCTTTTTTTATCTTTTATTATTATTTGTAGCAAAGTTTCGTAGAAATACCTTAAGCTACACTTATTTTATACATGCATTTTGAAGCTGCTCTAAACTTTCTTACTTTAAAAAGGCAAAATCTACAAACAAATTACAAATTCGTTAATTTTTGGAAATCTGCTTTTCAACGAACTCAGAAACAATATAATATAACTATTTTCAACAAAACGATACTAAAATAATGATACTTTTTTATTCTCCATATCTAAAAGTAATATCCCCAAGTATAAATCTAATGAGAATATTTATTTCTCCCTCAAAATATCAAAAGATTGCATTACAAGCAGTATTTTATGAGACAAAAAATTGTCATAAATTTTTTTAGAATAAATGTTTGTTGTTTATAACGAAATTATACAAAATTTCAAACTTTCATTATAAAAACGTTACAGTCTAAGAACTGAATCAGTTTTTCAGTTTTTTACAGTTTGCATTTTATTCGCCATAATCAAATTCAGAAACTTTGCAAATTTAAAACTTATGATAAACACGATTTCCCCATGTTGCAACTAGAATTTCAACCAGTCTCATCAATAATTCATAAAAACAGTTTTCGACATTAGTATTTTCGTGTATTTGAATATATCTACAGAAAATGTACACATGATTATAATACAATTTGAAATTACAATAAATATTATAAACATACAATTATTTATACAGTTAATAATAAAACAATATAAACAGTTTTCAACATCAAATAAAATTAATATAATAATTCATTTAAAAAGTATACATGTCTTAGACGTTGGCAAATGATTAAATTTAGGAACACGCCAGTTGTATAGCACTATTTGATTTGAATAAAAAGGTTTTACATGTACTGTTCGATATATAAACGGCTAAACTACGACAAAATCGTGCGCGGTAAGTACGGTGCATGAAATATTTTAAGTTTTATTCAAGGTAAAGGGATCGCGGAACTTCTTTCCAAGTTCCAATCACATTACATGAAAATGCGACGTAAGTCCGACGGCGATGTAATCATACTGCACTGCGGGCAAACCTTTTTGCTGCCCTGGAAATAAAATGCTGGATAAAAACATGCTTCTTATACGGTGGTACATACATAAGAACATATGGAAAAACATTATTTATACAGGGTGATTGAAATTCGAGTTTAAGCATGGGGATCTTGCTTATTATAGTAGCTAGAGTATAGGTTTACATTTGGCAAAGTTGCTAAATTCGATGCTCATTGATAATCCAAAGAGAAATTGAAAATATCTCAAACGGTATCGGAGAAAATAAGAAAAAACAAGAAAATACGATTTTTTAAAATAGTCTATAACTCGTTTGGAGTTTTAAATATTTTAAATGTGTGAAAACATTGCCCAAGCAACTTTTTAAGCCGAATCGGATGGTGGTCACACATTTTTCCTAGATTGATTCGTTTTTGTTTTATGACAACCAATTTAGTTTTTTCTTATGGGCGCAATTTTTGCTATTTACAAAATTAAATAGCATTTATTTTTCTGAATCCATTAATGTATCACACATGGTATTTTACTTCTTTAATCATTGTAAAATTTAAAGAAATGCGTTTTAAACAACAACCACGATAAATCAGGTAGGCCGGTCATAGTACCTACTTTATGTTATTTCCATGACAACCAATTAAGAAACTAAAAGTTTTGGAAACCTATTATTTGTCAGATTAATACATTTGTAAAAATAAACTTTAATAACAAAGAAAAACGCGATATTCTGCAAATTTTTTATTCATTGAAAAAAATTCTATACAGGGTGTCCCAGATTACATTTCCAGCATGGGGATCTCGCTTATTATAAGAGATACAGGTTTGTTTAAATGAGATGAATTATTCCTTGGTATGAGAGGAGCCACAATCAATTTTTAAAAATACAAAATTCCTCGTGCTTCAGATGTTATAGCAGAAAATATGAAAATGCACAATTTCTTTTTTCTCTCATAACTTTTTTGTCTTAATCATTAGAACAATTTTATTTGTACTTTCTTCAGGCACTTTTTGATGGAGAATTTGAATGTTATTTTAGATTATTTTTAACACCTACCATTTTCGAGATATTACCCCTTACTTCATTTTTTCTCATGGGCCGCAAAGTTGGCTATGGAATAGTTGAATGTGCTTTTTTTTCCTCTTTAAAATGAGATATTACTTGCTACGTTTATTTTTATAAATAAGTCACAAAATCAAGAAAAATCATATTACCCATCACTTATCAAGCTATCTATAATAATAAAAACAAAAAACAACTAATTATGTGTCAAATGACAGTTACCATTTGTCTGCGGTTTCATTTATTAGAATTTTATAGTATTGTTGTGTAATTCGATAGTCTTTGCAGCAAATTTGTTATCATATAATTATGGGCACATTTACAACTAATTAAAAATTTTATATGTTGAAAATGTTGAATTGCCACACTGTTTACAATAGAAACTGTGTAAAATAAATAATTCTAATTAATTATTGATTTGTTTTGGATTTTTGGTTGGTTTGTCGAAAACACCATATACCTACTTTTAAATTGATTTCCAAATTTTTGTAATTACGCATCCTTCGTTGCCTTTTCTCGGGATATAGCTCTAATTATATTCGCTCAGCTTCTTCACAGTTTTTATGGCAAAGAATGTAGTATCTCATCAACATGTCAAATCGCTATTTTTAAATGTTGCCATCATTATAACAATTACTACAAAGACTATCGAATTACATAACAATAATGTGAAATTCTAATAAATGATAGCGCAAACAAACGGTAACTGTCGTTTGACATTTAATTAGTTGTTTTTTGTTTTTATTTTCATAGATAACTTGATAAGTATTGGGTAAAATGCGATTTTTCTTGATTTTGTGACTTATTTATAAAAATAAATGTAGCAAGTAATATCTCATTTTAAAGAGGAAAAAAAAGCACATTCAACTATTTCATAGCCAACTTCGCGGCTCATACGAAAAAATGATGTTAGGGGTAATATCTCAAAAATGGTAGGTGTTAAAAATAATCTAAAATAACAGTTACATTCTCCATTAAAAAGTGCCTTAAGAAAGTACAAATAAAATTGTTCTAACGGTTAAGACAAAAAAGTTATGAGAGAAAAAATAAATTTGACATTTTCATATTATTTGCTATAACATCTGAAGGACGAGGAATTTTGTACTTTTAAAAATGGATTATGGCTCCTCTCATACTAAGGAATAATTCATCTAATTTAAACAAACCTGTATCTTTTATGATAAGCGAGATCCCCATGCTGGAAATGTAATCTGGGACACCCTGTATTGTCAAGTCAAAGATATGCAGAAACATATCCAAAAAGAAGACAACCCTCGCACACATATTTTTGTTCGTTGGACGGAAACTTAGGTAAATATGGGGTTTTTGACAAACTTAGAGAAAGTTTCAGATGACCATAAAAAAAAAACATTTTTAGCACAAACATATCCGGAAAAAACACTATTTTTCTACGTTAAACAGAAACTTAAGTAAATTTGTATGTATGTATGTGATAAAGTAGAACAAAACTTAAAAGAATGATATAAAAAATTCGCAGCATATCGTTTTTTTTTTCACAGAAACTGTGAGAGAAGTAAAACTTGGTGTTACTGACAAATTTCTGACTATTAAACAAGAATTTCATATATTTTAACCAACGAGTACCTATAAGAACAAGAAATTAAGAGGTAAATTTTTATTTTCTCGAGAAATTAAAACTTTTAATACTATCTCTACAATGAAGAACGGGTTGCATGGTTTTTAAAAGATCAAAAATCGAATTAAATTATCCTAAAAGTGAAAAACGGCCAAGGTAATGTTTAAAACCTCAATTAACGTAATTTGAGATGCTGCCCAACTTTATCGATATTACCGAATCTCTGACTCTAATAATAACAAAGTTGCCCATGTAAATACTGTATTCCTGTATATGTATTTTAAAAAAATAACTGCTTTGAATTTTAAATGCTTTGCTGAATTTTTAGTTCCTTACGTGTAAAAATTTCTAATATTTGAGAAAAAAAAATCCGCTGCTCAAAAGTGTAAAAATATTATATTGCGTGCAAACATGACAAAACGTACCTTATTATTGTATCAATAACTAAGTTCAGAAAAAAAAATAGGTAATGAAATAGGTATTTCATATTTGTAATTCTTTAGGCTCTACTGGTTTCACATCTGTTTAATCTTGATGGATAAGTACTCCACAACAAACTGATCTAATACGGCTCAACAAAACGATATCGTTCAATTAAAGTAAACAGATTTCGCGGTGGACACATGTGGATTACACAACAATTCGGTAGATAGCGGTTTAAATGCTGTGTTTGAATCAGGTTTAGATTAATAGCAGCTTTAAATGTATCACGAAAAATAAAAATTGCTTCAGTGACAAGCACAACGTTGCGCTCTTGTGCAAAAATCGATAAACAACAATCAATATCTAAAATCTATCAACCTGTGAATTTTCAACATTTTTATGTACTTAAATGTACAAAAATTGATGGTATAAACCAGTGGTCTCCAAAGTGGGATGCGCGAGATAATTTCTGGGGTGCGCGAGATATTTTGTAATAAATTAATATTTCTCTTTACACGGTATAATTTAATTTCGTAGAAGAAGGTTTGTGATTGTTTATTCTGTGGTGCGCGCTGATTCTATGACATTAAATTAAGGGTGCGCGACCAAAAAAGTTTGGAGACCGCTTGTATAAGCTGCAAGAATTTAACTAAGGTGTCTTTGCAACGGCGACAATACTGAGTTTCAAGAAACCTCAGAAGACTCGAAAAAGACTTTTAAAAAGTAAATTTTCCAAAAATAAATAGGTACAGTTAAAACGTGGGTAACTTTGCACCGCTTAGGATACTATTTTCAATCTCTTACTTGGTGTACTTAGCCAACATTTTGGGGTGAATTTTATTTTAAATTTCGTGGTAATTTAGCAAATTGTCGCTTTTTGCCAATTGGACAAATTTGTGGCGTGTTAATTTTTAAAAGAATTACACCAAACATGAGATAAATTGCAAATGACAAAGAACGCGAACATATTCTATAAAAATTAGTTGCAAAACGTCACTGAATTAAAGATCTTGGTCTATGTTATCTAATAAATTAAACAATTTATCTAAGTCTTCTATGGAAATGTGTTTTGTTAAATGCTTTGAATCTAAAATACGGTGAATTCGACACGATTATGTGTAGAGACTTACTAAATCCAGATGCAATTTTTCTATAGAAACTATCGAACTTTACTTAATCAAAATATCTGTTCCAAAACGGTTAAATTTGATTCACAATGGTATTTAATTTTTCTTTAGACTAAATTACACCACTTTATGAATGAACCTATACAGTCTTAATGCCGGGTCAAATTGGTGTTAAAATTGAATTACATCTGCTTAAATGGTAACTGGTACAACATTGTCCCAGCACTAAATACAAGGGCGGGCCAGCTGATTTTTAAAAATAAAAATCATGATTTAAATCAAACTTTATTTATTTTTACGATTCAACGTCACACGTCACATAAATTAAATGCACGTTTTACTTCCACCCGCTGAAACAACCGCCGGAAATATTGCCTATTGGCTTCTTATAGGTCAGGGAGAAATAAAGTCTTAACAAGAATTTTTTTAGAGACGCATTCCGGTAGATTTACTTTGTAAATATTCACAATAATAATTAATTTTAGAGTCAAAAGATCTCCAGCCTCATTCAAAAGGTCTGCAACAATTGAAAAAAAAATTTATTATCGATTTCTCAAATAATCCATTCCTGATAAAGGTGATGCATGACCTAAAACTAGTTTTAAGATGGAAAAAAAATGCATATGACTTTTTAGGTATTTTAAACATATTTCCAAAAGTAAAATGCCCTTATTTGATAGAACTTACAAAAAAATCATGGGAAGAAATTTTTGTCAACATTCAAAAAGTTTGCAACTAATAGATAAACTTTTTAATTTTCGATTAATCGAACAAAAGTTTTTGCATGGTCTAAGACTTATTTTAAGTTTAATTTTTTTTTATAAAAGTTCATACAAAAATTCGCAAGATTAAAGTGTTCTTATTTAAGGAGTTAAAAAAAAAATCAAGGGAACACGATAGTTTATTTAATATTTCAAATTTTTTTACAATTTTAAAAATAAGGGCACTTTACTCTTTTCGAACATTTCTAAAATCGTTTAAATCTAGTGTTACATGAATTTATATTAACTTTTTTTAACGTAAAATTAGTTTTAGATCACGCACCAACTTTTCTTAAGAATAAAATTATTTAAGAAAGCAATAATAAAAAGTTTTTTAAATTTTTGCAGCCTTTTTAATGTTAAAATTACTATAAAAATAAAAATTGAAATTTTAACGACAAATTTCATCTTTGGTCGTATTTTTGTAATCTAAACAATCTTTCTCTATAAAGTTTTTTTTTTGTAACTCTTTAAATAAAGCTCTTGGAATATTTCTGAAATTGCTAAAATCTAGTGTCGTATGAATTTTTATGATTTTGTTTTCATCTTAAAATTAATTTTAGGTCATCCACCAACTTTTATCAAGAACAAACTTTCTGAGAAATTTTTAATAAAAAAACTTTTTCATTTGTTGATCCTTTTTGAATGAAGCTGTATGGAAGATATAATGTAGGGCGAATAATCAATAAATTAATTGTAAATAGGAAAAATAGACAAGTTTCTTAAAAAAAAAAAAAAAAAAAAAAAAAAAAAAAACATCAAAAATTCGTGATTTTTTTGATTTTTCTAATGAAAATTAAATTTGCCCAACCGTACTAAATACGCAAACGACTTCTATCAAAAATCCTGTTAAAATTAATCTTACACTTGACTTTCATTAATATAACGCAAAGTGTGCAACTATGGTAATCAATAAAAGGCAAAATAATTGTGTTTGTAATACAATCTTGGTTTCCGGGTTTGGAACCGCGTCTTCTATATTTAGAAGCAGGCCCGGACTGGCCATCTGGCAGTTCGGGCAAATGCCCGAAGAGCCGGTGCCCGAATGGGCCGGTCTAAACTACGGGATTAATAAGTTCGGCGCTGAAGTATAAAAAGCGCAAAAATTATGATAATTATAACATTTGCCCGTTTAATACGGGCCGTATTCAATCTTAATATTTTTCTGGGGCTCCACAATACGCAATAGCGTCGTATGTTTGATCGCGCCCCTCGTGCTTCAGAAATAGTCCCGATGTTATCCGAACCCTGAAACCTATAGCTATAGATGGCGTGTGTATGTGTAAGTAGTAGTTTCATAATCTGCTTATTTTATAAAACACATTGTTTAACAAATAGATTCGTAATAAATATATTGATGCGAGTTTATTAAGTCTGTGTAAGTATTTACCATATAAAGCTTTTAGTGGGTAGTAAGAGTTGATGCATGCTCTAAAACTAATTTTAAGCTGGAAAAATATCAAGAAAAATTCATGACACTAGATGACAAATGCGGCCCGCGAACCCTAAAAATACGGCCCGCGCGATGTCAGACAATCCGCCATCTTGAATTCATACCAGATAATTTGCTTTTCACAAAAAAATTATATATATCTACATGTTTTGACATTTCGAATTTTTGTTGGTTTTCCACAAATCAAATTCTCAAAAACACTTTTTTTTTGGCCCGCCAAATATTCGAAGTTTACAATTTGTCCCGCCTGGTCAAAACTTTGGGAACCCCTGCACTAGATTTTAGCGATTTTAGAAATATTCGCAAGAGTAAAGTGCCTGTATTATAGGTTTTCAAAAAAGTTTTTTTGGAACTTTATTAGAATTCTTAAAATACTAGCACTTTACTCTTGCAGAATATTTCTAAAATCGTTAAAATCTAATGTTATATCAATTTCTATTGAATTTTTTTGAAACTTAAAATTAGTTTTAGACCATGCACCAACTTTTCCTAGGAATAAAATTTTTTGAGAGACCGATAATAAAAAGCTTTTCCATTTGTTGCAGTTTTTTTAATGTTAAAATTACTTCAAAAATAAAAATTGGAATTTTAACGTTAAATTTTACATTTGGTTTTATTTTTAATTCTAAATAATCTTTCCTCATGAGGTTTTTTTGTACCTCTTCAATAAGGGCACATTACTCTTGTGATTGTGAATATATCTGAAATAGGTAAAATTTAGTGTTGTATGAATTTTTATAAAAAATTTTAATCTTAAAATTAGTTTGAGGTAATGCACCAACTTTTATAAAGAACTAAAAAAGTTTACAATAAAATTCATAATAAACAATTATTCCATTTTTTGCATACTTTTTTAATGACGCTGTTTAGAGAATATAATGTAACGTGAAAAATGAATAAATTAGTTGTGAAAAGGAAAAATAATAGTCAAGTTTAAAAAAAATAAAACATCAAAAGTTCTTGATTTTTTAAATTTAAATAAATGATTGTTGATTTTTTAAATAAAAATCAAATTTTGACCAACCCTGGCTGTGGGCCTCTATAATCTGAATGCCCGGGCCGGTTTTTGTTCCCAGTCCGTCACTGTTTAGAAGTAGTTGACGTTTCGACCATTGTGTCTTGGTCTTTTTCCAGTCGTTTTGAAAAAGACCAAGACACAATGGTCGAAACGTCAACTACTTCTAAATATAGAAGACGCGGTTCCAAACCCGGAAACCAAGATTGTATTATGGATAACGGCCGCGAAAGCCTCAAGAATAAAATTGTGTTTGCTCTATATTGTTGTTATTGGTATTTAAAGTACCTAATAATATCTACAATTTTTACGCATACAATTCTTTGTAATTAACAATAACTTTAATAAACCACCAAATGATTTTCGCAATAAGTTCGCCTGAAAAGATTATTATTAAAAATTGTAAAAGTAATTCACTGAATTTTTTAATAATTGACGAAGACCTAAACTAATGTATTACTCCTATTATTTACTTAACTATTGTGAGTTAAATCATGTATTTATAAATTATTGTTGTTCAAAATCCCAAATTTATGCACACCAAAATCAGTACCATTTTAAAATCTCGGGGTAAAATTTTAACTTTTTTGATAGAGGCATATGTTATCAGTCTTCCAAATAGTGTTTGATAGTTTGCGCGCATCTCCAAGAAGGGCAGCATGCGGTCGACGGGCTACAGGTTAGCGTTGACTTAAGTTGAAACGTTAACACATCACACTATACTAAACATTATTTATGAAAAATAAAACCAACTACTTACCAAAGTATGCAGCCAGCATTCTTCACAATGCACGTGCCAACAAATTGTTGATATAACTGGCTTTTTGTAATGTTCCTGAAATATAACACATGTAGAATATTTTACAACATTTTAGTGTTTATACAGGGTGCCCATTTTTGTAACCTGTTGTATGGGTAATTAATATAAAATATAATATAATAAAAATAAATATACAAAAACGTTTAAATTAGCGAATTTGTGCAGAATTTAAAGAAAAATCTGATCTACAAGCGTAGTAACAGAGAAGCATGTCGTTTTTTCTTCACTGAAAAACATTGGTTTTGAAATTTACAATAAATTCAATCAAAAATTTAGATCAACACGAGACAGCTTAATACGTATAACAAACAATAAATTTTATTTGACAAACTCTGAGGTTTTGTTTATAAAATTTGTAACTGGCTAATAACTGCTACACTAACAATTAGAGACAACTCTTAAATGTTACATTAAAAAAAAAGACATCAACACGGGATAACTCCCATCTATTAGTAGGCAGTGAACAAGTAAAATGATTTTTGATTATTTAAAAAAAAAACTACAAGAGAAAAGTATAATAAACCTTATATCATTTAAACGAGAAAAAACCTTTTTAATTAAGACCAGAGCCAACTATGACTTCCATTTTAAAAAATGGACGTTTGTGTTATAACTCTGAAATCGAGAGTGCCATGAAAATGTCGTTAAAATATTTAAAATCTTCGTAAAAATATCTATAAAAGCCAATTTTTATTGTTGTTCTAGCTCACATGCTTACGGAATTATTCAAGTTTAAATAAATCGACCTTTTTCAGTTTTTTCAAAATATTTCAAAAAGTTGACGTAGGTACAATTTTAAAATGACATCAGATTTCCCTTTACATTCTGCACAAATTTGCTAATTTAAATGTTTCTGTATCTTTAATATTAACGGAGTTACCCATACAACATTTTAAATTACAAAAATTACGGGAAAAAAACGTTTATCAAGTCGAAAAAATAATAAATAACACGTAAGCAAGACAAAAGCTCGATAATTAGAAAAACCTCTTTCCAAAGACAATTTTAATGTTTCGTTTATTGGAACATGAATACTAGGTAATCCTAAAAATAATGGCTTTTACGACAAAATAAATTAAACAGTTATTATTTTATAGTAATGCATTTTTTCCACCTTACTCGACAACTTTTCTCAATTTTTGTTAAATTTTTTCTTGCCTAAAGAATTCTTTCATGCCTTTTTTAGACGTCTTGACGAATGTGTAGTAAGTAAACAATTGTAATTAAGTAAACTTCGTTGTAACAACATGATAATCAAACATCTAATAAACAGTGGCTAATGCTTTAGTTTGTTTGTGTCAAATTTTAAAAAGAAAAATACTGTATTTTGTGCAAAATAGAATGACCCCCGCTGTGCGTTAACAACTTATAAAAGCTATTCTAAATATGATAAAGAATTTTTAATTCGATAATTTGCTGAAGGTACACGAAAAACTACATAAAAAGACATTGTACGTCAAGTTTTATTACCTAAGAGACTTTTGTAATGCACTTCTCTGTATAGAAACTAAATGATTTTGAGACACTTACCAAACATATTAAACATTTGTAGTCTTCAGCCGCCGTACTAGTAGCAGTGTCTCCTGATCCTTCAGTTTCCAGCTGTCTTATTCGATTTTTTAATTCTTCGATCATTTGAGCTCGACTGCTTGGTTCGGCGTCCGATGTAGTAACATTACTATCACACTGTTGTCCACTTTCTAATTTAATTTCTACGTCTACGCTTGAATTGACAGTTGCAACTTGAGACTGGACGCCTTCTTTGTCTTTCTGCTTATCTTCGACGGCTTTGATGGCTACACTGGTGTCAGTATAACGTGGTGCTCCAAAACTAGATTCTACTTGATCATCTTCATCCACTACTAAATCATCGCTTTCTGCATCTACTTCTATACTCATTCTTCCTGTACTATTCGGTGTCATATCCGCTATAAAAAAAAAAGATAAGAATCGTTATTTTTATTAATCAAACTATATTCACCACTAAATTTGCTAGCATTTAATCTCCTTTTCTGAGAATCAAACCATTCTTCTAATTCCGAGTCACCTTCTACATCAACAGTTTCATCTTCATCACTAAACGAATTCTGTAACATGATTCTATTAATGTAAATTCTTAGAAAAAAGTTGTCGTCATACCTTTCTAGAGCACTGGCCGTTATGTATATTCATGTCTTCAGAAGACTTATGAAGATGGCTTATGCATAGAGGACAAGTTTCATCAGCTTTTCTTTTTCTTATTTTTGTCCGTAAACGACCTTGCCTATTTATTTTTATTCGTTGAAATGTCTGGAAATACAAGACGGTATAAATTTCCCATAAGAACTAAACGTTAAACGTTTTACCTCCCAGCGGCCTTCGGAGCCACTATCACCAGGAAGAGCGGGAGGTTTACATGTTTCCGGACGTCGTTTCCTAGCTGTAGTGTTCCCAATTTCGCTAAGTTTATACAATCTTTCTATTTCATGCATGAAATGTGCCTGAAGATCTGCTGGAGAGACAGAAATTCCACATACTGGACAACTGGAAGGGTCTAGTTTTTTCTTAAGTGGAATATCTATAAATAAAAACCAACAGATGTAACACACGCCTTAATCGACATTACATACAAATATGGCCACTGTTTTCAAAATATAACAATACATATCTTAAAAACCCTTAAAACTGGAACGAGAAATAAAACAGAAAATAGTTATCTTTATATCATTATTGCATTATTTATACTACTCTACATAAACCAGTGTTCTCCCCAGAATTTATTTTTTGCCGGGCGGACGCAAAAGGTTGCCGGGCGCCCCCCCCCCCCCCCCCCAATGAATTTTCGGTCTTATTATTTTATAATTACATATAATTTTGTATTATTAGTTTTTAAATTTACACAAATATTTTGTTCCAAACAAAATTATTTATTTGTAATAAATATCGCATTTTAAACAATAATATAATACAATTTAATTTAAGGAATTTTAAGAATTTAAAGAAACTTTGTTTAACTAAATAAAAAACAAACTATTCGCTAAAAGAACCTTCGTCCTCTTCAACTTCCTGGTTTGAAACCAAAGTTGTTTTAGATTGCTTTTCATTGTTTTGAGCACTTTCTTGTTTTTTAAAAAAACTAAATAAATTAGTCTGATTTGACTTTAAAGTTATTATTCATGTCTGAAGTATAAAATAAAATTAATAATTAACAGTGTGGTATCTTTATATGTTCAAAACTTATTGATTTAATGGAAATATGACATAATTTTTTTGATTGGAGTTAAAAAAAATTAAAATTTCTGACTGTTTTGCTACACCATTAAAATACGGATTTTAGATAAAATTGCACCTCACTGTTATTGATTGTCGCAGCGATTCGCAGCGATTCGCAATGATGAGCACTGCACTTTATAATGAGGGTACAAATATATAAAAATGACCAAACGTCTCGATTTTGGCAGAAGAGTAGCTAGTAATCCGTTCGCTATTTTGTGATAATCACTGTTGCTGCTGTTTGGTATGCGACTTAGCACGAACGATAACACCAATGTCGAGTCGACTCGCGCCGACTCGACTCTAGATGTCTCCGTTGTTTTACGGTCTTTGTCTCTTCTCGTACGTGTACTAGTTAAACGAAGATATCAGTTTTAGGTTTTATTTACCTTTTTAACTTGTTCTGTGATTTTATTTTGGCATCTATCAGTTTTAACGTTTTATATCTAAGATTTTTTAGATATTAGATTTTATATACGCACTTATTACGAAATTTATCAGCCGGGCGGTTAGAAAAAACAGCCGGGCGGCCCGCCCGGAAGAAAGGGCCTGGGGAGAAATAAACAAGTTTGTTATATTTTTGACCACAAACCTTTCCATAATCCTAAACCATTATCTTGTTATACCAGGCATTTTTTTAAAAGTTCAAAATTCCATAAGACGTACAGGGTGGTCCAAATTCGATACGATTATATAGGTATCTCGCTTAATATTCGAGATAGAGAAACGGTTAAATTACCAAAAATTTGCAGTTTTTTGAGTTATTGAAAAATAAAAGTTTTTTTCTGTCATATTTATGTGTCAGATCTCCGTTATTGTTGTAAATCTGGAAAAAATTATGAAGAACATTTTTAGATATTTTTATATAAAATTCGATGATACTAAAAAAAAAGTTCTCGCGCTCGCCGTTAAAAAGTTATGACAAAAAATTACTTTTGTTTTAAATGGAAGCTACAGTTAGCTATGGCTTATTTAAATTCATTATTTTATTCTTATTCCAAATACTTATATAAAAATTGATGTAGTTATTTTCAATAATACGCAGGTTACGAAGGTTTTTTAGTTGTTTTTTTTTGTAAAAAAGAACATAGGCTGTGAAAACATAAAAAAAAACAAGTTGTAAAATCTTTTAACTCATGTGGTACCAGTTACAAAGATTTTTTAATTTGTTGTTGTGATAAACATTATAAATATTTGAACATAAGATAAACCACAATTTAGTATAATACATAACTGCTAATTCCGACTATATTGCTGTTTATATATTCATAATGTTTATCTTAACAAATTAAAAAACCTTCGTAACTTGTACCAAATAAGTTTTAAAAGGTTTTACAACTTGTTTTTTTTTTCACAGCCTACTGTTTTTCTTTAAAAAAAAAAACTAAAAAATCTTCGTAACTTGCGTATTATTAAAAATAACAACATCAACCATTATACAGGGTGCGCCATTAGTGCGATAAAGTCCCTTATTGCCCTTAATGTCAACTTAATAAAAAAAAGTTTTTATTGAAACTTATAGTATTTCTACACGTGCATGTTTTAAAATTAGTTTCAAGTATACAGGGTGTTTCATAAAAGTGGGGCGTCACTAAAGGTATTTTTTTTAAATTGAACACCCAGTATATTTTTGCATAATCGAATTCAGCAAGAAAATCTCCATATGACAGTATTTTGTTTTTTTCATTTTTTTGCGACGTTGCCAATTTATCTTAAAAAATCTTTGAATTTCCAGAAAAACAGGGTACAATACTTGTCAAGAGCACAACGTTATGAATAATAATTGGCAAATGAAATTTTGCACGTATAAAGTCAAAAGGTGTAGTCATAGTCTAAATACATCAAAATTAATTTATATTATACAGGGTGTTTCTTATAGATGTGCCAACTTCCCAATTTTCAAACATCAATAACTTTATTTTTTCAAATGGAACACCCTGTATATTATTACGTCATTTTGTTGCATTTTAGTTTTTCTTCAACTTTTCTTTTTACTTACCTATACCTAAAACGAATATTTTCTGAGATATTTACATTTTACTTATTCTTATAAGCGTTGTGTAGGAATTTCCTAGTTTTCTCGGAGTAGGCCCCGACTTTGACAATAGAAACAATAATTTCTGTAGTAACAAATGTCAGAGTAAATTGCTGTCAATTGTTAAAACATAAATAAATGAGTATAACATATGCAATATGAATTTCCCAAAAAAAGAATTGATTGATACGATCTATGTTGAGGGTGGCGTATTTTCGATGCCCATACAGGGGGGGTATCTCGGTAATTATCAGAGATTTAAAAAAACTAAGTACGTAGTCTCGGTTTCTTTTTTCGAGAGGAATTTATTGTCGTAAACAGATTTTTGATATATTTTTTAATTTTTGAAATATAGTTTTTTTTTAATCTCTGAAAATTACCGAGATACCCCCCCCTGTATGGGCATCGAAAATACGCCACCCTGAACATAGACCGTATCAATCAATTCTTTTTTTGGGAAATTCATATTGTTATACTCATTTATTTATGTTTTAACAATTGACAGCAATTTACTCTGACATTTGTTACTACAGAAATTATTGTTTCTATTGTCAAAGTCGGGGCCTACTCCGAGAAAACTAGGAAATCCCTACACAACGCTTATAAGAATAAGTAAAATGTAAATATCTCAGAAAATATTCGTTTTAGGTATAGGTAAGTATTAAGAAAAGTTGAAGAAAAACAAAAATGCAACAAAATGACGTAATAATATACAGGGTGTTCCATTTGAAAAAATAAAGTTATTGATGTTTGAAAATTGGGAAGTTGGCACATCTATAAGAAACACCCTGTATAATATAAATTAATTTTGATGTATTTAGACTATGACTACACCTTTTGACTTTGTATGTGCAAAATATCATTTGCCAATTATTATTCATAACGTTGTGCTCTTGACAAGTATTGTACCCTGTTTTTCTGGAAATTCAAAGATTTTTTAAGATAAATTGGCAACGTCGCAAAAAAATGAAAAAACAAAATACTGTCATATGGAGATTTTCTTGCTGAATTCGATTATGCAAAAATATACTGGGTGTTCAATTTAAAAAAAATACCTTTAGTGACGCCCCACTTTTATGAAACACCCTGTATACTTGAAACTAATTTTAAAACATGCACGTGTAGAAATACTATAAGTTTCATTAAAAACTTTTTTTTATTAAGTCGACATTAAGGGCAATAATGGACTTCATCGCACTAATGGCGCACCCTGTATATTTTGGGCGAGAAAAAATTAAGGAATTTAAATAGGCCATAGCCAACTATAGCTTTGCAAAAAGGTATGCTTGTGTCATAACTTTTTAACAGCGAGCGTAAATTTTTTTCTTGTATCATCGAATATTACATAAAAATATCTAAAAATTATATTCATATTGTTTCCGATATTTACAATAATAAAGGAGATATGACACATTATAAATATGACAAAAAAAAAACTTTTTTTCTAATAACTCAAAAACCGAAAATGATAGAATATTTTCAAAAAAGGTTCTGAGGTTGTCTTAAAAAACTGCACATTTTTGGTAATTAACCTTTTCTCTATTTTGAATATTAAGCGAGATACCCATTATAATCCCAAAGAATTTGGACCTGTACAGTTGAATCTGTGTCTAAACGAACATGATTTTCAACTTAAAGAAAGAACACCCTTTAGTTCTTTATGTATTTATTACAAATATGTTAGCCGTTTATTTTGAAAGTGGGGCAAGTCCTTTATTGAAAAAATGACTGCAATTGTTGGAACTTAATATGATATTTTTATCTGTAAACAATCCAGAGTCTAAATAATTCTAAATCCCTAAAATTTCGGCAATGGAAGGTCTGATGACATGATATATTTATTACAATTCCTCTTGATCATCATGGACACTTTTAAATGCTAAATGCTAAATAAAACTTGAAATAAAAATATGAAGTTATAAAAATTATTAACGAAAATGTATTACTTATTTTTTGCTACGATATATTTTTCACAGCATTAAAAAACTATTTATTTTTTTATTTACTGCTATTCTTTATCAAATGAATAAATATTTAAATAAATTAGCATAACATTTTGTTGTTATCGTAAAAAATAAGGACGATTCAACTGGTATTAGTTATTTAATTATGGTTTACAAAAATTCATTAATTTTGAAAGTGTGGTAAGGCAATTAGTGTACAACAAAAACTTTATATTCTTCAGCCATCGCTAATAAATACTATTGGTTGATAAATTTACATTGTCTAACCATAAAACGCATAAAAATTGTCTATTAGTGCTTAACAATATTTTTAAATCTATTGAAACGCAAACCTTTAAACATCTCGCAATATCAAAAAATTAAGATGCCCCACTTTCAAAATAAACGACTTTAATTTTAATGTAAACTTTTTTTTACATTTTGTGTACTACATGCCCTTTAAATTCTCAATCAATTTTTTAACACCCTGTATATGCCAACAAATATAAAAGAATGTAAAAATATACCTATCTTTTTTATTAACATCTTATTTTTGCAAATATGTAAATAAAAATTACAATGAAACGTAATAAAAGGAAAATTTTTGGATAAAATCGTAAATTTCCTTTAATATAACTCCTTCCCTGAGTGACTTTAATATAATCTGTTATGTAATGTAACATATGTACCTAATTATTTAACTATCCTACCAGCGTGGCACTAAACTGCACGCTGTAAAGTTTGCCAGAAACATCACCAAGAACAAGCGATTAAAATTATGGAGAAACGAGGTTTGCCCTAAGTTCTGATTTAAATCCAATTGAATAGACTTGGAAGGAGACTTACGGCATATGAATTGTCTACGCAAACTTCTATGAAAGGTGATAAAGGATAACAGGAAAATACATTTCAGCACGATTAAAGAATTGTTTTACAAACTAACCTCCTCTTTTAAAATGTTCATTTCATGTAATAATGTCGATGAAATTAAAAAGAAAAGTGTTTAAATTTACAAGTAACTTTTTCATAAAGAGATGTTAAATGCAACTTCTGTGTAACTGAGAAGTTAAATAATTGTGTTAGGTACGCAGATGTGTTACCGCAACACTTAAAAACCGAAAAGTAGTCAGTCGGGGACCAACCAACTTGTCAATTAAACATTGTTTAATCAATGAATATGAGAACTGTTTATAGATTCGTCAAAGTTCAGCTGGAAGGCTGTACTATTACACAGTAGAAATGTAAGCACATTCTTTAGGCCTAAAAGAATCATATGAAAATATGGAAAGAATCATTAAAAGTGTAAAGTACGAAGAACGCAAGTGCCTACTAAGCAAAGATTTTACGGTTATAGCTTTGTTACTCGGTGTGCAACGAATATTTACAAAATACTGTTGTTTCCGTTCAAAGAAATGAACTCATTCCAGGAAAAACTTATATGAAGTTTAGCCCTTAAATTGACCCATGTATGTTTAACTAAGACTAATGAAAAATTTCGTTAAAACAATGGACAAGGAAGAAGTACTCAAATACGAAATACATCAGGAAAACTTTTCATAATGTTGGTGATGCCAAGTTAAAGAAAGAAATTTTTGTTGGGCCTCAGATCAGAAAACTGTTGGATGATAAAAATTTTGAAGTAATACTTTCTTCAAAAGAACTCGCAGTATGGAAATCTTTTTTATCAGTAGGGAAAGGTTTCGTTGGAAAGCGAAAGGAAGAAAACTACAAGCTTGCAGTGGAAAATGTTTTATAAAATTGCAAGAAATTAGGATGCATAATGTCATTAAGGATCCACTTTCCATTTCCACCTAGACTTCTTTCCACAGAATTTGGGCGACGTAAGTGATGAGCAAGGCGAGAGATTTCGTCAAGACTATGAAAGAACGCAACCAGGGAAAATGGGTGACTATTACAGGTTCTTGCAAAACGAAGAAACAGCGTCGCATAAAAAAAAGAACAAATAAATAAAATGCAACAATTTTTTGGTATTTTCTTATTATTTTTTAAGTAAATTTTAATATAAAATTTTATTAAAAATTATGTTTGTTCTTATTTGCATTTTTATTATATTATTAATTAATCCAGATGTGTATAAGAGTTATAGTTTTAAATATACCTCTAAAAACTACAATAGTAGTAGGTAAAAATTAAGTTTTTTACATGAAAACGAGAAAAAGTAAAAGTTACTGTAACAAAATAACTTAGTGGTAGACTTTTTGGAAGTTATACCTGAAAACAGCGCCCAAAAAAATTGTAAAGAACGCCAAAAATTATACATTTTATTAAAAATAGTACGAAATTGTTGCCTACAGCTGTTTTAACTTAAAGTGGACTGACGCAGAAACCAAAACTAGTCCAAAGTGTTTATTACTGCGCCACCTAAAAACATCCGTCTGTTTCAGCAACGCGATTATAACCTGTGAATTCAGTTTTCTGCGCCCGGCCAGAAAATCCGTTGTTACCGATACATTTTTAGGCTGGAAAATACATCTTTACTGGCCTAGGCCTGAAAGTAACTGGGTTGCTATGGTTATGAATTGTCTTTACCAACCTAGGCCGGAAAGTAGCTGGTTGCAATGGTGATGAGTTGTTTTGTTGATTTGCGCTCTCAAACAAGCGTCATTATACCACCAAGCGAGTTGCACCTGTAGTTTGTTAAGTTATTGTTTGTGATTTTGGTGTCAGTGGCGGACGCAGAAAAAATATTGTACGTAACATACCCATAAAGTGTCTTTACTGGACTAGTATGCTTTCAGGACTCGCCTACGGCCCGTCCTAAAACTGTCTACTCGTCCAGTAAAGTGTAGAAAAAGTTGCTTACAATTTAAAAATAATATTACATAAATTGTCGTTTTCTCTTTTTACAACTCCTTAAATAAGAGCACTTTAATCTTGCGAATTGTTCTAAAATCGCTAAAAGCTTGAGTTGTATGAACTTTTATCGAGCTTTTTAAACTTTTTTTTTTTTTTTTGGTGGTTGTTTGGCATTGGACTGTAGTCCATCAGCCACAGATATTTTATATTATCGATACTTTAAATATTTAAATTAGCAAGTCGAGCAAAATTAACGAGAACGTCACAAATGTCCCTTGATATTACAGATAGAACCGATACTATGTTAACAGGGAAGTGCACCCCCAACGATATCAGATCTTTGTAGAGCTTTTCTGTTAAAATTGTATTATGACTACACGAAAAGAATAAATGATTTAAGTCCCCGTAAGACTGCCCATCACATGGGCATGCTGGGCTATCCTTTATGCCAATTTTATACAGATGGGAGGGGAAGTCTTTTTAAACTTAAAATAAATTTTAGACCAGATTAATCGATAATAAAAAACTTATCCATTAGTTGCAAACTTTTTAAATGTTGACACCCGTCAAATTTCGTATTGATATATTTGATTTCTCAACAATTTCTTCCCATGAATTTAAAAAAAAAGGCACTTTACTTTTGCGAATATTTTTAAATACTTAAAATCTAGTGTCATATGATTTTTTTTTCATCTTAAAAGTTAATATAGGTCATGCATCAACCTTTATCAGGAATAAAATTTTCTGAGAAATCGATAATAAAAAACTTTACCAATTGTTGCAGACTTTTTGAATAAGGCTGTAGATCTTTTGACTCTTAAAATTAAAAATTATTGTGAAAATATTCAAAGTAAATCTACCGGAATGCGTCTCTAACAAGAAAATTCCTGTAGAGACTTTATTTCTCCTTGACCTATAAGAAGCCAATAGGCAATATTTTCTGAGATTGTTTTAGCAGGTGGAAGTAAAACGTGCATTTAATCTATATGTGACGTTTGAATCGTGAAAATAAATAAAGTTTGTTTTAAATCAAGATTTTAATTTAAAAAATCAGCTGATTAATTAAATCAAGCCAACTCTGCCTGAAAGTAACTGGTTGCTTTGGTTACAAGTGTCATTACCGGCCTAGGCCGGAAAGTGGCTGGTTGCCATGGTGATGAGTTGTTTTGTTGATTTGCGCAAGTGTTATACCGCCAAGCGAGTTTGCACTTGTAGTTTGTTAAGTTATTGTTAAATTATGAATTGTGACAATAGTGATTTTGGTGTCACTGGCGGACGCAGAAAAAATATTATACGTAACATACCCGTAAAGTGTCTTTACTGGATTCGTATGCTTTTAGGACTCGCCTACGGCTTGTCCAGAAACTGTCGACTCGTCCAGTAAGGTACCACTTTTCGGTCTTGTTACGTAAATAACTCTTTCTTTAGTTGCAAAATAATTCTTCGATGTGACTAGAACTCTATTATCTGCACAAATATCGATTTTCATTAGTAAGCATGTATTAAAGTAGGGAAATAGGTGTTGGAATTTAAGGGATCATGAAAGGATTGCAAGGTGTAACAAGATAGTACGCAATTTAGGGTGTCTTATTGTACGCATATTTGCCGTAGCCGAGTGTAAATTTTAGCGCGGCTTGATGACTTAAGCTCGTTACATCCCCTTTTAGCCGGTGCTGATTTACGTTGGGGGTACACAGGAGCACGGGTCGAGACTGGCAATTAACAAGGTTAGCCAAGCTAATCCCATGAATGATGCCCACGCGCTGACGGATCGGCGGGCCCGCAGGTGCGTCGCGGATCAGCGGTATCGCATGCGGGTCCCTGCTATCGGCTTCGCTCCCGCGCTAAACAAATCCACCAATCTGCCCCCCACGACTATTAACATGACAAATGCTAATATATTTCACAGCTTTCAACGGATTTTGCAAACGAAACTAATACATTTTTGTATATCTGCATTCTACTTGTCTTTTCCGAAAGCAAGGAACGTCTCAGGTTCTCTTCACCGAAATTTTATTTTGAGTCCGTAAATTTAACGTGGGAAGTATTTCGAATGAATATATAAGCGTTAAGGGTATTAGAAATCTTCAGCGCGCTTGTTAAAGCTGACGTTCCACTTAATGTTTATGCCAGAATTAATTAATTAATTTAGGCCGCTCTTACAGCCTTTTCGTAATCTTACAGTCAGTTATTACTTTGTAAGTATAATAACTGTTACACTACTCGACTATTTGAAAATTAATATCTTCATAAAATGCCCCTCGCTGGGAGCCGCTGTATTATCTAACACCGTGTGTCAGCGTTATGAAAGTTTAGTACATAGAACACACGGACCTCTAACGATGTTATTTGTTATGTGGCACGGTAAATTGTTTTTCCAGACCACAAAAATTACTTTATGGCAATAATTAAAAATAATAAATAACATTTTTACTGTATATAACATCATCAATTGTTTTAATGCATTGCTCCTGGTGCAATCGGCAATGACAGTAAATTGTACGAGATTTATCGCTGATCGTGTGAGCTAATTTTCTGTAATTGATCCGTTGTTTACAGAACTTATAAATGGGAGTTGTTCAATGGAAGTTAATCCACAATTGCGGATATTTTATAAAAAAACGTTATACAACTCAATTTTGCATTATATTAAACAACTTCAGCTTATGGCGTCGTTTAATTAATTCCTTGGAATGGAACTGTATGCTTTCCTTTATATTATTTGGGCTGCTTAATTGAGCTTTATTAAACTTGAGCTGTTAAAAAAAGGCAGTTTCAGTTACAGCTAAGCGAGTTTCAGGTGAATTAGCTTAGGTTAAGATAGATTTAGATTTTCACTTTTAGATTCTACAAAAACACTTATTTGCTAACTTAACTATCCTTCTAGCAGTTTCTAAGATTCCCCTGTTCTTCATTCTTCATGATGAGTCAAACGCTCCGCATATTGATAAGCACATTTTATCCCAGATGCTACATACTTATTATTACAAGTTAAACATTTAGTATTTTTTCTTTAGCAAAACTGTTTTTCAAATACGTTTATGTTATGACACATAGATGTAGATACAAAAACATACAATTAATTTTTTATTATTCTTGGCAAAGAGAAAACAATATTTTGCTTTAGTTAGTTCCTTTAATTTTTAATATATAAGCTATTTATTTTTTAAGTGAGAAATCCATTTTTTGTTATTGTGAGATATTCAAGGGCAATAGATTTTAAAATATTGCTAACAGACGACTTTTGCGTATTTAATGGTGTAAGATAATGTAAATTTATACTGTCTAGTTGCGTTTATCAGTGAAGGTTAAAGAAAATAATATTGTTCTTATACCCAAATGGACTTACATCGCATTCAACATTAGTAAATTATTGTAAAGATTAATTAAACAGTTGAATCATCCTTATTTTTATTGATAGCAACAAAATATTATGCTATTTTATTTAAATATTCATTAACTTAAAAAAAGAAGTATAAAAAAGAAATCGTTTTTTTTAGTATATTAAAGAATATAACGTAACAAAAAATAACTCTTTATATCAAAAATTCAACAAACTTTCGTTAATAATTTTCATTACTTTGTATTTATTAAGTTTTATTTAGGATTTAGCATTTTAAGGTATTTATGATGAACAGGTGGTATAAATCGATCATGTCCTTAGATTTTTTTGATGGAGTGGCACCAATTTCAAAATAAACATATTTGCAAAACCGTTAATCATCGCTCATCGGAACTGCGTTGCCAAAATATTAGAGATTTTAAATTAATTTGACAATAGATTGTCTACAGATAAAAAGATCATAATAACTTCTATTTATTGTTATCATTAAGCTAATTATTTTCAAAAATGAACTTGTTCCATTTTCAAAATAAACGGCGTATATACAGGGTGTTGCATGACCAAACAGTCAAACTTGACAGCATGTTCCTTGAGTCAATTTAAGCCAAAAATGTTGTATAAACCATAGTCCAAAACTTGATGGTTATCAAGTTATAGACCTTTAAAGTTTATTTAAAAAAAATTCAATTTTACACAAAAAAAGTATGAAATGCAGCTGTTATCTTCTAAAACAGGTGTCGGCAACCCGCGGCCCTTCATGTGTTTTGATCCGGCCCGCCAAGTAATAATTTAAATATATATTTAACACAATATTTCATAATTAAAACACCAAATCCATTAGGAAATTTTGAACCGAAATTAAAATAACCAAGTTTAAGTTGGTATCTCACTTTAAAACTAAGATATCAGTGCCGTAGCAAACATTTTTAAATAGTGAGGATTGTAACTCTTTTTGTCAATAAAATATTTTCCCTACGCTATTGATTTTCCCCATGTGTTACCATCTGTTCGATTAAAGTTCCTAATACCCGTACCCGTGGCATAATTTTGGTATGTGCGGCCCGCTTGAAAATATTATTGTTTAATTTGGCCCGCTATATAAATAAAAGTTGCCGACCCCTGTTCTAAAATATTGATTTAACAACGTGTTTTTAATAAAATCACCATCGCAATTTAATCTGCGCCTTATGGTGTACTCAATTTTGTGTTGTTATATACTTGATCTTTTTGAAAATGCGACATTGCTCAAAATTTTCAAAAACAAGTGAATTAATTACTTAAAAAAGGTTTATTTTAGGCCCTTTCACAATTTATAAAGTACAATTAAAGATGAATCTAAAAATGTAATAATATACAGAGTGTTCTATTTAAAATAACCACGTTGATTGTCATAGCAAATAAATCGTAAAAAACAAAACCAAAACGAGTAGGTATATCATAAAGCGCAAAAAAAGATAGCGATGCATCTTTTATAAAAACAGTTTGTTGTTAAATCAATATTTTAGAAGATAAAAGCGGTATTTCATACTTTTTTATGTTCAAATTGACCTTTTTTTATAAACTTAAAAGGTCTTTAACTCGATAACCAACGAGTTTTGGACTACGGTTGATATAACATTTTTTGCTTAAATTAAATCAAGGAAAATACTCCTTATTTTTGGTCGATTGGTCATGCAACACCCTGTATATAATTACACTGCCAATACTTTGTACGTACTATCGCACTAAAAAATTGTTATAAAATCTGTACTTCTGGCCAATCAATGGTTTAGTATATTTTGCTGATACTCGGCTTTAAATGAAAAGCAAGTAATAGAAGGTTTTATTTGCTGCAAAACATAAAAATCTGAGATCGTTATCAAAATATAAAGACAATACCCAACTTACCCTACTTCCTAGTTTATTGTGTTCTGTCGAAGTTGAGCCAAAGGACAACAACTAACGCTTGCTTCGACATGATTTATTTTCGCATCACGCGTTTCTTGTCCGAGAACAAGATATTAGTAAAGTTTTAATGCGAATGGACAAGGGTAGGTGTATTATGGTATTAATTTCCAATTTACTAGACTCATTAGCATTGCATCCGGAATATATAATTTTGATGGTAATCCTTGATCCCATTGCTCTATTAATCAACAACAACACGCGATTAAAGGATGATTCTCGTCGTCTGACACTGAAGTTTCAAACAAGGCATAAAAGACCACTATGATACTGCATTGAAGCAGCATACAAATAAACTGCATGTTTTCGTATATTACGTTTTGAGCCCTTGTTAAACATGTAATTGGTCTGTTTGGATGTTATTTGATTTATGATGCGTATCAAAAAACCGTGATGATGCTTTAGTTAGTTATGGTTGAGGTTTGCTAGGGGCGCAATGAATAAGTTTAACGAATTACACAGCGTCTTACAAAATATGTAAAAATATAGCAAAAAAAAAACAAATTATAAAAAAACGACAGTCGATCTCAGTAGTATTATTTCTTAAATACCCACAGGCGGATTACCGCCTAGGCGCATGAGGCGCGCGTCTCGGGCCTCGGCAAAAAGGGGGCCTCAGAATCGTTGGGTGCCTCATCCTCATAAACCAAAATTAAATTTTTATTGTCTGTTAATATGCGAATTATAAAATAATAATTGCAGGCAAATTGTAATATCTTCTAAAACCTATTTTCATAGTAGGTATTGGGTAATAGTCATTGATGCAAATATAAAAAAACATGGTAAATTAAGCAAAAAAGAAATAAATTTGAAAGTACAGGTTCGTTGATTAATTTACCAAAATCTGATCGTTCCAAGACTTCTATGACGGATGAAAATTAGATAAAAGTGGTTTTGACATATGTTAACAGTCCAAAGAAGTCCACAAGACTGAAATTAAAACCATACCCCCCACGACTGGTGCATGGTTTTCTGGAAGACGACCCAGATCACCGATTGCAATTCTGTGAAATGGTGCGTGACCAAATCGCTAAGGAGCAGCCGGGCCTTCTAGATAAGATCATTTTGTCAGGGGAGGCTTGCTTCAAATTGTCAGGTAAGGTGAACCGCCATAACTGCATATACTGGGCTGATGAAAATCCTAATTTTACCATCATGTCTCAACTGAACCAGCCTGGCGTCACAGTGTGGGGTGCATTGTCCAGCGAAGGTGTTGTCGGGCCAGTTTTCTTTGATGGAACTGTGGATGGGGCGAATTACCTAGAAATGCTTCGTGACCTGGTAGTGCCACAACTCAAAACCAGAGCTAACTTTGCCGAACTGTTATTTCAGCAGGATGGAGCACCTCCCCATTATGCTTTGGCAGTAAGGGATTACCTTCACCAAACCTTTCCACAGCGTTGGTTCGGAAGAAGGGGCTGCATTGACGTTCACCTGACCTAACACCAATGGATTTCTTTCTTTGAGGTGTAGTGAAGAACAAGGTTTATGAGAGAAATACCTACGCAGTAGACGAATTAAAAGAGCATATCTCAGAAGCATTTATTGAAACGGATGCAGATCGGGATTTGTGTTGTGCTGTGTCATGGTGTTCTGGACAGATTCGAGAAATATATGTTGAATGAAAACATTTTGAGCACTTAAGAGATTAAACTATGCTAAAAAGTATAAGTAACGTGTTAAACGAATGTACATAACCAGTAACTAACAAATATGTTTGCAACAAATAAATATAAATGTAATGAATTGTTTTTAAAAAATGTAAAGTGTATACCTACTAAGTGTAAGCCTACTTTTGGCCCACCCTGTACATACATAATAAGTCAACAACTTATTTTAAAATTTAAATTTGCAACATGACCTTTTAAGATTTAAATAATTTGCTAATTTTAGTTTTTCGTTTACTTTTAGTTTTTAGTATAGGTTTTATAAACTCAAAGAATTGCATTATAATTTAACCTACGATTAATATTTCCACACGTCCTACTTTTGGTATAGGATAGTCGTGGAATCGATGATTTGTGTGTCATGTCCTACATTGACGATTAAATGTCCTACAATAGGATCAAAAAAGGTACCCAACTCCAATACTTTTAATTAACATTGTCTATTACTGGTTATTTGAAATTGTATATACAGGGTGTTTCTGAACGATGTAGCATAATTTCTACTGGTGAATCTATATTGAAAAATAGGACGATTTAGCCCATCATACCTTATAGAAAGTTGCATCGTTGTCACGGCCCCATGAAGAGGGGATGAAAAATTGTTGTTTTAGTGATAACTTAAGAACGCTTTGACCTACAACATTTATATTTGGCACGTATTCTACAATAGGATATCAATAAAAATGTATTAAAAATTAACTTTTAATAAAAATAAAAACAAAGTGACCGCCCCCCGCTTCCAAACACAGTTGTCCTCTATTTGTAACTGCTTGAATACATTAAAGTCTAATTTTTTATGTAGACGTTTTTTTTTTTGTTTTTTTTTTAAATTAATTTTTAATACATTTCCATTGATAGTTATAGTATAATTTTTAAGATTTGATCGTTTTTTATTATGTTAACTAGAGTGTTTGCTATAATTTGAATAAACTTTGAACTGATTTTTCTCGATAATTTTCTTATGTAAGCATACTTTTTTAGTACATGGTCGGATCAGAATTAAATTCTCTATCCGAATCAACAAAAACATGTATACTATGTAATTAAAAAAAAAAAAACAGTTGCCTATCGCGGATTTGACATGCGTAATCGTAGAGATAACAAATGCACATCACTTAATAGAAAATTTGTCGCCGTTTCCAAAAATATAAGGTTTGTTGGGGTTACTTTCAATAATTAAAAATTTATAGGGGTGCGACAGTCAAACTGAATCACCCGGTATAGGTATTGAAGGTAACTATATTTAAATTATTATTTTTAGTTCTCCTATGTGATTTCGTCCATGGCTAGGTAGATTACATAAAAATACGCCCCCGTATATTAATACATTTTATGTTCAAAAGTATTCTATTTACACTTTTATTTATTAAATGCACAAAAAAAATAATCAAACAAAAAAGTTGTTTCTTCGCTAATGTTCGCAATAAACTCCGAAGAGACACTAGCTCCATTGTAAAACGGGGCCGCCTTTTACCATTTTTGCTTTAATAGTCTTGTTTGTTTTTTCAGGAATTTTCAAATTTCGTAATATAACAACCGATAAAACTGTAATAGAAAAACGAGATGTGTGCAAACGAGAGCATTGAGTTGAATATGAGATGCATTCTATAAAATAAATCCATGAAATACATAGCAAATGTCTTAGAATAAAGTTTGGTGGCTATTGTTTCCACGCGGGCGAGTGCGGTTTGCGGCCGAGACGGGAAGCAATGGAATACGGACCATTGCCTCGCTTGTTCACCATAATAACTGTTCTTTACACTCACATATTCACACATACTAAAGCACACCACCCTACATCAAACTGAACCCAGCCAACTAAACTTTACCCCCACATTATGCCTGTAATGTATATTTGGATATTCGGCAAATCTATGTCTGGGATTTTTAAAGTTTCAAACCTACCTACTTATGAAGTTGAAAAAACTTGATTAATTCATTTATCAAATAATACTTTTGATTTTTTTTAAGTGTGTTAGTTATGCAGTACTTTTATTTAAAACTCTTAATACGAAAAGTTAATCTTCAAAAAAAGTAATTTTATTTCGTTTTAATTTTGTTCCCACGTTTTAAGAACCTATTTTTCTGTTGACGTGTTTAAATCGCAAATATCGTGGAAAATATGAGGAAAAAGAACGTGCAGATCTGCAGATATATCTTTATGTTGATAAAGAGTGGTAATGAAACAGCAACAAGCAGGAAGAAGAAATGCAGAAGAAACGGGGTGCAATCATACATGATGACGGTCGACAAAGCGGTGGTAAAGGCGGCCTTAGGGGTGCGAATCGGGAACGTGGGAGTTGGAAATGATAAATGGTCAGTCATACATATAGCCGTTTAGACTCGAACTCGTTTACAAATCCGGAAAAGGATTTAGAGCATTTCACGATAGTACAAGTTGCAAGCAAGGCTTTAACCGTTAAATGCCAAGGGAAAAACTCGTAAATTTTGTATGCATTTGCATCCAAATGCTCTACTAATTACTTAATTGCAATTGCAGTGTGTGATTTGCAAATTATTAATAAAAATTTTATTAATTTAAGAAAAGTATGTTCTCGATTTTTGGAACAACATTATTTTGATAGTTACACTGAATTAACAAATGATACATTTTAAAAATTACATTGTTTTCCTAAAACATCAGGTTAACGCACTCTGATGAAATAAATGAGGATTTATAAAATACTGTTTAACGAATAACGTGGTTTAAATAGTAGCCGGTCATGACGTATTTCAAATTATAAGGGGCCTTAAATAGTAGGTAGAACACATGTATGATTGGCGTTTGTTAGTTTTATCGTTATTAAAACTTTGTTTATTTCAAATTAAAATAATGTTTATTACATTAGTAGTAACACTATATTATATTATACTGCTAACAAATTCGTTTCAAAAAAAGTAAGAAGTGATCCCAGACCCCAAGTAACTTAACGCACCCTGACCTAACACAACTTTTTTGACGTTAACGAGGGCATGTTTTAACTTGTAATTGTTGCAAATTACCGGATTCACCAAAAATAATCACAATAGAACAGCAGTGACGCAAAAAAAATAAAGAAAGCAAGTGCTGTCGAATTTTTATTAATTAGAAAACCTGTAGTGATAATCAAAACTGAGCAAATTTTATTTTTTATATATTCTATTTTACTGGCATTTTTCTTTAAATAGAAGCAATCAAAAAAAGTCGAAATAAGAGCAAAGAAGCAAGAACTGAAGCCGAATGAAAAGAAAACGAAGCAGGGTACGAGACACACAATTTGAACTGGTTATAGAGGATGGGGCTCAATATAAATTTGCTAGAGTGGATAAATTCAACTATTTGGGAGTCGCTTTATCAGGCAATGGAGAAGAGAGAACTGACACAAGAAAAAACTATCAAAGACTCAAGATGTCTAGCGGCAATAGGTCCTGTAATCAGGTCAAAGAATATCTTAGGGAGGGTAAAATTTAATATCTTTTAAACAATTATTATAAGACCAACGGGGATGAGATGTGGAAAATGAGTCAAAAAGAAGAAAAAACGTTACAGGTTTAGGAGCTACGGTACTAGGTACATCGGAAGACAATTGGGGAGAAAGGGCAAGAGACCAATGGAGAAGAAGAACAAATGAGGAACTGGAGAAATTATATGTTCAACCAAGTATAATGAATGTAGTAACGACACAACAAATAAGGTGTCTGAGACATATGTTTTAGAACTAACCTATAGATGGATGGGACAGAAAGTAGGTACGCAAAATGGGATGGAAAATGAAGATTGAGGGTAAAAGAAGAGGAAGATCAAGAACAAAATGGGAAAACGGAATGAAGCAGAGCCTAGAGGAAAAAGGAATCAGCTGAGGAGGTGTGCCACAGTTAGCTAACGATAGAATACAAACATAACTAAGACTAAGAAAACTTACCTCAACGCCGAAGAGAACTCGATTAAGAAGAAGATGTTATTAGTCAAAATGACATAATAAGTGTTTAAAAATATTTCATGCTTTAGGATTTTTTTTAGAAAAGCAATGAAGACGTAAAAATTATTACTAAATTTGTTTGATTTTAATAAACTATTTCGTTTAGATTGTCCAACTTATGACAAAAAATTGTTCAAAAATTTCAAGTTTGTGTATCTAACCGATTTTTTGATAGGATGGTGTTTCCACATATTTTAGCTACGTTACGGTATAAAAGCTTGGTTGTGGTTCTTTCTTAAAACATACCAACGTGATGATCGAGGCGTTAAAGGTACGTAAATAATACTTGAAGAAATGAAATATAATCATTGGTGTAATAAATTATTCAATTAATAAAACTTATTAGAAAATCATTGACAAATTAATAATCAAAATTTTACAGATATTTGCTACCACAAGAGCTTATCATTTATTTTGATGGTGTTAAAATGTGGTTAGTGTGTTGATAGGTGGGGGCTATTATCTAAGCTATCGAAAGCTGTCGTTCCTAAAGTAGCTCAGTTGACTTCGGGCTACAGTTTGTAATTCTGAGTATCTGTGCTGGGGGACCGCAGAGGTTGTTTGTAAAGGATTTGTGAAATGTAATTGGTTCAGCTGGTGCAGACACATTGGAATCATCAATAGCTCATCAGATTGCGAGTCCAACCTGAACCCGCGACCCGATATCTCACCATATTCTCTAATACTGATAGTTCTAATGTGTTGCAAAGTAGTATTATGATTTGACAATGGTTTTACGTTTATGTCCGCACGGCTTGAAAATTGTCGCGATAATACGGTGGATTATGGTAAACTAAGCTCCACAAAAAATTGTTACTGGTTTATAGCGATTTTAATAATGTAATAAAAGCTTGCAGTAACATAAATTTTGGTGTCAACGTGATAAATCTAATATGCATATGCCACCGCTAAAGCAAAACAGATGGTAATAAAAATGTAAACCCATCGACCGATATTGTTTTTAAATAAAAAGTTTTATTTTCCAATTTACCTTTTAAATGTTAACATTTAAAAAAACCGAATCACCGGCTTAATATATTCAAAATTTTGAAAAGTGTATAATCTGTTATTAAGCTTGGTTTAAGCTTCTTTTTTAAGAAAAAATGAAAATGAATAGTACGTTTGTTTTCATTAAAAAAAAGCCTTCAGCACATTATTTATCTAAAGTTTAACTTCTGATGACACCTTTTAAATTTAAATTGTGCCAAGTACAGGGTAGTCCAAACTCGATGGGATTACATGGGTAACTCGCCTAATAGTCAAGATAGAGAAACGATTAAATTACCAAAAATGTGCAGTTTTTTGGGATAAACTCAGAACCGTTCAAAGATATTTTATCATTTCCGGTTTTTGAGTTATTAAAGAAAAACTGTTTTTTTTGTTATATTTCTCATGTGTCATATCTCTCTTATTGTTTTAAATATCTAAAAAGTTTATGAAGATTATTTTTAAATATTTTTATGTAGATTTTGATAGTACCGAAAAAAAAATTTTACACTCGCCGTTAAAAAGTTATGACACAAACTTACCTTTTTTTAAATGGAAGCTATAGTTGGCTATGGTCTATTTAAATACCTTATTTGTTTCCCATTCCAAATATATATGAGTTAATGTATTTATTTTCAATAATACGCAAGTTAAAAAAGTTTTTTTAATTTTTTTTTTAAGATGAAAAACAAAAGTTAGACCAGGCGTTCCCAACCTGTGGTACGCGTACCGATCCCGGTACGCGAATGTCGAGCTACCGGTACGCGATAAGTGAATGAAATAATAATAAATTTTTTTAATATACCTAGCATCTATGTTATGTGTAAGCTTCCTTCAGGCATTTAGCAACTTTTATGACATTGACATTGGCTGAATTATTATTTTGCGTAAAATGTTTTTTTTTATACAATACATCGCCAAACCCGAGCGTATTGTCTGTCTTTTTTCAATCCGAATACTTTCTCTTTCTACGGTGGTAGGTAACAACGTGACATAAAATCACGTGTGTAGAAGAAAAAGATAAATTAAAATAACTATCGGTTAATATCAGGTGATCGAAAATGATTGCTGCCCGCTAATTTCAGACCGAAAATAAAATAACCAAGTTTATGTTGGTATCTCAGAATTTTATTACAATTGTACATACAGCATTGCATTCTATTTTGCCAAAATATTTACCTAAAGAAAAAGTCATCAGTTGAGAATTTAGGAAAGTGTTATTGTAGGATTAGCCATTTTTTTTGCTCGACAAAATTTTTGAGAGAGACAAGCGACAAAAAAATCATCACTTGAGAATTTAGGACACTTTTTTTAGGACTCGTTTTTCCAAAAATATTTACCTACTGGTACGCCTGGTTATTGTTTACTACGTACCGGTACAACATCTTAAAAAGATTGGGAACCTCTGATGTAGACTGTGAAAACAAAACAAAAAAAAAACAAGAAAAACTTTAAGTGATAGAATATATTTGAGAACTGTTTTGAGTTTGTCTTAAACTGCACATTTTTGGCAATTTAAACGTTTCTCTTTCTTGACTATAAGAGTCACCGCACACTACAGACTTTTAATCGGCCGACAGTTTGATCGTCTTCGCAAATGGCATGAGTGTTTATGAGAGCGCGCACACATACCGATTAAAAGTCGGCAAACTAAATAATACAAATCCCTATCATGGCCCGATAACGATCAAACTGTCGGCCGACTAAAAGTCTGTAGTGAGCGGTGACTCTTAAGCGATGCCCATGTAATCCCATCGAATTTGGACCACCCTGTACAGCACAGAAAATCAGAAAAAGTACGATATTGGATAGCATGATAGCAAATATCTAGCCAACAATAAGTGACCTATGTTGTACAAGTTACAGTCGGTTAATTTTCTTTGATTATGTGATTGGGTCCTTAGTTACGAGTCATCGAAAACAGCAAGTGTGTTTAAAAACGTGATGAAATGAATCAGCTGCTGCAGAGTTCGTGCCAGATTAACTCTTAACTTTTCGTAAACTTTTTATGATACTCCAAAATGCTGCTTATAATCGGCCAACTGTTACTGACTGTATTGTGAAACATTTCTTTAATTATCTGGTGCAGTTTTGAAAAGAAAATTACTTCTCACGTGTTCGCGTTATTAGAAACTTTTCAACATACAGTAAAAATTTAGTCAAAGTTCACTTCAGTGTCTTGATAAGAAATCCATCCGTAAACATAATATACACTTCTCATACAGCGCTGCGCAAAAGTATGGAAACAGCAAATATCTTCAATACATGAAAATTGGTATCTGCACATTATCATTATGTTACAAATTCGATGAAAATATTGAGAATGCAATATAACTTCCGATTCAACGCGAAACGGATTCAAATTAATTTTTTTTAAATAAATCAACCAGTATATGTTTATATATTTGGATTTCTCTTTGAATTTACTTTAAAAAAAATATGGGTTTACAGGGCCGGAGCAAGAGTATTTGACGCCCGCTCCTAGGCAAAGAAAATTTGACCGCCCCCATACATTATCGTCTTATATATTGTTGGGGATTTACCCAAACGTCGAGCAGCAAATAAACAAATTTTAACGCGGGTAAATCCCCAAAAACATATTTAGGTATATTTATAAAATTAATATTATTATAAATTTTTTAATATTTTTTTATTAATTAACACTAATTTATTTGAACAAACATATGTATATGATTGCTCCTAATATTTTTACGTCTGAAATACAAAAATTGAGAAACATTAATTTGTCGAGCTTTTACTTGGGCGAAGTTGTGAATTAATTCATTTATATCGATTGTAGATGCCATTTCAGGCTCTATACATTTTTCCGAGACAAATGACATTCATCGTATAGCGAGTGTACGTTTCTGTAAGTTTTAAATTTAAACAACTCCTTTCTGAACTTGCTACCGATACTGGCAATATCACAAAAATCCTCAGAACAGTAAACACATTTGGAACATTATATTCTAAATAGTTTTTACGTCTATCTAACAGGACATTATTATTTTTTGGAATTCGCCTTGCTATTATGTATTTGTAGTTCACTACATAAACATGTTTCTTCAATCGCTCTCAAAATATCATGTTTCAAATAATTTTACAATGTCAAACATTTATTAAGCAGTTGTGAAGTATTTTTTTAAAATTCATATACAGGTATTTAAAAGAAAACCAAATTTTCAAAAATTGTAAATAAATGCTTGAATTTTTTATCAACACACGCAACTGCTTTATCAATAATTAGAAAATACAAGTTTTTTTTAAGTCGACTATTACTTAAAATTAGGCATAACACCTTGGACCTCAGCGATGTTTCCCGCATACATTTTTTTCAAATTCATCTTCTTATCTTTTTGAGTAAGGTTGGCGCTCCCGTATCTTGGCGCCCCTAGGCAATTGCCTAGTCGCCTTATGGTGAAAACGGCCCTGTAAGCTGGTATAGTAAAACTATATCATCATAATTTTAATAAATCAAAAATTTGTAGAGGAAAGATTAAATTATAACATTTTTGTTTATTTCTTTCGACTGTTCCAAAATTACCGCTGTCTACTTGAAAATATTAGGTAACCCTAATTATTAACAAAGAAATCCAGATATCTCGGAAAATATCAATTTTTCGAACCTTTAACATAGGCTAAATGTTTTTGAAAGACAATTAAATTTTCTATAGGACTGTGTGAAAAATTGAGCGTTTTATTTAAAAAAATTGAGTTATCGATGTTTAAAGTTTCACAAGTTTGACCATGCGTAAAAAAACGCCCTGTATAATATTTTTAAAATGTAGCTAGTGCTAGTAAATTTCAAATAAATTTCTATTGCCTTTTTTTAAATGTTGAACATTTTTGAAAAAGCTATATCGCTCAAAATTTTCATAAAAATGTAAATTGCACTAAAACGGTTGACTTTGGACCCACATAACAACATATTTTTTGTAGTAAATTTAAGGAGATTTACAAAAATATAAAAACGTAGTTTTTTATTTAAAATTTTTAAGTTTGAGTCTGTTTCCGGTTGAACTGGCAGTCGTATTGCAACCTCAATATTTTCAACAAAAAATCCGGAACATACGATAACGGTTAGATATCAAACTTCATTGTAGTGTTCTAGATATTTATCTGTTTCCATACTTTTGCGCAGCACTGTATAAAAAAGTAGTTACTAAATATGATTAGATTATTTGTAGTTTGTCATAAGTTTCTGAACACAATTTAGTAACAACATTTTATTATGACATTTAATAACGTGCTGCTTTGGTACAATTCAAAAATAATTCATAATTTTAAATGAGTGGTTGTGATTTGTGTCCAAAATCGCATTCCACATAATTCGCAGAAGAAAGCAAACAAAAGTTTGTTCATAAAAAGTACCATGTTTGTAAGTGGCTTCCGTGGACAGAGGGATAATCTAGGAAAAAATGATATAGGGATTTATAGGGCTAACAATGTTTGAAAGGGAGCGAGCAACCGCTACCTCGACCACTGGAGATTGGCGGTTTTATCCGAAGCGTGAGTCGTTTACTAACACGTTCACCGTATGTTATTCGTTCTTGAATTATTGCGATTGGAACAACACAAAGTTGCGAAGAGTTTGCGAATTGCGAATGATATAAACAAAGTTTGGGGAAGAATATTCGGTGTGCTCCTAATCTTGTACTAATTGCTCAGTATTTTATTGCATCTAAACTAACTGATGGTGGTAATGACAATCTAAAACTGTGTCCGTTGTGCAGAGTTGGCTGAAATGAATTAAGTTTGACGATTAAGGCCCCTCGAATAGTCGGGAGTTACTATAGTTGATGCGTAGAGTGCCGAACTCTCTTCGCCAACTTGTCGCGGAACTTTTCATAGCCTACTATTGTTACAAGAGATATAATTCGTTGTAGGCGAATGGCAGCGTCCGTCGCATATATAAATAAAAATAACAGTTTAATGCATGTCAGCTTTTGTTAAAGCTCCTTCAAAAAGCCCATTTAAAACATTGTTATTTTATGGTTCCATATACGAATGCATCAGCGCTTATGCTTTTTACGTGTACATATTATACATTGTAAAACATGCGCTAACCAGTGCCCCTTGCATCTTTCCGGACTGCCCTCCCTTATTTACGACTATCACTCGAATTTTTCGATTTTGGTTTACGATTACTAAAGTGAAGGCGACGATATTAATAGCGATAAAAACGTTCGACAATATGTAACATCGTGCTAAAAATTCATCTCGTTGGTAGAGGCTAAATGCGGGTATGTCATGTTGAGTTAAAGTAGGATAGGTAAACGAGAAATTTGCTAGATGTCAATCTTGCTAATGATACCGCACGACCGCACCAAATTACCCTGGTGTGGCTTGGAGAGCGCGGGGTTTACTGACTGGAACCATATGGCGCGGATGAGAGTTAGTTTTCCCGTTTGTAATATTCCTAATGACGGGCACACGCGCGTCAACCACACCGGCAACACACATTGCATGAAAATATAACTTTTCGCTTTTTCTCGCGAGCCCCTCCGAAGGTGCAAAACGATTTTCATAATGAAGCCGCTTATAGAATGCGATGTAACCGACTGGGTCACATTTTCCGATCGACTTGTTCCCCGAGGCGCCGTTAAAAATTAATAAATGACTTTCAATTGATATATAAATACGCTTTCTCTCAAATCATTTTCAATTTTCTCAGCAGAAGCACTTCGACTCAAAGAACTCGTTATAGCTACTCAAATTTCAATTGCTAATTTTCTCAATATCGAAACACATTGCTAACAGTAGGTCAAAATAAATGTATTGATATTTGTGGAAAAAAAAACTTCTTTCATATTGTTTAATTCCTTTCTTTTCAAAAAATTCCTATACAATTTTTACATCTTCATAATGCTTCCAGAAAAAAGGTCACCAGGGTAGAGAGGAATTGATTGTGAGAAAAACATAGATAAGCAACTTTTATTTAAACATAAACACGTGATATACATATGATACATAATAAGAACCACTTGAGTCAATCATTTTAAATAAGTTTTGGTTTTTATAGCAATGTTGATTTCATGAAAACTCGTTATATTTTATGTTTATTTACAGTTATTTAGAAAATTTTACCAATGGTGTGCTATATTAGCTTTTCTTAAGGTATGGGTCGCAACCCAATATCGCGGGCCGCGCAATTTTTTTCAATAAATGGTCGTGAATTGATAGCTTTTAAGCTGTTATCTTCCTCCAAAACGAGATACCAATAAAATGATTTTGGACGTATTCGAGAATGGTTTCATCATCGATGGAAATCAGATGACGTATAATCGAATTTTTTTTTGTTACTGCTCATCCAGATTTAATAACAACTCACTATTATCTTCTTCGGGAACAAGAAGCTACTAAAGATATGTGGAAATTTATATTAAACTTTTAATCAGTGTGTAAAAATAGTAAAACATATTTAAAAGAGTGTATCTTAAACAGGTTGTGTAAAGAAATGGGTTTAGTCCGTAGACAGGTATTGTTACATTTTTATATAAGATGACTTTCAAGAGGAAAAGTTCTGAAACGATTATTCGAACTTCGAGTAGATATTGAAATATTTTTAAATCACAAGAAGTCAACATTGACCTTGCCTATCTAATTAACATATTTTCCTTAATAAACTATTTAAAATTGTCAATGCAAGATAATCGGACCGATGTTTTTTTTTTGTTAAAACAAAATAAAACCTTTTAATAAAAAACTTCACCTCTGACCTCTGATAGTTAAACATTGTTAGAAAGGATTGTTTTGTATGTTTTTTTTAAATAAGTAAAGAGACAACATGATAACTTGAAAGTAAATTTTGGATACGTTTCAAAATATACAAAATCAATTACCTACAGGAGATATTCATTTGGGCAATACGTGGATAATAAATCATTTTAAAACATGTCAATGAAATAATTTAACTCCATAAAAATATTATTGAATTATCCAACCATCAAGAGATTGGATATAAAAATTGAAGATAACCAGGATGTTTTTTTCAAATAAAATAAGAATTTCAAACTACGAGTGTAGCGGCAATAAAATTGTTGCTTTTATTTGCAATAACTTATTTGGCTGAAAGTAAATTATTAAGAGTGGTTGTTGATAATTTTTCAAGGTTAAATTTAAATAGTAAAAAATTAAATTAAAGTGTTTACTATAAATCGAAATTCGTCTGGACCGGGCTATCAGCAGAAACGCACTGAATTTTATTTCTTACGTGTAGAATTTATTGTTAAATAAGCATAATTTTATTCATTTATACAGGGTGTTGAATGACCAAACGGCCAAACTTAAGGAGCATTTTTCTTGAGTCAATTTAAGCAAAAAATTTTAGATAAACCATAATCCAAACTCGATGATTATCGAGTTATACAGGGTGTTTCAGACCACCCGTACCAGCACTTTTATTCGAAAATTCGACGTCTGACAAAGATGAGGGAAAAAATATTAACACAAAAGTGCATTTGTAGAATTGATTGACGCTATAGCGGTTTTGGTGATTAAATCGGAAGTGACCAAATCCGGAAGCAACTTTAAACATTTAAATAGAACCATACGGTTTTTATTGCATAATTAGAAAGACATTTTGTAAAAAAACATTTTTTACTTAAAAAAAATTTTGATTATCAGTATAGTTTGTGATCTATTCATCTATTGGACCTAAATCATAACATTTGAAACCCTATTCGCATGTAACTGAGTGCTGGCACCCCCTTTTTTTCTTTAGTTTTGTATTTAATTAAATGAAATTTTAGACATATTATATGTGTAAAAAACCCGATTATTTGAACATATGTACACTATTCTTTCGCCGTACGGATTTGGTCAATTCCGGTTTAACCACGAAAACCGCTATAGCATCAATCAAAATTAACCGTTTTCGAGTAATTAATTTTTTTCCCGAAAATTTTGAATGTAGCACTTTCAAAAATATCAAGTACCTAGGTATTTAAGAATTCAACGAATTCAATCAAAAGTAACAAACGCCCTGTATTCAATTTCAAAATTTAAAATAATAAAAATCGTGTACGCAGTTATAGAAAGCATAACCTCCAAACGAATTTCGGTTGTCACCATAAATTTCTTAAATATTGAACATTTTTGAAAATACTACATCGCTCAAAATTTTTGAAAACAAGTAAATACTCGAAAACGGTTAATTTTAGGCCTATATGACCTGCCACATTTTATAAAGCACATTTAAAGAGGAATCCACAACTGTAATAATATACAGGGTGTTCTATTTAAAATAACTAGGTTGTTGCCATGGCAAATAAACCGTAAAAAACAAAACAAAATCGGGTATACCATAAAACGCAAAAAAGAATACGATGCATCTTTTCTAAAAAAACATTTTGTTGTTAAATCAATATTTTAGAAGATAAAAGCGGTATTTCATGCTTTTTTATGTTAGAATTGACCTTTTTTTATAAACTTTAAAAGTCCATAACTCGATAATCATCGAGTTTTAGACTATGATTAATAAAACATTTTTTGCTTAAATTGACTCAAGGAACATGCCCCTTAAGTTTGGCCGTTTGGCCGTGATTCCAGTATACCAGGTTTTTTAAAATGTTATATTATAGACATTTGGATCGCGTACAATCACAAACAAATATATTGGGCCGGGTGGCAAAGAAGTTGAGAAACACTGTCCTATATCACACTGTTCAAAATTTTTAAAACTATAAGAAAGAACAAAAAAGTAAAATAGACAAAACGTCAAAATCTAAATACATCGAAGTATTGACAATAAATCACTTTAACAAAGTGTTGATGCTTTTTCAATATCGCTATAAAAATAAAGGATGTGGAGTAAAAACTAACACCAATGTAAATTATCCTGAATAACTTCTGAACTAAAAGGACCGTGGTGATTTTAAATTCCACATAAAATTACCCGATTTTCTATTAAACGCGCAAATACATTCATAAACACTTATATCAATTAAGTTATAGCAAAGTAATTGTAAATTTGACTGTTGATCTTATGCAGTGATGATTTAGATAGACAAACCATTAAAATTATTTCTATACTTCGTTCTCCTTCGTACCGTAGGTCAAAAGTGAGCGCCGTGTTTATTAAATATTCCCCTTCTAGCAAATTTTGCCTCGTCAGACCACGCAATATGCCAAATTAATTTCGGACTCGTATGTTGTTCGGCTATTAACTCTCTAACCGTCTTAAACCGCTTATGTTCCTCGTGCACCCTTTAGTTATTACATAACTTTTAAAACACTCCTTGATTCATATTTGATGAGTCCAATTGAAACGTCTTTGATGAAAATGGTTCGTGCGTAATGTTAAGTTTAAAATTTAATTAAACTCCTAAGCACAAACACAAAGAGTTGTGTGATTAGAACAAATTTTAAACACAAACTTGGCCGTAGCGGCAGTGGAATAGTGTAACGTGTCGGGGCATATTAATTCTTTGCACTCCGATTATATTAAATTGGCATAACTGCGGTGGTGATTCCGTAATCGGCACACGATACAAACACAAATCACATAAGGGCTCAGAATGCTGTATGCATAACAGGAGCGCATTCCAAAATAACATAAACTTTTAATCACTAATTAAAATTATAATATGCAATTTAGTTAATAATTTTAACGTTTCATTAATTTCATCATTGCAAATTTTAGTGTCTAATGAATTGTAAACATAATGTAGGTATATTTTAAATTCATACTACATTGCGTATAGGTACATTTACAATCAGTTCCAATTTTTTAAATTTAATTTACTCTATTTCATACACAACAAAAACTTGACTCACCAGTGGCTATTTCAAAATTAAAACACACCTCACTTATAAACCAAGTCCTATGTACAGGGTGGTCCAAGTTTTTGGTAATTTAACCGTTTCTCTATCTTGACTATTAAGCGAGATACCCATGTAATCCGATTGAATTTGGACCACCTAGTACATTGTCTAAAAGCTTTAAAGACTTTTTTTTAATAAAAATCGTTCAAAAGAAGGGCAAAATATAGATAATATAATTATTTCTATGATTGTGTTTTACGTTTGAAGATTGGGCTCAGAATTAGGATAGAAACATGTGTGAACCCTTAAACATTTACTAAAACGTAACATAATAGAATCCAAAGCAAAGTTACTTAAACCAGCTGTACAACAGTAGGATTTTTTTCCATGCAGGTAATATTTAAGCTCAAATGCAATAACTACTTTAAAGTTTTGTCAACCAATTGTCAATTGAAATTAACGTTAACTCTTGGTAATGATCATTGTAACGCAATCTAATATACTTGATGTACACAAAGCTGCTGAAATCCAGTTTCATAAACAAGAAATCAACAACAATTATTGAATTTTATGTGTCTATACTTTAAAGTTTTAAGATTAACGCTACTAACATATTTTTAGTGTTATGTAAATAAGCATAAGTTTAAAAGCTCATGTTGACACGTGCTGTGGTCAGGTAAAACTTTGAACAAGTTTGGGGAATACGCGTTTCATCGAGTGGGGAAACTTTAACACATTTATCCGCTTTTTGTTGATGCAAGGATCCATTGAAGCATTTGTCAAATGTTTGAGTAACTAAAGTATCTTAGGGTGCCTTGTAACAGCTGGATTACGATGACGCTCTGCCGCCGATCGCGGGCCGCAAATAAGAGCTAGAGATTTATAACCCCACAGAATTAACGGAAGGGTTAATTTGAGGCGATTAATTTTATATCTTAAAGTACGGCAGACATAGGACAGCAACGTGACGCGGTATGCGTACCTACCTCTGTAAATATGTGTGTCGGAATGTAGAACAATGGGATTTGATTAAATGCCGTGCACAAAAGTGCAGCTTCGAGGTCACAAAAAAACGGAATTCAGCGCTTTTAAAACGTCTATAATCTTCTGTTTAACATACGCCAGCCACTTGATATTGTGAAAACTCAAATATTTGTCGGCATTTTAAACAGGAAGCGCCGTAAGCATCAAAAGAACTTAAAGCAGCGAACCAGCTTTACCTTGTACTTAGTGGATCAAATACGTCAATTTATTCAAGCTTTTTATGAATAAATTACTGTTGAAAAAGCTCAGCGGCATTGAATGTGCATATTCGCAGCGACTTTTGCTTTTTACGTCTTTGACTTTTAAATATTGTTAACAATCACAAAGCAAACAAGAACAGGAGTCGGTCTTTGAAGGACTTTATGGTTTTGCCGTTCCGACGGTACGTACACAATTGTGATTCATCGAGCATCGTTAATGGGATTATAAATCGATTGGATTTCTCGACCGAGGGATGCCAAGTGAATTAGCAGTGGTCAGCGATCAAATCAGGACTAATTGAGAGATATAAGCCGCTTGTATAGGCGAACAGTCGAACGAGCGTCCGTAACATCTCCAGCCGTCGTTCGTTGCGCGCCCTCGGTGATTGACGGTATAGTACAAATATATCGGCGGCACAAAAGCGAATTCGAAGGGATCAGACCGTCAGTCGCCCTGACCGACTGACTGATCCGTGTTGACATTCAAATTTTCTCGATCTTTGAATACGTTTCAAATGTAATAAAAGAATGAACACAGGCGTCATCTTAGTGAGTGACAAGGGATATACCAAACGAAACGAAAAACATACACTTTTATAAATCCGGATCGGACGGTTTTATTTCAAGGTTCCGTAAAAGATAAATATGTAGTTAAATAGATTCGAGCGAAGCAGGGTGTATGAAGTATTGCATTACTGGGGACTCATGCGAGAGAGAGGAAATGAGAAACATATAAACCTGAGACGAAGCGATGCAAGTGCCGCTGATCAAACCAACGTGGCAGAAAAATGAAAAGCTAAATCCGGTTATTGTAGCAATTTCCACGCCGCTCTTTGGCGAAGTGAAGCAAATTCGTTCAGTGAGACGCCACCTTTGCCCCGCAGTGGAGCGAGCATTAAACGTTGCAGCTGGGGAGACGCAGTCTACCCTCCTCCGCATACCACCTCCAAATTTGACCACATATATACCTATTCTATTACTTTAATTGTTTTAGCACGTGTTCCTTGGTTAAAGTTTAATACGCGCTCCAGTTGTTGGCCATCCGCCTACATGCCCGCAAGGACGCATTCATCATGACCGAATAAGGTAACGCCGCAGTCGCTCTTCGCGTCACTTTAAAAAGGTAACGACAAACATACACAAAATTAGCGAGTTACGCAACTCCGCTCGTTTTAAATTCCCCTTTTCGCGAAATTAAATCCTGCCGTCTACAACAAAGCGATACAATAAATTACCGATATAAAACAATATGAAAGTGGCGTGGAATGCGTTAGACTTTGCATTCCTTGCTCGGTGTCATCCCCGACAACAGCCCAATTACAAATGCCCGCTGGGGGGAAGGGGACCGTCGCCACCATCTATCGATGGCCGCGACACCGCTCCGGAATGATTTATATCTCATGTCACTTTGTCGCCAACGGCGCGACATGCGTCATCACCAAATAATCTATCCCACTCTCAATTGAAATGTTATTATTTTTACTTGTTTTGAATAGTTTGCATTGGGGGAGTAATTTATTTACAATTTTCAATAAGTCTAAAACTGACAGCCATATATATCGTTATCAAACAAGTAAAGCAACAAGTCATTCGTGTTTTCATTAATCGGTTACACCGTTAAATGCATTTATTAACCCTAATCGGGGATTTTTAAATCGGTTCGATAATTGTCACATTAAACTAAAAGATTAAGCGCGTTTACTACCTAATAAAAGGACGATAAAATTAGCCCAAGAGGGCTGAAAGAAATTGCTTCTTTATCGCTATTATTTCTTTAAGGACTTTAACCTTCTCAACACAAATTTTGGGCTGTGTAATAGATCTAACCAATGTCTTCCATCGACAAATAGATAATAATTAACACGACCAAAACTTAACTTATCACATAATTTCAAAGTGGTTGACAACATAACACTGATAATTAAAATAGTAATTAGTCGAATTTTCCAAATATAAAGTAAATATTTAATTGATTTAATAAGTTTATATTGCAGTAAGTTTTTCACTTGATCAGTCAATTAATAAGCCGTTCTAAAAAGCTTCACACTATTTCGTCAGTGGAAAAACTTGTTTCTTTCTGTTAACTTATTGGTTCAGGTTAATAAGGATTATTGTTTATTGTTTATGCATACCTTCTTCATCTGCGTTTACTGAAAGAGTCTTTTCATTATGAACTTTAAATGAAGAGAAGAAAAAAATAGGGCTGACACTAGTTTGATTCGAGCAGAAGTATTAATTTATGTAAATATTGATGAGTTGTGTCAATAATTATGATTTGATAAAATCAAATAAAGCTCTTTTCAAAGCCGTCAAAAGCGAAAATTTTTACTTCTATGATTTTAAAAAGCAGTTTCATGAAGTTTTGAGGTTGTTCAACACAAAAATTAAATAAAATGACAAATTTACGATATCTTATAATAATCGTTTATGAAATGTGACCAATATTTTAAAACCATACTATAGATAGGTATTTGGCAACGGTAGTAATTTACTAATGGGTTAGCATTTGTTATAGTTCGCCTGCAAGCAATGCAGCTGAATAGAAATGTACCCAAAACATGTGTAAGTTAATATACAAGTCAATGTTAACCTAGCCCTGACCATTGTTTGCTAGTAACAGCTGTAGTCTACATATTTGATCTGCAGGAACATTTGCATTTTTCGTTAATGCTCGCTCATTGATCCAACTTATACAATGAATTTGACACTAATTTAATCTCGTTTTCCTTCTAAAATTGTTATTGAGTTAATCTGTCAATCATTTCTAAAATGCTTTGCAAACGAAACAAAAACCTAGATGAATAACAAAAAGGATTCAAATTTTCGCAGGCACGAAGAAGAAAAAGTGTGACTTTTTATCAGAGCTCAACCAGAGTTAAGGGATGCAGGTGTTTTAGGGGTGCCATATCACAGAAAAAGAGCGCCGATTTGGCGAATTTTCTCGTCATGTTAGAAAATGTGCCGATTTTTACCTTACTCTCTAAAAAAATAGCCCACACGGCGTACCACATTTACAAAAATAAAAAGCAACTGTGAAAATAGTCTTTTACCGAGCATATAAAATGTTATTAACTCTTTAACTGGCAAATTAATTTATCACAGTTGTCATTAAAAAATGACATTTATTTAAAAGCGCGTATCTCTTAAACCGTTAGGGATATCTAAGTTCTGTTTATTGGAAACACTTCGTTAATATTTAATTACAATTTCGGCTCGATATAGTAGTGACCTAATTATAAAAATAAAAAAAGTTTTCACATGTGACATTTTACGCTGCACGCACTTTCCAAAATGTACGAAGTTGTGCTTTAAACTTATTTGACAGAGTTATAAAATCTGGTGAAGAATAATTATTGTTTCACACAGTGCGATTTAGCCAATCAAAAAGAATAATATAATGAAAAAATCGCCGAGATACGATAATAAATAAGAAAATTATTAAGTTTTACGCATAAAAAAAAGTAAAAGTCGCTTATTTTTCTAATTTCATAAAATTACGTTTTTTTTATTTTGGCAACACTGCACTACTTCAAGCATCTGAAATTCGGATCCGGAGGATGATGCTGCTATAGAGTCTCTCAGTTTAAGATACCTACATATTGTTAAGTTGAATAATAAACCAGACGTTTTGGTGACCAGTTTGGGGCACATAAAACCCTTGACGAACTGACCTCGTCATTGCCAGTTAAAGGGTTAAGAATGAACTTTGCCATTTTATACATTAAACCAAAATTGCGATTTTTTACGTTATCCAATTTAACTGCAACACAGATTTTAGCATACTGCCTATTTCTTTTTAACCAAATGCACATGACACTGCAATGACACCCTTTTAAAAAATACTATCCACGTCGTCAGCGTTTTGGTATTTTCGACAAAGTTTTTAAAAAAATAATAGATCGTATTGAAAAGCTCTGAAATTCACTTTAACACAACGCCATATCACTGCGTTCTTTATGGAATATGTGGTTTTTGAGTTTTGGTGCTTATATTTGCTACTGATATTGTTAAAAAAGTGGGCAGATACTCTTAAAGGTAAGGCTGAAAATGAGTTTAAAAAACCTATACAGAACATAAAAAGTTAAGGTAGGAACATACCTAACTAATACAGAAAAAGCTTTACCATTATAACGGCTGTAATAGTTATTTAAGAAATGATTTCACCCGTGTTTAATTTTGGTTTCAAGCGATTATGGAGTTATAATAATGATCTTTCATCGAGCTTTCAACGTAGTTTTGAAAATGTTACGTATTATATCATTATATCACAGATTACTTGTTGATAATTCAAATTGATTTTTGAAGTGAAAACTAAGGTAACAGTGTATGAAATACAACAAATGAAGATGATTATTACTTGTCATGGGCTCTTAGGCACCCTAAGACGCCCACTTCAGAAATTTTGATACTTTAATAAATCAATTATCGCACATCTTTTACGTTTAATATGTAATTGTTTGAAAAATTGTCCAGAAGCATCATTTAAATTATTACGGGGAACACCAAAACGCCTCACAGTGTTGCTGCATGTTAAATTGCATTATGTTGATACCTGACAGATGATTTGCAAAAAATTAACAGCAATTGTGAAATAACTCATTTACTTCAAAAATAATCGCAAATTAGTGATGAGGAACTAATACAGATGTAATATAATTAAACATAATGAGAAGAACTCCTGGGGCTACAGTTGCTAAAAGTGAAGTCAAATGTATTTGTAGCAAACATTATAATAGATCCCTAATTTTAATTAAGAGAAATAATCAGGTTATCTCTGTGCAAGAGATCCACTTGTGCTATCGATCAGGCGCCCCGTTTATAAGGACTGCTTTCGTCTCACCCTTACACCCTTAAGCATTTTAGAAGGGCTTATTCTTGTACGGGCCGTTTGAAGAAAGTAATCATAGCTGTTTAATGGGCTCTCCTTAAGTGGCCATATATCGTTCTGTTTTGCAAATGTTGTTGCTAGTTTTTAGTACAACGCTCCGGGTGGGGACTTCGGAGGCGGTAGTCCGGAGCGTCTCGGCGTGGCCAGCGCGAACCACGCCTTCGCGATCGAACTCACACCTGGGCCGTAAACATTCACAGAGATTATTTGTTTCGCGGCTTTTATATTTGCCGCAGATTCGAGCTCCCTCTAGAATATATAACGATATTTATCACACACAACGCTTCAAACCACAAATCAAACGTTTTTTCAATAATGTGATTTTCCAAATTCAAATCACTCAGTTATGGGCCCAAATCGCTGTTTAAGTGCCAATTAAATATCTAACGCACTATAATGCTGAAGGTAATTCATTCCAAAATAAAAGGGTCATCGAATTCTAATCTTAGGGGCGAAGCTACGGGAGCTTTACTGGGGAAATGGGACTAGAATATTTCTACAGAAATATATTATTCTAAGGGAATTCGAGAAAAATATGGTATTAGAGGATGTAATTCAGCTGTAGGAAGAATCTTATGGGCCACACGTGCAAACTCAACATCTACATTTTAGATTACATCTTACGTTATCGTAAAAATCAAACCAAAAAGCCAATTTCGACGTTGTAATTTTAAATGCTTGACACAAACTGTAGGTCAAATATTCCTATAAATTAGGGTTCGCCGCAAAAAATGTCATTCGCCGAATCACAATATGCTAGGACAATAAAAGGTTGTCAACGAACCCCCCCAGTTTTCTATTCTAAACGTTTATCTAAGTTCCATCAATCACGACAAATTTTAATATCGCGAGAACATATTATGAAGGCAGTAAATTGTACACGATACTGTGACAGTTTGTCGTTTTTCAGACATAAAACGGACACCACTATGGGCGCTATGATATCCAACGTTGCTGCTTTCAATAGAAAATTAAACGAACAATACAGGAAACCAAGAATTTAATACGGATTGCGAAAAACAAACAAAACTATCATTTAGCTGACTATTTATTTGGCCTCTTATGAAAACACTCCAAAGCAAAACACTTTTCATGAATTTATTAATGGCCGGCAAGAATTTCATAATACATCGGTGCCTTTCTCATTACATAATTTTATCTGTTTACATAATTACGTTATTAATGCAACTAAATGAGTAATTTTTGGGAAACGATGGATATGAATTACGTTACACAAGGGCAGCTTATTAAACCTAAAAAAGATGGTTACATGTTGTTGAAGACTTAATGAAGCCAATGAATATATTTAAAACAATTTAACACCAATCCCTATCAGTTGATAACTTAAAAAAAGTTTGTGTAAAAGAGTTTATACTTCAAAAACAAGTGTTTTTACAAAAACAAAGATGAAAATTTTATACCGTTCACTGCAATGTAGTTATTACCAAAATATCTATGTTGTCTGGCTGTAGAGCTGTAGAGATGTATATCACAAACCGATTTAGATATTTGATTTCTGTTAAATTCCTTCCAAAAATTTGAGTCGACAGTGAGTCCCAGAATTCAATCCAAATCGGAAAACCTACAAGGTGTATTTTTCAAAACTCAAAATAATAATAACTGCATATAGCATAACATTCATCAACTCATAGCATTAAAATTCAATATGGTGTCCAAAACAAAAAAGTTGACTTTCACATCTCAAAAACAGCGGATTGTACCAATTTTAACATGCGATTAAAGCCTTAACCTTAGCTACTAATCCGAAATTACAATTTTTTTTGTCAATAATGAAAATGTTGTAAATAAAACTTAAAATTGAAATGGTTGAGAATTTTCAAGATATTTCACGAACTGGGCACATTTTCAGTATAGATAACTGCTACGACTGGAAATACTTTTTATATTAATCTGTTTATCTCTAATAGTTCTAGATCCATATGTTCTTCATTTATGCACTCTATATATCGTGTATTGCCCTGGTTTTGAGAATATATTCACTGCTTAATGCGTAACGCATCCTTTTTGGAAACTGAAAAATATTCATTAACTTTCTAAAGCTCTTGTTTATTTTTACAGCGAAAAATACACAATATAATTTCCATCTGATCGCATCTTAAGAAATGAAATTTTATGCGTTTGTTAATGTTACATGTAATTATCAATAAGAAATGATAACGAGCAGTCTACCGTTTTAATGATGGCAGTAAATGCACCAAAGCGCAGTAACCCGTAAATCTTATTCTCGTCAAATAATACTGGCACAAAGGAAGAAGCTTTACATGCAGAATTTTGTACAAGAATTATAAAAGTTGTCAAATGCGTAATAAAAACATGCGAACTATGTTAGGGCTATAAAAATTAATGCGAAATTACTTTGCAGACACGCCAGTGTGTGGATTCTTTGGTACCACCTTTTAAGATGGTCAGCTCGACGAACATCTGCTGTTTGTTATAAACACCGTCCTTTTTTTACTAGAACATCCAGTTTTTGTACTACAGTGACAACTGCACATAACAGTTCGCGATGAAGATCTATCACTGCATCATTTGTCAGTTCTATATCAGTTCTATACAAGCCATCACTCCGAATGAATATAGTTGCTTCATTAAAGTTAACGATGTCCCCAGCTTTTGTATTGTAGAAAGCCAAAGACACCCAATACCTAATTGTGTCAAAACTCACCAACAACATAACGCCGTAAAGCAGACAAAACAATATCAGTACCTACGCAAATTGACAGATAAAAACGATTAAAAACAAACAATTAAATGCTCTAATAAAATAATACCAAAATGTAGCCAAATTTAGTAACAGGTATACAATTTAAGCTCAAAAAAAGCGATCAATAAATTTCGTTTTGATTAAACATACAAACAGTCTCTGTTCATTGCGAAGCTGTCAAAAAAATCCTTTTTTGAGTTATTGGCGTGTGTATTAATGCAAACAATCCCAAAATGAAAATCTTATTCGTCTAACAACTCCAAAATGTTATTGAAATCCAATAATCAGTTTTAACGACAAATATATTGACAAAATGCAGGAAAACTTTCAATATACGCTTTTACTAATATTGTTCTGTTATCTTAAATACATCTTGTGACAATAGTACCGCAGATCAGCAGACAGGTCCACGGAAGATCTATAAATAATTAATACATTCTAAATCACTTTTGATATAGAAACAGTCTTAGCATCGTGTAACTTTCAGACAGTGGAATTGACTATAATATTAAACATGTTACGGTGTTATATCAGGTTGAAAAGAAATCAAACAACAACTTCCCGTAGTTTGGAAAATATTCTGTAAACTAAATTATTGGACATTCCTTTACACAGGAAATCGAAGAACAAAAACATCCTCAAAGCGATATTCTATACTATCTTAGTCCACTTATTTTCCATCACAACTGATTTTAATTACTTTTGAATATGCCATAACTTCAATTTATAACTTCCTTGTCTTTAAAATAAACCTGTCCTATAAACCGTTTTAATTTATATCTAAAACTAGGATAATTCTTTTGTGTGTAGTGTATCTTCAAAATTTTACAAAGCAGTCAGACACCTAGGGGCATATTTAGCAAACAACTATGCAACATGAATTTATGTAAATCGACGTTTTTGAATATTATTCAAAAGATGTTTACCTTTATTCAGATGCACACAGATGTAGATGACAAATAAACATATGTTGTAAGCTATATCAAAAAAATTTAAAAAAATCACCTAAATCGTTTAGAGCTTCTTGCATAATTACTAGTAATCAAAATGCCATTGAGCAATGTATGTATATCAGGTAATTACACTACATATAAAAAATAAATTGACACGCAAAAAACGAAACGTTGCCTAGATACAGATTAATTACGAAGGCTTAAGATATTTTTTGTCAAGACACAAAACTCTAAACTAAATAAGAGTCGTTGATAATAATTGGTTATGGCACATGAAAAATAAAAATAATACCTTGAAACACTAAAGAGTCCCTTTCTTTCATATACAGTGTGTCCAAAAGGTATGGAATATGCTATGCATCTCAGTAAATATCCACTTTAGGGGAAAAAAATTTAATAAAAGTTGTTTGGTACTTAGTTTTTCACCATAACACAAAATTAAATTTTTTTTTTCGAATAACAAAGGCGAATGAAAAACAATTGAATTTTTTTAAATGACAAATTATACTCATTTGATATTTTTTTCTCTTTTCAATGATGTGGTCACCTTAAATATAAAGTTTATGCTGAGAGGCCGGAAAATATTGAAAATTTAAAAGATCGTATTAGAGAAATTACACCTGAAATTGTTGGGAATGTTATTAACGGGTTTAAAAATGAGTTTATCATTGCCAAGCTGTAAATGGTTCACAGTTTGAACACTCATTGTAGATTTCGTCAAAAAAATTTAGTTTTTATGCTGTTTTTGTTAGAAATAAATACTAAACAATTAAAATAATTTGAGAGTATTTTTTGCGTTTTTCTCAAAAAGTTGCTTAAGTAAGGGTACTAAAGTTTTGCATCATTAAAAAGAGAAAAAAAATGAGTATAATATAGTTGTCATTTAAAAAAATGCAATTGTTTTTCATTCCGCTTTTGTTATTCAAAAAAATAGAATTTAAATTTTGTCTTACGGTGGAAAACTAAGTACCAAACAACTTTTATTCAAAACATTTTCCCTAAAGTGGATATTTACTGAGTTATATAGCATATTCCATACCTCTTGGACACACTGTATATTATATTTTTAAAAAATTAAGGAAATTTGAATATTTTAAGAATAGGTGCAGTAATTTATTGAAACAATTTCCTTAACTTCACAACATATGATACGCCTCATCTCAATTAACAAGTTACATACTAAAAACTATTTACATAGACCTGTCTTCGAAATATATTTATGGTGTATATTTGTTTGTTTTAAATATTAAAAAACCAATCATTAACTAAATTTCCTGTTTTTTATTTGGACCTATCCACATTTTAAGATCGACCGATATTAATCCGCTTGGTGTACTTGTACAAAATCTTGGGAGTCAATTTTAACTTTAGTTTAGTATTTATTTGGCACTTCGTCGCTTTTTGCCCCAATTTTATAAAATTGTTAATTTCTAAAAAGAATAACACCGAATATTAGACAATTTTAAATCACAGAAAATTGCACCATTTTTACGTTGGCCCATATAATCAAAATACCGTCTCATTTACAGATGTACAGTACCTTGCAAGTTTAATCGACTATTGAAATATTAAAAAAACATGAATCATTTAAATCGAAGATTGCTCACAAATATTTGTTTAATTTAAATAACTGCCTGCGACCTTGCCCTAATCATTAAATCAAAATTATAACCGATGATTTGCTAATCACAAATTAAATATTTTTGATGGAAGGTTTACATAGATTTATTGCTTATGCAGATTTATTATAATGCACTTCTACGAATATCCATAGCCTGCCCCTTTTATAAACAGTAGTCGTAAACGTCCAAAATTTGCAGATGTTTTCATAGCATTCTGCCAAATTATGTACGTATTAACGTTTTTTATGGCACACTTAAGTAAGGTATTCTGCAATTTATGTATCATAACTGTATTTAAGACAGACGATATGAAACGATATTGAATTGAACAACCAATAAATCGTCCTGATACATGAAACTGCACCGCGGAAAAAATATTAATATTGGCATTAAATAACAAGATAAATACCTTATAAAATATTGCTTGTACTCTGTCATTTCTTCTGTATAAAGAATTTAAAATCAGCTATTGCTGTTAACCGCGTTTTTTTGTTTAGTGTAAGGGAGGGCATTTAAGTAATTTTCTCGTGTAACGATAACAAAAAAACTTCGAAACTTGTTTTGTAAAGAACTAAACTAATGTAATATAGGTACTATTTAAAAAAAAAAGGTATTCATAGATATATTTTTTAATAAAAACAATTTGAAGATAGTACTTCACATTTAGAGCCAATGGCACCTTATATCTTCACAAAGCTTGAGGCAAAATTAAATTTGGGAACCCCATCTAAAAAAATATCTAATGAAGAGCTATTTCAATTTTATTTTACTATGCAAAAAGTAAATTTGTAAGTCAAATGCAAACGCTGAACCAACATTAAAATTGAAAATTATTATTTTAAAATTCACAATAAAAATTGCCGAAAATGCATGCCCTGAAAAAATAAAACATCGAGGAATCTTAATATTTGTGAAATGGCAACCATTATACATTTTTTACATTACATAAACTTTTTTCGGCTTTATTTGAAAATCAAACTCCAAACGGAGATAATGTACGTTTTTGGTTTAAAAAAATTGTACGTAAGTCGAAAAATAATGGATTAGGTGTTGAAATCGTGCATTTTTCGTTATTTTTAGTGGTAAATGAATCATTTTATAATAGCTTTTTACTTAAATTGTCTGTTGTACATAAAATAAAGAAATTTTGTTTAATTTCTTGAATAAAATCAACGATGTTCACACTATTTATTTTTTGTCCAGAAGTTTCAATTGATATTATGGTAATTAAATGGCAAATCACACATTAATCGTTATAAAAAATGTAAAAAATGTTTGTAGTTCTCTTACATTTAAAAAACAAGATGAGAAAAACTTTTACATATTCAGAAATTATTTCCAGTTTTTAGTTCACCAATTATTCGTATTAACTAGTAAATTAAAGTATAGGTACTCTGTCAAGATCTATCCATTTTTCATTTCAACGATAAAAAATTATTAATAATGCTGCAAATACTCACAATTATTAAACGATCTCATCTTGAACCACAATTTTAAATCATCTGTAAAAAGCAAATTATTAGAAAATTTTGTTAAAATCGAGAAGATACCGGTAAAAATTATAAAAGTTAAAAATAAAATAATCATAATCAACCACGAAACCACGAGTAACATGTTAAGATGAAGACACATCTGCAATTTAAATATTAAACTAGTTTTAAAAAACGAACTTGCACGATAAGATTCAAGAAGTTTCTAGCAATTTTCGAAACAAACAAAAAACTAAAATTTAATTTTACTGATGCATTCAACGACAAAATTTAGGAAAATTTTGTGAACAAGACCCCAATAACTAAAAAATTCTAAACGCGTTAGAAACGAAGCAAAATTTCATTCACGCAAGTAAAGTAATTACAATTGTTTATAAAACAATTATAACCAGTGGCGTAAATAGGTCCTTGCAGCCGATGCACTGCATCGGGGCTCGCAATAGTTAGGGGGGCCAAAAGGTCATCTGCTCACAAAACTTTTAAAATGTATAGAATAATTTCATTTAAAACCACAGCAAAATACATGGAATGATACCCAGTTAAAAATTGACCGGTGTAAATCGGCTTGGTGTACTACAAACCATGAAAAGTCACGATAAGTTGTCACTAGGAATTGATTAAGGCTGTGTTTATTGCATCAAGAACATCGAAACTAAATGTTTAGCAGAGTTATATGTGCCACTGGCCATTATCTTCGGAAAAATAAGGGAAAAGCTGAATAATAAAAGTAATTTTTGCAATCGCGTTGCGGCAAAGACAAAATCTAAATTTTTCTATCTACCAATGCGCGCATCCTTTGCAAATAAAATGGTGCAAAGTTTTTGAAAAAATCTTGAACGGTTTTAGAGAAAAACTCGAAAAACGAGGCCTTTGTTAAAACAGTTTTCCCTATGTTAAACGCCTATGCAAGTCGCATAGATATAGTTATACAGATATACCACAACTTCTCAAATCATATAGCGCTTATGCAGTTTCGTTTTTGACGTTTGTTTCCGGAACCGTTCAAGATTTTTTCAAAAACTTTGCACCATTTTACTTGCAAAGGATGCGCACATTGGTAAATAGAAGAATTCCGATTTTGTCTCCGGCGGTTTCATGGCCAACGCGATCGCAAAATTGACCTTTTTATACCAATTTTTCAGTTGTTTCCCTATTTCCGAAGGAAATAGCCAGTTGCACGTTTAACTCTGGAAAACACTTAGTTTTGATGTCCTTGATGCAATAAACACAGTCTTAATCAAATTGTAGCAACAACGTATCGTGACCCTCCCTTGTAAGAAAAAAAATTATTTTAAATTTCATGTTAATTTGACACTTTGTCGCTTTTTGCCATTAGGACAAATTTGTGGCGTATTATTTTTTTAAAGAATAGCACCAAACATTAAATAAATTTTAAATGAGAAAAAACGCAGACCCAATCTAACGAAATTAGTAGCAAAACGTCATTTGTCTAAATCGGCGTTTTCAACAGTAGGTAGTTTTAGCGGAATCCCGGGTTCCATGGAAAATTTCAGAGATTTCGCCTGTATGTTGGTGTTGCTTTGCTTATTTTATAGTATTTAAATTACACTCCTAAAAAAAGCATCAAATTATATCAACGAAAACAATTGTAATTATTAAAAATATTTTTCATTTAATGTCTTGTAAAATTGGAGGACAACATTATTGGTTAGAAAAAATCAGATGGGGTTTTCAAGAAATTATAAATAAGAGTTTGTAATTTTTTATTAAGTTTAATATGCCTATTTTATCCCCGTTAGCTTCATTAATGAACGTTAACAAGTATTTGTTTATCGATAAAATTTTCGTTCGCACGGAACGTATGAAAATAAATGGAACAGCGCTACCCCAACACAATCATAAGCTCAGTTAAACCATTGACATTTATTTAGGCAAGTAAGATGTCTTTTATTGCTGTACAGCCCGACCGCGACGGCCGCAGTGGAGTTATACCTTCGCAAACCGCCCTGTCAGAAACACGAGCTAATATTTGGGGACATAAATTTACAAAACATTACAGAAATGAGTGAACTGAAATGATGGGAAGGGCAAAGATGTTAGGGTGCCATAAATATATTACTGTGATAACATTTGTAAAATGGACCTTTTGTTTAAGCGAGAGGTTATTGCACAGGCTAATATTTACCATCGATCATCTGCGTGAAACGCGTATAACATGCGTTATTACATGAGGGTACCTCATCCAGATAGATCAACGAAGCGGCTGTTGTACTGCCCTCACTCAACACAAGTTGACCCAACAAATGCACTAAAGCTAACTAATATTATCTGCCCTCTGTTACATGACCTAATTTTTCCAATTTTCACAATTTTCGATAACAAAAAGTTTTTAAACTTATAAACTGCTTCGTCCGTGTCTCCTAATTAAAGAAAATTTTGTCAAATAGAAACTATTTTAAGTTCATTATAAACTTAACTCAATAAATTGGCCAGCAGTTTGCCAGCTATGTATAAGCCCAGTCCCTAGTTGAATGACTTAAATTCCAGATTGATCCCGTAATTGGAAAATATTTGCAACCCCTTTTTCACTTGTACTTGTAATCTTCCGAAATCGCCATAGACGTGCATGCCTTTTAGTGATAGCCGATCAGAAGGTTACTTCGTATGGTATGACTGAAAATTTTTTGTGGTCACATTTGAATTTTTGGTTGAACAGTAAATTTGTTATCAATTAAAGTACTTTCTTGTTTATTTTCGATGTTTTATGTTGTCCTATCGTGGCAGCATATAATCGTTATTCCTTAATTTTGCAGATTATCCAATGATTAAACAGGGGCATATTTTATAATTACGTTGTCTTGTCAATTTTGACGAAAGCCTACTTTGACATTTCTAGACAAGTGTGCGTTTTGCTTACCGTGCGTTATAACTCACTTACTAGGCATGCAGGAAGTGTTTGACGTGAGTCTACTTTGATTCTTTCTTTAAGCAACTGTGCTTTTTGCTTACAAATAATAAATGTAGACATTAAAAATTAGACTCTAAAAAAAAACAGTTAAAATTAGAGGACAACTGTGTTTGGAATACTAACTTTTTATGTCGGCGTTTATTATTTGTTTTTATTTTTATTAAAAATTAATTTTTATAACATTTCCATTGATAATTACAGTATAATTTTTAAGGTTTGATCGTTTTTTGTTTTGTTAAGTAGACTGTTTGCTATGATTGCATAAACTTTGAACTGATTTTTCTCGAAAAATATCTTATGTGAGCATACTTTTTTAACACATGGTCGGATTCAGAATTAAATTCTCTATCCGAATCAACAAAAACATGTATACTATGTAATTTAAATAAAAAACAGTTGCATATCGCGGATTTGACATACGTCATCGTAGAGATAACAAATGCACATCATTTAATAGAGAATTTGTCGCCGTTTTCAAAAATATAAGGTTTGTTGGGGTTATTTTTAGTAATTAAAAAGTTATAGGGTTGCGACAGTCAAACTGAATCACCCGGTATAGTCCTTGATAACTTAAGTTCTTTAAAAATGGAAATTTTAAGTTTTCAAATAATCAGATTTATTTATAAAACTTTGAAATCTAATCACTCGATTTGCTTATTTATTTCTTTTTTTAAATAATGGAACTAAAATTGCAATGCTACACCCTTGATAAACTCTTATTGTTAAATATTTATTTTGGTTACACAGAAAATACTGTAAAACCATAATTAAAATTAGAGTAATTGTTACAAACCGTTTTATATTTATTATTATACTATTTCCCAGAAGGTGGTCCCCTTTTGGGTTCCCGTACTGCGACCTATTGATCTATTGTGATAGCCCCTTAAAGAAGTACTGTGTTTTTGAAAAGCTCCAGGATTTTCTTTAAGGGTGTTTTTCTTGACTCTTCTTGGTTGGCTTTTTTCATCCCCAGAAGTCTACGCATATAGTGTGTGTTTTACATTTTAATATTAGCTTTTTAAAAGAAAATTAAAGATTAAAAATCAACTTACATTGGAGGATTTTTTTTTGTGTTGAGAACAAATTAAGACTGTTTTTTTTTACTAAATTTGCTTTTGAAATGGTGCTTACTTATCTGTAAAAAAAATCACAAACGCATGATTCTCGCAATATATGGTACTTGGGTATTATGTAAAACCCAGAAATAAAAAAACATATTTGAATTAAAAAACTGCGAACGTAAAACATCAATCTTTACAATTAAGTGTCTGAACCATATTCAAATTGTAACAAAATTGATAAAATTCTGTTTACGCGTAGCCTGCTACTTTGAATACACAGGTGTGAATATTTAGGTTGTTGGGTAGAAATTAATTATTTGTCACACTTAAAGAACATTGCTAATGAATAATAATATAACTCCCCATGAGAAAGAAAGTGAAAGTAAGTAATAAAAACCCGTTTAGCGATTGTGATTCGATTAAACTAGGGGAGCGCTCTTGACAGTTCATCGCCGAAATTCCCTTTGAAGATTTTTTTGTTCCACTCAATGTCACTAATCTCTGCCTTAAGCGAAAAGTATCTTGGAAGGATCACAACCGACTTTAATTGTTACAGCGTCAAACAATTTTAAAAAGTGTTGCGCTAGAGCTGATCTGATACGCGCCCCCGCATGTGTAAGCCAATACGCACCGCACGACTTATCAGCCCGCACATACGCATTTTTTACAAGGAAAATTTGTTATCCCCTATTTGGATTTTCAGCTAGACTGGAAATAGCTAGACGCTTTAAATTTTAAACTACAAGGAGAGAGGGTCGAAAAGAATGCGGCGATATTTTAAAATGTTATCAGGATCAGGACTATCGATGTGCTATTTAGTAGAATGTTCGTATTCGTATGTAATATGTTGGCTGAGCCGAGATATACTTGTTAGTTGTTAGCCTACCCGTGAAGGCGGTGGCGAGGCGGAGCTTGATAAGACGGCCGATTGTAGTGGTATCGCCGGGCGGGGGTGGCAAAGACGATCGCTTGCGCATCGGCGTCACTTCGCAACTTCGTCAAATTACACGGACAATATTATTTGGCTCAATTTCAAAAATCATTTGCATACTGAAACAATAAATCTGTTACTTATATACAGCATATACCCATACGTTATGTCGTTTTGTCACAAAATATATTAAACGTCACTTATTTTTCAGTACAATACAGGTTTTTTATCATTATCCACATATTTTCTCCGTTTTTTTTTAATACCGCACATGCCCTAAAAATTATATGAAGCAGGCTTTAATTGTTTTAAAACTGTGTTATCTGAATAAATGATAATTACCTGAAGAACATCTGAGAAAAATGGTAGATGTAGCAAAAAACCCAACCAAGACGATAAATCTTTTTCCAAATAACTTTTGCACAATAAGGTTTTCCTTTATCGCTTTATCTCATTACGGATAATTTTTCAGAACAATATCGTTTTAAAGTTACTGATTAATTTTGTGATCATCTACAAAAAGCTCTCACCAAAAAACTACTACTATTGTCAATATAAGAAGAGTTTTGTACATTGCAACAAGATGAAACAAGATCACATACTGCAAAACTTTCTCAAAAATGTATCCACAATCTTGGTTGGGAATTCTCACCGCATCTACCATGTTTCAACAGATTAGCACCAATTTAGCTCATTGTATATTACCTTTGGGGAAAACATAAGCCAGGATGACCAAAAAGCAGAGTCGACGAAGGGGACTGCAGGGTGTACACCGCATACGGCCTGGCCTCACTGGCAATCCGGCCCCGCGCTGGCGATGTTTTTTTATAATGAATTGCAAGTTACATTTGAAAAACCATTTATTTTTATTAAGTGAATCAAAGTTTATTCTGATCGGTTCCAAATATATTTTCGCATACAGCCCCGCAAACTTATGACCGGTTCTGCCAAAAAAAAAGCTTTAAAAAATCTTTCATTTAATTAAAGAGAACACTGTAACATGGACTGCGCTATACAAGAAAAAATAAGAAAGGAGCAAAACTAGCGGAAGAGAATGTTCTGAAATGAGATGACATTCTTGTTTCAGGCCAGGAGCGTTGAGAGACGTCGTCGGGCCAAGGGAAAAAATTACCTGCGCCCCAAGTAAATAAATTATTTGAAAATAAATTTTGAGTTTGAATTTAAAAAAAAAACAAATCGTGGGATGATCCCTGTGAATCCCTGACCCAGATAATTTTACCCCATCGCGCCTTTCCTCTCCACCAGTGGCGTACGCAAGGGGGGATTAGGGGGATAAATCCCCCCAAAAGTTTGAAAAGAACTTAAATTATAATAACCGCATTACAAAATTGCGCGACAGACTGCTTTTCCATACATATCAAATATATTATGTTTGTATATTTTACTCATAAATGCTATTTTTGGGTACGTTTGACCTTGAAAATTTAAAAAAAAACTTTTTGTGTCTAGCCCCCTTAGATCATTTTTTAATTGCACCATTACCATGTCCCGTTTGAAATTAGTCAGTATTATTTTTGCTAATTAAAACAATATCCCCCCCTTATTTACTTTTCTGCGTACGCCATTACTCTCGACGGCCCTGTTTCAGGCAGTGACAACCAAAACAGTTATATTTCTGTTATATTTGATCGAAACAAAATTCATTTACCATACTGACCAAACTATCATAACTAACACTCTTAAACCAACGAAAAATAACTGAAGCATACCTAAAAATAGCTGTATTTCCCCAACCTCAAGCGATTTTACATAACAAATATGCTCGATGTTCCTATAAAGGCACGAAATGCCTACTTGCGTAAAATGATCATGAAAATTCATGATCCACAATGTCTTATCAATGAAGCTAATTGCGTTATATTTTATCTTATTTCATCATAAAACTGTCTATTCTTATTAGCACTAAGCGAGGTGTGTGTCACCTCACTTTCTTAAAACAGCAAACTACAGATTGCTTTCATTTGCCTTAAAAGCGACGTCAGAATTTTGAAACTGTACTAAAATTCACAAACAAGCAGCTTAATTTAAAATCAATCACCACAATGTAGGTATGTTAGTCGTTGTAAGTAAGTAAGGACACAATAATACATCAACAGAAATTACCAATGTTTTTTCGAAAATTAGTACCCATATTTCGAATTTAATAAATTTGATAAACATCTTTAACGCATAAATATTTAAAAAGGAAGGTATACAGTTTAGTTATAAAAAAAAATCATAGACATTCCATGAAACCTTTGGCCGAATTGTACATGTATGCTAAGTTAAAATTCGCTGATCTTATTTTAGAAACCAGGAACTCGCATAGGTGTACAAAGACAAATAAATTTGCATTTGGAAAATATTTATACAACGCAACACATCTAAAAGATAAAAAAGTCAAATAAAGAAGAAAAAAAACACTGAAATAAGAAAATTATCAGATGATCAACGAAAAATTCTCAAAAACCAAATTTTGGTGTTTTTTTGTTGTTATCATATCGATCTAAGAATAAGTAATAAAAATGTTCTCATGTCAACACGTTAACTCAAATTTCTTTTTTCATATAGTATACATAACTACTTCAATAAGCGGGGAAATATGCTATTAGATATAATGGCCTCGGAAACTACCCTCTCAGCGGCCCTATTATATCGGATGCATAAGATATGCAAAAGAAGAGCAGTGTTTGTTTATACCCTATCATGTCTCTACTTAGCTACATGTGTAGGCATCTGTCAGACCCAAGTGTTATCGGACCACTTTGCGGGAAATTGCTACGATCCTAACTGTAACAGGAAAGAGAAGGCCGTAGTCTGCGCGAAGGTGAAACAGAGCCGACGTCTGCAGGCTTGCACCAACGTGAAATTGCTTCCGCGGTACGTTCCTCTAGGCTTTACGTTAATTCAAGTGTTACTGTCGCACTTTGGCACACCGTCCTCGTCAAATTTATGCTTATACGAGCGATGCGTTGAGAAACTGGAGGATTTACGGAAAAATGATTGGGTCAGATTACTTTTTAATGCAAAGAGGCAGGGAATTACTCAATTTCCATATATTACTGCATCATTTGCATGCGTAAGAAAACAAAACTATTTCACACTACGCAAAGTAGTTTATAATAAAAAATCTAATCAATATTTAATAAGCCAAATAACGCAGATTCTTACGAAATAATAAAGTTTACACATTAATTGTAAAAATATTTTTTAAATATCGCAGCAAAGTTTTGTTTCCATAAACCTGATGGTACAATACGGATATTTTTATATATTAGGAATAATCGTATAATATATCAACCACCTTATAGTATCCTTAGTATATAATTTAATAACAAAGACTTCAAAAAGAACTAAACAATAAGAAAAATGCGTCTAATCAAACTGTTTTTTTATCATGAGATGGAATTACTCGTTTAAATTGACTTAAAAATATGTTCCTAAGGTCCTGTCAATGTCAACGAATCAGTTCTAGGTTTAGAAATGGATTCAGCTGTAAAAGTATCTCCTAAAAATATGAAAATATACTAAAAGAAAACCAAAATTGGTTTTACTTGTCCATATATATTACACGTTGCTAGACATTCTTAATTTTCTTCTGTTTTGTAAACACGCCAACAACGACCAACATTTGAATTTCTTGTCTAGAGCAACGTCGGGTACAAATCGAACTTGTTTTAAAAGCTTTAAAATGATTGACTATCTGGTTTTTCATTTATGTGGTGGTTAGTACATAACACATCAGTATTTCTCAAGTAATTTTCGTTGCTTTTGACAATGAAAATTTCAATTTGATAACAACTCAGTAGCATGTCCATCTATCTGCCAACCAAATTTTCTGAAAGAAGGTTTTTTTTTTAAACACAGTCCAAAAAATGTAATGTAATTAGTAAGTATTAAAGAATATACAGGGTGTCCCAGATTATATTTCCAGCATGGGGATCTCGCTTGTTATAAGAGATACAGGTCACAAAATGACTTATTTATAAAAATAGGTATAGCAAGTAATATCTCATTTAAAAAATAAAAAAAGCATATTTAACTGTTCCATAGCCAACTTCACGGCCCATAAGAAAAAATGATGTTAGGAGTAATACCTCGAAAATGGTAGTTGATAAAAAAAATTAAATATAACAGTTACATTCTCCATTAAAAAATACTTTCCAAAAGTACAAATAAAATTGTTTTAATGACTAAGACAAAAAAGTTATGCGAGAAAAAAGAAATTCGACATTTTCATATTTTTTGCTATAACATCTGAAGTACGAGAAATTTTGTACTTTTAAAAATTGATTGTAGCTCCTCTCACACTAAGGAATAATTCATCTAATTTAAACAAACCTGTATCTCTTATAATAAGCGAGATTCCCATGCTGAAAATGTAATCTGGGACACCCTGTATAAACATAAAAAATACTATGCCGTGAACTAGAAAAAAAATTCTAAGCAACAAAAAAATGCATTTTGTATTCATGGATTTAATAACGTCCCCTTATACAGCGTTTGGAAGATCGAAGTAATTAGCTAATGATACAGATTTAATTTGCTAATAATTTACTTAGTCGAATGTCTAGTTATTGACGGTTATTGGGGTCCATCTGTCTGATCGGATCACTTGTACGGGTAAAAGACACGTGCTAACCATCGATACTTAACACGACCTAAGTCAAGTTTGTGTTTACTTTACGCTTATGGGGAATGCGATGTGTAGGGGCAGACGAGCCGTCAGAACTCACTAACGCGCGATGCGTTAAAGCATTTTCGTTATTTGATTATCCGGACTCGGCAGGACTGACCTGTTCCGGTTGACTTGTCAAATAACAGACGGGAGACATCCACGCATTTAGTTTTTACAGCATCGGGCGAGCTAGCGTTCGGATTACATTAGCAGCTTTAACAGTTGTCACAAATCACATTTGCTGCCACAATTATGCAGGTATTTATTATGTTCGACATAATAATAGGAAACTGTAAAACCTACATTTCAAAATAAAGACAGGTATTCGCGGCTTGCGGCTCGACAATCAGCCGCAGCTTGTTGCTGGCTAGCAATAAATCTGCCCTGATTGGGCTATTGGACGTTATGTTGCTTCCATAATACTCAAGTGACCTGCTCACTAACAGCCAAGACGGCGGTAAAGTTTACAGGCCAATTTATGTAGTCGATATTACTTATCCACTTATACACTTAAATAGCAACTTAACAAACTTAAAAGCATCTTCTAATATGTTATGTAGATCTTAAGATAGTCCACGTCTGTTATTACAAAATGTAATGTAATTATTCGTGACTAATTTCAATCTATATGTTGCTTATGTTAATGATCTGGTATTATTATATAAATAGGAAGACGAGGGGAGTTAAAGGGCATTTTTTAAATGGAAAAAAAAAGCCAAAGATTTCGGCCTGAAAATAAATAAACAAAGAACAAAATATATGGAGGTGAGGAGTAATGAAATTCTTTTACGATACCATGCACGAGACAAAAGAAATATTATTCTGAAACAGTTGAAAACTCTGAATATCTGAGAGTGTCGCTAACAAACAGGAATGAGGTACAAGAAAAATGATAAGCGAGTGGCAAAAGGAAGTAAAAGTCCTAGAGATCTAGCAATGATACTAAAGTCAAAGGAAGTGTCGAGGAAGGTATAAAATAAGAATTTATCATCCGACAGCTTTATATGCATGCGAAACCCTTAACAAAGGCCTCAAAAAAACTGGAAATAAGGGAAAGGAAGATACTCAAAAGAAGAAGATGGATAGGTAGAACGAATCAGGAAGTCATGGAAATGTACGGTTAACGAAAAATTACAACCATTGCAAAATTACAAAGATTACGATGGCAAGGGAATAAATATCTCCCTATAACAGAAAGGAACAATAAGAAATATTTTGCTTGCAAGTGACGTAAGCACAAATAGAAAAAAAATCGACCGAAGAGATGGGTGGGGTCAGTAAAAGAGAATGGTAGCATTTATCAAAAAACAGTCGAAAGTCTTAGGCCTTCAAGACCTGTATACCTATGTAACATAATTTTTGTTTCTTTTTAGGTTTTTGCGGCTGTTATATTTTGAAAGATTATTTTTGGGATTTACTGCTGTCAATCCGATTGTAAAACTTTTTAATTCAGCCAAGTTTTAAACATTAAAAACTAGATAATGGCAACGAAGAGGTTACCGAAACGTCAAGCACCAAATAAACTAATTTCAACGCGGGCAAATCCCAAAAATAATCTTAGAAAACTTATCTTTTATTTTGACACCAGTTCCTATTGCAGTGTTTTTCAACCTGTGTTCCGCGGCCCAGTAGTGTGTCGCATGCATCATCCAGGTGTATCGCGGAAAATAAAATAAAAAATAAATAAACAGCTTTTGCAAGAACGCTATGTTTGAGATTCGAGTTTAAACATGGAGATCCTGTTTATTATAATTGCTAGAGTGTAGGTTTAAATTTGGAAAAGTTGCTGAATTCGGTCAGGTTATTAATCTAAACAAAATCTTGAAAATTGACACCTTTGGAGAATGAAATATTTCAAATGTAACATTGCCTAGGCAACGTTTCTAGGTCGATTCGTTTTGTTTTATGTCAATCAACTTTATTTTTTCCTTTGGGCGCAATTTTTGCTATTTATTAATGTAGAAGTTTTAAATACCATGTATGATAGAGACTTCAATGAATTTAGAACAAAAAATCTTTGAATTTGTAAATTAAAAAAATTGCGCCCGTAAGAAAAAATAAAGTTGGTTGCCATGAAAAAAACGAATTGACCTAAAAAAAATTAGTGATGACCATTGGATTCGGCTTAAAAAGCTTTTTAGGCTATGCTTTTACATATTGGAACTATGTTATACTCCATAGGAGGTACAGACGATTTTCAAAAATCGTATTTTCAGGTTTTTCCCAATTTTTTTGAATACAGTTTGAGATATTTTCAATTTCTCTTCAGATTATTAATGAGCACCAAATTTAGCAACTTTGATAACTTTAAATAATCTATACTCTTGTTATTATAATGAGCGAGATACCCATGCTTAAACTCGAATTTCGAACATCCTGTATATGTATATTGTATAGTGTGCCGCGAAATACAAAAGGTTAAAAAAAAACACTGTCCCAGGGTATGTATTTTTTTTTAAGCTTCGAAAAAATTAACTTGATAGACTAGTTAGGTGTTTAAACTAAAATAAACGATATAAATTAGGTTCATTTTTTATTGTATTTTAGAATAACTTCTAAACGTAGATCTATGGTAATTTTCTTTTTATATTCTAAGTTAATGCCAAATTACGTTTCTGCATTAATGTAACTGACTTTGTAACTCATAAGATAAGCAGGATCCCCATAATGAGCATCGAATTTGAGACACCCTGTGTATTGGAACTAATAAGATGTATCAAGGCAATGAAGGGAATGAAACAGCAGCTTTCAGCACCTTTTTATGTGTCTCAATTTTTTGTCTAATTTATACTCTGCGTTTATTTTTGTGAAGAAATTAGTGAACAAACGATACATAAATTAGCAAAGAGTTACATATATTTTCTATTTTTTGCAAATTAGAGCAAGATTATTTCAATCGCTTTACTTAATACCTCAAAATACGTAAATTAGGTCTTAAAAAATGTCAATAAATTAATTTAAACAAAATTCTAACCACGTTTCACACGCTCCATCGATATCTCACAACGCAAAGATCAAATTTTAGTCAAATACGTAATTGAAAACCAACACCTGTCATCCGTATTTATGGCAAGAGGAAATATATAAAATACATTTTGTGATATCTCTTAACTTCGATTAAAAAAAGGACATGGGTCAAATCCGTTTGACACAAGACCAAAATTAAACAAACTTAGTGAATCACTTATCCATTTATAAAATATATTGCTTCAAAATGCTGACACAACAATAACTGAAATCAAATAATAATAGACGCAACGCTCGACTTGTGAGAACAAAGGTTCGTTTTGTCTTAACAACCTTTAAAGTCTCAATTTACATTCATGTTCTGATATTGAATTCCAATCACTTGCTATACATAAACGCTGAGTTCACAAAAAATTGCCATCTAACGTTTAGCAAATTAATTTAAATAATAATTTTCCAAAGGTACTTCAAATTAAACACTGAAATTAGTTCCAAATTATTAAATTATTAAGTACGAATTCAAAAAAGAAGACAGGTTGGATTGGAAATCTATAAAAAGTTTTAACAAAGAAATCTAGTGTATTCCTTTTAACTTCAAAACCCGATATTCTTAAGTTATTTAGAATAATATTGTTGAGAATTCTTGTACGGTAGCAGATTCCGATGATGAATATATCGAAAAGACTAAATATTAATCAGGGCTATGCTTTAAAATAATTAATGGAAAATTAATTCATAGGTTTCTCGAGGAACCTAAAGAAATAATATCAAATCCATAAACACAAGACTGAACTTTGAGTATTTGAGGAAGCCAATATAAGAAAAAGAAACTTAGATTTATTATTTAATGCCCTGAATACAATAGAGTCAAGTTCAGTAGCCATTAAGAGAATATTTTTTATTTCAGGTAATTTTGTAATTATCGTGCTATAAAATCGAAGCAAGATTTAGTAACCGTTCAGTAAGCAATTTTTTTGTAAAAATTTGAGAACTGGTTTTATCCGCGTTTTTTGGAAATACTGATCTTCAAAAACCGATTTTTCCAAAAGTCGGTTTTCACATAAACCCTAGACAGTACCAACATTAATGAAAACTCTTTTTATACATATGTAAATGTATGCACGTTATACAACTACATTTCGAAGTGCGGTATAAGTCATTTTGAATACATAATGTGTAAAGTATCATAATCTATTTAAATGTTTGCAAAGAAATTTCGCACCAATGAATAATGTATAGATTGCAAGGAGTTAAAAAAACATTCAATAAAATCAGGGTTCTTGTTGCAATAGCGGTAGGTCGGAGAAGCAGGTTAAAGTAATCATATACGGGAGGGGAACCGAAATAGGATTTTTGTGAATGAGATGAGAGTCGTAGTTGTCCAATAACAGCAAATAAATGGCTATGGAACTACTATATTGTGTAAAAAGTTAAATGCGCGCGTCGACAACGACATAATTCGAGCAATCTGGTCATTTTACGTCGCGACTTGTACTTTTTTTCGTGCAGTGAAGTAATAGTAAAGACATCGCCCGAGTTGTAAAAGTAAGAGGCACGTTAGCGCAACAATGGCTACGTAATTACATTATTTTAAGCGACAAAGCTTCGAGCAACTTGAGGACGGTCTAGTTCAGGTCGAGTAATTCAAGGCGAGTAGGTAGGTAATCCATTACCGCAGGGGCTAGAACCTTCCATCTCCTTATCCAGTCCTTTTTATCGTATTTTTAAATTGTTATTCCCGCGTACTTATCTTTTTAATTGCTCATTCCAACGATCCCTGATTGCAGACGTTGAAAGTCGGTTCTAGCCATCGCATTTTCGCGCAAGTCTCAGCACCTCCGGTTCAAACACTGCGGATATTTCGTAGAGCCGCGTTAAACGACACACTTTGATCGCTCACGCGAGCCGATCTACACTCCAACGCTGCAACAGGAGGGGAACATTCGTCGTAAAAAGTCTTCGATATGAGAGGAGAGGTGCCGACTTCTTTCCTCGACTGATACTAACATAATTAAAGTACAAGCAGTGTAATTTTACTTAATTAAATTCCCTGCTTTGGGCGGAGAACTGAGCGGGCGCCACACGGCAGGGAGACGATATGAACTTTTTCCACCCAATGAACAATAAAACTCGGCATTTAATTTCATCAGAGATCTAAGAGAAGATTTTTGACCATAAAAAGAGGAGACAACCAGTTCGTTTCGTTGCCTCGTCGAGATTGTAAGGGTTATGCCATCGAACAGATGGACACTTAGTCTGTTATCTTTTTACAACGCAGCACCCTCGCTAATATTAAAACGACAATACGAAATAAAACGGAATAAGCGCAATATTTCGTAACGGAGAGGAGTAAAGCTCGGTGGCGGCTAATAAAAAAGTCAAATTTTAACATAATGATATAATTACCGTGGTCGAAGAAGAGGCTGGTCTTGGTGGTGGCGTGGGCAGCGGGTGGGAGGCCTGGTATGGAGACAGTGTAAGCGCTGTTTCCGAAACCGCCCTCCAACAGCGGGCCCACTGCAACACAGGAACATATTTATGAAATAACATGGAACCGCTCATTACTTCCACCCATTGCACAAAAACATCGAAATACATCCCGCAGCGCTGCGCACACATACACAATAGCAAAATATGCAATCCCCCGCTTTATTTCGATAATATTTAAACTATTCGATATTATTTTACATCTAAATTTGCCGACGAACGAGCATTCGGTCTTAAACAACGAATGTACTGCCCACAAATGTACTGCGACAAATCACAAAATTCGTTTATATAAATCAATTAAGCCGACTCGCCGTGACCACATACCACGCATAGATTTGACTTCTGCTTCCTCTTGTATGTTAAACAGAAAACTGGACGGGTGCGACTAAAAAGGAATAGCAAAAACGTTGCGAATTCTTTGCTCGCATACTACTGCATTTCGCTCAAAGTACCCACTAACACATTGTTAAGTATCACTAATCCGGCTTTATTTATCTAAGCAATAAAAACTCTATAAAATAGTTCAAAAGCTTTGAACATTTCCTATGCAGTTGAGTCCATTCGCCAAACGAACAGTAATGGGAAAACGTAGGCATTTTGAAAACAATTCAAACATAAATAAGTTGTCTGCAGGTTTTCGGTCTCGAGAATGCGAGATACACGCTGCCGCTAGTCGCTACACGTGAACAGTGGCCGTTTGTACATGGAAATAAATTACGGACGGTACATCTACAAAAGAAACAATAAAACTTTAAATAAGAAACTGAAACTGAACCCGTACTTTACGGCGCAACAATATATAACAACAGATGTTAACAAAAATATTATCAGCGTAAGGAAACAACTTCGATTTGTCAAATAAATAAGGAAACCACCTGTGCTTAGACCATCACAGAAGAAGTAAACTGATGTACATATACAGGGTGTCCCCGTTATCACCGCGAATATTTTAAGTGGTGATAGAGGACCTTTTTCTAAGAAAAAATTTCAAGTACAATTTTTTTCTAAAATCAAATGCTAAGCAGTTATCAACACTTACTTGATTTTTTTACACTTCTGCATTTAAAAGGCTCTGTCGCCGAAAATATCAATTTTATCGTAAAATACCTTTTAGCTTTTTAATAGAACAAGAAATTCTCTACAAAATTAATTATAATTATTTTTTGTCTACAGGCAATGGTTTAAAAGTTATAAGGCAGTTTGTACAAAGAAATGGGAAAAATTTTAAAACTTTAATTGTTTCTTAAACTTTGCAACCGCTGTATCTTAAAACGAAAGGTTGTACAAAAAAACCGACGGCCCATTTCGGATAGCAAATTTTATGGGCTACAACTTTGGTCAAGTGAAATTTTTGGAAAATCAAACCAATTTTCCGGAAAAGCTAACAATAAGGAACAGAGTGCAAAAACAAAATTTCCTACAAATATTGTTTTGTATTTAAAAATGCTTTTAAACAGAGAACGATTACGTAATTGAAAATGATAAATGATGGAAGTCATTTTGAACACTTATTGACGTAATTTTGTGGTTACATGTAAATTTTATTGAGTTAAGATGGATTTGCATTGTTTTGCATTTTATCGTTTTCAAAACAAAAAAAAACGGGAAATTATAATATTTTGTATTTAAAAATGCCATAGCATCGGCACCATTCATAAAATTATGTATCTCATCAGTTTTAAAGCTTTTTATGAAGTTTGAAATTATTCAGAAAACCACCCCTTATTTTTTAAGGAGCTAACGAACAAATTTAACAAAAAATTGTAAAATTGCATGTAAATAAGTTATTTAAATTTATAAAAACGCCGCATCTTTTAACGAAACGTCGTAGAGCAAAACGGATGTCTATTGCGGATAAGGCATTTAACGGACTACAACTTCGGTAAATATGTTGTTCAATAAAACTAAACATATGTTTTTAATAGTGAAAAAGGTGGGAAAAAAACGATAAAATGCAAAACAATGCAAATCTATCTGGAGGCAATAAAATTAATATGTAACCACAAAATTACTTCAATAAATGTTCAAAATGATCTCCATCATTTTCAGTTCATAATCGCACTCTCTTTAAAAGCATTATTTTAAATACAAAACATAATTTCTCGACATTTTTTTTACACTCTGTTCCTTATTTTTAGCTTTTCCGGAAAATCGATTTGATTTTCCAAAAATTTCACTTGACCAAAGTTGTAGCCCATAAAATTTGCTATCCGGAATGGGCCGTCGGTTTTTTTGTACAACCTTTCGTTTTAAAGATACAGCGGTTGCAAAGTCTAAAAAACAATTAAAGTTTTAAAATTTTTCCCATTTTTTTGTACAAACTGCCTTATAACTTTTAAACCATTGCCTGTAGACAAAAAATAATTATAATTAATTTTGTAGAGAATTTCTTGCTCTATTAAAAAGCTGTAAGGTATTTTACGATAAAATTAATATTTTCGGCGACAGTGTCTTTTAAATGCAGAAGTGTAAAAAAATCAAGTAAGTGTTGATAACTGCTTAGCATTTGATTTTAGAAAAAAATTGTACTTGAATTTTTTTCTTAGAAAAAGGTCCTCTATCACCACTTAAAATATTCGCGGTGATAACGGGGACACCCGTATGTGTATAATTAATCATTTATATACACAATATATTCCGGCACACAAAACGATTTTTTTAAGATTGAAAAAATCTGAAAATAAAGAAAATTATGCAAACCATAAACAAGCCAGTTTACCGTGTTTAGTGCGTGCGATATGTTTAACTGTACTATGCCGACAATCGAGCATCTACGAGTATACTTAGTTCAAGAAAACTTAAAACTTAATAAAATTATGCGAACGAACTTGAGCTTCACTTCCAATATTTTCAGACTCGATTAAGGAATGTTTCCTATCGTTAACAAAAAATTACACGAATTCTCTCTCCTACTGAGAGTATTGTCGACATTTTGATTTCAATACGTTTTGAAAAACTAAAATTGAATGCAATTCCAAAAAATATATCTGCCAACTCATACTCAAAGATTTATTTCAATGTTTTGTTAAAAACTGAGACACCAATTGAACTACTAAGAATATGCAACAATTATCGAATTTTCAATATAATAATCTTGACTTACACGAAACGCCTTAGTATACTTAGAGCAGGGGTTCTAAACCAGGGGTCCATAGATCCCCAAGCGGTATGTGAAACTTCTACAGGGGGTACGTGTCAAATACAATGACCGGAAAAATTATTGGTGGAAAGCAAGAACCAACAATTTTCCCACTAGAATTTTTACATTGTGTGTTTCAGACATAAATAAAGTTCTTTAGAAATGGACCAACTGACAAGGGGTTACATCACGCTTCACAGTGAAGCCAAGGGGCACATTAAAACGGGTTCAAAACCACTGCCCTAAGACAACACCCCGTATAAGATACAATAACTAGAAAATTATTGAAGTCATAGTTTTAAAATTACCTGAGCAAGTTTATCTAACATAATCGAAGCCGTTTTTGTCAATTTTAGCTAAAGACGCCCAAGCGTAGGTATCTCTTTTGCAATATATACCGCATATATGGATAATAACATTCATACCGTCAGACAACACTCCGTATAAGAAACAGTAATTGGACAATTATTAAAGTCATGGTTCTAAAATTACCTGGGCATGTTAAGCTAACATAGTCGAAGCAGTTTTTGTTAATTTTAGCAAAAGACGCCCAAGCGTCGGTACCTCTTTTGCAATATATACCGCATATATAGATGATAACAATAATACCGTAAGACAACATCCCGTATAAGATACAATAACTTGAAAATGGTTAAAGTCGTGGTTGTAAAATTACCTGGGCATGTTAAGCTAACATAGTCGAGGCCGTTTTTGTCAATTTTAGCAAAAGACGCCCAAGCGTCGGTACCTCTTTTGCAATACATACAGCTTATATCGATTATATCAAATATTTATAGACGAACATAACTATTTTCATAGAGGATCACTTTGTAGTTTGACTGACATTTTACGTTGCATGATGACTAACAAATTTATGCTTTTATTTTCAGTTGTATCTCACACAATTTAAGCTCAACGGGGGCTTAACAGGTGTTGACAGTAATGTAAAGTAATATAAGTCGTGACGTAAAAACGGTTCCCACTAAAAATAAAATAATTGAGGAAATTGTTACACATTGTGGTACCAATAAATTAAACAAATTACGAAACGTTTTGTTAAGTTATTATGAAACGTTTTCCTAAAAAATTTATTTCTCATTTAGAAATACGTAACTACATAAAATCATATGGTGAGGATATTAGGCATTAGTTTCACACCTTATATTAACAAGTCAGTTTCTTTTATCGCTCGCATTTAATGGGTTAATAAAAAACTAATAGTTTTAAAATGTTTTAATGCTCATGTTGTATTTCAAATAAATTGCTATTAATGGTTTCATCTTAGAAATTCCAACTGTCATTGTTTGGAGAAGTTCATTTTAATGGACCATAAAGCGATATTTTTTTTCAATAATAGAGTAATAAGAATATGTTAATCATGTTTGTTTAAATAATTGTGGATTGTTTACTTAATTATACATTTCTATTGTGTCGTATAAGATTACTCACCATCATAAATATACCATAATATACCCTTGAAAATAAGACAGGGAATCAATATGATTTATTTAAAACTACAACTGTGCATAGACATATTTTGTACCACAATAATATTTGTATCATTTCAAAACCAGATAATAATTTTTGGGATAAGGTTTGCAAAAGCAGCTTAAAAAAGCTAAACTTTTACTAATTTTACAATTAAGTTGACAGAGATTGCTTTTCAAAGCAGTAATAAAGGAATGTTGCGTCAGGGAAAGCCGGAAATGCCACAATATTATTATCAATTTAGACATTAGCTACGTCTATTGCAAAACTCGTATTAGTTACGTAAGGTTTAAATTCTCAGAAACCAGATTTGTCATTAAAGCTTTATTTCTGAAAGTACTTAAGTGTTTTAGGTTCAACAATTGGCATTAAAATATATCATGTAGTAGTAAATATACGCACTATACAGGGTGTTTGTTAAATATTGCGAAAAAATTCGGATAGTGATTCCTTATCGAAAATTAAGGGGGTTCTTTTATATAAAATGTTTTCCTTAGACGTATCCTTTCAGAGTTACACCCCCCTACAGGGGAACGGTAAAATTAGGTTTTTATTTTATTTCTTAAATTTAAATAAATGTAGGAGAATTATATTTGGTAGATGTTTTACACTTAATAAAAGGTTTCCCGTAGTAATATTTTCAAACCTCTCTCACCTTCATAGCGGGCTGAAAAGTGCGACCCCTGTTCTTTCTTATCAGAACTTTTTGGTGGGTTAAAATTCTGCAATTAAAATTTCTTTCTTTTAAGCTTGTTTCGTTTAAAAACTTTTTTAATTCTTTAGTTTTTCTCGTAAAACCTACAGTTTTTGAGTAAAAAATTAAATAAGTAAACATGCACCATTAAATATTCCAATACAGCAATACAAAACGATTCATTTTTTACCATGGTTTGTGTATGTTCATATTGGGTAGAATTGACGGGCGTTGGCGCGTTATCGCGCGTTACACCCGTCAGTTCTATCCAATATGAGCATAATCAAACCATGGTAACCACCAAAATGAATCGTTGTATAATGGAATATTTAATAGTGCCTGTTCATTTATTTTATTTTTACTCAAAAACTGTAGGTTTTACGAGAAAAACTAAAGAATTAAAAAAGTTTCTAAACAAATCAGACTTTCAAAGAAATATTACTATGGAAAAGCTATTATTCAGTGTAAAAGATCTACAAAACATCATTCTCCTACATTTATCCAAATTTGAGAAATAAAATAAAAACCTAATATTACCGCTTCCCTTTAGGGGAGTGTAACTCCGAAAGGATACGTCTAAAGAAAAAAATTTATATAAAAGAACCCCTTTCACTTTTGATAAGGAATCACCTTTAGAACTTTTTCACAATATTTGAGAAACACCCTGTATAATAAATGACAAATTAAAATCATAGAAATTGCATCTTAGTTTGTGCGTGTTACAAACATTTTAACGAATCAGGTAAAATTTATGTATTTTTGGCCAATTAATGTTGCTTATAATAACATAACAATGGTTTTATACTGCGTTTTAATGTTTTTATAAAAGTGAGATTATTGGGCAGCATCTATTTTATTAATATGTAACAATTATTACTACCAGGTTAAATCAATGTTTTTATAAAAATTGCCTTTTTTTAAGCCGAACCACCATGTTAAGTAGAATTGAAAGGCGTTTTCGTGTTGTCACCTCTTTAAAATGAATTACACCCGTCAATTCTACCCTATATAAACAATAAACAAACCATGGTAACCACCAAAATAAATCATTTTATTTTAGAATATTTAATTGTTTTTGCTCACTCATTTTACTTTTTACTCAAAAACTATAGGTTTTAAAGGAAAAGTTAAAGAATAAAAACAGTTTCTAAATAAATAAACTGTTTAATTGCTAAATTTCAACCCACCAAAAAGTTCTGATTAAAAAAAACAACAGGGGTCGCACTTTTCAGCCCCCTCTGAAGGTGGGAGATGATTGAAAATATTACTATGGGAAACCTTTTAATAAGTATTTAACATCTACCAAATATCATTCTCCTACAATTATCCAAATTTGAGAAATAAAATAAAAACTTAATTTTACCGCTTCTCTTTGGGGGGGTGTAACTCCGAAAAGAGACGTCTAAGGGGGAAAAAATACAAAAGCTCCACCTTAATTTTCGATAAGGATAACCTCCCAAATTTTTCGCATATCGGTTACTTTTTTTTTCTTTAAAATTCAATATGTATTGGTAAACGATTCTTTGTCTTCATCATATTTTTAATTATTTCTATACACAAAGTTATAACATTAAATGAAGATACGTTTTTAAAATTCTATTGATACGATTAAATCTTACCTATTAAACAATTTTATTTAAAAAAAAAACTCGTTTAACGTGTAATACTAGGTGTCTTGTAAGATACAATTTCTAAAAAACGTAAAATTAAAACCAAATAGGAACTACTCGTATAACATAAAATATCTTAAGTAGTACGATTTTTGCAACTTACTTTCCCATCCACAGTTAAGCAAAAAATATCAATTTTATAATATAAAATACTCTTTCTTACACAACGAATTGATTTAAATGTCCAAATGTTATTTTATGTTGCAGTAAGAAATTTTGTAAGATAATCAACACAGCTAATGTTTTAACATGTTTGATAAAGTACACGCAATTTTTGAATTCGTTTAAATTAAAAAGGCCGTTTTATGAGCTAGCCGATTAAAGAGTGTTATTTTATCAAACCGTTGACTAGCTAAATAAAATTCAAAGGGCAATGTAATAACGTCATTTAAAAGCTATTTAGATGTACCTATAAATGTCCAGGATTGAAAATCTAAACGTCCATAGAATACTAACGACTTCATCTACGTTTAAACGATCGTGTCTATGAATTTCTTTAAAAACATTTTCATTATTCAAATAGTCGTTTTTTAGTTCCGAACATATATTAAAAAAGGTAATAATTATAATTATGAGACATAACCTTCAAGTCAGCCATCTGGAATATTATACAAAAATACAAAAAAAAAATGCATTGTTAAAAAATAGATAATAAAAGCTTCAAGCGATTTTAAAATAATTTCCCAATAACCTTGTAAAATTTTAATCCTTTAAGATAAGTGTTGGTTAACGTATTTTTAAATTGACAATTTGTGCGCTTAAAACAAGCATCTGACGTACTAAAAATGTTAAGTAGGTATCTATTTTACGTTTAAAAATTAAAACTAATATGTACGTTACCGCTAAAGCTTATAATCCGCTATTCTATAAAATAACTAGCTAATTATTTACACTGTTATGTTAAAAACCACTAACAAATATTGCTATTTAGGTGATTGCATTCTTTATTTTAATATATTGACGAAATCTTAAAAGATTCGAAAACCAATCTGCCTGCAAATTTTTTTATGCTATTTTTGGCTACGTCATACTTAATTACAGCAAATACAATACAGGGTGGTCCAAATTCGATGGGATTGCATGGGTATCTCGGTTAATATTTAAGTTAGAGAAACGGTTAAATAACCAAAAATGTGCAGTTTTTTGAGACAAACTCAGAACCGTTTTCAAAAATATTTTATCATTTCCGGTTTTCGAGTTATTGAATAAAAAGTGTTTTTTGTCATAATAATAATAATGTGTCATATCTCCGTTATTGTTGTAAATATCGAAAATATTTATGAAGATTATTTTTAGATATTTTTATGTTTAATTTGATTATACTAAAAAAAAAATTTACACTCGCCGTTAAAAAGTTATGACACAAACTTACCTTTTTTTAAATGGTAACGATAGTTGGCTATGACTTATTTAAATTCCTTATTTTTTTTGTCATTCCAATTATATAAGGGTTGATGTATTTAATTCAATAATACGCAAGTTACGGAGGTTAAATACAACTATATGTCACAACTCGAATTTCGTTTTTTTTTTGAAAAATTGTCTACGCCACTGCATTCCTATCAAAAAAGTGCCTGTAGAACGTCAAAATTATTTTTGTTTATTTTCATAAACAAGCGAGATACAGTCATAAAACGAAAAGTCGAAAAATCGAGTTATCGGCGATAACTCGAAAACAAAAGACGATAACCAATTTTAGTTTTCACCATTAACTTTTTCTCGAAAAAAGAGATCAAGGATGCGTGGTCCGTTTTTTGATGCCTCTTATAGTTACCGAGATTCCCTATGAAAACATCGAAATTTGCCCACCCTGTACAGTATAACAAAAAAATCACACCTCTTTATTAAAAATCTGTTAATATTAGTGGTAATAGTCGTAATTCCACATCTTATGATCCTTGTGCCCCGCGAGTGCAAGTCTATAAACGTTAAATGGTAGGGGAATTGTACACAAAAGTGGTTGCAGAAAAACGAATTAAAAAACGTTCTGCATTACTGTTCAGGCACAAAACGGTTGAAAAAAGTAATTCAAAAAATAAAACAATAAATAGCTTAAAACTACCTTGAAAGAGCACGCAATTAAAAGATCACAGCACTGGAATAATTCTGCCAATGAGCAAGAAGTCAAACGAAAAAACTGTAGAGGTAACTTAAAAAAAAATCCTGAAAAAGGAAAAATTATGCGACATACAGGTACGTAGAAAGAGATAGCGGTACCTCATATTTAAGGCTTAAAATTATTGATGTCATACAACAGGGGTTTTCATTTAATGAAATATAATCTGTTCACGTTAGATTTACCCAAAAAATTAGGCTACTCTAGGCGATTGCCTAGGGCCGTCAAGATGTGGGGGCGCCAATCTTACTCTTAAAAAATACGAAATGGTGATGAATTTGAAAATATGTTACAGATGCGGAAAAATCGCCAGGCTTTAAAGTGTAATGTCTAATTTTAAACAAGAAAGAGTTCGACTTAAAAAATAATAGTTGTGTGTATAAAGCAGAGAATAAAATGATTTTTAATTATTGATAACGCAATTGCATCTGTTGATGAAAAATTAAAGCATATGTCTATTATTTTACAATCTTTTAAATATCTACACAGTGTCCCAGATAACATTTCCAGCATGGCGATCGCGCTTATTGTAAGAGATACAGGTTTGCTTTTAAATGAATAACAATGCAACAACTGCTGATGCATCAGTTACTAAAACATACAACACTTCAAAATGGCCAAGTTATGAGGATTTCAACTTTCGTAAAACACATTAACGTTAAAATATTACGGTCATAACTTTGGTCCTACAACGCCAGTATTTGGGTTTCGTCAATCAACAAACGATTTGTTGATAAAGTTGTACATCATAAGTAGAACACACTACTCGCACAAATATGTGTTTATAGGAAAGAATGACAAAGATGCAACTACAATAACAAAGGGCTAGCAACAGGAACCAAAACCTTGGGACAGTCGCACTTAGGTACTTAAGAATCAACCACCGAGAAATGTACAGCCGGTTGAAAAATAAAGGAGTTTGTTGATAAAATTTTTGTGTTTTATTTGTTTCTTACGGTGTAATAATTGCTCTAGACCTGTGCATTACGTAAAACAACGTTTGAGGGTCCAACCACGATGTAAAGATGACACGAGCCATAATTAAAAACAATAAACATTAGAGTAATAAGTACTCTTCCACAACAGTGCGGCCTATGTACAGTACGGTCCGTCACATTATGTACAAATGTATAAGTGTTAATTAATAACTATTTAAAAGTTCATAATAATACTATTTTTATAAATATGAACATTACACGATAATGTATAGGGACGCCTAAATTTTCTTTGCTAGGGGCGTCAGATACTCTTGAGCTTGGGTTTTTCCCATAAATTTGAGTCGATAATGTGCTAGCTATTTGTTTTTACTTTACTTTAAGAACACCCCAAATATCATGATATTTTTATAAAAAATTATCACAGGATTCGCCACAAAATTCGTCAACTAATAGCGCGAAAAACTATTATGACGCCCATTAAAAGCACAAAATTGGTCATCACACCTTAAACCCTTAAAGACTAAGCAGGATAACTTAATTATAATAACACCATGCGATTAAAGCCTTTGTCTAAACACTCTATGACTATGAATACCAAGTTTTATATTTTTATTGCTCATGCCAAATAATACTCAACTTAAAGTTTTTCAGATTTATCAGCATCTTGCAAGAACTAGGCCTAATATGCACAATTTCCAGATTATTGTGAGCAAAACACACTTCGTTGCTCGCCAGCTTTCAATCTCAAACGCTTTAGATATATCCATGTTCTTCATGATGAATCGTTAAGCTTCTATTTTATAATAAACAAGATGGTTTACCCGGCGTTGCACGGGCGATTACAATTTTAATTACTGTTTTAACTTGAATAAGCCCAATAATTCCAAACCATACACAAATGACATACTCTGATCAATCATCTTTTCATTTTCTTATAATTCCTTAAAAAATAACTATTTATTGCTTAAAAATTGAATAATAACTCAAATTTATTTTCTTTCGTCTTGTTTCAATTAAAAATGTACTAATAAAAATAATACTTCATGTACATTTATTACTAATTGTATACAAAACAATCTTTACTTGTGAAATACACCGCGCCGTATCGTTTTATGACCAGGTATTTGCCGACGTAAGATCGAATCCCGTCCAAGTAATTTTTTTTTTTTTTTAATTGGTAATATGTGCTTGTACTTAAAGTTTGGCGTTAGATCTACAAGGTCCTAAATAGTAACTGTGCAAAATTTGGTCCCGATCGGTCAACGGACCTAGGATTGTATAGCGAACAAACAAACAAACACACAAACAAGCTCTTTTATATATATATAGATTAATAATTATACCGGGTGTAAATGAAGTGTGGTTCACCCCCTTTTTTTTCTCTAGTTTTGATTTGAGATAAATGAAATTTAAGACATATATGTGCGAAAAAAACGGGCTTTTTGAGCACATGCACACAATTGTTTCACTTCCGGTTTCGCCGGAAATTACCCTAACTTTGTTATTTTAAATGGAACATCCTGTAGGTATATTTTTACATTTTTGGAAAGAGGAAGCGATTTTGGATACAACTGCAGCATTTTGGTTAATTTTTATATCCTCAAATAATTTTTGAAACAAAATTTAATTTATTTATTAAGTTTTAATTTAATGACTGTGTAATTACTTTTCTACCACAGCAATGACATACAAACACGTAAACAAGCATTTGTTTGTTTCCACAGCGATCTTCCGTTTTTGTTTTAAATGATTTGTTTTGTTGCAGTTATGCACAGTGTACTGCGATTAACAGGATGTCTTAATAAATCTTCACAATAATTTGAAGTTTTTGAAGCAGACTCTTAATAAAAATACAAGTTATTCGTATCGATGGATTCGTTAGAATATAGTTCCACTTAAAAAAATTGACTTTTTGTCAAAAAACCGATTCCGCCACCTTCAAAGCCGATTAAAGTAACCTAAATGTCAACAAAAATTTACAAAAACGTTTCTTGGTCAATTGTGGACATAATAAAATTCAATTTATGCAGGTCACGGCACACTTAATATAAAATTAAATTTGAGGTTATAAAAATTAATCAAAATAGTGCAGTTGTATCCAAAATGGCTTCCTCTTTTCAAAAATAAAAAAATATACAGGGTGTTCTATTTAAAATAACAAAGTTAGGGTCATTTCCGGCGAAACCGGAAGTGAAACAATTGTGCATGTGCTGAAAAAGCCCGGTTTTTTGCACATATCACATGTTTAAAATTTCGTTTATCTAAAATCAAAACTAAAGAAAAAAGGGTTGTACCACACTTCATTTACACCCGGTATAGCCAAAGAAAATTTTAGAATATGTCTCTGTTATAAAAATTTAAAAAAAATCAATAATAGACTTATACAAAAAAGTGTTACAGAATGTACATTTCTAGAAGATAAAAAATGTTTTGCTAATATTATTTATTGTATAATGTTAGCTGTGACATTGTTATTACCACATTTTTTCGAAACAACCTGTACAAACTAATGCAGGAGTTGAAAGTTATGCAAATTGGATGTAATTTTTAAGTAAGACCCGTTTATAGACAAGACCGACGAACTTCTCGTATGTACATTTTATGCAATAAATTGTATTCGTACAACAACGCACAGCAACGACATTGCATCGAAATAACGTAACAAAAGTATCAAAAATAAAACAGTAAATCAAATAAAAGCAGCCGTCAGAGGCATGAAATGTTCCTCGTAAAAAAAGACAAACTATGTGAATGCCGAAGTCGGGGGAAAAGTCCGAGAAAGAGCTGCATTGACAAGACCGCCAGATGTAGGATTTGCCTATACCAAGTCCGCAGTACCGTTGTGATGAAGGAATGATAAGGTAATAAGCTAACCTGTCCAGTTCGATATTTAAATACATGAATTATGTAGATGACTCCTTATCCGATTGGACATATTGATACTCCACTACCTTTATTAATAGACGCAATTTACACACAATACAAATTTCTGCAGCATACGACTCCTCAAGATATATTTTTCCGCTTGAATACAATTTATATTGAAATGGACGTTTCTGTAATTGCATAAGTTTACATAACTTTAAATAAACATTGATTAATTGTCATTTCTAAAAGCATTTATTTCAGAAAAATTAAGTAATATATGACAAACTCACAGCATTGAATATTGTCTAGGTATTATAAATAAGTAAAAAGGAGTCGTTTCCTTATTCCAGAAGTGTTTAACCCAGGCGTAGGCAAACCGCGGCCCGACTTGTGTCTTGATCTGGCCCGCCAAGTAAAACCTAAATATACAGGATGTTTAATAAATATTGCAAAAAAAATCAGGAGGTAATTCCTTATCGAAAATTAAGAAAGGACTTGTATATAACAATTTTTCCTTGAACGTCTCCTTTCGGAGTTACACCCCCCTAAAGGGGAGCGGTAAAGTTAGGTTTTCATTTTATTTCTTAAATTTGAATAAATGTAGGAGAATGATATTTGTTACCTAGATGTTTTGTACTTATTGAAAGGTTTCCCAAAGTAATATTTTCAATCATCTCCCACCTTCGCAGGGGGCTGAAAAGTGCGACCCCTACATCTTTGTATTGTTTGATTTGTTCTAATTTTAATCATACTACGGAGATATGAAACGATAACGGATGCTGCTAATTTATGGTAATGGAATTCACCTTGCAAAATTGCAGTTATGTTTATTGTTGTTTCGTCGAGAGAAAAACAAAATTAACAACATTTTATGCAGATCAAAATAAGGTTAAATAAAGATTTTTCGGACGACGAGCATTCCCATAAGAATTTCCATTAATCTTATCACCATTAATAAACGAATCACTGAAATAATTAAACTATTAACCAAAAGTTATTACGAATAGAGATAGACTGCCTTGGACCACCGGCAGTCGCGAACCACACGTTTAGAAACGCTGGTCTTAAGTTTTAATTGTTATTTTTATTCCGGTATTTGTATCACATGTCATTACAATTCCGCACTTAACACTTATAAGACGATGTTAAGAATTGGTAATAGAATGGAATCTCTTAACATGATAATTTTTTCATTGCAGGTTCGTACAATGGAATGTGTATTTTACAACTTCCACATTGGTTCTTTAATTTTTGTACTAAAACGCGGCTATTAAAAATCAAACTTAAAAGTTTTGGCGGATATTTAGTAGATTTAGTTTCGCACCTTTTAGTTTTTGTTCAACTTTTTAATATTCTGTTTTATTAACGCTAGGCAAGCTGAACTGCATTGACAATCAATTAAATCAAATAATTGATTTTAATCTTAGATATTGGTTAAAGTTAAATATTAAATAATGAAAACTTTCGGTATTATTTTGTTTTCCATTAACAAAGATTATATTTTAGAGGTGAAGTGGAAAAGAGATTAAAAAAAGTTACTACACTTATAACAAAAATTGAGTAGGTTTTTGCCAAAAGAATCTTTTGAGTCTGTTTTAGTATTTGTATCGTTTACAAACTTTTGCCTCTAAAAGTAGTGTCATTTGAATAGATGATCAGTATCTGGTGGATGTAGCAAGAGTTCCCAGTCAATTTTGTCTTGTATTATGTAGTCTTGTTTGGCGTTCTAAATTCTTGCTAACAGAAAAGACCACATAATGCAACAATAACAAAAAAAATCTACGGTGTTGGTTGACAACTCGTGCCATATTCACTGTACTCGTAAAATGTTGCTCCAAGTGATTAGGTATCCTCTATTCAAATGATTCGAACGTCAACTTCAGGAAAGCAGTTTCATAAATCATGAAGGTGTCAAAGTGGACTTAAAAAAACTTTTTTACGTCGAAACTTATTTTATTAAAAAAAGACATACATGTATGAAAGTTGTGCTCCATAAAATCCGTTTTGTTTTGTAACTGACGTTTAATAGATTTTGTAAAAAAACTTTTGGGTACATTTCTAGAAAAAAAGAAACCAAGTCTACTAATAAGCACTCTTCGATTGGCGTTAAAATAAAAGTATATAACAAAATTGAAAACGAAATTCTATTAGTCATTTGATGTTTTAACTATTAAATATTGTTTTAAATATAGTACAGTGTTTCTTAAATATTGCGAAAAAAATTGGAACGTGATTCCTTATCAAAAATTAAGGGGGTCTTTTATATTACATTTTTTCCTTAGACGTCTCCTTTAGAAGTTACATCCCCTAATGGGGAGCGGTAAAATTAGGATTATATTTTATTTCTCAAATTTGGATAAACGTAGAAAAATGATATTTGGTAAATGTTTTGTACTTATTGAATGGTTTCCGATAGTAATATTTTCAATCATCTCCCACCTCCACAGGGGGCTGAAAAGTGCGACACCTGTTGGTTTTTGAATCAGAACTTTTTGGTGAGTTGAAATTTTGCAATTTTAAATTATTTTTTTGATAGCTTGATTCATTACGAAACATTTTTTTTTTAGTTTTACCTGAAAAACATACAGTTTTTGACTTAGAAATAAAATAAGTAAACATGCACCATTACATATTCCAATATAAAACGATTCATTATGGTGGTTACCTTGGTTTGTTTATTTTATTGCAAAATTTCAACCCACCAAAAATTTTCCAATTGTTGCAGACTTTTTGAATGAGGCACTGTGGATCTTTTGACCTCAAAATTAAAAATTATTATGAAAAATTATGAAGTAAATCTACCGGAATGCGTCTCTAACAAGAAAATTTCTGTAGAGACTTTATTTCTCCCCGATCTATAAGAAGCGAATAGGTAATAATTCCGGCGTATTTTACTAGCGGTTGTTTAAGCGGGTGGAAGTAAAACGTGCATTTAATTCATATGTGACGTGTGACGTTGAATCGTGAAAAAAAAAAGTTTAATTGAAATAATGATTTTAATTTTAAAAAATCTGCTGATTTAAATCAGGTCAACCCTGCTTTACGGGTATGTTACGTACAATTTTTTTTCTGCGTCCGCCACTGACACCAAAATCACTATCGTCACCATCCATAATTAAACAATAACTTAACAAACTACAAGTGCAACTAGCTTGGTGGTGTAATGACGCTTGTTTGACAGCGCAAATCAACATGGGCAACCAACTACTTTTCGGCTTAGGCCGATAAATAGTTGTTACTACAATGGCAACCAGTTACTTTCTGGCCTAGGCCAGTAAAGATGTATTTTCCAGCCTAAAAATTGATCGGAAACAACTGATTTTCTGGACGGACGCAGAAAAAAGTACATAAATCACAATTGGGTTATTACCAATATTAACAAACTCGCAAGAAAAAAAAATGCGGGTTAATAATGCCTACTATTTTATGGCTAAAACTAATATGTGGTAGCCCGTAAAAACCCAAATTAATTGCGCACCATAAAAACTTAAAAAGTATTTTGCCCTCGAATATTTAATATTTATTGCTACACCCAATGCTAACGATCACAGTAACAAAATTGTCCGTAAAAGCTAAATTACGACTATAATTAATGTTGCCAAACAAAAAATAATTGGTCATTTTTAGCGGGAATATATGTCTGATGCAAATTTAAAAGAATTAGTTTGAATATCAATGAATCAGTTCCGTGCCATTAGTGAACAATATTAAATGGATCAGTTTACTTACAAAAATCGCAATAGTTAAGATGTAGCCAAGTGTGAAAACCGTTTGTCGTTACGTCTATACAAGTATGCCCCGTGAGAAATCAATTTTCACTTTAGTGTTAGTATATTTACTGCGAGCAGGAGTTTTTTTATTGTATTTTGCTATTGGTACGCTTTAAAAATTGTCGCTAACGAAATTATGCGGCAGTAAAAGTTTTATTCGTTTTTGATAGTTTTTACAAGGGGCTTTTACGCGAAAAACTCACGTGCTGTATGAATATCACAGAGATTTTGAAAATATCGTTCGTCATGCATATCTTGAAACAACCATCTTTTGTTAAAAGTTTTGTAAAATAAAACGCAATCATGCAATAAAAAAATAATTCGACTAATTCTGAAAATACAAGTAACATCTTTTTCATACGTAATATAAAACATAGCGTGCAAAAAGGTTTATTCACAAAAAAAAATCGAATTAATCTTATGTGCAAAAAAGCAAAAAAAAAAAAAATAATTTTTATTGCGAATACATTAATTTACGGAGTTCCAAAATTATAATCGATTTGCCTTTAGATAAAACTTTAAACATATAAAATGTAATATTTTCACTTAAATGTCATATTAAAAAATACTTCTTTCGGCGAATGTAATCAGGTTTAAAAAACGCATTATATAAATGGTGAAAAACTATTAACAAAGTCTTTATTAACATAACTTATACTTTAATTGTTTGGGTAATTCATTTAAATAATATCAATAAGTCTAACGACAATTTCCACTATTAAGATACCTATCTTTTGAGATTTTTACTGATCAGGAGACTACAATCTCGAAACTGCGCCATCATATCTACAAGAAATTATTTTTCATAAAACATAAGTGACTTTTGAGTAAACTGTTTTACATACAGGGTGGTTCAGACCACCCGTACCAGCACTTTTATTCGAAAATGTCAAGTCTGACAAAGATCGGGAAAACATTTTATAACAAAAATGCATATGTAGAATTGACTGACGCTATAGCGGATTTCGTGATTAAACCGGAAGTGGCCAACTCCGGAAAACTTAAATGGAATCATTCGGTTTTTATTGCATAATAAGAAATTTATTTAATAAAAAACCGCTTTTTACTTGAAAAATTTGTATGATTATCACATTATCAGTATAGTTTGTAATCCATTAAACCTAAACCATATCAATATTTACAACCCTATTTGCAAGTAACTGAGTCCTGTACACCACCTCTTTTTCTTTAGTTTTGTATTTAATTAAATGAACATTTAGACATATGATATGTGTAAAAAAAAACGAAAATTTGAGAATATGTACACTATAGTTATATTTCCGGTTTCGCCGGAAATGACCCTAAGTTATTTATTTCAAATGGAACAACCTGTATATTTTCACATTTTTGGAAAAAGGAAGCAATTTTAGTTGCAACTGCACTATTTTGGTTAATTCATTTCCGGCGAAACCGGAAGTGAAACAATAGTTTACATATGTTCAAATAATCCCGTTTTTTACACAATGTCTAAAATTTCATTTAGTTACATACAAAACTAAAGAAAAAAAAGGGGTTGTCCAAAACTTGGCTGCATGCGAATAGGGTTTTAAATATTGTTATGATTAAGGTTCAATGGATTACAAACTATACCGATAATCAAAAAAAAAATTAAGTAAAAAGTGTTTTTGTGCAATCGTACTAGAAACAGCTGTTTTACGGACGCGTTAGCAACCGTAAAGTACTGCATTACCGGCGTTATCCTTAGCAACGGCCGATAAAGTTACTTTATAGGCCGTTGCCCTTAGCAACGTCCGATAAAGTTACTTTTACGGCCGTTGCCCTTAGCAACGTCCGATAAAGTAACTACAGCGTACGAAAAAGTAAATTTGCATTTAAGTACTAATGTGCGTGCTGATCTAATTTCTCCTAGTTCCCGCTATGTAGGGTATTTAAGTTGGTAACTGTCAAGTTTAAAACCAAACATTTTGGTGTTAATGTTAATACTGAGTTCAACGTATAGATAAAGTTCAACGTTCAAGTACATAATTTTATAATTATTCATAGTTAATTTATAATTCAAAGATGGACCAAGGAAGTGACGAAGAGAGTGATGCATCACCCATGAATACACCACCTGACGTTCAGCAGGAAGCAGAGGCAGTAAAATTAAATCTTCTGCCGAACAAATCTGCAACATTATATGAAAAACAATACAATTTATTTATGGAATGGTGCAATAATAAAAAAATAAGTAAATATAGTGAAAACGTCCTGCTTGCTTATTTTTCTCAAAAAGCGAAACAATGTAAATGTTCAACATTATGGTCAACATTTTCAATGTTAAAAGCAACTTTAATAGCGAAAAATGATGTAAATATAAGCAAATATTGTAAACTCATTGCATTTTTGAAAAAACAAAACGTGGGTTACAAAGCCAAAAAATCAAAAGTATTTGTAAGAGACGAGATAAATAGGTTTTTGCTTAATGCACCTGATGAAACCTATTTAATGAACAAAGTAAGTGAAGATATAATTACTCGATTTTATTCAAAGCTTTATATTTTCTAGGTATGTTTAATATTTGCTATTGCTGGTGCATGCCGCCGAGAAGAGCGACGTAATCTTTCTATTGAGAATATAAAAGATAATAATGATATCCTTGTAATTAAAATACCCGATTCAAAAACAAGTAAATCAAGAATGTTTACTGTAACCGACGAAATTTGCGATGGAGTAAGTGCGCTAGAAATATATCGAAAATATACATTATTGAGACCTAACGTCACTCATAAAACATTTTTCTTGAAATACCAAAATGGAAAATGCAATAAGCAAGTGGTTGGAATACACACTTTTGGTAAAATGCCTAGTGTTATTGCGAAATATTTACAATTACCTAATTCAAATGAATATACCGGCCACTGTTTTCGCCGCACATCGGCATCATTATTAGCTGATGCTGGAGGTGATATCCTAACTCTAAAGCGACACGGTGGTTGGAAGAGTTCGACCGTCGCTGAAGGTTATGTTGAAGACTCTATAACCAACAAAGTTGAAATCGCTAACAAGATTTTAAAAGAAAAGAATTTTAATATCAATGCTACAACTCCAAACTTCACTTCCGCTGTGGCGAACACTTCTATATGTAATAAAAATGTACAAGACACTGCCTCAGGTGTAAATTTGAATAACTGTAATAAATGTACTATCACAATCAATTACACCATTAATAAATAAATTGTTTATGATGTAGTACTTTTTATTTACTTAATCAACAAAAAAAGGTTTTTTAAATTAATTATGTACAGAATTATGCAAGTACGTCCACCCTTAACAGCATACGCCGTCATCTGTCAGTGACAGAATGTCACGTAGTTTCTAACCTATATTTTTAAAAATACTGAAAATTTAAATTGTTTTTGATTCGATCGCACAAAAAATGTAATATGCACCTCGGCCAAAACGTACTTTTTTGGCCTTGCCTTTTTGCTGGCCTCGACTACGTCTCGGCCAGCAAACCAGACGCGGCCGAAAAAGTTACACTTTTTGGCCTTGGTACATAAATAACTATTATTTATCAAATATCTTTCTAATTATGCAATAAAAACCGGACGTTTTTTTTCCACATCTTTGTTGACGTCGCATTTTCGAATAAAAGTGCTGGTATGGGTGGTCTGAAACACCCTGTATATGATTGTGTTTCAAGGCAGTCTTGCCCTTCTTGTTTCGCAAACACATTTAATCTCTGTTTTCGGCATCTACGGTAAAAAAACACCAACAGAGAGAATGTATACCGGGCGTAATAGTTTGACTGTCGCGCCCCTATAATTTTGTTATTTTAAAAGAAAACCTTTGTAAACCTTGTATACAGGTTGTTTCCGGGTTGGAACCGCGTCGAAGGTTTCTTCTTAACCGACGTTTCGTCCTCCTTCATCGGGGACATCTTCAGGGGTTGTTGGTTAAACAGCAACTGGCGAGTCATTTGTGTCTGGTGTATTTATAGTAGGCTGTGGTTGATGATGTGTGACGGGCGCTGGAGCGTATAATCTACTGTTTATCAGCCTCTTCCAGGAGTTGTGGAGGGGGTAGCCGTTGTCTCGGTTGATGTTGTTTGGGTTTTTGAATATCTCTATGGCTTCCCTAATTTTGCGGGGGTAGTATCGTGATGTTCTCGATAGCACTTCTGTTTCGGCAAATTTGATGTTGTGGCCGGTATCATGTTTGTGTTCAGCTAATGCTGATTGAGTGATGTGTTTCAGTCTGGTGTCCCTTTCGTGCTCACTGATTCGCGTTTTGATAGTTCTTCGTGTCTCCCCAATGTAGACCTTGCCGCATGTGCAGGGTATTTTATAGATCCCCTTGGTTTGAAGCGGGAGACTATCCTTGACGCTGGGTAGGCACTCTGATAATTTTCTGTGGGTATTGAACGATGTTCTAATATCATGTTTTCGGAGAATTTTGCTGATTCTGTCTGTAACATTCTTGATATATGGCAGATAGGCGGTGGTTGTTGATGTTGTGGTCGTGTTCTTAGTTTGTCTGATCCTGTCGGGTTCCAAGAATCGGGTGATCGTTCGTTGGATGTCCCGTTTGTTGTACCCATTGTTGGTTAGAGCATCCGTTACTTTTACTAGTTCTGATGATAGGGAGTCCGGTTCGGATAGTGTAACTGCCCTGTGAACTAGCGAGTTGATGACCGATTGTTTTTGTGACGGGTGATGGTGAGACAGCGCGTTCAGGTAACGGTTGGTGTGTGTTGGCTTCCGGTAGACCGAGTGTCCCAGCTTACGGTTGGGTAGTCGAGTCACGAGTACGTCCAGAAATGGTAGCTCGCCGTTGGTTTCGATTTCCATGGTAAACTGAATATCCGGATGGTGCGCGTTTAGATGTGTGAGGAAGTCGGTTAACGTATTCCGTCCATGTGGCCAGATGATGAATGTGTCGTCGATGTATCTAAACCAGCATTTTGGTTTTAATGGGGCCGAATCCAATACTTCTTTTTCAAATGCTTCCATGAATATGTTGGCTACGACTGGTGATAGAGGGGAGCCCATAGCTGCTCCTGCAATCTGCTCGTAGAACTCTCCTCGAAATAGAAAATATGTGGATGTGAGACATGCTTTTACTAGTTGGGCTAAGTCTGTTGGTAGGTTGTTATCCATTAGCATCTCTTCAATGATGGTGATGGTGTCCGTGATTGGAATCTTCGTGAAGAGAGATGTAACGTCAAAGCTGATGAGTATATCTTCGGCATCTAGGGTAAGTTCTTGTATGCGTTGAACGAAATGTTGTGAATTGAGTATGAATGAGTTGGATCTTCCAGTAAATGGCTTGAGGATTTCCGAGAGGTATTTTGCCAATTTGTATGTAGATGAATCTATGGTGTTCACTATAGGGCGAAGTGGGATGTCCGGTTTGTGAATCTTTGGTAGACCGTAGAGTCTTGGCGCTTTTGAGTTGCGCGGTATAAGTGTTTTTTGAAGATCCGGCGGTATGGACGATGATTTGATGGCTGCAGCAATCTGTTTTTCTATCCGTGAAGTTGGGTTGCGTGTAAGATGTTTATATGCGGCATCTTGAAGTAGAATGTTGATTTTTTGTTCGTAGTCCGTGCGGTTTAAAACCACGGTGGCGTTACCCTTGTCAGCGGGTAGGATGACAATATCGTTGTTGGTTTTCAGGTTTCTGAGGGCGATGTTTTCGGATTTTGTGAAGTTTGGTGCCGGTGGTTTCGCTGTTTGGATAATCTTGGAGATTTCGAAACGAATCGTGTCTGATATTTCTTGTGGTTGTTTGATGATTGATGATTCCACTCCACATATGATGTCTTCTATAGGTATATGTTTTGGTGTTATAGCAAAATTTGGACCTCTTGAAAGAATGGATGTCTCATCAGCTGTTAATTGATGTCCAGAGAGGTTTATGACCTTGTATTTTTGCACGTAATTCTCTATAAAATGACGTTATTTTTTTTTTCTACGATAAAATATATCAGACCGGCGATAGACAACTTTTTTATTTATTCTAATAGAGAATATAATTCTAAATTCGACCATGCATTAAAAATATAAATATACATAAGAAAATTTTTGAGAAAAATGATTTATTATGTTTCACATAATCGTCCTATCGGACTAGATTAAACACGATCGCTGTAATAATTGACAGTTTATAGCTTGTGCAATAGTGTTTTATTATTTTTTGACGAAACAACCATTGTAAAGTAAGCATTAAATCGATAATGGACCCTCTGCCGAATTTTTTATGCGAGTGTGTGTGTATTCAGAGGACAACTGTGTATGAAGGCAGGTGGTAGACACTTTCAACATTTTAAACACTAAAAATTGGTTTTAAGATTTACCGTTTATTCTTTTGTTCTAATTTTTACTAAAAATTCTTTACCGTACATAATATTTATTAGGTATATTGCAACTGTTGAGATTTCACTTATTGTCAGTTTAATTTGGACAAAATTTTGAGTTTTAAATAAAAAAATCACATTAGCTTAGACTTACACTAAATAATCAACCTAAACAAAATTTTAGATCTATCAAAGTAATGTAAAACGCCGGGAAGTTAGCAATTTTAAATTTTAACTACTTTTAGTGGTAGCTATGAGAAGTGATGAATTTGTTTATCGCAACACAGCAAAACAGGAATTAACTATTATTTTTCAATAAGCCAGAAATATGCTTTACAACAAAAATAACTTTACGTTTAAATTTAAAAATTCAGTTCAGAAAAAAATTGAATGCGAAGCAATCTGAATTTGGGTTTATTTTTCTTTTACCCTAAGATACTGCGTCAAACATATTTGTCCTATTTTTTCTGCAAATTAAAATCGCAATTGGAAACATTTAAGTATTGCCATCATATGACTTGTTTATTTATTTATGTGTTTGCAGTTTATTATATATCAGAAAATCTGTGTGCTTTAAAAAATCAAACCTATTTAGCTCATATAACAGTTTGACAAACTGTTGGCGAAGGGAATCAATTAATATTCTGTCAAACACGTACTAAAGTTAGGTGACTTCTGAACACCTGTTTTTCAGTCCACTGCACTAAATAGCCGTTTGAAGCGCTTATTGTGATTGTGCCACCGAGTCAATCAGACAGGGAGTCCTCAGCAGGGTAAAGTTACCTCTGGTTACTCCCTTTTAGTGGCTTAAAGAGGATGGTGTGTAATTCCCCCAAGCAATCATTAACAAAGCAAATGTGTCACACAGGTTACTTCGATATTTTCTTTCAACGACATCCAATCTATAAAATAATCTTAACGACTTCATCTTCGTTTCTGCCGAAAACGCACTACATCCACGTCATTAAAAATCGCGAAATAAACATAAATAAAAGATAATGTAGCGGTCAAAAACAAAATGGAATTAATTTACGATACGACGATGGTCTGGTTTCATTTGTAATGTATTACAGTAATTAATTATTGGTTTTCCGCAAAACTAATTTTGAATTCACAAATTAACCTGGAATGTGACAATGCAGTTAAATGTAGATACTACTGTAAATAAACGGGCGCTTTTGTAATTTTGTAATTATGACAATAAATGACAGTGAATTTTTAGAAGCAAAATTAATTTAGTTGATACAAAGAGTTTATTACCATTAAATATTGAGATAGTTCGGACATTGGTATTATCACTCGTATAATTTATGTGACAAATTGGTTCGTCAACTGCGATTTCTCAAGAAAATAATAGACAATACCATTAGATACTTTTTTCTTCCGTTTAATCTTGCTTTTCATTTCACAACTAATATTGTAAACAATTTATAACCATTTTCAGTGATTGCATGCAGTAAATAAACTCCCGTTCATCCGAACTTCGTTTATCCGATATTCACTTTTATCTCAAGTTCGTTCCTGTCAGTTTCTTGTATGTAAAAACTCTAGTATTTCAAATAATAACATAAAATTTTAATCTTTAATTTTACAAATAATTTTCATTCATGCAGTACATAAGCGCGGAGCAGACTGATCATAATCTAAGCCTGTTACAACTAGGACAAATAAAAAGCTACATATATCTAGGAATACACCTACACTGTAACGGAAAGATATAGTTAGGGAAGTAAACGATAGAATAGGCTCAGCAGCTAGGCTATTTATGGCGATAAAAAAACAGTTCTTTGAAAAAAGAGAGATACCCAAAGAAACGTCGCAAAGTATTTAACCCCATCCTAACATGTGATTGCGAATCATGGATCACGACCAAAAAGCAACTACTAAGTTGTATCAGCAGTGTGGAAATGGGGTTTTTAAGAAAAATTGAAGGTAAAACGCATAGGGCAAAATTGGAAACGAAACCCATAGAAAAAACCTAAAAGTACAATCAATAGAACAAAAACTCCAAGAAGCACAACTAAGATGGCTAGGTCATGTATATAGAATGGGAAAAGATAGGATGCCCAGAAAAACTTGGGAGGAGATGAAAGAAGCTGCCACTAACAAAGGGATTGAGTGGAGTAAGATAAAATAACTAACAAGAGATAGAAAAATATAAAGGAAGCATACAAAAAGAGGCCACATACATAAAAAGAATAAAAGCCTCACACCTAACGGTAGAGGCGTAAAAATAAGAAGAATATGCAGTACTCGTATTGTTTCCGTTTGCATAATCAAAGATTTACAAAGATACATTACTCAATATTACATAACTATGAAGTAAACGTACTGTCCAAAATGCCAAGTACCCATCACATACCTAGTTCTAATTAAGTTAAATTACCGAAATTCTCTCACATATTCTTAAGTGTGCCATTTAAACTAAATTCTCAATTTGTTATACAGAAGGTAAATAATTTGTATGATAAATCAAACGCAGCATTTTAATTATGTTAAATAAAGATTAATGTTAAACGCTTTCCATTCGCATTTCCTGATTTAATTGGCCATAAAATATTGACGATGAACTACAACTAAGTCGCGCATTTTTTATCAACAACTTAAACAAATAAAATTCTCTTAATAACAAAGAATATTAGAGCTGTTGTACAAAAACAATTGTTTAATGATGCCATGTATTTAAAGATTTAAACCGACTTTTTCAATATAACAATAAGTAATTTAAAATCACGAACAAACATATCGCCAATACTTTGCACTATTTAAAACGCAATGTTAGACGTATCAGTTAAGCAAATTTGCGAATAGTATTAACCAGTTCGATTGTAAACATTTTGCAAAAAAAAAAATCGACAGTAAACAACCGTGGTGGAAAAAAGCGGTAATGTCTAACATTTCATCTAATCCGTATAACTGGGACGGCATCCCCAGCTCAATAAATTATAATCCATAAGCTGTACGTACAAGCAATAATAGCATAATGTATTACCAGAATAAATATCGAAGCAAAGACAAGTTACACAAAAATGAAATATAATCCACTAATAAAACAATTCCAGGCTCGAACAGAGAAGAAACAACACGATTGTAGGGAACGGATTTAAATTAATGAATGATAATACCGGTCGAATGTCATTTGTCAATGGGTATTGTTAAGGTGGCATACTGCCTCAATGAAGGACCGGCGACCGGGGACCGGAAGCGGCCAGAAAGAATTTACCCAAGAGTAGCCAAATGTCATTATTAACGTTTAACACTCTGGCCGAGAGTTGAGCACCGTAAATTTTTGCACGTCGCTTTTTTAAACACAAATTTTCACCCCTTTGAAGTTAAGATAGCAAACGAAGGGGACGATTAATTTAATGGAACAATATTTGCACAGTCTCAACACGATGAAGGCGTCCGACGACACGGCTTCATTTTTACACCGTTTTTAAATTTCGCTGTTTACCAACACGAAATACGTATCTTTATAGCTAAAAAGCTAAATCCTTCATTTTACAAATATCGAAAGCGAGATAAAATGTTTAAGATGTGAAGAAAACGATTAAGACTCGCGCAAAAAAATAAAAGCATTGAAGAAACTGGAGTAAACATTTAGATTTCTCGCTAAAAATAAGAAAGACCTTACTCTATAATCTAGAAATATGGACAAATACATTAAAAAGATACAATACGATAATTAACCTAACAAAAACAAAGACAATATTACAGCTAATAATGTTACGCTAAATGGCGTTTACTGTTAAACTAGAAGAAGAAATGATAGAGCAGGTAACAAGTTTAATATATTTAGGAGCAATGATTGCAGAAAATGGCAAACTGGAAAAAGATATACCGGGTGTAAATGAAGTGTGGTACACCCCTTTTTTTCTTTATTGATTTTAGATATATGAAATTTTAGACATATGATATGTGCAAAAAAACGGGCTTTTTGAGCACAAGCACACATTTGTTTCACTTCCGGTTTCGCCGGAAATGACCCCAACTTTGTTATTTTAAATGAAACACCCTGTATATTTTTAAATTTTTGGAAAGAGTAAGCGATTTTAGATACAATTGCACTATTTTGGTTACTTTTTATAAGCTTCATTTAATTTTTTATTAAGAGTGCCGTGACCTGCATATATTGAATATTATTATGTCAACAATTGTCCAAAAAACGTTTTTGTAAATTTCAAATTACATTTAGGTTACTTTTTTAAATGGAACTATGGTAGTACAAGCGGTTATTTAAATCAAGCATCTTCTAACGAATCCATCGATACCAATAACTTGTATTTTTATTAAGAGTCAGCTTCAAAAACTTCAAAGAAGAAGAGGAAGCGATTTTGGATACAACTGCACTATATTGGTTAATTTTTATAACCTCAAAAAATGTTTGTAACAAAATTAAATTTTTTATTAAGGGTGCCGTGACCTGCATAAACTGAATATTATTATGTCAACAATTGTCCAAAAAAGGTTTTTGTAAATTTTAAATGACATTTAGGTTACTTTAATCGGCTTTGAAGGTTGCGGAATCGGTTTTTTTTGACAAAAAGTCAATTTTTTTAAATGGAACTCTATAGTGGTACAAGTGGTTAGTTAAATGGAGCATCTTCTAACGAATCCATCGAAATCAATAACTTGTTTTTTTATTAAGAGTCTGCTTCAAAAAATTAAAATTATTGTGAAGATTTATTAAGAGATCCTTTTAATCGCAGTAATCTAATTATGTAAAAATGATTACCAAATCTTTTAGACTTTTTAATTAAATGACTATAGTAGTTAAACATAAAACAACGACAATTTGTTTTCTTGAAGTTATGCACAGTGTACTGCGATTAACAGGATCTCTTAATAAATCTTCTCAATAATTTTAATTTTTTGAAGCAGACTCTTAATAAAAAAACAAGTTATTGATTCCGATGGATTCGTTAGAAGATGCTCCATTTAACTAACCACTTGTACCACTATAGAGTTCCATTTAAAAAAATTGACTTTTTGTCAAAAAAAACCGATTCCGCAACCTTCAAAGCCGATTAAAGTAACCTAAATGTCATTTAAAATTTACAAAAACCTTTTTTAGACAATTGTTGACATAATAATATTCAGTTTATGCAGGTCACGGCACCCTTAATAAAAAATTTAATTTTGTTACAAACATTTTTTGAGGTTATAAAAATTAACCAATATAGTGCAGTTGTATCCAAAATCGCTTCCTCTTCTCAAAAATTTAAAAATATACAGGGTGTTTCATTTAAAATAACAAAGTTGGAGTCATTTTCGGCGAAACCGGAAGTGAAACAAATGTGTGTATGTGCTCAAAAAGCCCATTTTTGCACATATATGTCTAAAATTTCATTTATCTAAAATCAAAACTAAAGAAAAAAAAGGGGGTCTACCACGCTTCATTTACACCCGGTACACAGAAGAATAGTTGCAGTAACAAATTTGTTTCGTAGGTAACAAAAATTTCAAAAAAAAAAACAATGAAAAGATTGTTGGATGCAATGAAAGTCACAATACTTCACAGTCCAGACGCTTAGGCGCTAATACAAAAGCAAAAAAAAATGATACAGATTCAGAAGATTTTATTTATAAATATAAATGGATGAATACTAATTGACAAGATCAACAATGATAAAATAAGAAAGAGCATAGGAATCGACGATCTAAAGAAAAAGATGGAGTGAAATCAAATATGATGGTTGGGACATTTATTACACATACCAGAAAGTAGATACGCGAAAATGGGATGGAAAATTAAGATCGAAAGAAAAAGAAGTAGAAATAACAAAAAAAAAAAAGGAAAGGAAAATGAGGCAAAGAATAGAAGACAGAGGACTTAGTTGGAGATGTGTGCCACAGTTAGCCAACTATACGCAATGGGGGAGAAACTTAATTAAGAACTAGGAAAACATACTTCGACACCGTAAGGTACCTACAAGAAAACCCGATTAATAATTAAAAAATTGTACCTTTATCGCTTCATTTAGTTTACAACTAAAGCGATATAAGAAAAAGCTTGAAATAACACGAAAACGATTTATTAAAACAAACGAAAACTGAAGCAAATGTTTTTGTAGTTTTTCTAGAAAAAAATCGTACATATTTGTAGTTTTATGAAACTGTACTATAATATTAAAGCGTGTTCACAATTTTTTGCAAGAAACAATTTAAGCTGAAATTAATTTAATTTAAAAAAAAACACATGTACCATATCGAATTATGTTCAATTGAAATAGAAAATAAGAGATGTAATGTAATGGCAATTACTACTTTAGTCACCTGTGTGTCACAAATATTTGACAACGTTTAATTTTTTTACAAAAGATAAAACAAATAAATTTCACATCCTATAAAAAACCTACTGTGAGTTCTAATAAAACTGTTACAGATTAGTTTCACTGTAAGTCTTGTTTTAAGTTTACCTGTTAATTTTATTAGCAGCGTTAGACAATTTCATTTTTGCAAACTACTTACGCGTTGATAATTTAATGTGCACCAATTACATTTTGGTAATCATATTTTCTAAACATTTAATCAAATGTGTGCTGCTTCGCCGCACACAGCAAACCAAACCATATAAAAGCTACCACTTTAGTATTAATTATTAGTAGTTTACTTATACATGACGGAGCAGACCCCTATTTCAAACCGGGCGCACTCATAAACGTATACATTTGCAACAGTATGAAATGTGCACAATGCAAAGAAATTAAATTTTGTAGTTGTTATGTATTCCACTTGTTAAATGAATACGAATAACTATTTAAACTTTCCATTATGCCCCAAAATTATAACGTCTGATTTCTCAGCATCTTGATCGTAACCGGCTAATCTATAGCTTAGATTTTTGTCAAATGATAGTTCCTAAAGTAAGAATCATTTAGAGGAGTGCTGATTAATGATGGATTTTACAGCTATTAAAAATTCGGTGCGACATCTAAAAAAACGCTCTATATGTTGGCTTGCAGTTGTCTAATCTTAACAAAATAAACGGTATTAGATAGCTAATGAATCAATGATTAAAGTGGTGGGATAATCTTTCTGGTAAATAGAAACAGTGAATTAAAATATGCTTTTATCTGTTTTCCTTAACATGAGATTTGCTGATATAAAATCGAGCTTTGGACTAAATATTTGCGACATCGTCAAAAATTGTCGTAAAGCTGGTAAAAATACGAAATTATTTTACCACCTCCTAAGGCCCTACGGTAATATTTAAACTGAAACGTGTACTAGTAATTAAGCGAACTTTTTTTGTTATTTACTAGGTTTAGAAAAGCAACAAATAAACAGTAATTGGCGACAGCCAACGCTAAGGTTTTCAAATTTGTTCAGCTATTTTTACCAAAGTCTTGACATACTGAGCACCCCTTCTAGACATGACTCTTACTTAAGGGGCTTGACAAAAATCATTGTCTTAGACCAATCTGTTACGACTGGATGTAATCGATCGTTAAGGAAACAGACTAAAACTAAATGCAATAAGATATTTCTTATCATTAATTATTATATACGGGTGTTTCTTAAATATTGCGAAAAAAATCGGGTGGTTATTTCTCATCGAAAATTCGGGAGTCTTTCATGTAATTTTTTTCCCTTAGACGTCTCCTTTCGGAGTTACACATGACGAAAGGGGAGCGGTAAAATTAGGTTTATATTTTATTTCTCAAATTTGGATAAATGTAGAAGAATGATATCTGGCAGATGTTTTATCCTTATTAAAAGGTTTCCCATAGTAATATTTTCAATCATCTACCACCTTCACAGGGGGCTGAAAAGTGCGACCCCTGTTGGTTTTTTAATCAGAACTTTTTGTAGGGTTGAAATTTTGCAATTCAAAAATTTTGAAGCTTAATTTTTTTTAAAAGTTGTTTTATTCTTTAGTTTTTCTCGTAAAACCTACAGTTTTTGAGTAAAAAATATAATAAGTAAGCATGCACCATAAAATAGTTCAATATAAAACGATTTATTTTGGTGGTTACCATGGTTTGTTTATGTTAATATTGGATAAAATTGACGGGTGTAATTCATTTAGACAATTACGCGGCGACAACGCGCCAACGCCTGTCAGTTCTACCCAATTTGAACATAAACAAACCATGGTAACCATCAAAATGAATCGTTTTATATTGGAATATTTGATGGTGCATGCTTACTTATTTTATTTTTTACTCAGAAATTATAGGTTTTACGAGAAAAGTTAAAGAATAAAAAAAGTTTATTAATAAAACAAGCTTTCCAAAGAAATACTTTTAATTGCAAAATTTTTACCCTCCAAAATATTCTAATAAAAAAAACAACAGGGTTGCACTTTTCAGGCCACTGTGAAGGTGGGAGGTCATTGAAAATATTACTGTGAGAAACCTTTTAATAAGTATAAAACATCTACCAAATATCATTCTTCTACATTTATCCAAATTTGAGAAATAAAATAAAAACCTAATTTTACCGCTCCCTTTTAGGGGGGTGTAACTCCAAAAGGAGACGTCTATGGAAAAAATTGTATATGAAAGTCCCCCCTTAATTTTCGATAAGGAAGCACCTCCCGAATTTTTTCGCAATATTTAAGAAACACCCTGTACATTAACATATTTCCATAACAAAGTAGGTAACCCAACAAAATTAAAACAAAAACAAAAATCATAAAGGGTTATCAAAGTACTAAACTGGTCTAAAAAAATAAAAGAATAAACAGTTACGTTTCATAGAAAATACATTTTGGGTTTACTCAAAGAATTGTATACCTTTTTTGCCAGTTCCTCTCTTTCTGGAATAATAAGGAATTTCATCTGCAATTTTTTAATTTGGATTTATAGTAACAAACACAGCAGAGCAAGACACTACAACTAATTAAAAACAGTTACAAAAATACGCCAAAATACCTACGATAATACATACACCTGCATTTCTTTTACGATTTCTGTAAATTAACATCATCAAATACTTACAACAATCAAAAATAAGTTATAGATACTTGAAAATTTCTTCCATTTGTGATATTTATTAATCAAAATATGTGTGAGGTCATTAACAAAAAAAAAGGGTAGCGACAAATGTCGCCACATTTTTTTTATAATTTAAAGCAATTTTTTAAGCAAAGAACTTATTACCCAAGTTCATTCGTTTTAGAAGTTAATTCTGTAATGCGTCGCAAATGTAATTAAATTTAATAAATATATAATCAGATGCACTAACTTTTACCCAGATACTCGTATGTTTTTTTCATTTCTAAGATCTTGCGAAACTCCAGATTGACTTCAAGATCTGAAACAAAATTTATTTTAACCGAATATAAAAAGCGCAATGTTACAAAATTGGATAGAAAAAAAAACAGTTTCTTTAGAACCAATTACCGCAGCAAATCTGTATCATATTCTGACTGCATTTATTTAAAATCTGAGTAAATTTCCTTTTAACATGGTTTTGCATTCCAAGGGCCGATTTTAGACTTTTTGAATGATGTACAAAATATTTTCGGACCACATTTCTTTCCCTTCGCCAAAAACTAAATTCTAAATTTATCAACTATTTAGAAGACTCCATCTGTATTTTTTTTATTTAAGATATAGACGTTAGGTGGTTCATACAAAATATTTAGAGTATCATTTTTAGAATATGTTATTTAATTTTACAAATATTTTATTGCGTTTGAAGTATTCTTTTCTAAAATGTGATTTTTCAATTTATTTCTTTTTTGCAAACAGCACTTTACATTTTCAAATACATCGTTAAAAATTGTGTGAATCTAAATATGATTTAAGGGTCTTTAGCAAGAAACTTTTTTATGAAAAAGCAAACAGATCCATCAAATTGGCACGTGAAAAATAATCAAACCACAATAAGTAGTTAAATGTAATGAAAAGTCTCTAATAAATAAACTGTTAACGACATGAATAAGGCACAGATAATAAACAAAATATAAATTAAATAAGACATTTTTTGGGATAGTAAACTGTATTTTACATTTTTTTATTTCTTGAAGAAACCTAAAATTTTTAAATACATAGTTTTAAAGCCATTGAAAGTCTCTATTATACAGGGTGTTTCGAAAAATTCCAAAAATTTGGGTGGTGATTCCTTATCAAAAATTAAGGGGGGTCGTTCATCTAACTTTTTTTCCTTAGACGTCCCCTTTCGGAGTTACACCCCCCTAAAGAGTAGCGATAAAATTAGGTTTTTATTTTATTTCTCAAACTGGAATAAATGTTGGAGAATGATATTTGGTAGATGTTTTATACTTATTAAAAGGTTTCTCACAGTAATATTTTCAATGACCTCCCACCTTCACAGGGGCCTGAAAAGTGCAACCCTGTTGTTTTTTTTATTAGAATATTTTGGAGGGTAAAAATTTTTTTGCAATCAAAATTTCTCGTAAAATCTACCGTTTTTGAGTTAAAATTAAAATAAGTTTACATGAACCATCAAATATTCCAATATAAAACGATTCATTTTAGTGGTTGACATGGTTTATTTATGTTCACATCAGGTACAATTGACGGGCGTTTTAGCGTTGTCGCCGTGTAAACGTCCAAATGAATTACACCCGTCACTTCTACCCAATATGATCATAAACAAACCATGGTAACCACCAAAATGATTCATTTTATATTGGAATATTTGATGGTTCATGTTTACTTATTTTATTTTTTACTCAAAAACTGTAGGTTTTACGAGAAAAACTAAAGAATAAAAAAAGTTTCTAAGCAAATCAAGATTTTTGCAAAATTTCAACCCACCTTTTAGTTCTCATTAAAACAACCAACAGGGGTCGCACTTTTCAGCCACCTGTGAAAGTGGGAGATGATTGAAAATAATGAAAATATTACTAAGGGAGACCTTTTAATAAGTTTAAAACATCTACCAAATATCATTCTCCTGCATTTATCCCAATTTGAGAAATTAAAAAAAAAAAATTGTATCGCTCTCCTTTAGGGGGGTGTAACTCCGAAAGGAGACTTCTAAGGGGGGAAAAAATATAAAACCCCACCCCCTTAATTTTCGATAAGGAATCACCTCCCAAATTTTTTCACATTTTTTCACATTTTTTACGAAAAACCCTGTATCTAACCTATAGTTTACGACATATAACATATCTCTTGCAAGAAGCTCTTTTATTCAAGAAGTAAAAAGCAATTAGTATTCTTCTACACTCTGTCAATAATAGATATAATATACACATAACAAATCTAAACTTAAGATAGAGGAGCTACAGGGCTGGTGAGTTTTCACTGGGCCCTGTTTGACTTTTAAGTTAATAGGCCCCCATATGCAAAACGTTTTTTCTGAACCTCTGTTAGACCGGTTCTGGTAAACACTAATTAATACAACGATATAAATTCGTCTACAAGCAATAAACGGTAATTAATTATTCGAGTGCTGTATACCTTGGGTTTATACAAAAGCATTCAAATGTTTAGCACGCATTTTATCATCATCGTTTGTTTAAGAATGTCACAAAGTCACATTAAAATTTTTACAATCTTATTTTTATATGATTGTATAAGTTTTGGCGCCCATAAGTAATTTGTGCATCTGTTCAGCAACCCGCATTCTATACTATACATAGGCCTAATAAATACATTCTTGGATAACCCTAAGGACATCACGTACTGAACCATAAATTCTTGGGTCAAGATATATGAAACGGCATTATGCTTTGGTTTTATTACTGCTAGACCTTTTCACAAATGTTAATATTACCACAGATAATGTATCCCAATAAAAATTAAACATTAAAGTATTTTTAAGTTAAATAGTCAATTAAATTCGTGAGTTTAACAATTTTATTTACAAATTTACAGTCAGTATCATATATTATTCAATGACGGGTCGTGTCATTAACGTGTACAGTGACATCTATTAGTACTGTAACGTGTAATAAATAAACTATAGCGACGAAATATGCGTACTTATTACAGTGAAACTAATTAACCCTCACTTTAAAAAAACAAAACAAATTTGGTGCATGCTTAGAGATGTGAAAGCAAAACTTTAAAAAACCTTCAGTAAAAATGATTGGTCTTCTAAAAATCTTTAAAAAGAAATTACTTCTAGATTAAAAATTTTTTTTATTTGTGTAAATTTATATTTTAAAACAGATTTGCTTTAAAAATTTACAAAATCTTAAGCATTAATAAAAAAAGCAAATAATTAAACACCAATACGTTTAAAAATTTTCACAATATGTTGCAAAATTGACAATAAAATATTTTGTGGTACATTTAAGCAACACCCAAAATTTATTTTAATAAAATTAAAATTGGTTTATAAAATACAAAGAATAGTGTTCGATATATTAAAAGACACAGAAGTGATGAGCAATAAAAAAGTTTTAAAATACTTTTAAACTGGAAGTAGAAATTTACTCCAATACTGGTTTGTTACCGGTGGCAATAAAACTTTTAGTTAAAGTTGACCTCTTTAAGGCAAATATGTTTACTGATGAAAATCAAAATAATGTAACTTCAGCTAAATGAGCAAAACAATGTATTCCAAAAACAAAACAAGTTTAACTTATGAATGACAAAAGCTGCAGAAGGTATTTTTCATTTTCGACTAGACCGGTCAACACGAAAAAAATAATTAATATTTTGATAATTAGGAGCAGTTTAAGGGTGAAAAAACTAAAGTAACAATTTAAAAAATGTGAAATTACACTTGACTGTTATATTACTGATGGCTACAATGACAATACGTTCTATATTATACGTATTTTCAGAAACTATTCTTTAGATTTATTAGTTTTTTTAAAACCTACTTTTGTACTATATTTTTGTTTTGTTAATTAACGATGACAGCATGGTAAATAAATTTGTTTGAATGCATATTCGGTTTTAAAAAAAATCACTAACCTACAAGAAAAGTACATGGTTGACTCTTATACCGGAATTGTCACTTTTTAACAGGGTTGGCCTGATTTAAATCAGCTGATTTTTTAAAATTAAAATCATGATTTAAATCAAACTTAATTTTTTTTCACGATTTAATGTCACACATCACATATAAATTAAATACACGTTTTACTTCCACCCACTGAAACAACCGGCGGAAATATTGCCTATTGGCTTCTTATAGGTCAAGGAGAAATAAAATCTCTACAGGAATTTTTTTGTTACAGATGCATTCCGGTAGATTTGCTTTGTAAATTTTCACAATAATTAATTTTAGGTTCAAAAGATCTACAGCCTCATTCAAAAAGTCTGCAACAATGGGAAAAGTTTTTTATTATCGATTTCTCAGCAAATTTTATTTCTGATTAAAGCTGATGCACGACCTAAAACTAATTTTAACATGGAAAAAAATTCATATGACACTAGATTTTAAGTATTTTAAAAATATTCGCAAAAGTAAAGTGCCCTTATTTTAGAACTTACAAAATAAAACATGGGAAGAGATTGTTTAGGTATCAAAAATGTGACAATACGAAATTTGACGTTATAATTTCATTTTCGAATTTTATAGTAGTGTCAACATTCAAAAACTTATTTTTTTATTATCGATTTTTCAGAAAATTTTATTCTTGAGAAAAGTTGATGCATGGTCTAAAACTTATTTTAAGTTTAAAAAAGCGCAATAAAAATTCATACAGCACTAACTTTTAGCGATTGTAGAACAATTTGCAAGATTAAAGTGTTCTTATTTAAGGAGTTTAAAAAAATCAAGAGAAAACGATAATTTATTTAATATTATTTTTAAATAGTAAACAACTTTTTTTAAACTTTTAAAATTGTTCAAATAAGGGCGGGCACTTTACTCTTTTCGAATATTTCCAAAATCGTTAAAATCTAGTGTTATGTATATGAATTTATTTTATATTATACTTTCTTTAACTTTAAAATTAGTTTTAGATCATGCAGCAACTTTTCTCAAGAATAAAATTATTTGAGAAACAAATAATAAAAAGTTTTATCATTTTTGCAGACTGTTTAATGTTAAAATTACTATAAAAATTAAAATTAAAATTTTAACAACAAATTTCACCTTTGGTCGTATTTCTGAAATCTGAACAATCTTTCTCTATTTTTTTGTAACTCTTAATATAAGGCGCTTGGAATATTTTTGAAATCGCTAAAATCTAGTATAGTATGAATTTTTATGAAATATTTTCCATCTTAAAATTAATTTTAGGTAGTCATCCACCAACTTTTATCAAGAATAAAAGTTTCTGAGAAATTTTTAATAAAAAAACTTTTACATTTGTTGATACTTTTTGAATGGCGCTGTATAGAAGATATAATGTAGCATGTATAATGAATAAATTAGTTGTAAAAAGGAAAACAAGACAAGTTTCTTTAAAAAAATCAAAAAAACCCAAAATTCGTGATTTTTTAAATTTATATCAATGATTTTTAATTTTTTAAATAAAAATGAAATTTTGTCCAACCCTGCTTTTTAAGTTGCATTAATTGTATTATTTGGAACAAGAAAAATGGAGCACCGATTTCAAAACGTTTCCAACGATCGGTTAGCTGAATCGTGATTACATTTCGTTTGTTCACAAACGAGCATAAACATTGATAAATATATTCTAAAAATTTAGCCTTAAGACAAGTATGAAACATTTGTTGATTTAAATGAATTGAAATGAAATTTGGATGAACGAGAACATCAGCAATTTTTATCATCAATACAGATAATAATTCCAAAATTGGAAGAAAAACAAAACAATGTTGATTTGAAATTATTTAAGGGATTAGCTTAATTATTTTACCTAACCTGTATCGACTGTTTGAATCACTGGAACATTGCCTTTCTGCAAATTTATCCTTTTGCAAAAAAAAATCTATTGCGGACGATGGTTGACAAAAGTGTTTTCTTTTTAAATTTCAAGTAAAAGAAAAGTGAATATTGACGAATGCGAGTTATTCGATAAAATATGTTGTTTTTAAAATTATGTTACTCGAAGCAAGTAAAATCTCGAAGTGTGGCAACAAAATGAGGAAAAGATCTGCCAACTTAAATGGTAGAGGCATTTAGAAATTTCCTCTAAAAAATAAACCGGGTGTCCCAGTTTGGGTTCTCAGTACTTTAGGTTCTAAACTATTAAACTTCATAGATAATAACTTCGTTGTTAATTTTCATGCCTTTTAAAAAACTATCATATCGTGTAGGCTTGGTATCCTACTACATGGATTTTTACCACAATCTTTAATAAAACCTTCTTCATATCGACTGTTGCCTTACGTAAAAGAAGTTTTAAAACAATTTGGTGTAATCTGTAATTTATCTTCTAAAGCTTCTGCACTTCGCATACAAAAACCACCTTAAATTGTCATTTCCTTTTATAAAAATAGCCTTTTATGTTCGGCGTTAAATAATTTTCAAAATTACAGCTTGACGTGTGCTACTTACAGCTAAAAACAAAAAACAAGATGTATTTTTAAAACCCAAATTGAGTTTGTCAGTCTTAAAATTATGCATATTGGCACTAAATATCATAAATACTATACATAACTGTTTGCTTTGTCTTAAAAGTAAGTGAGTGACATATGTATATTGGCTGCTGCTCCACGAATAGATAATAAATATTTAAAAATTACAGACAACGACTGTTAATATTCCGTAAATAATTGCATATTGGCTACTGGAAGGTACTAAAAAGATTGTTTAAACTGCAGTTTTTCTTCTGGCTACAAATAGCTTAATTGTTTCGCGTTTAGTAAAAACTTTGCCAACGATTCCCGTTGTACGACAGCTGCATGTGAATAACTAAACTGACGAATAGACAAGAGTCTCGAAGGTAGTCTAGCATTTCTAATACAAGAGATCCTTCATACTTAAGTCAAGTGATTTTTAATTACTATTTTTCATAATAATGTTAAAAAACAACACAAAATAGTATAATTACAGCAGAAGAAAATCTATTTCACATCATGATTAAGCACAATTCGTAAGCAACTAGTTAAAAAAAGCAAAATACAAGTACCTAAAATGCAAAATTTAAAACACGTTTCTTCCATGTGTACAGGGTGATTCAGTTTGACTGTCGCACCCCTATAACTTTGTTATATTATGAGGACACGCCTATAAACCTTACATTTTTGTAAATCGCAGATAATCCCCCTACAATAACGTTAAAATATTTTTTCTACCAAGAAATATATCAGACCGACGATAGTCAACTTTCTTAAATTACATAATATACTTTTTAGCTATTCTGATAGATAGCTTAAAATATTAATATACATGGGATAATTTTTGATAAAAAGGAATTTACAAATTATTTATTATTTTTCACTGAATTTTTGCAATCTTTGTACATATTTGGCAAGACAAAACATGATCGCTTTAGATATTAACAGTTTGTAAGTTATGTAATAATGTTTTTATAATTTTTTTACCAAAAACCATTATTTTGTGAGCATTAAATTTAAAATGAACCCTTTGCAGAATTGTTTCTTGGAGTATATATTCAACTGTAGACAACTGAGTTTGAAGACAGGTATGGAAATTTTGAAATCTAAAATTTGGTATTAAGATATGATCGTTTATTGTTTTGTTTTTATTTTTACTAATATTTTTTACAGTACCTTTTAGTTATTGGGTATATTGCAACTGTTAGGATTTGATAGCGTTTTGTTTCGTCAAAAACAAAGATTATTAAGGTTTTATGAAAAATAAATAATATTCAACCTCATTTTTCTCAAGAACGGTCCTATTCATTTTTTTTATTTTTTTAAATTGCAAAATCAAATTCAGCATTGACTTCTCTCAGAATAAATTTAAAAGAAGTATACTTGAAAGTCTTGACTATCGCCGGTTTAAAACATATTTCATCATAGAAAAAAAAACATTTTAACATCATTTGATAGAAAATTTCCTGCGATTTACAAAAATAAAACGTTTATAGGGGTTCCTCTTGAAATAGCAAATTTATAATAATAATAATAATACTAATAATAATATAATTTATTTAACATTTAGCTAATTATATTTACAACTTTACAAATTACGCATTTGAATATACAGGGTGTTTCTTAAGTATTGCAAAAAAATTCGGGAGGTGGTTGCTTATCGCAAATTGAGGGGGGTCTTTCATATAAAATTTTTTCCGTAGACGTCTCCTTTCGGAGTTACACATACCAAATATCATTCTCCTACATATAACCAAATTTGAGAAATAAAATAAAAACCTAATTTTACCGTTCCCCTTTAGGGAGGTGTAACTCAGAAAGGAGACGTCTAAAGAAAAAAAAATATATAAAAGACCCCCTTAATTTTCGATAAGGAATCACCTTCCAAATTTTTTCGCACTACTTAAGAAACACCCTGTATAACAATAAAAACTTTTTCTTAGTAATACTACTGAGCTTACGTCTAAACCTTACAATATTAGTTTCATTTTTAAGTTCACTTGTAAGATCGTTATAAAATTTCAGTCCTTCATGAAATAGAGACTTTTGAGTGTAATTTCGAGTCCTGAATGGCAATTTTAAGTATTTACAGTTTCTAGTCGGATACTTAAGAATATCAGAATTTTGGGTTATATATTTTAAAAAAGAATTTGGAAGCAGGTTATTGATAACCTTGAAAATGAAAATAATCGTATTAAAAATTATCCGTTGTTTAATACAAGCCACTGCAGAATATCTAGCATTATAGTAATTTTGGTGTATCTGGAACAGTGTTAAATAATTCTCATAGCCCTATTTTGCAATTTTTGAAGCCGGTCTAAGTCATAAGTATTCCCCAGAAATAAAATACTAGAGCAGTATTTGAAATGGGGTGCTATGATACTTTTGTATATTAAAATTTTAGTAAGGACTGGAAGTTTACTGCTTAACCTACCAAGAAAACCTTTTTTTTTTAGAAACCTTCAATCAAACTGAATCGCCCGGTGTAAGGATTTTAAGTACACTGAATTATCAACTAGTTCAAGGAAATATTTTGTGTTACTAAATAAACCAAAATATAGAAGTTTCTCTTGTATTAAGTGAGATTAGTCATCGGTAATATGTAAATTGGTGTTAATACGGCTTTGTACGCATCCCCTAATGTTTGTTAAAGTTGTCGATAACGATAATGCATTATTACCATTTAAGTCTACAAGTAAGTTTAAATTGTTGCATTCTGTTTCATAAATTTGAGTCAATAATACTATTACCGGTTTTGCAACTTCGTTAATAACCCAAATAAAAGTTCAATCCAATTATCTGCGTATTTTTCATTATCATTAATTTTAATAAAATACATAAGTAATAAATTAATTAATCAGTACATTTTAAGAAATAAGTATAAGTAATTTATATAACGTTTTTCATACAAAAGTTTATTCATGTATTGAATCAAGAATCATTGTCGTTAATATGAGTGATTAAGTCTTCGGACATTCCAGAATGTTTTAAACTTTTATCATAACGGTGGTAAATTGGGAAAATATAGAAAAGCAAATCGACCATTATGCCATTTTCAAAATAAATGTATTTGAACTTTGATTTGGAAAAAAATTGCAAGTAAAATGTTTAAAGATAAAAATGCCATACATTTTTGTAATCGTAAACAACTTTAACTCATTTTTCGCAAAAAGGGACTTATGCCACTATTAGAGTTTCTGAAACGGATAAATCCGAACCGCAAAAACGCGGTTTTCCATGCTAAGACCGAAACCGCAAAACCGCTTTGAAAAAACGCGGTTTTCGGTTTTTTCTTTTCAGGAAAAAAATTGCTGAATATGTATTTTACTTGTGTGTGTACTAAATCATATGGCTAAATGTAACTAAAATTAAAAATGATATAAAAACCACCATACTAAACTAAAATGTTAGGTTATGATTGCACTCGAAACCACTAAATCACCAGAAAACGCCACTAGATCTATTTCTTCCAGTTTCATTCTTAGAGTTTTGTTTGTCTCTAGTCTCTACCATTTACGTCAATTTTTAAAATTAAAAGTTAAAGGAACTATACGCAGAATAATTAGTCAAAAATATCAATTTTCAATTATAATTAGACCGGAACAAAACTTTATCAGCAGTAGAAGCATTAAACCGCTGTGAATCTAATATTTTCACTGCTTATGAGGTAATTCATTTCTTTAAAAAAATTAATTTAGGCATAAGCAAAGATTTGTTAAAAAATATCAAGGAACAGATGAAAACTCGTGACAATCTAGAATTAACAGAACTGTCCAAGTGCTTACTAGACCCTCTAAAAACTCCATCAAAATCGGATCTAGCATTGGCTACAATTCTTTTTAATCGCCTGTACCTAACAATAAATATGATGAAAACTTTGCGATTGCGAGCAATGAAGAAGAATTGGAAGAATTGCCACGTACGAATAAAATATTGCTAAAAGAAGCAATTCAAGAGTATTAATAAAAATTACTTCTAAACAAATAAATCGCTCTTCTCATTCTATTAAGCAAGACTTCGCCATATTTAAAAAAACTGGTGAGAAAAAAAAACTAAATTTGTTGTATAAGGCTACTATTAAAGCTACATCCACGTACTCAAAGAGAACATTTTCGATAAGGGCAAATGTTTGCACAAAACTGCGTACGCGTTTAAGTGATAAACACTTAAATAGTTCAGTGTTTTTGAATTTTTTAAAATTTAAATGCAAACCTTAAGTATTAGTACATTGTAGTATTTTAATAAAAATTAGCATTTTCTTGCTTACATTCAAAAGGGGGTAACTTTTTATATTAGTGTATTGTAGTATGTTCTTGAAATTTTTTTTTAAATAAGTATTTTAAACAATAATTTTGGCACTGTAAAAAAAATCTTAAAAACCGAAACGAAAACCGCGGTTTTTGATTTTAAAAACCGAAAAACCGCGGTTTTTAAAAAATGCGGTTTTTCAGAAACCCTATGCCACTTTCAAAATAAACGGCTCAAATCTTAAAGTTAAAGTTTTTCAGATTTTTCATATTCCATATTTTCAAGAAGAATTAGTTAAACTTACAACATACGTAACTATAAAACGTTTATTGATGTAAAAAAAGTAAATTTAATTATTAAAATATTTTCAATATCTCTTAGATATTGGAGAATCAAAACACTTATAGAGAACTCGGATTTAAAGTAATTTTAATGAACAACTATGAAAATTTCAACGATAAATTAATCACCCGAACGTTTATAAAGCAGACCTATTTAAAATTTCATTATTTGGTTGTAGTCAAGTTTCCTGTACGTTGATAAATAAAGCAACTAAATTCCAAAATAACGGTCCATAATAAATTGTAAAATAATTGTTCATTAGCTTAAAATATACACCCATATTAAATGACAACGTACTAATGTGATGTGCATAAAACGTCGAAATCCAGTAACACATTTTTCATAATCGACAAATGTATTTTAATTTCCCATTTTCGTTCTGTAAACAAGTTGAACTATTGTGAGTGAGCGGTGGTGTACCTAACGCGATCCGGCTACCGATCCAAACCGTCACAGCTACCGCACCGACCAACCACCCGGTAACATGCACCCAACAGTCAAATTGAAATGTCACTGTCACAACTACGGTATTTAATATATCCTGTTTACCAAACTGCGACAAATCAAATTTACACTTCGGTTATACCATCATGAAACGAGTGAAACACGGGTTTCCCAAAAATTCAACTGAAAAATGAATATAATTCAACGCATTGCTGTAGTTAATTCTTCTAAATGTTTTATTATTCAAAAAGATTATTTAAAACTATGTGAAATACAATATAACGGACAAAAAATTATTTATTTTTAAACTAAAATATTAATTCGTAAATAATATACTCCTATCATATAAAGCAATTTGGTAAACACTTCGTATGACCGTGACATTTTGGTGTTAAAATTAACACCGTTCTTATTACTGTGTAGGCCACAAAGACATATGTATGTACATTGCTATATAATACCATTTAGAGACATTTTTTTTCACAAAACTAAAGAAGCACTTGATTATGATTTGCTTTCAAATTAAAAAAAAAAACATTACTAATTCTCACCAATGTAAAGAAGCCTGCTGACATTTGAAATTTTCTCGAAAACCTGTATACAACCACAGGAATATTTACAATCTGATTTTAATTTGATCGAGTCATTTGCAAGAAAAGTTGATTCACGCCTTTTTAAAATATATGTTTATGCCATTATACGCTGTTTTTCCCGAACTTTTTTTAGATTATTTCCAAACAGATAATCAAAATTGTGATGAACTCTAAAGGCGCATCCCCATTATGCCGATATATGCCAACTGGCAATGCCAATTGGCAAAGCCAGTTCCGCTACCGCACGCAGTTCACTGCGTCCACAGTTCCGCTTGGCATGCCAGTTGGCACAATTTTGCCAACTGGCATAGGCCAACCAACACGTCCACATTACTCTTGGCAGTGCCACCTGGCATTGCCAGTTGGCATATATCGGCATAATGGGGATGCGCCTTTAGATTTTTATACGGACAACTACCATAGAACAGAACGTTTTTGCGTGATTAGCAACTTAACTCGATAATACCGTTATAATTTTTTTTTAGTAAGCGGGATTAATCAAAATAAATTAAAAACAATAGCGCAACGACTGCCAAAAACATCTATTATACGAAGGCTCGTAATAAACTGCTGTAAATAAATTATGTTTCGCAATAAAAAAAATAATTTTTGATATAAATAGTTTACTAGGTTTGCTATAAAATTATAAATGTTTACCTAATATAAAATTTAATGTATGTTATAATACAGGGATGCGCAAAAGTATGGAAACAGACAAATATCTAGAACACTATTGCAGATATAACAATGAAATTTTGTATCTGAGCGTTATGGTATTTTTCGGATTCGATGAAAATATTAAGGTTGCAATACGACTTCCGGGTCAACCGGAAATGGACTCAAACTTTGATATTTTAAATGGAACACCCTGTATATTTTTACATTTTTGGATTTCTCTTAATATTTACTCTAAAAAATGTATAAGGTTATGTGGGTCTAAAACCAACCGTTTTCGTAAAATTTTCACAAAAATGAAAATTTTACGAAAACAGCACTTTCAATTTTTTTCAACATTTAAGTTATTAAAAAAGGCAGTAGAATTTCGTTTGAAAATTAGATTGAGAATAGATTATTTAACACTTTGCACTAGCTACATTTTTAAAATATTATACAGGGTGTTTTTTACACTAGGTCAAACTTGTGAAACTTTAAACATTGATAACTCGATTTTCTTAAATTTTGTCGGTTCTTCACGAATCAAGGTCTCAAAAACACTTTTTTTTTGGCCCGCCAAATATTTGAAGTCTACAATTAGTCCCGCCTGGTCAAAACTTTGGGGACCCCTGGCCTAAACCAATCATAAACTACGAGATAGACGATGACCGCTATACACGTTTTGCATCAATTGATGCGTTTCGGTAAATGTTTTATCAAGTTTAAAATTAATCAAACTTAACGTTCGCTTTTTGTTCGAACGTCTTTTTTGACCGTTGTACAAAATATACAATCACTTTGGGTGCTATAACTCGGCTGTTTATGATCCGAATGGCATAAAATTTATATAAAATATCAATGAAGGATGTATTTCTCGACGACAAAATTTTTGTATAGATGGCACCACTAATTTTTTCTATTTGTACAAAGTTCGGTTATTTTTGCGACAGACCTTGTACAATGAAAGTCTCATAGCAGTTTTAACTTAAAGTGGATCGCGATATGCGCAAAGAGAAGGGATGGCGGTTAAAATTTAGGCTTTTCTAAAAACGTTCAGTAACGGTAAAATTTTATATTAAAATATATTTAAAAAATAATAAGAAAATGCGAAAAAATTGTTGCTTTTTATTTATTTGTTCTTTCTTTTATGCGACGTTGTTTCTTCGTTTCGCAAGAACCAGCAATGGTCACCCATTTTCCCTGGTAGCGTTCTTTCATTGTCTTGATGAATCCTCTCGCCTTGCTCATCACTTACACCGCCCAAATTCTGTGGAAAGAAGTCTAGGTGGAAATACAACGTGGATCCTAATGGCATTCTGCATCCTAATTTCTTGAAACTTTATAAAACTTTTTCCACTACAAGCTTGTAGTTTTCTTCCTTTCACTTTCCAACGAAACCTTTCACTAGGTACTGATACAAAAGATTTCCATGCTGCGAGTTCTTTTAAAGAAAGTATTACTTCAAAATTTTTATCATCCAACAGTTTTCTGATCTGAGGCCCAACAAAAATTTCTTCCTTTAACTTGGCATCACCAACATTAGGAAACGTTTTCCTGATGTATTTCGTATTTGAGTACTTCTTCCTTGTCCATTGTTTTAACGAAATTTCTCAATAGTCTTAGTTGAACATGCATGGGTCAATTAAAGGGCTAAAATTCATATAAGTTTTTTCTGGAATGAGTTCATTTCGTTGAACGGAAACAACAGTATTTTGTGAATATTCGTTGCACACCGAGTAACAAAGCTATAACCGTAGTCTTTGCTTAGTAGGCACTTGTGTTCTTCGTACTTTACACTTTTAATGATTCTTTCCATATTTTCATATCATTCTTTTAGGCCTAAAGAATGTGCTTACACTTCCATTGTGTAATAGTAGTACTGCCTTCAAGCTGAACTTCGACGAATCTATAAACAGTTCTCATATTCATTGATTAAACGATGTTTAATTGACAAGTTGGATAGTCCCCGATCACCGTTTTATCGAGACTGACTAATTTTCGTTTTAAGTGCTGCGGTAACACATCTGAGTACCTAACACAATTATTTAACTTCTCAGTTACACAGAAGTTGCATTTAACATCTCTTTATGAAAAAGTTACTTGTAAATTAAAACCCTTTTCTTTTTAATTTCATCGGCATTAATACATGAAATGAGTATTTTAAAAGAGGAGATTAGTTTGTAAAACAATTCTTTAATCGTGCTGAATTTTATTTGCCTCTTATCCTTCATCAATTTTCATAGAAGTCTGGGTAGGCAATTCATATGCCGTAAGTCTCCTTCCAAGTCTATTTGATTGGATTCAAATCAGAACTTAGGGCAAACCTCGTTTCTTCATAATTTTAATCGCTTGTTCTTAGTGATATTTCTGGCAAACTTTACAGCGTGCAGTTTAGTGCCACACTGGTAGGATAGTTAAATAATTAGGTACATATGTTACTTTATATCACAAATTATATTAAAGTCACTCAGGGAAGGAGTTAAATCAAAGGAAACTTACGATTTTATCCAAAAATTTTCCTTTTATTACGTTTCATTGTCCAAATTTGTTTAAAGTGACTCCAAAGAAAAAATTGTTCACTTTTTCAACTCTAATAATCTTAGGCTGATTTTCTGGCTATGAAGTTTTAATTACATACTATGCTTTGGTTATTCAGTAAAAATTTCTTTTATATTAGAAGAATATTTTTTGTGTTTAACTTCACTTACTAGAAAAATTTGAGGTGGACTCAAAGTTTTGACCGGCAGTGTATATTTGAATGTATGCTAGAACGAACAGATGCTATAAAGAATGAGGTTCTAGAACAAATTAATTCGTTCTAGTATACTCCACTGTATTTATCTTTAGAAGAAATCACTTAAATAAATGATATATTTACTGCGTTAGTTAATTGTTTGGAAACCATTGCTTAATTGGCAAATTATCGTTATTAATGTAATACAGCAGCAAGAACACTGACAGCTAATTAGCTATTATCTTCAGCACCCCAAATGTCCATGTCATCAAAAGGGGATAGACATGTAACCAAAATTTTCAGTGTTAAATGAAAAAGTCTTCAACCTAGCGTGTAAAAATAATCCAAATGGAATAACGTAATTACGCATTTTGTAGGGAACAGAATACGTGATTCTGTATGCACACGGCGTCATACTTGTTGGTTGTGGTCGCGACACGCCGTCGATTCTCAGCAACACGTACACACTAATTGCTCTCTGATGAAACGTGCGTTTGGCTCTTTGTTCTTCTGTTATCAGTGATTTAATTTACAGAACTGGACATTCAAATGGCACGTTAGCTGTCAAATATTTAAATATTTTTATGTAAATACAGTTCTTCAAAATTATTTCATGAACGTTACCAGCATGAAAAATTTAAACGGTAGCTCATGTGCTCACCATTCAACATTCGATCACATCATTTGACCAGAGGTGTACAGGTAGGGGGAGTAGATGGGAACGATTACCGCCGAACGACGGAACAAGGCCCAAGACGTTTTTATAAAACCTTAACTTTCGTCCAAGAATCGAAAAGTTAGTACGAATGATATTGGCACGAATATGAAAATATGTATATATTTGCAGCAAAGTGTATAATTCGGTATTCTACAGAATACCTAGGCACACACACATTTATTTCATTTTATCAAAATCTACTTATCAGGGCCGGGAGGCAAACGAGGCACGCCTCTGGTGAACAATGAGAAAGGGCACCAAATTGACTTTATACGTTTTTTGTGAATTTCACGACTAGATGGGATAAACTTATGTATTACAAGCAACTTTAATTGGTCTTACAGACACACGATGGGCCTCAAGAGCAAATACCATCAAAGAATTGCACCAACGAATACCCAAAGTGTATAAAATGTTAAATTGATTTGAGAAATGAGTAATCATTGCATGCGCTGCAGTTAAAAGCATATTGAAACAAATAAATTTTAAATTCTTATGTACAGGGTGGTCTATTTTCGATGCCCATACAGGCGGGTATCTCGGTTATTATCAGAGATAGAAAAAATCTAAGTACCTACGTACCAATGTTCAATGTTTTTTACTTATACAAATATTGATATATTACACCTAACTTTCTTATTTTAAATGGCAACCATAGTTGACTCTGACATAAATCGAAAGCTTACTTTTTGCGCTTTTTAAAATAGAAAAGTTATATGAGTAAAAAAAATTGATCATCGCTATTGTATTAAGGGCAAAAACCCATGCAAAAAAGTCTTAAAATTTTTCTTCATCTTTTCGTTTAAACGAGATATTTAGTATTTTTGAAAAGTGCCAAAAATCGGTTTTTGACTATATTTCTAAAATTAAAAAAGATATCAAAAATCTGTTTTCGGCAATGAATTTCTCTCGAAAAAAGAAATTGAGACTACGTACTTAGTTTTTTTTCTATCTCTGACAATAACCGAGATACCCTGTATGGGCATCGAAAATAGGCCACCCTACGTTATCTACATGGAATTTAGTATTACAAAAAGTTGATAAAATAAATAAAGCATAAAGCTTTGCGATGAAATACGATGACTATAATTAAAGCTTCACGTTTATTAGAAGGATTATCTAATTCCTTGCAGCAAATGAGAAACCATATGGAAAAATATTTTTTCTAAAAGTGAAAATTTGGCTTCAGAAATGGAATTGTCTAAAGATTTTGAAAACAAACGAAGCAAAATCATTAAATTAGATGATCGATCTCAGCAATCAGTTCATTATAATGATAAATATTTATTTACAGAAGAAATGAAAGGAGTAATAGATATTTTAAAATCACAACTTAGATGAAGATATGTAAAGCTATATTTCGAATTATTAACAGGTGAAAAATTAAAGTCGATGGATAAAGAAGATTAAAAAAACAGCTTGTAATTTACCCCTTTAATATCCAAACGATATAAATTCTGTAGAATTCTTATCAGAAATAATCAGTTTTAAAAATCAGGCAATGACGTTCATTCCAGACCTTAAAGCAGCTACAACATTTAAAACGATTTATGAATATACTTTTGTTCAGTCCTATCCAAATTTAGAACTTGGTCAGTAAACAAAAAATTATCAAAACATATTTAAGCAGGGACTAAAAACGAAAAAAATTCCGTTCGTTTCTGTTCGGAACGAAAACGAAATATATCGTTTTCGTTCTTTTCGTTCTAACCGAAAAAATTCTTTTTTCGTTTTCGTGAACCGAAATAATAACGGTTAAAACCGGTTTTACAATTTTTTTTCTAGTCTCCCTAACCCTCCATAAATACGATAACAATATTTGCGTCTCAACTAAAATATAAACGATGACGAAGAGGTTTGATGCTCACGGACAGCATATTTTAGACTGGCGAACCATCGCCATATTAAATTTACCAAATCGTTAAACACATTAACATTTAACCATTTTATTAAGTTTAACACCCGTAAGGTGCAAAAACACAACGTGATTAGGTTAAATTAGACACACGATCTTTATCTAAAAATATGAAAATATAGCAAGTGCTGTTTTAAATTTGTTTTAGTACTAAAAATCTATGCATTTGAATTAAATAAGATCTTGCTGTAATTATTTAAAAAGACAAAAGAATGAATTCAAGTGGATAATTTACTAAATGTTATAAATAAAAAAGATATTTTAAAAAAACTTATATTAACTTGAAATATCCTTTAACTTTATAGTTTGTACATACATACCATACGATATACATTATCACATTCCGTTAAATCTTACTAGCAACACATCTTCCAATAAATCTTCTTTTACATTAGTCCTTTTCGAAGTAAGAATAAATTTTACTATTATTATGTCTACACGCAAATAAAACATACACATTGATAATATACATATATCCAATCAAGTGTATATTCTATATTGATGATCTAAAAAACAAATTAGAAATAGAGAATATCTGTACCGTTAATTGTGTTACACGAAATTGCAAGTATAAACAATCAAGTTGTTAATACATATTCACGTAAATATATGGAGAAAAGTGAAGCTCACTTATTTCAAGTGAGATTTTTTACTGCCTCGTGGAGTCTCCCCAGCACAGAAGGTAAATTCGCGTTTGTGTTTAACAAATAAAATTGAAATAGCGACAAAACCGGTTAAAACCGGTTAAAACTGGTTTTGGAAAATATTTATTTCGTTTTGGTTTCGTTTTCGTTCTTAAAAAAATTTCGGTTAATTTCGTTTAACGTTTTCGTTTTCGTTCCGTTCTCAGTCCCTGTATTAAGATCGTCACCCGCTCAGGAAACATTGTCAAATATGGCAATTTTATCAATCGAACAGGAATTACAAAACAAATTAATTTTGATAAAATAATTGATGAATTTGCTTCACTAATCGTCTTTGTACCCCGAAATCTTCAACGTTGAAAAAAATATTGCGCAACACCAAAATGTTGACAAAAACGAACTTAATAATAAAAACTTAGAACAATGAAATGATTTAAAAGCATTATTTTTGTTAGAAAAATACAAGCAAGAACTGAAAAATATAATTAAAGCTTTACAACCGTATGCATTGTATAACCACAGTTGTAAACTGCAGACGATATAGTATGTCACAATAATAAAAACATTTGTATCACAAAAAAAATATATGATTGTACAAAGCGCTATTGAAAATTGGAGTGGGTCCGGATAAGAAAGTTGATTATTTACGAAAATATGTTTATTAATTCTGATATCGATATTATGCTTTGGAATAGCTGCTTTAATCTTTACAAATATTGTTTTATTTACTTGCTGCCAGTGACGGATTGAGAATACAATACAATACAGGCTATCAATTTTCAAAGCGATTTAAAAATTTAATGCGAAACTGTAACATTCACGAATATCAGTTTCGGAACAAGAACGAATTTAAAATACCGAAATTAACGAAAACAAATACGCAGAACGCTTAGAACTGCAAAGAGTACATGATTTTTAAAAAATAACCTATGGGAATTAAACAAACGACGTCCTTATCAATTTTTTAAAAATGTGCATGAAGCAAGTAATGTTAATCTATATATATAAAAATGAATGTATGTATGGATGTTTGTATGGATGTTTGTCCTTTATGCATTCCTATACCATTCATCCGATCCTGACCAAATTTGGCACAGACAATCTATAGGACCATGGAAAGAAGATAGGCTATATAAGAATTCCCAAAAAAATCGTCCGGAAAAGATATTGAGGAAAACGTGCCAAAATCTTACACGCAACATTTAAATCGGGTCGTCTGGAGCGAGAATTTCGTCAAAATGACAATTTGACAATTTGACGTAACGCTTTAATCATAATTTATTTCATGTTAGTTAAATTACCACCTTTGAACTTGATGTTATGATCGATTATTCCGTTTTGATAAGAAAAGTATGTATTACAATGTGAATGTTACTTCATTCTTATAATTTGTTATAATATATTATAGGTTTTTGAAATCACACAATCATATTCAAAAGATAATTTGAAGAGCATAAATTTATGATGATATTAATTATTTTATTGTATTTTCGACCACTACGAGAAGTTCAAATTAAGCATGAAATGTAAATGTTACAATTCGTTTATAAGAGAAAAAAGTAAACAATAAAATTGGTACTATACGGGACTTTTTAGATTTTGGTTAATGTTATGGTCAATTATACCGCTTTGATAATAAAAAGTAAGTATTACAATGTGAATTTTACTTCATTCTTCTAAACTTTTATTTAAATTTTAGGTTATTGAAATCAAAGAATCATATTCAAACGATAATGTGAATAGCATAAGTTTATTAGGATATTACTTTTTTTTGACTAATTCGAGAAGTTCAAAGTACGCATGAAATTTAAATGTTATTTTTTTTAATAACGGAAAAATGTTTTTAAAAAAATTTGGACTAGACGGAACTTTTAATTTTTTGGTCCAATGTTGTTGAAGAATGAGGATTATTATTCATTGAAATTTTGTGTCATCACGTCAAAACCAAAGTAAGTTTAAAATGTTTTTTTTTTATTTAATTTATTTTTTTTAAATTTAAAATTAGTATGAACAAACTTAGCAGATTTGCAACTGGAAACGTAATCGATAAAATAATGTACAAGAAAATTAAATTGGAGATTATGAATCGTCAACGACGATAATTATTGGCGGTCATTTATTTTCTATACATATAAAAATCAATGTATGTATGTATGTATGTATGTATGTCCTTTATGCATTCCTATACCATTCATCCGATCCTGACCCAATTTGGCACAGACAATCTATAGGACGTTGGGAAAAAGATAGGGTATATGAAAATTCCCAAAAAAATCGTCCGGAAAAGATATTGAGGAAAACGTGCCAAAATCTTAAACGCAACATTTAAATCGGGTCGTTGGGAGCGAGAATTTCGTCAAAATTTGACAATTTGACAATTCGACATGACCTTTGAACGCTCGAACCTTCTCCGATTCGACCTTTTCGCACATGTATCGTACCGATTCGGAATCGTCTCGCCCTTCCCGACAAGTACGTACCAAACAATCCCCCTTTCGAGTTAAATTCAGACCACGAACGAGAAAAAGCGCAGGCGCGCGCACGCACTACGTACTAACGAACGTCGAAAGCCTTTTTCAAAGAGCGATTAAAAATACTCGGGGGCGTATAAAAATCGCGAACTTCTTTGACGGGTCGTATAAAGGATCGAATTTTAATATGTGCACGCTCAGGACCTCGGAAAAAATCGTTTGCAAACGTTATTAATTAAAACGTGCAAAAATGTTCGTATTTACGTCGCGCGCGCCCGCACTACACACTAACGAACGTCGAAAGCCTTTTTTCAAAAATCTATGAAAAATACTCAGGTGTGTCCGAAAATCGCGATTTCTTTTGTAAAATCGTATAAAGGGTCGAATTTTAATATGTGCACGCTCCGGACCTCGGCAAAAGAATTGAGAAGCATTCAGTGCGAGCTCGGAGCGCGAGTAGTACGAATATATTTATTCTACTTTAAAAAGCAATAACGAGTGTTGTAAATAAAATTTAAACCGATCTATTAATCACCTCCAAAAAAAAGTGACCCGCCTGGCTCAGCGCGAGTAGTATGACGCAATTTTCTCAATTTTGAAAAGCAATTGCGAGTATTGTAAATAAAAATTGAGCCAATCGATTGATTATCACCGGCTTGGTTATAATCGATATATCTCGGGAACTGAGCCAATTAGGGACATGGGAATTGCACCAAACGAAAGATAATTTTTTGCGCAAAAAGAATTTTACGCGCAAAGAGAATTCTACGCGCAAGCCGGGATCTAGCGGTGAAGGAGCCCCGAAGGGGCTTCGGAATCGCTAGTTATAAATATAATAAAGGAATTTGTACAAATAAATATATAAGCAGGATGTAAATTATGTAGAATTGGCCAAACAGCTAAATAAAGATTTCCTTACATTATGTAAATCAAATTTTAAATTCGTTATATTGATCATAAAGAAGTTATAAGTATAGCTCGACATTAAAGTTTTTCAAAATTGAAAGAATATTTGAGGAACTTATAAGGAACGTAAACAGGGGCGTAGCTATCATGAAGCAAACCTACCCTTAGGTTTACGGGGCCCCTTGATTGTCGATTTCTAAATAAAATGATGGTAAAAATATTTTGAATTTATTTTAGTTTGTGTATTTCTTCATAAACGGAAACAAAATCTGTATCAAAATGTTTAAAAAGGAAAAATATATAACTGTCAATTACTAAAGCGATCGTGTTTTGTTTAGTCAAATTCGAAGATATTCAACTCAATTTTCTCAAAAAATTTCCCATTTTGTTTAATGAACTATCGGATTTAGAATTTAATTTTCTAACAAAATCAAAAAAAAAAGGTTTACCACGTAATTTTAAAAAAAAGTGACTATCGCGAGTTTGAAATTTCATCTGTAAGCGCCTTGACAAGTCGCCTCCGCTCACCCATATCTGTCAGCACTTGCAAGAAGGAAGGAACTATGTCCGTAAATAATAGTACCTACTTAACGGTTTTACTGTTTATAATTTAGGATAAGTTATCGATGTATTTGCATGGCCACAGTGCAGTGGTTAGAAGGGAAGTTGGATTTTGTATTCCAAACTGAGCTGTTTCACCTTAGATTATTGTTAATATATTTTTATATTGAAACTATCTATTTTATTTAAACAATCCGCGACGCAGTCGCTAACTTATCGTAGAAAAAATATTTGAACGTCATTCGATAGATAATTTTTCACGATTTACAAAAATATAAGGTGCATAGGGGTTTCCTCATAAAACAACAAACTTATAGGGGTGCGACACTCAAACTGAATATTAAAAAAAAATATGAGGTTTATGTTATGCTATGATTATAAAAAAGGCCTAATTTGAAATTTTGAGTAAAGGACCAAAATTCTGGCTATATCACCGAACATTAGACACACTTCTGTGCCAATTTCGGTCTCCTTCAATCTTTATAGTTACCCATGCCTATGCTCAGGCCCGGACTGGCCATCTGGCAGTTCGGGCAAATGCCCGAAGGGCCGGTGCCCGAATGGGCCGGTGCCCGAATGGGCCGGTTTGGGCCGGTCTAAGCTACGGGCTTAATAAGTTCGGCGCTGAAGTAAACGGAGCGCAAAAATTATGATAAAAGGTGGGTATAATACGGGCCGTATTCAATCTTAACGTTTTTCAGGGGCTCCACAATACGCAATAGCGTCGTATGTTTGATCGCGCCACTCGTGCTTCAGAAATAGTCCCGATATTATCCGAAACCTGACGCATAGCTATAGATGGCGTGTGCATGTGTATATAGTACTTTCATAATCTACTTATTTTATAAAACACATTGTTTATTAAACAGATTCATAATAAATATATTGATACGAGTTTATTAAGTGTGTAAGTAGTTACCATATAAAGCTTTTAGTGGGCCATAGAAGTTGATGCATGGTCTAAAACTAATTTTAAGATGGAAAAATATCAATAAAAATTCATGACACTAGATTTTAGCGATTTTAGAAATATTCGCAAGAGTAAAGTGCCCGTATTTTAGGTTTTCAAAAAAGTTTTTTTGAAACTTTTTTAAAATTCTTAAAATACTAGCACTTTACTCTTGCAAATATTTCTAAAATCGCTAAAATCTAGTGTCATATGAATTTTTATTGAATTTTTTTGAAACTCAAAATTAGTTTTAGACCATGCAACAACTTTTCGTAGGGATAAAAAATTTTGAGAAACCTACAATAAAAATCGTTTCCATTTATTGCAGACTTTTTGAATGTTAAAATTACTTCAAAAATAAAAATTGAAATTTTAACGTCAAATTTTACATTTTGGTTTTATTATTAATTCTAAATAATCTTTTCCCATGAGTTTTTTTTTGTATAGGTAAGTTGTTTTCAATAAGGGCACATTACTCTTATGAGTATTTCTGAAATCGCTAAAATCTAGTGCTGTATGAATTTTTTAAATTTTTTTTTATCTTAAAATTAGTTTGAGGTAATGCACCAACTTTTATCAAGAACTAAAAATTTACAATAAAATCCATGATAAAAATTATTCCATTTGTTGCATACTTTTTGAATGACGCTGTATAAAGAATATACGTAACGTGAAAAATTAATAAATTAGTTGTGAAAAATAATAGTCAAGTTTCTTTAAAAAAAATCAAAAACATCAAAAGTTCTTAATTTTTTAAATTTAAATCAATTGATTATTGATTTTTTAAATAAAAATTAAATTTTTACCAACCCTGGCTGTGGGCCTCTATAATCTGAATGCCCGGGCCGATTTTTGTTCCCAGTCCGTCACTGCCTATGCTCCGTGATAAATCAAACACTCTGTATAGCAATTTGTGTTTAATAGATAAGTAATGACGTTTATTTTCATAAAACGAAAAAATGTATGGTCATAATAGGTTTGTTTAAAATGTCCATGTAGTTATTATTTGTATAATTTGCGACATTTATTGAAGAATGTGTATGTATATCTGTCGTCGGCATAATGTAAAATCCGGATTTTTGTCAAAACAAGCAAATTATGACTTTCTCTTTAACCTCATACGTTTGTTTTCAAACAAAAAAGCTATAACCAACCTTTAACCTGACCCTCATTCATTTGGTCAGTAATAGAGGGTCAGGTTAAAGGTTGGCTAACGTTTTTTTTTTAATAAATTATGAAAATAAAACTAATACGTTTGTTTTCATTAAAAACAATTATGCCGAAATTTTATTATTTGTCAAGTCAAAACACGAGATGCTCGTTTTGCCGGCATTTTATAAAATTCCGGAGTTCACATTATGCCTACGAAACAGGGTTGGCCTGATTTAAATCAATTGATTTAAATCACGATTTAAATCATTATTTAAATCATTATTTAAATCAGCTGACTTTTTAAATTAAAATCATGATTTAAATCAAACTATTCATTTTCACGATTCAACGTCACACGTCACATACATATGAATTAAATGCACGTTTTACATCCACCTGTACAAACAAGCGCTAGTAAAATACGCCGGAATTATTGCCTATTGGCTTCATAAAGATCGGGGAGAAATAAACTATTTTCAGGAATTTTCTTGTTAGAAACGCACTTCGGTAGATTTACTTTGTAAATTTTCACAATAATTTTTAATATTACGGTCAAAAGATCTACAGCTTATTCAAAAAGTCTGCAACAATTGGAAAAGTATTTTATAATCGATTTCTCAAAAAATTTTATTCTTTATAAAAGTTGATGCATGACCTAAAGCTAATATTAAGAGGAGAAAACATTTATATGACACTAGATTTTAACTATTTTAAAAATATTTGCAAAAGTAAGGTGCCCCTATTTTAAGACAACAATAAAAATTCGTCGAAAAAAATGTTTATAAATCAAAAATTTGACAATAGGAAATTTGAGGTTAAAATTTAATTTTTGATATTTTATAGTAGTGTTAACATCCAAAAAGTCTGCAACAAATGGAAAAGTTTTTTATTATCGATTTCTCGGAAAATTTTATTCTTGAGATAAGTTGGTGGATGGTCTAAAACTTATTTTAAGTTAAAAAGAAACTGGAAATTTATACGGCACTAGCATTTAGCGATTTTAGAAATATTCACAAGATTGAGTTGCCCTTATTTTAAGAGTTTTGAAAACAATTCAGGGGAAAACGATATTTTATATTGAGTAAAATTTTTAAATTCTAAACATTTTTTTAAATTGTTTAAAATTTTTAAAATAAGGGCACTTCACTCTTCCAAATATTTCTAAAATCGTTTAAATGTAGTGTTATATGAAGTTTTATTGAACTTTTTTTTAACTTAAAATTAGTTTTAGGTCATGCACCAACTTTTCTCAAGAATAAAATTATTTGAGAAACCAATAATAAAAAACATTTGTTGCAGACTTTTTGGATGTAAATATACTTCAAAAATAAAAATTGTAATTTAACGTCATATTTCACCTTTGGTCATATTTTTGAATTCTAAACGAACTTTTCCTAAAACGTTTTGTTTGTAACTAGTGTTTCTTCCCGAGATTCTTTCTTGAGAAATTCTCGAGAAAAGCAACTTTTTGATTTCTCATTTCTCGAGAAATTTAGATACTCTGGAGAAAAAAAGAATATTTTTCGCTGAACAAACTACATGTTGACGTACCATGAAGAGACTACCCCATACTGCGTCGGTAACAGAAAGTGTGAGAGGAGTTCAAGTGCAAAATAGTGTAAATGACAAAAACAAAACTATTAAGTAAGAATTTAATATATTTCAAACATCAGGTACAAGAACCAAAAATTTAGAACTACTCAGGAATGCTTTATCCATAATAAAGCCTACATCGACACAAAACGAACGAGAATTCTCATTTCTCGAGAAATGAAAACTATCGAGAAATCTTAAACACCATTTGTAACTCTTAAAATAAGGTCACTTTACTCTTGTGAATATTTTTGAACTAGCTAAAATCTGGTATCGTATACATTTTTGTGAAATTTTTTCCATCTTAAAATTTTATCAGGAATAAAATTTTCTGAGAAATTTTTAGTAAAAAACTTTTTCATTTGTTGACCCTTCTTGAACGACGCTGTATAGAAGATGAATAAATTAGTTGAAAAAAGGGAAAATGGTCAAGTTTCTTAAAAAAAAAAAAAAAAAAAAAAAAAAAAAAAAAACCATAACTTCGTGATTTTTTTAATTTTTAAAATTTAAATCAATGATTTTTGATTTTTTGAATAAAAATCTAATTTTGCCCAACCCTGCTACAAAATATCTATTTACTAGCAAATTTTGCTCAAAGCAAACTATTCACCCAAGGTTTACAAATCGAACATTTCAGATTTCTAATTGTAATACCTGTATAAGCAAGAAGTGTGATTTCAAAAACTTTTTCGTGAAACGCATTCGACTTGTTTGACACAACTATTTTGATTAAAACCTATATAATAATATATAAAGATGAACAATTAATATAAAAATATGAAAAATAGTGCGGTTTTCACAGAACATTATTCGTCAAATACGCCATAAAATTAAATCAAATGATATATTTGCAAACATAGCCAAAGCGTAGAGCCATAAAACTGTAGTAGTGCGTGATCTATCTTGATAGACACGAAAGCAAAAACTTAGCGGCTAGTTTAATCTTGCCTTAAATGACATGTCAGTCAACGAGAACCGAGAGCAACTCGCACATTAATACAAGACAACTAACAAATCAGGTTTCAATATATGAGCATGCAATTATCGAGAAAAAAATTACGCATTACAACGACAAAAAGTTGGCTAATACGTCATAATTACGGATTTTAAATACCTGTTTAGAAGATGCAGTCATTACCCAATTGATGCAATTTAACGAATAAAATAAATAAGAGACAAATTATACAAATTAAGTGTAAATTTCCACTACACACGTCACCGTTTAAAATCGTGTTAAGTCATAAGTTGCAGTATTTTATTACAAATGTAATTTTATTAATGATTTACAGAATTTTAAAGAATAGCCCTCAACTTAACAAACAGAAAGGTCTGAAAAACTTAACTTTATTTGGCTAATGACTTTTTTATTTACTGATCGATTTCCGCACTTTTCATCTTTATAAAATTATTTTAAGTGGTTGTTCCAAACCTTTGTAAATAGTTATATGCAAAATAGAAAATTCAGTTTTTGACAATCTTGTACATTCGGTAAATCGCAATCTTTATCAAACTTATTCACATCCAACTTATCAAACACTATCAAAAATAATTTTAGAGATACAATAAAATTGAATATCATGCCACTTATTCTATAAATAGAGTAAAAAGAATAAAAAAACAAAGTTGCCCAGAAAAGTTATTTTCCGCTTTGAAGGATTTTATAAACCAGACTATTTACTTATCTGAAAGAAGTGAGCTAAAGTTCGTTTATTTTTAACCAATGTACAAAAAAAAACTTTAAATATTCGTACCATTGTTTATAATTTCCACGTATTATGTCTTTGTAGTCGATGTTGACATATTGTTTGATCTTTTTTCTTTCAACATGGACATGGTCGTTTACAATTCCACAATCGTTTAAATTATTACCGTGGAGTTTTTTTTAGCTGGTGTAAGTATTTAACTGTTTTTATGTGAGTAAATGGCATTTATACTGTATTTTGGTGTGCTTATAATCAATTTCATGCAATGTGGAATTCGATTCTCGGCGTCTGGGGAGTTTGCATACAATAACATCTTGTAGAAGGACAAAATAAGGCGCATTAGTGCATCTAACATGTGTTCAGGCAGGTTGGTTCAGACACCGGTTTATAAATCTCGGCAACAGTTATAATATAACCTCCAGTGACATTGGGGTAAAATGTTCAATCACCGTTGGCTGGATGCAACACTTCTGCTAAACGATCAGTCATAAAATCATCGTAAAATACAACCGCAGATTTATGTAACGCCATAATTCATTGACGTTTTCTGAGCCAGGCTTTCCAATGAACAATACTGACTGACGACCCGGTGTGCTAGACTTGACCAATTCTTCGGTTAAGTGCTCATAAACGGAAAGGATGCGCCGCTAACACGCTGACGCTTGAAGCCAAAACCGATTCATCGAAGCAACCACCTTTGCCTGAGCTACCAGTGTTGGTTATTACAAATTCAATTAAGAAACTCGCACATCTTTTTGAGCGACAAGTGATTTCACCGCATTTAAAATCCCCTTTCTACGCGAAACGTGTTAACATTTTTACATCACAAAAAGGTTGTCGAATTTAAAGAGGGGTTTCTGTCTGTTATGACCATGTTAAAGACCCGAGTTATTCATCTCGCCATGAGCCACCGCCTCCGCTGCCAACGGATCATCGCCAATCTGAATTGTTAATGCCGTCAGGGGTGTACTCGCTCGAGTCGAGATAAAACTACCTCAATCGGATGTAATCGCGCCATAAACCACATTGTTATAGGGCCAGCATTTCACGCCGAACTATTTATTGTTCAATCGACTAGGTATTTACGTTTATTTATTGCGTTAAGCTCGTGACCGCACCTACTTGACGGAAAACGTCGCGCGTAAAAATGACGTTCGCCGATAAAGACGTCGCAAATATAACGAAATATATCCCCCCATTGCATTAACACCCAATAAACAAATAAATACGTCAAAAATTCTACCCGCCAAGAAAATATTACATTGAGACACATTATTTCACACAACGTTTAAATTCACTGAAACGTCACTTCTTTACAATTTTTGACGAAAGTAGTACAAAAAATTGAGCCATAAATATTGATAAGCTCAGTTAAAAACTTTTTTCTGCGTCCGTCCAGAAAATCAGTTCTTTACGATCAATTTTTAGGCTGGAAAATACAACTTTACTAGCCTAGGCCTAAAAGTAACTGGTTGCCATGGTAATGGATTGTCTTTTCCGACCTAGGCCGAAAAGTTGTTGGTTGCGATGGTGATAAGTTGTTTTGTTGATTTGCGCTGTCAAACAAGCGTCATTACACCACCAAGCGAGTTTTCAACTGTAGTTTGTTAAGTTATTGTTTAATTATGGATGGTGACGATAGTAGTTTTGGTGTCAGTAGCGGACGCAGAAAAACTATTGTACGTAAAGTGTCTTTACTGGACTCGTATGCTTTCAGGACTTGCCTGCGGCTCGTCCCAAAACTGTCTACTCGTCCAGTAAAGTACTACTTTCCGGTCTTACGTAAATAACTATTGAGTTTATTACAAAAACGCATGTTACTTGGTACGGTTTTTAGACTTTTATTGCCAAATAACAATTCATCAAAAATATAACACGCTAAACCTGCAAATTTTAATTGAATATGCAGCAAACTTTTGCAGTTTTTAAACAAACACGCTGATTTAAATAAAATTGTCTATTTGAGAGAATCACGCAAGCAAATGACACACAGGAATAGTGGAATTATATTATTTTAAAGTTCGTCGTTAGGAAAGATTGAATGTACAATGAGACCAGGCCTGTTAAATTATACAAAACCGCTGGCGTGATAAGTTGACAAAACACAGCGAGAATTCATCATTTGTAACAAAAATGCATATCTAACAAACCGCAATATTCGTTTAGAGCGTTTACAATAATTTCTGCATTCCAATTAAAAATGTGCAAACATTAGCTCGTCATTTTTATTCAGGCGCTTCTCGAATTTATAATTGATTGTATTAGTAGAATCGCGCTGAGCGGCGCCGTTTTATTCCAGCGGCTGAGTTGGGCTCATAACGACGCATTTATATAATCTAAAAGCATATTTTCAGTTTAAAAAGCAGCTAACATGTAATAATGAGAAGAGGGTAATAAGAGGAGCTCCTTGATAATCGGTGGCGGTTTGTGTGAACGGGGGTGCGCAATGTGGTGACCGGCCTAATGAATACCCCTGCTCTCAAAGCCGCAAAATGATACCGAACTTTGTGTAATTATATTGTATCTCGCAGAGGGTTAGAGCTCCTTCTCTCGTATTTTACGGCTTCTTTAATAACAACTTCATCTATAGAAATGAGCGAAAAGTAAGAAAATGCGCCCGGGTAATTATTAAATAACTAATAAATATAAAATTCGATAAAAAAGCGATAATTTTTCCCTCGCAACCGAACGTACGCCACTAAAGATGGATGATTTCGATATTGCATACAAACACACAATGCGGAAAGTATTTTTATGGTGTAACGGTTTTCCTCTCCAGGATATATTACTTTCATTTCGAATCAATTGCAATCCATCTGGGGCTGCGCGGAGGGATCGAACATAGAAATTATTCTCACCCACAATTAATGACAATCGAAATTAAAAACGTAAAGACCGAACGATCGGCCGTGGACGGCTGTTATTCAATTCGGTCGCTTGTAATTACAAATCACATCGGCGATATTACTTTTTTACGTTTCTTTTAAATTATATGCAAATAAAATAAGTTAACGACGCCCGCTAAGCGCTATTTTTAATGAAATTGTCACGGTAAACCGTAAACACCAATAACATAAAGCAATATAGAAACATTGTTGGATACTACTGGTGTTTTGCCATTTTGTGGTCCGAAAAGCCGCAACAACAAATCATATGTAAGCTTTCGCTAACAGATTTTAACTGTATATGTAATGCTAACATAATGCGTCGGTATTATGAGGGAAATTGGGCACCGGTTGGGATTTTAACGGGTATTGCGGTTGGTTCGCGGTTTCTAGTTTTTATCTGCGATCTGCAATTTGTTTTCTGATTGGTAGGACGTCCACTTTAAACAATAACGCTATTAACTAAGTATTCGAACACTTTTCTCTAATAATAACAAAATTTATCGCAACTATAAAACAAAGTTAGTTTAATTCTACAGTCGTTTAATTCTTGAGCCAGGTGGCCGCAAGCCACTTCGACGGAAGAACAATTGTTAACATTAACTGTTTGTTTGTATAAGGAAACTCAGCAGTTGGGACATCTCGCCACTTTACGGTGCGGGTAAACTATATAAATAAAACGTCATCTAAATTAATCTAAACGTCTTTAAGAAAATAAATGAATCTATTTTCTTACACGCACCAACCCATTTACTTTAAAAAATTCGTCGTTGCAACCATAAAAATAAAACTGCATGTCAATAACACAACTTGGATCAAGAAAAAAAAAACCTCTTACTGCGAAATCCTCTGCTGTCATTATGGATTGGATGCGACTCGTTATCAGTCGACGGACCATGAGCGGTATCTCCGTCTTCGGACATCTGAGTATCGACGCTCTCTTCTTTCACACTTTCGAGGGTCGTTGGGGGCTGCGGAGACATAGACGCGCTAGCCGGTGAACAAGAGTCCGTTCTTGGACTAGGACCCAAAAATCTCTCCTCGGAAGGTGAAAAAATTCCATCGTCATTCACGGATTGAACAGAATCACTAGTAGTTTCGATTTTTAAACACTTTGGCGGTGCGAAAGCCGACGGCGACGGAAAAGATTTAAGATCTGTTAAAGGACGAAACGCGCTCGAACCGAGAGTCAGACCCGGATGTAAAAAATGCGGTTGTAAATGATTTAAAATATGCGCCGGAAGACTTCCGTAAGTTTCCATGTGCCGTAGACCAAAAGCGGTTGCTGTTAGAGGTCTATGCATGTCTTCAGAGGCTTCTGTCATCTGAAACTATTAAAAAAAATTAAGTATCACAATCTGCTTTATACAATATTAATTTATTAAATAATAACTAATTAAATAAGGACATACCGCACCACTTGAAACACAAAACTGTTATAAAAGTTGTATACTACATTGAAAAAATTAAGTATTTAACTCATCTGAAATACATACAGTTAACTGGTACCTTTTCCAATTTCAGCACTGCTGGATACTGTCTTAACTTAAGACAACTTTTAAGAGAAAAAATGCTACGTAACTTAAAAATATAAAACATTAAAATCAGGAGCCATTGTCCAAAAATATTTTATCAATGGCTAATAATATTTTCATTCGCCCACAAAGGGCCGTAATGAGCAGAATTTTATCTCTTTCTTAATGTTTTTGCTAAACAGATAAATAAATTAAGGTTTTTAAAGATATTTTAATATAAATATCACCTGTGGATTAAAAGACCTCTGGATCCGAAGAGCCTCTGGAAGTCCGCCGGCAGCTTGAGAAAAAACAACTAACGCCGGCGAATTCATATGCCCGGTATTAGGAACGTAAGTTGAATTTTCCATGTCTATAAAAAATATAGTTTTATTTAAATAAACAATGAGAAATTTGTTTATAAAATAAACAAACAATTATTTAGCGATGGAAATGTTCCAAACCGCTGTAAGCCCGATCGCTTTTATATAATTATTTATTTAAAAAATTATTACATATTACATTGTTGTAAATATTTGCAAATTATTTTATTGTTAAATCAGCCCGCGAAATGATGCCAGTTAAGAGGCACTTTCTAACGCAAAACTGGTCGAGCGCAATTAATTTTTTTGCACAAAATGCACGTCGTCCGATCGCTTACCTCTTAATGTATTCGATTGTTGAGTTTAGCCATAGTGGAACACGCGTTTTAGAAAACCATTTCGAACTCGCGTTACAACCACCAAGTTGCGACTGACAGTTGTAGCCCCCCCACTCCGGGTTGACCCACGTTGGGCTCCCACCCCCTGCGCGCGCACCACGTGGTTTTCAATATTTACGATATCATAAGGGATGTTTTCGCACTTACGCATCTGCATGTTAGTTTTAAGCAGCTGTTAACATCAGACAACAATAACATTAGCAACTGACTCTTGTACCAGCTTAAAATTAACAAGGACGATCATTATCCTTTATAGGTCGTTCAAGTTATTTACATGATATAAATTTGACTAATTGCTAGTTGTTAAGTAAGTGAAAGGTGTAAATTAATCACAATCTAAAAATTCTAATTGAACTATCTAACATAAAAAATTATTTATTACACCTACTAACTGAAACACCTAAGATATTTAACTTTTACAGAAACGCTAATTATAACTACAATCCTTAAACCAGCACAAAATAAAAATTAACACACGTGCATTGACACTTAATTAAGAGTTTTGTAAAAACAAACTTTAATATTTACTGAACGTTTATAAACAGTTGAACATTTGGACGTCGCAAAACTGTATTGAAAAAATTCGAACTACCGTATTCCAAATAAATTATTGCTATCACAGCTAATGTACCAATCGTCGTAGTTGTGAAACTAGTACAGAGATGATATAATAAAATTAGACACAAACTAAGTATCTGGTACTTTATTAAACAGAAATAAGCACAATTATTGACGGTAGTTAAAACTAAAACAAACAGAAGAATTTAAAATAAAAACACTCGTACGTTGTACAGTTGAGCAGCCAAGAGAGAACTAAACAAAATTGGCCGCAAAAAATATATTTATAATAAAAACCGGTCCCCAGGTCTTTAAAGTTTAGGAAAGACTGCACTAGATGTTATTAATTAAAACCACTTTTATTCAAATTACTTTATTTTAATTGATACTTACAAATTTATGACAAAGCTAATAATAAACTTGAGAATATATTATTAGGTTTAACTGCACGTTGATGAATCACAAAAAAAAAACGAATAGTAATAGTTTCCAAAGACATTCTTTTCTAAAAGACATTCTTCTCTCGGGAAAAAATCGAAAAATATTTACACCCTAAATAACATTCATATAGCTTCAGTTCGTTCAAATTACGATTTAAATTTTTTTATGATATATTTAAACTAAATTTCGTTCCAAATTTAAAAAAAAATTCATTAAAACTTGATTATAGTATCAAGAAAAAAACGAAAAATTTCGAAACTAAAGCAATTGGTGCTAACTACGTATGTAACTGACTAAAGATTTAAATGCACTGTTACCAAAACGAATTTTACCAATACGAGTGCAACCAGATAATTTACAACCTGATCTTTAATCTGAAAAAAAAACTCCGAACAGATATAACAATATTTTGCTAACAAATCAATGAATTTTAGATTGTTACACCAAGTATATTGTATATAAATTTGCATGCGATTTCATTCCTCTCTCTGTTTTTATTAGTGGTAAGAAATTAGTGAATTCAATAAAGTAATACAATTTTTGAATAAATATAATGATCCTTGGGTTTGTTATTCCCATGGGTACTTTAAACTACATATCTATATAGGCTGTATTTTATATTATACAGGATGGTCCAAATTCGATGGGATTACATCGGTATCTCGCTTAATAGTCGATATAGAGAAACGGTTAAATTACCAAAAATGTGCAATTTTTTGAGACAAACTCAGAACCGTTTTCAAAAATATTATATCATTTCCGGTTTTTGAGTTTTTAGAAAAAAACTGTTCTTTTGTTATACAGGGTTCTCGATTTTCGAGGGCCACTACGTATAGAGATCTCGAAACGGTAAGAGTTACGACTTCGGTTAAATTATGGCAAAGTTGTATATTCAGGTGCTTATTAATTTGACGCAAACATAAGAGATATAGGAGAAAAAGTAAAAAAGTAAAAAAGTGGATTTTTGTTTTTTGCTCGTAACTTTTTCGTTTGATGTCAAATTTCATTTTTGTAAAAACTTTTAAATAACCACTTTTTGCAAGCAATCAAAATCCTCAATTATATTTTCTATGCGAATTTGCGCTTTTTTTAAACCAACAGGTCAATTTTTTTTTATAAACGCTTTATCTGATTTTAACGCCAATTTGTAGAGCATTTTATTCTGAACTCGACAATGTATAAGACTTAGCACTTTTTTAAAACAACTTTTGCTAAAAATGGCAAAAACAAATACTTTATTTTGAAAAATTGTTAATCGGCATGGTAAATAATGGTTTTTGTCCCTTTTTAACAAAATTTGTTTCAAAAAAAGTGCCAAGTGTTATATATTGTCGAATTCCAGAATAAAATGCTCTACAAATTGGTGTTAAAATCAGTTATAGCATCCATAAAAAAAAATTACCTGAAGATTGTTTTAAAAAAGCGAAACGACGCATGAAAAAATAATTGGGAATTTTGATTTCTTGCAAAAAGTGGTCATGAAAAAGTTTTTACAGAAATGAAGTTCGACATCAAATGAAAAAGTTACAGGCAAAAGACAAAAATCCACTTTTTTACTTTTTACCCTATATCTTGAAAACTAAAAAAAACTACATAAGTTCTGTTTGCGTCAAATTATTAAGCACCTGAATATACATATAAATATAACTAATTTAACCGAAGTCGTAACTCTTACCGTTTACGAGATCTCCATAGTGGCCCTCGAAAAACGAGAACCCTGTATTTATAATGGGTCATATCTCTCTTATTGTTGTAAAATATTATGGAGATTATTTTTAGATATCTCTATGTAGATTTTGATAATACTAAAAAAAGAAATTTACGCTCGCCGTTAAAAAGTTATGACACAAACTTACCTTTTTTTATATGGAAACTATAGTTGGCTATGACCTATTTAAATTTTTTATTTTTTTCTCATTTCAAATATATAAGGGGTGATGTACTTATTTTCAATAATACGCAAGTTACAAAGGTTTTTTTTTTTAAGATGAAAAACAAAAAGTAGGCTGTGAAAACAAAAAGAAAACAAGAAAAACCGGAAATGATAGAATATATTTGAAAACTGGTCTGAGATTATTTTAAAAAACTGCACATTTTTTGTAATTTAAGCGTTTCTCTATATTGACTATTAAGCGAGATACCATCAGATACCTATGTTCTCCCATTGAATTTGGACCACCCTGTACGTGCAAAAAAATAAAGAAATATGGTATTTTCTTAACTCTAGCGATCCTCTTTCATTTAAAGATTAGGATTTATAACTTATTGATGCACTTTTATAAAAACTCTGATTTTGTTAATTTTAAACAGTATAGTTTTTGAGATAAAAATAACAACTTTGTTATTTTAAATGATCGCCCTATTTGATTTTTATATATTTAGACAACAGTTGTTCAAAAATGAACTTCGAGTGCCTCACAGTAGGGTTGAAATCTTGTTATACATATAGGTATTGTCAACAAATTGAAATTATTTAAGCCTACTTTTTGTGTCCTTGATTAAACCGCAGGCTGAACGCATATACGAAACAATGAAAATTTCAAACAGTTTTAGCGACCTTTAAACATTGCTCCTGACAATTTGAAATTTTTTCTGCATGGGTATTTCTATAAGCAAAACAAAACCGGTACGTGGCCATTAACAAATTCTGTTACTGTTAAATTATAATGTAAGAAGAAAAGGGTTTCTTAATTTTCAAGACATAATTTATTTCTTGCGTTTCATATGCTGTGTTTAACTGTTTTATAACTTTTACGTGTATCACGAAATAACAAACTAAAATAAAAATCAAGTTTTAATAGGCACACAATATGAATTACATGTGGGAGCCAATAACCGGCCGATTAATCGGTCGATAAGCTGATTAATCGGTCAATTTTCTTGTCGGTGCATTCCTAGTTTATACCAAAAGTATTAGAATTAGCATTTTATGTTGACCAAAGAACTTAATTGCAAATGCCTTTGTTTAGAATATGAACTAAAGTTGACTAATCATTACAATACTTTTTCGTAGTTTAACTTTAAATACAGGGTGCGCCAATAGTGCGATGAAGTCCATTATTGCCCTTAATGTCAACTTATCAAAAAAAAAGTTTTTTATGAAACTTATAATATTTTTCTAGACGTGCATGTTTTAAAATTAGTTTCAAGTATACAGGGTGTTTCATAAAAATGGGGCGTCACTTAAGGTTTTTTTTTAAATTGAACACCCAGTATATTTTTGCAATATCGAATTCAGCAAGAAAATCTCCATACGGCAGTATATTGTTTTTATAATTTTTTTGCGACGTTGTCACTTTATCTCAAAAAATCTTTGAATTTCCAGAAAAACATGGTACAACACTTGTCAAGAGCACTACGTTATGAATAATAATTGGCAAATGATATTTTGTACATACAAAGCGAAAAGGAGGCGTCATAGACTAAATACATCAAAATTAATTTATATTACACAGGGTGTTTTTTATAGATGTGCCAACTTCCCAGTTTTCAAACATCAATAACTTTATTTTTTCAAAAGGAACACCCTATATATTATTACGTTATTTTGTTGCATTTTTGTTTTTCTTCAACTTTTCTTAATACAAACCTATACTTAAAGTGAATATTTTTTGAGATATTTACATTTTACTTATTCTTATATGCGTTTTGTAGGAATTTCCTAATTTTTTCGGAGTAGGCCCTGACTTTGACAATAGAACCAATAATTTCTGTAGTGACTAATGTCAGAGTTAGTTGCTGACGATTGTTAAAACATAAATAAAAGTATTAATTTAAGTTAGAAAAAATGTTTCAAACGTAAAAAAGATTAAAACTTTATCAAAACCAGCATTAAAAATGATTCAAAACCCCTACAATTAAATATTAACCTTATTTCTAACAATAAATTACTATTGATTCTGAATAAACGAAACACTTAATAGAGACTTTAAAAGTATTTTTGTTTGAAACATTCCTGAAAATAAGCGGAAAAAAAACATAAAAATCTACTTTTTACATTTATTCAAATTACTTTGAAATCATGAATGCTGTGGAAATCCTAAACGAATAATTCAGATTTTAAATTGATCATAAATTGGTACTTTCTCCCAATTACCTGACTTCACAGTTCTTAAGATCTTCGAAATGCTCTTGACCAAACTTTATTTTGAAACGCTCTGTATATCTTTGTTGATTACTATTAAATATGTATCAAAACGATTATATGCACTTAAGAAAATAGATCTTTTAGTCACAAAAAAAGTTGAAAATCATAGAATCGTAAAAATCACAAGTTTGTATTGTAGTTCATAATGGTGCTAAACAATAGTACAAAACCTAATCACGCTTTTAAACTATAAATACCCATTGAGACCTGTAAAACTTCAAAGGTTGAGTTTTATAGCCTATTTATCTTATAATAGTGTAAAAACTGTGCAAATCGATTACACGATCTTTTATTCAACTTAAATAAATTAATATTTTGTAAGTGAATGCAGATTATAGCTTTTTTGTATTGAATCAAAATAACGTTTTATGTTGTGAGTTTAGTAAATTCTTTTGATTGTAGCGCTGCCTGAATTTTCTGTCCAAGACAATTGCCCTTACGCCCAGTTAGTTCATTCTGTTCGTCTGCTCCTAAACCTGCAAAACGAATGCAGACAAATTAGATTGCTTAAGCAAGATTCATTGCCCTACCGTTAAAGAATTAGTTTCAGGTTTGAATGTGAGTAAAATTTGTGCCTTTTATCTCAACCATCGTATTAAACAAATATATTGCACCATACCTTTTTGAGTGTATAATGTATGCATGTGTAAATAAACAGAAAGTTGCCTCAAACATAATAATATAGACACTTCGTTCAGTAGAAATTATACCCTGCCCAACAAACCTTTGGCTCGTTATTTTAAAAATATATCTTATTTGATGTTTACTAGCAATTTTTTGCTAATAAGAAAACTGGTACTAACTTTGCATAACATTTACAATTTATTTAATTATCACTGATAGTAAGTAGTTTTATTATTGTTTAGAACAGAGCTAACTACGTGTATAAATTTTTTTTTAATTTATTTATTACAGCTATATCCATTATAAGAAAAGGTAATACTAAACATACAATTATATATTTAATATTTCAAAAAGTTGGCGGCAGCCACATAAAAAAGATGATTTTACCTGAGTTCAAAGATATGAAAGTGTTGGCGGGGCCGGTCATTGTATAAAAATAAATACATACGTTGGTACTATAAAATTATTATAAAATAAGATTAATAACAAACTAACTTATTCCAATATCAATTTTTTTATATTATTAGTTTTTGTTACAACACAACAATAAAACATTTTTTTAATTTTGTAGGACATTTTTTAGAACTTGAGCCTTAAAAATTATGTTTTCAAAGTCTGTCATTTCAACTTCTGTATTTTCTATGGATAATATTACTAAATAAAGTCTCGTGTGATATTGTAGATCTGAGATATGTTTTAATTCATTTTATTATCTAAACGAGCATTCTGCACTGGCAACAGTTACTGGAAGTTTTAAATATATATTCTAAGTGCAATGCAAATGTTGGAAAAATTTTCATTAAAATTATTTTCTACTATAAATTTAAACAGGTCTAAGGGTTTAATTTTGAATAGGGATTTTTTTATGCTTTTTGTTAAAAACAAAACTTCGTTCGCCAATTCTTTATCTTTATAAAGAACGCCAAAGATTGTTTACAAAATGATTTACAATTCACATTTTTCTAACAATTTAGAAGAGCAAGTATTTTCAATCAAATAATAAAATATTTTGTAATTCCTTAAAATTTCTGAAACGGATTTAAATCATTCGTCTATTTGAGAGATCAAAGTGTCGATTGGGCGATAAAACCAAAAAAATCTTATAATTTACCACAGGGTCATTTAAAGTTTCATCATTACCTCATCAATAAAAATGTTTTATTTTACAGATACCATGGGTATTTCGACTAGTCCTTGAACAATTTTTTTACCTTCTTCTAATGATTTTTGAAATTCAGTATTTCTTGAAGTACGATTAACATTGAATTTATAAGTGAAAAAAAAACGATTCTAATATCATGGCTTTATTTTGTAGAACAGTATTTATTTTATTGATTGCACTTAAAACATTATACTAAACTAGAAGTGAAATTATAAAGGACAATTTTGTAATATTTTGTAACACACTAATTGCATCTGAAAGAAGTAAACAGTCTGATGATGTGTTGACAAGTTATTTAAATACATGCCAATTTGGACTCCCCTTAATTTGGGGGCTCGAGTGCATTGCACCCACTGCACCCCCCACTTGATGGCTCTGAGTAATTGTATGTAGTATCCAGGGCATGAAACCGGTTTTTTAAACCGGTTTAAAAAACCGGTTAACCGTTATTTTTTGTCAGAAAAAGTGATTTTTAACCGAAACCGAAACCGTTATTTTTAAAGGCAAAAAAAACGGTAACCTTTAACCAAAATAATAAAAAACCGGTTTTTTTAACATCTTTTTTTAATAAAAATTACGATGAAAAATACAAAATCTGTAGTAGGTAAATGCGATTAGTTTACCAAAAGTCATTACCTACTAAACTCTTGATTGTACATTTATTATAAAATTATAAATAACTAATATCTTTTCATACTTTGCATTCCTGATCTAAATAATTTTAAAAACCGGTTAATTTAACCGGTTTATAATTTAAATCGGTTTTTTACACTAAACCGATTTTTTACGAATAAAACCGGTTTTTAACCAAAAACCGTTATAAAAATAAAGTTCTCGATTTCGGTTAACCGTTAACCAAAATTTTTTTCGGTTTCGAGCCCTGGTAGTATCAGAGATTTTTGGTAGAGAACAAAATTTTGCAAATCTTAAAAAAATCACAGATTTGAAAATGAACACTACTTCATAATTAACCAATTGTTTATGCTTGTCAACGCTCCAAACATTCTTAAGACAGAATAGTAGCTTCAAATAATTTCGATCAAACACGTAGTCATATAATGTAATGTTCTCTTCATGTAATAACTTATCATTTTCAAATTTATTACATATACTTATACACCATTGAGTTAAAATTTGCTTAAAAGTTAAATTTTTGTACCAAATACATATTTACAAAACCAATAATTTATAAGAAACGAAATGCCTCATAACTTGTGTAGGATCAGCACATTTTTTTTTAAAATTTGAATAAGTTTCAAATTCTGCAACTTAGTCAAGAAGTTTATTTATAATAATTTATTATCTATTAATGCACAAACAAATTCATAGGGCACAAAATACTTAATCGCTAGAATAATTAGTAAGTACCTACTCATAGAATTTTTTAGTCGTTTATGTTAATTATTTCAATTTCGCACTCTCTAGCTCCCTATTTTACTATTTTTTTTTTAAGTAATTTATCTATTTCCTGTAATAAAGCAACAATTTTTAAGATACAAAACGGCTTAAAACTATTGGTGAAACAACATTTTATATTTTTTAAGTATTTATTAATAATTATCAAAAGTTGCTCAAATTTTAATTGTGTTGCTTCATCAGATAAATGTTTAGAATACATATCTTTAAATTCAAAGCAAACTGTAACACTATTTTTACGGCCAATAACTAAATACAATATCATATTAAATACAAATATAAGCATACAATTTGGATTTTATGATAAAATTATTTCTCGTTGCGACACCTATCAACCAATAGGCAAAAATAGAGTGTACTAAACGGGTTTGCTGTTACATTTATAAATTTTAACACAATTACAGATTTCTACGTCCCGTTAAATTATAAAAGATTTTTTTAAAAACTGTATCAGTTCATAGTTAAAACAATAATTAGACAATCGTTTCCAGTTTGTTCCACTTAAATATTATATTGCCCTCTTAGTTAATTAATTAGCTTAATCTACTTTACAGGCCAACAAATGTTTTTACCTTTTAATTAATTTTGAACGCTAACAATGATTGTATTGTTCAACATTGTAAGATTTTTTTACATGGTATTAATGATTTTGTTATGACTAAAAAAATTATTCCCTTGAAATTTACTGTCATCTACATACAATTACTTAATAAATTTTTTATGTAATGCAGTCATTCAAAATTTTTTGACAACAAATGTCAGCTAATTAATGTATTCTGACTGTTGTTGTGTAATTTAAAAAACTCCTCGGAATATTTTTTTTCTCAATAAACCTCTTCAAGTTCTTAAAGTTTTTTAATTTGTAGTATTACATTAAATAACTCCTGATCTACCAACAATTTTATATAATAAAGAGTTAAAGGCTCAATTATAATCAAATTTATTTAATTTTATCTACATAATATTTATTTTATATCATAATATACAAGTTGCTAAAAAAAAAGTGTCGCTATATTTCAGTAATTATAATTTAATAGATCTTATCTGGCAGAACCTCCAAACCCTGTAAATAAAACAAAAAATTAATGAAGAAACAGTAGATAAACCACATTCAAATTATTTCACACTAGCGACTTGTTTATGTATGCAACACATAACGAATATTTCATATAACTTAGTGTTGTACTTCTGTTCACATGAAACCACTCACGTAGACCACAGGATTTTTACAATAGCTTTTTAGGCTGGCCAGCCTTTACTAGTCTCTAATATAAGATTCATTGTAGAAACTGCGATTCGATATGTGTTAATGTCAACACAAATATACTTACATTGATTTTATAAGGATTATCAGTTAGTCTGCGATCTCTTTGATATTGCATTCTTAAATCTTTTCCCAACAGACTCCTACGATACGACTAAAAGAAAAAGAAATAAAACACTGTATACAAGCATTATGTAATAAGATTTTGGGGTTAGCCTTAACGATGTACAATAAAACTTACATTGCCAAGAGCTAGTTTGTTAAGAGCATATGCTGAAAAATGTGGCAGGCCTAATGCCGCAATCATTATTCCAGCACAAGGTAGAATTTCGTACCACATTTTGCAACTATTAAAACAAAACCTCTTATTTATGCACCATAGGAGGGTGCTGTGACAGCTGCTTCTTGATTGGGACAAATTCTCATACTTACAAATTATCACACAATCTAAATTTATAAAACTCGAAGTTATTTTTTGCAAATATATTTAAACCTAAGAATTTCTTGAAAACAGCATTTTTTTAAATGTTCTTTTAAAGTTTTAAATAGAACATTCTTATTATTTAAGTATTCAAAACAATAAAATTTAAGTAATAACATGGTAGTTCATCTGTACGATGGTAGGTAATACGATTAGTGGAGTAGTGCATAATACATAAATAGTGTGACAGGTGACAGTATTAGCAGTGACTTAATGCGACTAATACTTTAATATCAGTTCTATAAATTTATTGGCAATAATATTGGTTATTTACATTGGCTGATTAATTTTACTCAGTGGAAAATTTTATTTACTTCGTTAATTTGCTATATAAAGGTGCGTAATTAATCATTTTTCAAAATAAGTTTATGACCATTGTTTGCTAAACTAATGTCGCAGTTTTCAATAGTTTGTGTTTGTTTAATTTAGGTGTCACAATGCCTGTTGTAAAATCTCGCAAAGAAGAACAGAATCGTGATATTGTCAATATAGAGGATGTAGAAAGAGAAGCTAAGACGTTCATCGAGAGAGTGTTGGGGGATATCAGTAAAACTTCTGCCAGTAAGCAGATGCTAATGGGTGCATCATCAGGGTGGTTAGTATTATTTGCAAAGTGTAGTTTTAAACAGAACTATTATGCTTAAAAGGAACGTAATGAAATATCCATACACGTTATATTGATTACCAAAACAGTTGTAAATATTAGCCTAGAAATTGAGTTTATAGTTAAAAAATAAATACACAGAGATTTTGTTTTAAACTTAATTAAACAATGTAGACCATCATTCATTAACATGAGTTCCTGATTTTAGGTTGACTGGTTTTCTTGCGATGAAAGTAGGAAAAACGGCAGCATTTGCATTGGGTGGCGGCATAATCTTGCTCCAAGTAGCTAATCAAAAAGGCTACATTAAAATTAATTGGGATAAAGTTAATAATAAGTTAGACAAAGTATCCGATAAAGTGGAACAACAAATTACTGGACAAGGGCCAAGTTGGATAAACAAGGTGAATATTCAATAAATAATTTTAATTATTACAGTTGGTTATTTTAAAAGATTAATGTTTCTTTATAGATATTAGTTAAGTTTTTGATTAGGCAAATTTTAACTTTGAAAGTCCTAGAATGACGTCTATTAAATGTGAACCTTACAGTATATGAATAGTTTTTTATAATTGATTAAATACCGATTTCAATTCATCTGTTACATTAGCTTTTGTATTATTTGAGAAAGCAGTCAACCCTTAGTTATTCAGCTGTTTCAAAGTATTGTTGATCGTTTTTTTAGTCCAGCTATTGTAAAATTTAAAGACAAAACAATCCTTTAAGGTAATCAACTCTCGGTAGTAAAATTTTCTGCGTAACAGAAGTGAGTGTACATATTGCTATAATTTTAGGTGTCCTCGTTTGCTCGTAGTAATACTTCTTTTAGTGCTGGTTTTATTGGTGGATTTTTTATTGGCGTTGCATCTCACTGAATTAATCTATTTCAAAGTTTTTTTTGTTGTATGTGATTTTTTAATAAATGGCTTTTAGTTTAAGTATTGCTTTAGGTTTATTCGTAAGCGATAAGCAGAATATTTGTAAATAAACCTTTAAATTATATTAGCTGTGTTATTCAAAAATGTTACTGTAAACCAACTATTAATAACTTTAACAGTTTAAATTGTCCTAAGATGAGTCTGCCTTTACTTTTATATTTTAAATTATAGTAACAATACATAAATTCACCCAACTGCCATGGAATTATCAGAAACTGCTGTAGTTAAAAGGTCTTTTATATGTTATTTTGTGATATTGAATGTTATATATTCAAAACTATGTTAAATTAAAATTTTTCATAAAATTCTAAGGTTTTAAATTTTAAAAAATGGGTAAAAAAGCTTCAGTAAGATTTATTCTTTATGTACTTATTTTTAATATTGAGAAAACATGTTTTATTTTTGTGGCTATTAATTCTTGTTTCATCGATTCCGTAAATTTGGAAAGTATGAAGTATTTTTTGATTTTAGCAATAAATTTGTCAAGCTTCATTCTGATGCAGCAATTTTTACAAGATATCTGTATATATCTGATAATAAGTGGTCCAAGTAGTTTTTTAACGTTGTGCCTATTTGTAAGGAGTAGAATTATTTTTTAAAAAATGATTACATGTGTTCTATCACATTTAACTTAGCTTTTAACTATTACGGCTCCTGAAATTTTCATTACAGTCGCAAGCATAGGATAAATAACCCATGCATATTATTTTAATTTTGAAAAGCTATGTAAAATAGTCACTGACTCAACATTTCAATTATTTATATTAGCACTTGCCACAGCTAAGAAGGAGTGTTACTTTAGTTAGTAAATTTATTATGTAAATTGATGAAAATATTGTTTTTGTTTATCATTTTTAAGAGCCATTAAGATTATTGTACTATTTATTATCATTGCTAGTTTTAAACCATTAAATCTCTTGATAAACTAAATTAAAACGTGTAGATTTATGTAACTGTACATAGGTATAACAGTCATACAACGTATTTATAAGCTATTTTTAATTTAATTGAATTTGTTTTACATACAAAATCGTATTTTTTTAAAGTTTCCATTTGATAAAATCAGAGCTTTAGTCATATAGGCAGCGTGTCCAACTTAGAGATTTAAAACAAATGCCAGTATTATACTTAAACAAGTGCTATGTGAGTATGTAACTATTGACATTATGTATTTTGCTAGATCGAGCGTTATGTTGATAAAAAACTTGATAAAGCCGAAGATACTTTAAAAGATAAACAAGTTAAAGCGAAGCGCTGGTATTCTTCGCTTACTGGAGACTCAGGATGCAAATTGCAAGAAGTTCACATTTTCGTGGTGTCGTTCGTTGCTGGTATAGCCATTGGAATAGCCTCATCATAAGCAGTAACGTTTTATCGTAAAACCACTAGCATATATGTATATATACCTGTATATTTATAAACAGTTTTGTTCATAGGCATCAAATCACGTGGATTGATAACTTATAAGATCATTTTAGTGATGTTGCATTTACCATTTTTATAAAAACAATTATAGCCATCTCAATGTTATACCAAAACATGGAAAAATTGATTTTATAAGGGCAACTGTAAACGTGTTTTGATGCTTGAGAACCAAATTCGACATAGCACAAACAGAAAATGCCGAAACAATATACGCCATGTGCCCCAAAAATATTTGTTCAATATATGTTCAAAACAAAATAAAAATTTCCGCAATCAGGTTTGAAGCATAATTATTTGGAAAAAATATTTTTATGTTTTTGCAATGAATAAGTTTTATTCTCATATTGAATGTTTAAAAATACTTTTTATTTTTAAATTTTTTAGCGTGGTTTGAGAAAACTGCCAGTTTATTGGAATACGTTGCGAAGTATCATGATTGCATGTGTACTATGATTTTGGTAGATTTTTTTTAAATATCAAGTATGAATTTCACCAAGTAAATAATTAGGAATTGGTACTTCTGTTGTAAAAATTGTTACATAGTTTAACAAATATAGTAAAATCAGTTTTAGAAAATGTAAATGCACTTATGATCTGGACCAATTAAAATTCGAAATCAACTTCTGACGAAATGAAGTATTTAAAGCAATGTCACTCGCTAGCAATTTTTAAATTTCATTGCTAGCTTGACATTGTTGAAATAACTGCATTAGATGTGCAGCAATTTTATACAATTTATTCTAGGAAAACTTATTTTATTATATATTTATTAAAATTTTTAACCATAATCAATTATATTTGTTGCATGTGAGAATTTTTTCAAGACAATTCTGTCTTTCAAGACTAAATTATTGAAACTAAAATAATTGGAAATACGATTGTACCATAATCCGGAGCATGTAATTTCCCTGAGCAAAATAAACGTTTTTTCAAACAATTTTGTTGTTAAGATGCTGATTATATAGAAGCAGTATACTGGAGAATAATTTTTGGGACACAAGGTTGCTATATAGTTACATTTTCGTATGCTAACAGTATTTGTAATGTTTTTATCAGCTGTGGAAATTTATGAATGCTGTAATGATCTGCTTAGTACTTATTAAAATATGTAATATTTAAAATATAGAACATAAATCACTCAGAAGCTTTTTTTTTATATTTAACCTTTGTGTTGATAAACATACAAAAATAAATGAATTTTTCAATTTATAATTGTTTGATAAATAATTAAAATTCAAACAAATATGTTATGAGGTACTTGCTGAAGTTGGCACATTAAAAAAAAATTGGTTTAGTAGCTTTTTTTTTTAGGTATAATACAAAAAATCTTGCTGTTGTAAATTTAAAAAAAAAAACAAGTAAGGCTTCCTTAATGTCTTTAATATTTACAACTTTAACCTAATAACAAATGACAGCTAACGATCTATGGCATACATGATAATTTTAAGTATAATAGTAGAACGCACGTGCCTAAAATAAAAGTTACACTTTCGATGAGTCTGAAGAATATGATGAATCAGAGGATGAATCTGTTTCGGCAGGATCATCCGTAACGGCAACCTAAAAACAATAAATTATTATATATTACATAATTTTGGGGTTGCTCTCGTACTACAGTTGTTTATTAAAATTTTTTTGAAAGTCTATCAACATACTTTTAACTTAAAAATACTAATAATTTTTACAGCTAAAAACCAGAAATAAGTCAACACCTAAAATCAATTGTTTCTCTACAGATTACGACTGATAAATTCAACACTTTAATACATTGATACGTTGCAGCTCTGTAGGCCAATAGTCATCTCTTTATTATGTAGCTTTTATTTAAATTTAAAATTACTACAAATCGGCAGAATTTTTTGAAGTTGGAAAGCGAGTGTTACTCCTGGAATAACCACTTATTGTTTACAATGTCCAGCAAAACATGTTATCTGTGGAAATTGTTTTGTAATAAATCACCCATAACTTCCACCCTTATCGGCTCTTTTATTTATTTTTTTAAGTATATTTATGTTACTTTTGAATGTACAGGGTGGCCTATTTTCAATGCCCATACAGGGTATCTCGGTTATTATCAGAGATAGAAAAAACTAAGTACGTAGTCTCGATTTATTATTTCGAGAGAAATTCATTGCCGTAAACAGATTTTTGATATCTTTTTTAATATTCGAAATATAGCCAAAACCCGATTTTTGTCAATTTTCAAAAATGTTAAATATCTCGCTTAAACGAAAAGATACAGAAAAACATTACAGACATTTTTGGAATGGTTTTTTGTCCTTAATAAGATAGCGATGTTCAATTGTTTTTTACTCATCTCAATACCGATATATTACACCTAACCTTCTTATTTTAAATGGCAACCATAAGCAAATTATATATTTTTGAAAAGCGCAAAAAATAAGCTTTCCATTCATGTCAAAGCCAACTATGGTTGCCATTTAAAATAAGAAAGTTAGGTGTCATATATCGGTATTCGTATGAGTAAAAAAAATTGAACATCGCTATCTTATTAAGCACAAAAAACCATGCCAAAAATGTCTTCAAAGTTTTTCTCTATCTTTTCGTTTAAGCGAGATATTTAACATTTTCGATGTCTTTTTTAATACTAGAAATATAGCAAACATCATTTTTGGCACTTTTCAAAAATGTTGAATATCTCGCTTAAACAAAAAGATAAAAAAAACTTTAAAGACATTTTTGGCATGGTTTTTTGTGCTTAATAAGATGCCGATGTTCAATTGTTTCTTACTCATACGAATACCGATATATGACACCTAACTTTCTTATTTTAAATGGTAACCATAGTTGGCTTTGACATGAATTGAAAGCTTATTTTTTGCGCTTTTCAAAAATATATAATTTGCTTATGGTTGCTATTTAAAATAAGAAAGTTAGGTGTAATATATCGGTATTGATATGAGTAAAAAACAATTGAACATCGCTATCTTATTAAACACAAAAAATCATGCCAAAAATGTCTCCAAAGTTTTTTTCTATCTTTTTGTTTAAGCGAGATATTTAACATTTTTGAAAAGTGCCAAAAATCGGTGTTTGGCTATATTTCGAAAATTAAAAAATATATCAAAAATCTGTTTACGGCAATGAATTCCTCTTAAAAAAATAAATCAAGACTACGTACCGAGATACCCTGTATGGGCATCGAAAATAGACCACCCTGTATAGTAAATTACAAGAGATACATTTGTTAAGTTTATACACTTTTTTAAGTGTTTTTCCTTCTTTATTATTGATTTATACAGTTACACATATAACGAATTTTTTGATTCGAAAGAGACCGTTACAACAGCCAATTGTCGTTATTACTATGTGAATATATTTTGGAGGCCAATACTACTATTTAAGAGAATTTAACATAAAGCCAAAATAATTTTAAGTAGCTAGAACTACAATACATGTTTACGACGGCCGGCCGTCATACAGCTCTATCAGTCAGAAATGTATACGACAGCCGGCACGTCGTATGGCAGTTAACGTGTTAATGTTTTTATAGCTGAAATACACACAATTGACAAGATTTTGCAATATTTAAATTTTTTTCTGTTACTAATACATACCGATACAGCTTCTTCTTCGTCTTCTTCAGCGTGGTTTCCATGTGTATTTTCATCTGAACGGCGTTTCATCTGTGAATATTCCGTTAGCTGCTTTTTGGTCAAACTTTTGAGAAAAACTTCATAATTTTTAATATATTCCTGTTTAGACACTTGAACCGCTTTTTCAAATTTATTTTTTTCTGTCTTACTTAAAGCTTCCCAAGCATCCATTACCGGTTTTTTCCCTTTATACTCCCTTGCGAACAAAACAAAGCCCGATCTAAAATTCCACAATTACAGGTAACATGTAACACTTTTAATTAATGAAAGCTTAAAATACACCCAAAAAAATGTTGCCCATGATTTGAGTCCAACATTGTGACCGTCCTTTTTTTTTTTAAACGGGTTAATTGAAATCTGATAAACAATGTTAAATCAGTTTTAAATACTGCACATTTTTGCCCATCTATAGCCCTTATTTTGTGGTTTGTACTGCAGCTACACTTGATTACATAAACAATTTTCTGTTTTAAAAAATTTTACGCGAACAACTAGACATGGAGTGTAATATACACAGGGGTTTGGAGCTGGAGCATGAAGCAGTGGAGCATTAGGTGTCTGCCCGAAGCCCGGAGCAAATAATTTTGATTGCTCCACTGCACAGTGGTCCCTTCCTATGACAAAAATTAAAAAATCCATGTTCGTATTTTTGTTTTTTTTCTTTCCTACCGAACAAAACTAAAGCCAAACATTACCATACTTATAATTAAATTTATCTCACAAGTACATTTCATTACTTTTTTTATCATCAAATGTTAATGCATCGAACTCATTGACTCAATAGCGCTCGAAAAAGAACAGTGTTTGTGAATTATTTCCAAGAAAACCGTTGCTTTTGTCTCGTATCTTTGTATTGGAGGTTCAAGGCCGAGGTGTGTATAGTAATTTAATGTATTTAATAAATAACTATGTTATGTATTTTTGTAGTTATTGGTGTCCTAAGAAATTGCATTTATTTGTCATTTTGTATTGCACCATTATTTTTTAATTACAGTTTTAGTTGGTGTGCCCTCGCGTGCCCTTGAATATTAAAAAAAAATATGATACTTTAAACCTTGAAGTATTAGTTTTCATTGCCTTCTTGCTCATCTTTTTCCACCTTTTCGAGTGATTCTACTTTCTGTTTCGTTAAAGGCTCATCTTATCATTGTGAAAAAAAAAATCAAATTTGTCTAAAGAAACTCTAACTTTATTAATTATATAATTTAATTTAGAGATTCATGTTTATTAATAATAAAAAGTTTATTTAAAATTACTAACTTTATAATATTGACAATAACATCTACATAATAAATAATGGTTAAATAATGTTTCCTTTTGTTTCAGTCAATGCGTTTCTTATTTCTCACCGTATCATCAGTTGACTTTTTTATCTAACTATTATTTATTATTTAGATGTTACTGTCAATATTATAAAGTTAGTAATTTTAAATAAATTTTTTATTATTATTAGTAGATACTAACATGACATTTTTTGTTTATATACAGTGTGGCTGATTTTTCATTGTCCAGCTTATATCTGCTGAAATATTAAAGTTACCAAAAAAAGTTAAATGAGAAACTTATTAAACAAAAGCTGGTCTACAAAATGGTGCTAAAAATTTTGTTACATAGCCTACCTGTTTTTCGGAAAAATATCCAACTTTTGTTTTTTAAATAGAACACCCTGTATATTTTCACAGAATCACTTTCTAAATCAATTTCTCTTCACAATGATATATCATAAGTACCATTTTGCTTTTAAATTCTGCGCAATATTTCAAAAAAAGAGAATTATTATAGTCGGCTGTGGAAATAGCACAGCATATCAACTTTTTCATTATTTGTATAGTCCATTTTTCTTAATTATAATTACACTTATTTCTGTCTGATTTGACAAGTGTTTGATAATGTAAACAAATTTGACAGGTATTTGCTATAAACAAAACAATATCACAGCCGACTATAATAATTCTCTTTTTTTTAAATATTGAGCAGAATTTAAAAGCAAAATGGTACTTATGATATATCATTGTGAAGAGAAAGTGATTCTGTGAAAATATACAGGGTGTCCTATTTAAAAAACAAAAGTTGGATATTTTTCCGAAAAACAGGTACGCTATGGAACAAAATTTTTAGCACCATTTTGTAGACCAGCTTTTGTTTAATAAGTTTCTTATTTAACTTTTTTTGGTATCTTTAATATTTCAGCAGATATAACCTGGACAATGAAAAATCAGCCACACTGTATATGCCGTAAAGTAGATTTTTTTTAAAATGCACTTTAACACGTTGAGCGCTACGTGGGCCACCGGTGGCCATTTTGTGACTTGACTCAGGGACCGGGTGGCCACTCGCAAGGTTTAGCTTAAACTACACGTGTCCACCGGTGGCCACGATATGCATTGATTTTCCTATACAGGTCTGTTGTACGGTCCCAGAGGCAAGTATACTTGTGTTTGGGTTGGGCAGATTGTGCGACGAAGTACAAAAAACACGAAGTTAAAAAAAGTCTTGAAATATATTAAAAAATGGCTTGGTCCCAGCGACAGATTAGCTGTTTTGGGGTGGGCGCTCAACGTGTTAAATATACAATTGACCCAAAACCCTTTTAATTTAAACCATCAGAATTAGGTCCTTCATTTATTTTTATTTTTGACACACCTTAGCAAGGACGGGGGACCACTGTGCACTGCTCCAGTTTATGTGCAATTAAAAAAAAAAACACACTTTTTTTTCGTTTTTTTAACATTGGAAGACCAATAATTTGTTCTTACACAAACATTTATTTAAGTTAACTTGTTTGTCAGGGTCAAATATTGTATTTTTTTGACCCATTCACATATATCCGATAAAATCAAAGCTTTGTTTTTAAAAACAAAGCTTTTAATTAAAAAACTTATTTTAAACATTTTATCAATATTTAGAGCATGGAGCGGAGCTGGAGCAGGTAGGTTGATGTCGGAGCGGAGCAATTAATAAATTAAACTGCTCCAAACCCCTGGATATACATACTATAAGTGCTGCAATCATTGCCGAATTTGACTATTTTTAATTGAAAATATAACTAATTTCAATAAAAGAGTCATTAATAGTAAGCCAGAAAAGGTGAAGGAATTTAAATATGAACAGATAATATAAAAATGTAATTAATAGTTTTACACATAAAGCATATTTTGCTTTAATTTTTACTGGTCATATGATTTTTAAACCCCCATGAAAATGTTGGTTACATTTTTGCACTGATTGAATGCAAATACTGTCACACTATTACACTCACAATATGATTTTACTTACACAGGTGGCTGCTCCGGTTCACCTTTAAATATTTTAGTAGCTGCTACAGGAGACTTTTTTTTATTTTTAATACCATTTGCTACTTGCGGTGTTTTGTTTTTTTCAGAACGTTCACTATTTTCCGATGCTTTGAGTCTACGCTTTGGTAAATTGTTTTGCAATTCTTCTTGTCGTTTATCTTCTGGTAAACATTCCAGGTACGTAGCAAAATCTAGCTTATATTGTTCCATCATCTAAACAAATGTAAGGAATATTGTACTAAAACATAAAAATAACTAATTTTAAAACTAACATGTGTGGCGTGCTCCCGATATCTCCTCTTTTCGTTTTCGTCACAATTTTTCCACTGTACAGATATGGCAGTCATCCTGTCTTTTGCTGGCACTCTCTTAATCTCTTCACTTTGTAACATCTTTCTCGAGAACAGGCTATATGCTGAATTAGGAGGCTTAATTGGTTTTCCGGCCAATCTTTCTTTTAACAATTTTTCATCTTTTGTTAAGATCGGTTTATATGTACCCGGGTGAAATTCAGGATTCTGTGATTTGTACATTTTTACATCATTCTGAAACGAAAATAATAAATAAAACACAAGATATAAACTGACAATTGATAAGTGATCCTGAGGTAAATAAACTTCAACTTTTGGCCATTTTACGGACTCTGTAGCTCTTAAAAGTTTTAGAGATTCTCATTGTGGTCAACAAATTTTGAACAGTTTGTATACTGTAGATATTTTTAGCAAATTTTTTTTCTGGTTTTGCTTGCACATTTCTGCCAGTATCGCACGCCCGAGTAAACTCGGGTGTGCACGTTAAGGGGTTAACAATATAGTATGATGCATTCAAAGTAACTTTTGTTCTTTAAAAAAAATATTTTGAATTAATTGTCTATTGATTTGGTCATTTATACACGGTGATTTATAATGGGTGTAAAAAATTGTGAGTTGGTTGGGGGAGGTCATTTTGGCTTAAAAATGTTACATGAACAAAGGCCCTATTTCATTTGCTTATGGATATGCAAGAAGTCAAAGTTTTGTAGTAGATACCTAATACAGGCAGGGTTGATAAAAATCATGATTTAAAAAAAAAAAAAAAAAATCACTGATTTTTTTGAATTTCATTATGCATAATTACAAATTGATTAAATAGTAATTATATGTACCTACTCCAGACGCAAAAGAATATAATAAGTAAACAAAAGCAACATTACAATGAAAAAAAGTTTAATATTTAAAAAAAATTAAGCTGATCTGATTGTTATGTTCATAAAATCGTACAGTAACTCTAATTATTAACTTATTTTTGACTTTTCACTTTTTAAATATTTTTAAAAATGTTACCGCGGTTGAGTGGTGGAAGTCCCAGAAAGACGTTCCTGACATTGCAACAATTTTACCAATAGTACAACAATAACTATGCAGTGTCGCTTCATCTGCATCGGTTGAACGAGTGTTTTCGTCTTTCGGTTTGGTACATTCAAATTTACGGAACCGGTTGGGTATTGAGAAAGCAGGAAAATTAGTATTTCTCTTTAAATATTATAATGGTAGTAATTAATTATTAAAATCGTGATTTCGAAAACCAATGTTATTTTTTTTTAAATTAGCAATAGGTACATATAAAATGTGTATGAAATAAAAAATTGGAGCATAGACGTATATTTTTAATTTTTAGGGAATTAATGTTTATGTTTATATTAATAAGGAATTTTGAATTTTGAATTTAAGAAAAATAAATTATTTTTACCTTCATGTTGTAATTACTTTGATTTGTTGTTTTATACACTTAAAAAATCACTTGATTTAAATCACTGATTTAAATAAAAAAATTATTTGATTTAAATCAGATGATTTAAATCAGCTCAACCCTGAATACAGGTAAATAATTCCAAAACAAAGAATTAATATTTTTCAAAAAATGCTCAATATGAACTAATGACACGAGAATTTTTGTGATGTGAAGTTCTTTTGTTTTGCGAATTAATATACAAAATAAGAAACAACTTTTGATATTTTTTAAGAATTTAATTTATATATTTAAAATTCATACCAAATACTTCGCTTCTCTTTCTACTGCCCAGTCTATCCAAACAATTTTTTTCTTATCCGACATACTTTTCCATTCTTCTCTACAGTCATCTTTAAAAACAACACGATCAATATCAGTTTTGGAATCTACTTGTTTTTTTAATTCGCCCTCATGGAATAAAGCAAATGGTGTTATCGGTTTCTTTGGACCAATTTCTACTGGTTTGCTCTTTGTTGTTTTTTCAAGATACCTCGGTATTTCTGGATGTAATCGACTACAAATTTCAAAAAAAAAAAGTTAAATATTAAAATCGCTTACAAAATATACGCACTAGAATTGATCCAGTTTTTCATCATAAATTTTTCGTTCATCAGCAGCCAACTTAACATATTTTGCTCTTTTGTTTTCAGACATTGTTTTATACATCTGAGCTATTATTTTGGATGCTTCAGTCTACAACAACATAAAATGATATATTAACTGATATTTACACAATGATTTTTTTATCAATCCCCAATAAACACTCAACTTACCAATTCCATTCCAGGATTTTCTTGAAGGATTTTATCCTTTTTTTTCATATAAAATATCATGTAGGTTGATAATGGTCTTCTTGGCATATCTGGATGTCGTTTCTATAACATATTGATTTAAATAATTAAGTTTACTTGCAAAAATATTAACAATAGCGATGCAAAAACAAATTATCCACAAGTCGTACTTAAAACTTACAGTTTTATTTCCTCGATAAAAGTTTGTCCAAGGCTTGCTTATCCACTCTTTAGCATCTTGTAAAACTTCAGATAAGATACGAAAACGCCTAAGTCTTTTTTGAACCAATAACCATGTGTTTTTACAATCAGTTCCTGAATATTCTTTGAAAGCTACCTTTAATGAATTAAATAAACATCTGCACTATTTTATAATGACCGTTTCCTGCTGTGAAACCATTACCTACAGGGTGTCCCAGTTATCATGAACAGCATGGGAATCTCGTTGACAGAAAGAGATACAGAGTTGATTAAAGGGGTCGAAATGATCTATGATTTAAGAGAAAAAATACTCTATGAAAAAATTACGTTTTCGATTTTTGCTTATTTAATCATATTGAAATATTTTTTGATGTTATCGGGACACTTTTTTGCATAGAAGGAAGTTATTACAATATTATTGTATTTATTAAGTTTAGTCAAAGTGGCCATTGAAAAACAAAATATCACGTTAACTAGCTGTACTTAGTTATACAAAAAATAGTGAACTTAAATAATGGTGTCCAAGCCAACTACAAGCCGTATTTAAAATAAGAAAGTTGATCTTAAAATAACAAAAACAAATGAGGTTAGGTAAAATTTATCAACTTTAATTATATGAAAAAATTTTCAGTATGATTTCAAATAGGCAAGTTACAAAAAAAAAATCGAAAACGTAATCTTTTTGTTTTTTATGAATAGCACAAATACTATTGATTTTTTAAAGATTTCTTTTCATAGAATAGCTGCTCTTAAATCATAGATCATTTTGACCCACAACCAACTCTGTATCTCTTACCGTTGACGAGATCCCCATGCTGTTCACGATAACTGGGACACCCGGTATGAACCATAGACAGATGGTTAAATTAGCAAAGAGGTGTTTTAATGTGCGTGGTCTATTGGCCTATTTATAAACATTCTTACTCAGCACATGAAAATACGCTTCTTTGCTATTTAAGTCAGTCTTTCATCTCAAATGGTTTCCGAGATGATCATGTTCTGCATTTTAAAACATATGATATAGACTTACATTATTCCAGTTTAATTTTTCAACACGAGTTGCAAATGCTAAGTTATCCTTTTCAGGAAGAATAAATTCTATTCTTTTAATAAGCTCTGTTAAATCTTTTTGAGACCAGTCAATTGTTTCTGCAAAAATATGATATCTATATTTCACAATTTCATTTCTAAAACACTGACTCTAAAATAAGTATTGCCGATTAAATTTACAAATCGAAGATGCTGCTTACCGGATGTATGTGCTACTGTGTTTTGGGAATTTGTTTGTTTGTTACTTTGGGAATGATACTGTCCTCCTGCATCCTGATTAACCTTATTGTTTGACTTTCTTGATTTTTTCGGTGTTGTTCCACTACTTTCTTGTGCACCGTCTACTTTATCATCAGAAATTGTGTCTTCTTTGGCTCGTTTCTTCTTTTTTTTCTTTACAGGTGCTTCAACTGTGTCAGTACAAAAATCATCATTTACTTCCTCAGTCTTACGCTTTTTAGATTTCTTCTTTTTTGTCACATTATCAAACAATTCTTCTTCCATTTGCATTTCTTCAGTATAAACTGCTTCATCTTTACCTTTTTTCTTTTTATTCAAAGACATTTTCACAACAGTGTTCAGTAAGGCTCGAAGAATCAAACTTAATCTCTTATAAAGTTGAGGAATTTAAACATTGAAGCTGAAAATAATTACAATTTTAAGCCATCTTATTTCCAGTTTTGCTTATCTATCACGATGCTTTAAAAACAATGCTGATCTTACCATTTCTTCATCCAGAAATATTGATGTTTGAATCAATAGTTAAATATTTAAGTTAAGCTATTAGTAGGTATATGTAACTGTTTAATAACAAAAGCCAAAAAGTGCTCATCAATTACATTACAGTTAAATCTACACCCTTTACAGTGATTACCACTCTATTTCTATAGATATACTGCCTGACGCCGCGTAAATATGAGACTTTTCTGCGCATCTGTGGCCCATAACAAACCTTTTAACGCTTTCTCTTAAAACGCAGAGGCGTAACAACATCGTGGTATTCTGTGATCGTGGTAAAATGCAGAAGCGTCAAGGCTCACGAGAAAAATGTAAAAATACATTGAACGTAATTCATGAGTCAAAAAATAATCTCTTATAGACTAGTTCCTGATACAACCCTTCTATTAACCGCTTACATCGCTCAACGACAACGCGAGTAAATGATTCGTTCAATTCGAACGAATCATTTGCGATTTTCAAACGATATTTAAGTGCGAAACAAACTTAACCAGTTGGTTCAATACAATAAGCACATTTTTATGTGCTTATTGTAAATACACGCGATTTAAGCGCAACCACATGTTAAGTTCGTTAAGAACCGATAGCACAAAGCAGTTAACATAATAAATATATATAAAAGTCCAGCCTGACTCTGTCTGTGACTCTATCTGTAACGCCTGAACATAGTAACGGAGTAACGCAGTAAACTACTACGGGTTCATTTGACCGACTGAAATGTGTCTAATGAACCGTAAATTTTTACTCACGGGTAACATAACAGTGTCTAACTTGCAGCTCACGGTATTATAAAAAGTAATAGTTTAAATTTAAGATATACAATATTCCCGTCCTAGGACGGGTTACGTGATAGTATATAAGGTTTGTTCCTACAAGCCCGCTGACAGTGGGCCGCACTATCAGTGCGCAGTATCAATATCGCGTTCCATCACAGTCTCTGATAGTTCACCAGACGGTTTAGTCGGCTGTTCCATAAAATTAATACTAGTCAGCGTACGGGCTAACCAGTTTTTGGATGAGAGCATGTACCAGCATTTGGATTTTTACACGCATGCGCTATTCATAACTAACGTGAGCTCAAGTGAGTGTTCTGTGCTCAAGTGCACAGAACACTCTCAGGTGGCTATGCATCGCTCTCCCAAGCCCATTTAGTGCTAGATTCTTAAGGTGTTTACCCTAGCGATGCGTACATTTGTATGAACCCAATAGACGCAAATATCATTTAAAGTTAGGCCAGTCGTAAAAGCGTTCCAACAACGGCTAATACTGGGCAATACATTTAGTAGTACATAGTTCACGCATGCGAATAAAACAGTTAATGCATTCATTCAAGGATCGGTTTTAAACTGCTGTTGGAACAAACCTTAGAGTAAAGTGCCCTAATATGGAACAGTTACCTATTATGGAATACCTCAGTTTTATGACAATGAATAAGCGATATCTGTTGAAAAGTATATGTACCTATTTGTATATTGATCACACATTCCCAAATGTAAAATACTTAAAAAATATTCACTAAATTACATAACAGATTCAAATATATTTTTGACGTGCTACTGAGTTTTTAGGCTAAATTTTTCAGTGCAAAATATTATATACTAGGGTATATGATATAAAATATTTTATTGCATGTTTATTTAGCATGAGCTTTTACATTTCAATTAAATAGACCAAAATTTTGATTGGGGCCATTTCATGTTTAACATATACCGATTTTTGAAATGTCACATTGATGCCTAATATGGAATACATAGAGCTGCCTTATAATGAATATGATTATGGTCACTTAAGTAGGTACAGTAATATGGGTTCAGTGTCAAAAGTGTCAGAAACGGGCAGGCGAAAAATGTGCAAAATACCAACAAAAAAAACAATTCTATTGTCCTACCTGCAAAAAATAAAAAAATTATCAACATTTAGTTCGAATGACACTTGAATTATAATTTAATTTACATAAATAACCGAGTTTTGGTTTGGTTTAAGTAATAATGCAAATCAGAAAGAAATAAAAGATTAACCTATGAGCAGTTGTTTATTTTAATGTATATTTCCTATATAATTCTATATTCCATATTAAGAACCCCTAGTATTCCATATTATGTTCCCCGGGAGCTTAATATGGGATAGTAGTAACATTTAAAAAAAATAGCTATATAAGAAATATCTACCGTAATATCGTACCAGAATTCGAGTAATGTGTTGCGTATTCATTACAAATTCCTTACAATTTTTTTTGCAAAATTTTGTTGAATAAATGTGAATATTATTGCCGAATACAAAAAAATATTCCATATTGGGGCACTTTACTCTATATTAATCGCTAAAAATACCCTTTATCAGCGCCAAGTGTGCTGTTTTGCCTAGTTGTTGGGATTAACATATATGTTAACACATGGCCCGATTGCACAAACAACTGGAGTCAAATAACAGTTAATCCCTAAAACTAGGCAATATGAGTGCCAACCATGCTGCGATTTTGCCTAGTTCTAGGGTTAACGTGCTTTAATCCCGGGGTTAATCCCAGGTTCCACTTTTATGCAGTCGGGCCTAACTGTTGCTTTGTGCAATCGGGCCTAAATTTTAACCTCGATTTTATACACTAATTGGTAATTACGAGTGTCCATAAAAAATTCAAATGTCTATTAAATAGCATCTGTGTGATTTAAACATTATGAATTAACAAAAGAATAGTGTTTGCACTTTTTGCAGTAAAAACAAACAAAAAAAAAAGCTATAGACTTGATCTCCACACATTTACACCCTAAATAACAAATATTAACCATCAGCTAAATTACGATTAAAAGTTAAAAGCCAATTATTTAATAAATTATGTTTTGAATCAAAGTAAAACCGGTTTTTAAATTAAAAACTAGAAATTTAGCTTTCACTCTCATAATATATTTTCTTTTAAAACTATAGAAACAACTGAAAAGCGTGAAACCATTAACTTAATTAAAACAGCATCTTTAGAATGGGACGATATTGGAATTCGAATGCTTAGATTGTGTCCAATAATACCATACGTAACCAATATTATTAATCTTTTATTATTGATCAGCAAATTCCAGCCTCCTTAAAAAATGCTTGTTCTTATCCTTACCAAAAATCAGTGATCAAATATCCGAGACTCATAAGTTTGCTTTCAACACTGTCTAAGGTTTTAGAAAAAGCTATGCACAAACAAATTAAAACACATCTTGATCAATATATTTAAACAGTTTTTCAATTTGGCTTCAGAAGTAAACACAGTTGCACTACTGCTCCATTACACTTTACGATGATCTTATAATGATCGTGGATGAGGGAAATTTGATTTTGGTTGCGTTTCTAAATTTTAGCCAGGCATTGCATTGTTTTATACTTTTTATTACACTCTATTGGTTTAGATATTTTTACCATAGAACTAATAAAAAGTTGAGTAGAAGAGCAATACATTGTCTTATAAACTGTATGTATATACATGAATTAAAAACTGTTATTTTTTAAAACTTGAGACAATAAAGACGTCATTATTATTTATTGTTTTAAGTGGAAAAATAAAATATTCAAATTTTTACTTGGGAGTTTAAAGAAAAACTAGCTAAAATACAGGTGAAATAATTTATTTTTATAGTACATATAAGGATAACATTGTTATCATAACAAATAATAAGTACCAGAATATCAAATAATGAAGAAAACAAAACATCACAGCCATAATCATGGTACTAATTTTTGCAAATACAAGCGAAATAAAAATACATTACATTTAATATATTTTTGTAGCTTAAATATTCTTCCCACTAAGACCAACTAAACAGACACGAGTATCAACAGTTGTCAGTCCAATGTTTTCCGCCAGTGTATCCAACTATATAAGTGTGAGAGATGTATCAATTAAATTATATAAAACCAGTGGCATATTCAGAGGGTTTGCAAAGAGGCTTATGCGTTCCAAGTATTAATATAGCTACTGTTTCAATGTTTTAAGTATAATCGCAACAAATTAAAATTTGTAGCCTTCGATATTACTATCTAGATATGCCACTGAGTAAACTGAGTAAAATACATGAATATATAAATAATACTGCAACGATTTTCAATCGTACATCTCGAACAAATAATAGATTTGAAGTAAACAAAACTTTATCAGCCATTGCATCGTACATCACTAGGACCAGGGTCGGCCTTAAGCACATTCCACCAATTTCCTCGCTTAGGGCCCCGCACATTCATATCAATCGAAAGTGAAGTGATGAGGGAAATACAATTCGACAATTTTTAAAAGATTTTGGAGAAGCAAAAGCTAGAAAGATTAATTTGAACTGAGTTTCTATTTAGTTTTTAATAAAATTGGGTTGTTTAGCTTTTTTGTTATGGTCACTTTGTCAAATTTGTTATGCTTGTTCAATAATTTACAAAATAAAATACCTACATGTATAACAATATCATACAAATAAAGCTTGTTTTTTTTTCTGATTCTTTTAGGGACCTCCACCGTTTGTCCTTGCGTAGGGCCCCGTGCTTCCTAAGGCCCTGATTAGGACAATTAAGTGTCATGTAACGTGGCACTGAAAATGCTATTTTAATGGCAAATGAAATTTCATTTACATTAAACCTTAAATGCGGCTTAAAGCAATAACACAAAAGAAATAAACTCAAACAATTTAAAGTAGAAAATAAAAGTAGGCACAGCACAGACTGCTTTCTTCGAAAATCTGAATAACTAAAAATAATTTAAATAATTAGCAAATAACTAATAAGCAACAATAGTTCTTAACAACATTTAAATTTACTTAATTTTTGTACAATAAATTATATTTTTCTTTAAAGTGTGTTTGCAGTGAACAGCAAACAATTAACATATAATATAATACTAAATAATACTCAATAAAATGTAACATAATTATATTTTAACACCAGATAAGAGCACGCTTTTGTTTATTTAAATATTTATTAGCACCATGCTAGAAGAAACACAATTATTTTATGAATTTAAATTTAAATTATGAACATATACTCAACTGTTAAAAACATGTTTGATAAATCATTACTATAAAATATTCATACTCTTATAGAGCAGATGTAATTTATTACATTTTATGTTGGTCTAACTGTAATGTAAAAACAAATAAACTACAAACACACCAAAATGTACTATACTAATTAATTATACTTGACTAGTTTTCTGGTCACTAATATTTTATTAATTTTTTTTTCACATATTTTTTGCACCATAATTAACCAAAATATTAAATTGGCAGCGTGAGAAAAATCGATAATAATACTTTCTGTAAGTTTACAGAATTGAATAAATAGAAATATAACAAACTTTATAAACTTTTAAAAATAAAACCTTGGTAGATTAAAATATATCATAGCTGATTTCCACTGATGGCATGGACAGGCTGTTAAACAAAAAATAATTTAAGCAAAAAAAAATAATGAAGAAACCTTAGCATTCACACAAACATCAAATTTTCATTATAAGGTCATTCTTAAATATCAAATTAATAGCGTAATAAATTTGTTTTAAAAACAAAATTCAATCAATGTCATTAATTTCCAGCTAATGTTAAAAAAGGTTCTGCCAAATAAAAAAATTATTGTTTGCAGTTTGTCCAAATAGGTTGAACCCATTAGAAAAAAAGACAATGGAAAATAAACACATAACTAGCACACGCCAAAGGATTTAGATATTTGTGACACACCCACTGCATGGTAAAGGTAATAAAAATAGCGATAATAAAACGTTTCACAATCACTTACCCTATGAAAATTGGCTTGATGATGATCACCGTTGATATAATCACTTTCTTCAATGCAAAGGTCAGAATCGGAGTCTCGTATTGGTTGACTTTGCCCTCCCTATCGATGAATAATGTTACAAAACTTAATATTTAAGGATCAGTTGAGAACAGTTTTAAGCTGTCCATCTTAATAGCTAATTAATAATTATAATTCAGGAAAATTAAATTGTTAACGAAAAAATTATAAATTCATTTAAAAAATTCAATTTGATCATTACGATATAAAATATTATTTAATAATTTCGAATAATTATTTCTTAGCTCCCCAGCCCTCACCCTACTAAAGTTTATGATTTTAAAAATGTTGGTGGTTCGACAAAAAAATCCATAGATAATTTTAAGAAAATACCTGGGTCAATTGTTCCGTGGTAGTCAAAAGTCGAGCAATGGGGCTGCAACACACCGGAAGAGTTTCTAGCAATGTTGGTTTAGAATGCGTCAAAAGGGGTTTCATATAGTGCTTATCGAATGAGCCCCAAACTCGCGCCAAAAATGCCTTTTCGTTTTGCTGTGGAAAATCCGTTTCAATACCTTCATTCCAGCCATGGGCTCTTGAAGTACTGTTACCCTACATATCAATTAATTTTTGTTTTAATACACTCGTATTCAACACAAATAGTAAGGTGAAAATATGATATGATAAAGACATTATTTAAAGTTATACTTTTTGTTTTTAATCTAGTACGTAATGCAACAGAATTATTTTTTTTTACTATAAAAAAATTGTACATAAAAAGCCCAATAGAGTGTTTGAACTGTCCACGGATAGTAAAAGAGTTTATTATTTTATTCGTAATATTTTTAAAAATTACATTACTTACACTTTCAATCCCTTGATGTGACTGAGTTTGGGCTTCCTCATCTATTCCAATTCTGCAACAATATTTGAGTTCCTTACACAATAAACAATAAATGTTAACATATAAAAACAACACATTTAAAATTATAGGTATGTAGCAGTAAATGCATTGAAAATTTTTAGGTAGAAAAACAAAATTTCTTTACCGAATAACAATTATCTACCTTGTTCGAGGGGTAACTTTGATATTAAAAGACTTGGAGAGTTATTTAAATTGGCAAAGTTGGGCAGAATTACAAAATTAAATAGCATTTAAAACGTAAAAATTATGGCCATATTTCAAAAGAATTATTCTTGAGTCTGCTGAAAAGGCGTGGGACAATGAAGCTGTGTAATAACAAGAAACTAAGTGCCTGGTTGAGCGGAGAAATCAAAAGAAAAGTGAAGAAAAAGAAGAGACCATAAAAAAAATATCTGACAAGAAGCATTCCAGAATATTACGAACAGTATAAACAAAACAGAGAAAAGACTTAACAGATTGTGTTAAAAGAAAAAACAAAGACTTGGGAAGACTTCGGAAAAAGATTGGAAGAACACTACACGAGTTTTTTTTTTTTTTTTACATTGTATTAAAAAACTTAAGAAAAAAAAACCATACGTTAACACAAATAATGGATAAAAAAGGAACAATACAGACAAATTATAGAAAGATGAGGAAATTATTTGAAGGAGTTATTGGAAAACGACATGATGAAGAGATATAAAAGCAAACGAGCAAGAATATGAACAAGAAATAACTAAAGCAGAGGGAAGGAGCGATAAAAACAAAAAGTGAAAAAACAGCAGGACATGATGGTATTTTACCTGAAATAATTAAGTACATGGGAGTAGATGGAAGGAACATGCTGCTAAAAATAGTAAACAAAGCATGGCAAGAAAATGCAATACCAAAGGCCTGATATACAGGATGTTTCTTAAATATTACGAAAAAATTCGGGAGGTGATTCCTTATCGATAATATAAAAATTTTTCCTTAGACGTCTCCTTTCGGAGTTACACCCCCCTAAAGGAGCGGTAAAATTAGGTTTTTATTTTATTTCTCAAATTTGGATAAATTTAGGAAACTAATATTTGGTAGATGTTTTATACTTATTAAAAGGTTTCCCATAGTAATATTTTCAATCATCTCCCACCTTCACAGGGGGCTGAAAAGTGCGACGACCTCTGTTGGTTTTTTTATCAGAACTTTTGGTGGGTTGAAATTTTGCAATTAAAAAATGTTTGCTTGAAAGCCTGATTTATTTAGTTTTTCCCGTAAAACCTACAGTTTTTGAGTAAAAAATAAATTAAGTAAACATGAACCATCAAATATTCCAATACAAAACAAATCATGTTGGTGGTTGCCATGGTTTGTTTATGTTCATATTGGGTAGAACTGACGGGCGTTTTAGCGTTGTCGCCGCGTAAACGTCAAAATGAATTACACCCGTCACTTCTACCCAATGTGAACATAAACAAACCATGGTAACCACCAAAATGATTCGTTTTATATTGAAATATTTCATGGTTCATGTTTACTTATTTTATTTTTTACTCAAAAACTGTAGGTTTTACTAGAAAACTAAAGAATAAACAAGTTTCTAATTAAATCAAGCTTTCAAACAAAAATTTTATAGTTGCAAAATTGTAACCCACCAAAAAGTTCTGATAAAAAAACCAACAGGGGTCGCACTTTTCAGCCCCCTGTGAAGGAGGGAGATGATTGAAAATATTACTATGGGAAACCTTTTAATAAGTATAAACATCTAAAATAAAATAAAAACCTAATTTTACCGCTCCCCTTAGGGGGCTGTAACTCTGAAAGGAGACGTCTAAGGAAAAAATTTTATATGGAAGACCCCCCTTAATTATCGATAAGGAATCACTTCCGGAATTTTTTCGCAATATTTAAGAAACACCCTGTATTGTATTAATTATATTGATTGTAAAAAATGAGAAAATTATAAAGGCATATCACTTCTAAGTGTAGCAGAAAAATTATATGAAAGAATTTTTGAGAGATTAAGGGAGCAGTTTAAAAGAAATTTAGAAGAGGTACAAAGCGGCTTTAGACGGCGTAGAAGCATGCAAGACCTTATTTTTACGTTAAGACAATTAAGTAAACAGCAATGGAACATTCAAAGAACGTGTTTAATTGATTTAACCAAAGCCTTTCGTAGAGTGCCAAGGGAAAAAATACGGAAAATATTGAGAAAAAGTAAGGTATGTGAAGGAGCAATAACCACAATTATTTATTTAGGAGTAGTAGAAATCATGTGCGAAGCCACAACAGTAGTTCCAGGAATTTTTGACAACAGTGGGAGTAAGACAAGGCGACACTTAAAGTTTGCTGTGTTTTATAATATGAATACAATAATTAAGGAGTGCAAAACCACGTACGCAAACCGGATGGAAAAAGAAGTCTGAGGGTAAAAGAAGTAGAGGAAGACCAAGAAAAAAGTGGGAAAACGAAGTGAGATATAGACTAGAAGGAGTCAGCTAGAGAGATGTGCCGCAGTTAGTTAATGATGGACGGATGGAGAAACATATTCAAGAACTAGGAAAACATACCTTGACACCGGAAGGTACAAGAGGACTGGATTAAGAAGAGGAACATTGACCAATGTTGGATAATTGTCACCCTGTATACACTTATTTTCTAGTTTTAAAAGTATGTTCAAGTGAAATTAAAAATACTTACGGTATCTGGAACCAATGCAGTAATTTCATTGAAGCACCACCTTGTATGATAACAGTGACGATAACAATAAGTGATGTGGTAGTCAGCATAGTTTGCCGGGCCTCTGAGAGAGTGTTACGTATTGCTAAGGCAAATGACATGGCACCTCGCAAACCTGAAAAAAATCACGCACTTAAAACAGTTCGGCCTTAGAACTGAACTAAAAACTAAGGTATTTGCCTTGAACTCAACCAAATTAGTAAAAGTAAAGAAGTCAAAACCGATTTTTTTCAGGGGTTTGGAGCGGAGCACGGAGCAGTGGAGCAATGGGTTTTTGCCTGGAGCAGGAGCGGACACCGGAGCAAATAATTTTGATTGGTCCACTGCTTCAGTTTATTATGTACAATTTTTAAACTATTTTTTTTTTCAACCTTTAAAGATTAATAATTTGTTCTTACAAAAATGTATTTAACTTCACTTGTTTGATAGGGTCAAATATTGTAATTTTTGACCAACTTCCACATACACAAAAAATTAAAACTTTGTTTTAAAAAACAAATTTTTTGATTAAAAAACTTGTTTTAAAAATGTAAACAATATTTGGAGCATGGAGTGGAACTGGAGCGGAGCTGGAGCAGGCATTTTGATGCCGGAGCGGAGCAATTAAAAAGTTGGACTGCTCCAAACCACTGATTTTTTTAAACATATTTGTAACACTACTAATTTGGCCCAGGTACAAGAATACCTCACCATCATGCTATTACCACTTACCAGCAAAAAATAACATGTGCTGGAAATTTGCTGAAATTTTAGGCTTCCTACCTAAATTTAGAATGAACGATAATGGATAGATGTTAGTAGCTCTACCTACAGCTGCACATATCTGTACACGATAAGAAAAACCAAAATTATAAAAGATTTGTTCGAATTTTTCTGATAATTTTAAATAAAATTGTAAAAAGTGACAGGTAATAAAATTTTGATATACAACCAAACACTACGAAAAATTTGTTATTTAATAAAAACGAAGAAAAAACTGCTACTTAGTTGCTACACTTTTTCGATTAGGAAAGGATACAAAACCAGCTAATATAAATGGTAGATCAAAATGGTGTTTAGGAAATGTAAACATCGATACTCCAATATACGAAAAAATAAAATTTTCGGCTAGAAAATTTAACAAGCCAAACATCTGCTTCGTTCTAGTCCGGGAATCCGGAGACAGATTGTTGTAAGTATAATGTGCCTGACAAATTCCACAAAACAGTACAGCAACAACACCTACACACAAAAAAAAACAACAAGAATGATTATCAGAGAGTATAAAAAATACAAAAAGCGATTTCAATTACCTGTTAATTCAGAAGCTTCTGCAATCAAAAAAGTGCTGTAAGACATCAACACGAACAATGCTGACTCTAATAATGGGAAATCTCGAACACGAGTGAACTTGGTCATGTACACACATTAAGGAAAATAGCAATAAAATACAGAGACGTTCATTTACAGCAAAATATACTCAACACTCATTGTAAATGTCAGTTAATGTAATTACTCAGCCCCTTACATTTTGCTATATTTTATTGACTCCGACAAATCTGTACCAGTGCACAGTGGTCCCTTCCTATGACAAAAATAAAAAAATCCATGTTCGTCCTTTTTGTTTTTTTTCTTCCCTACCAAAAAAAACTAAAAGCCAAACATTACCATACTTATAATTAAATTTATCTCACAAGTACATTTCATTACTTTTTTTATCATCGAATGTTAATGCATCGAACTCATTGACTCAATAGCGCTCGAAAAAGAACAGTGTTTGTGAATTATTTCCAAGAAAACGGTTGACTTTGTCTAGTTTCTTTGTAATGGAGGTTCAAGGCCTAGGTGTGTATAGTAATTTAATGTATTTAATAAATAATTATGTTATGTATTTTAGTAGTTACTGGTGTAATAAGAAATTGCATTTATTTGTGATTTTGTATGCACCATTATTTTTTAATTAAAGTTTTAGTTGCTGTCCTCGCGTGTCCTTGAATATTAAAAAAAAAAAGATACTTTAAACCTTAAAGTATTAGTTTTCATTGCCTTCTTGCTCATCTTTTTCCACCTTTTCGAGTGATTCTACTTTCTGTTTCGTTAAAGGCTCATATTATTGTAAAAAAAATCAAATTTGTCTAAAGAAACTCTAAGTTTATTAATTATATAATTTAATTTAGAGATTCATGTTTCTTAATAATAAAAAGTTTATTTAAAATTATCAACTTTATGATATTGACAATAACATCTACATAATAAATAATGGTTAAATAATGTTTCCTTTTTTTTCAGTCAATCAGTATCATCAGTTGACTTTTTTTATCTATTATTTATTATTTACATGTTACTGTCAATATTATAAAGTTGGTAATTTTAAATAAATTTTTATTATTATTAGTAGATACTAACATGACATTTTTTTGTTTATATACAGGGTGTGTATAAATCGGCGGAAGCGCTACACGTGGCGATGTTCTTCATAAAATTCTAACAAGGGAAGGTCACGATACGTTGTCGCTAGAATTTGATTCCGGCTGTGTTTATTACATCAAGGGCATCAAAACTAAATGTTTTCCAGAGTTATACGTGCCACTGGCCATTACCTTCGGAAAAATAGGAGAAAAACTGAACAGCTGATTAATAAAAGTAATATTTGCGATCGCGTTGGCCATGAAACCGTCAAAGACAAAATCGAAATTCTTCTATTTACCAATGCGCGCATCCTTTCCAAGTAAAATGGTGCAAAGTTTTTGAAAAAATCTTAAACGGTTCCGAAGAAAAACGCAAAAAACGAGACCTTTGTAAAAACGGTTTTCCCTATGTTAAACGCCTATGCAAGTCGCATAGATATAGTAATACAGATATACGACAACTTCTCAATTCATAGCGCTTATGCAGGGGTTTCGTTTTTGACATTTTTTCTCCGGAACCGTTCAAGATTTTTTCAAAAACTTTGCACCATTTTACTTGCAAAGGATACGCGCATTAGTAAATAGAAGAATTTCGATTTTATCTCTGACGGTTTCATGGCCAACGCGATCGCAAAAATGACCTTTTTGTACCAATTTTTCAGTTTTTCCCCTATTTTTCCGAAGGTAATGGCCAGTGGCACATATAACTTTGCAGAATATTTAGTTTTGATGCCCTTAATGTAATAAACACAGCCGGAATCAAATTCTAGCGACAACGTATCGTGTCCTTCCCTTGTAAGTCGAAAATCTTAATACAAAAATGTTATACCATCCTTGCTGTGTCTGCAAGAGGTCCTCAAAGTTTCGACATTCAGTCCTTTAATAAGCGTTATTATTTAATATTTGTTAATGAAAAAGCTGCGATTTGGAATAAAAATAAATTTCGAATAGTATTTTTTCCTAGATATTGTGTTCTTCCTTTCAAAAATTGGTGTTGAAAATATGTTAATCACTGATTTGAATGAAAATAATACATATGGCAACATTGTCATTAGCTGTCATCTCTGTTTTTCTCGTAATTATTCCTTGTTTGTATTAGACGATACCTAAAAGATTGCAGCTATGTTTATGAACTGAAGGCTTTCAGATGGAACAAATATTATAAAAACGTAAGTAAAAATTACTAATAAAATAATGTCTAAATGCAAATCAGTGGATGCAATGTTGCCAAATTTTTGTTTTTTTAAATGGTTCCTGAGGCCATAGGAAGCATGGTACAACATTTTTGTATAAAGATTTTCGACTTGGAATTTTACAAAGAACACGTGTAGCGCTTCCGCCAATTTATACACACCATGTATATGCCGTAAAGTGGATTTTTTTTAAAATGCACTTTAAATATACATTTGACCCAAAACCCTTTTAATTTAAACCATCAGAATTAGGTCCTTCATTTATTTTTATTTTTGAAGCACCTTAACATGGGCGCGAGACCACTGTGCAGTCGCAGCTCATAAGAACTTGCAATGGAGGAGCTGTAGTGACAAATGTTACCAAAATTTTCACAACGGACGGGGGTTCAAAATCACATTACCAGTAGAAATTAAGGCAAAAATATGCTTTATGTATAAAACTATGAATTACAATGTTATAGTATCTATTTTTATTAAAATTCCTTAGCTTTTTTTTGGTCTACTTATTTACCGTTTACCGATGACTCTTTTATTGAAATTAGTTACATTCCCAATCAAAAACAGTCAAATCCGACATAGATAAATTTTCTCAGCATTAAACGCAAAAAATTGGTTCCTTGTTAATACCGGAACAAAATTTTTGTTTTTATTTAAATCAATTTTTAACTATTTACATTTAAAAAAATTCGATAATATTTTAGAAGAACAGCAGAGAATAAAACACTTACCAATCCATGTCTACTCGCCACCACTTCGCATATAGTATAATAGCGCTGTGAGGCTGCAGAAATTGCAGCCCGATTTTTTTATAAGACACAATGTTATAAAATGTAAACTATCAAGTGTAGCTGCAGTACAAATGACAAAATAATATTTTTATGTTAAAATATTAACGAGTTTGAAGAATATTTATAATTCCATTAAAATCCTGATGGGCTGCAGTCCTGCAGCCCATATGGACGAGCTGCCCTTGATCTGTACGAATACTTTAAACAACTAAATTTAATTTTTAAATAATTAAAAGGATATCAAAGCAGTAACACAGCCCATAAACGCTCCAATAATTAACGATAACATGAAAATTCCAAAAAAGTCACCAAGTGCCCTAAAAAATGCATTGGTTTCGAAACCACCGGACCCAGACTGATAACGCTCAGCATAATTTTGTATGGACCTGTAAACAAAATGTTTACGTAAGAGTAATTGAAAGTTTTCATGAGAATTATTATACAATAACACTCAAACACCTATACCAATGTTACAGCAAATAAAATTTTCGCTGTAGAATACAGTGAAATAACAAGACTGTTCCAAATTAGACTGTGTCACATAACTTACCCACTTAGTACAATAGCCACAGCATCATTGAGCACACTTTCTCCAAATACAAGTGCATATAAGTTAACATCTACATGTAGGTCATTAAATATAGCCAAGATGGTGAGAGGATCAGTGGATGAGATGAGAGCTCCGAAGTACAGCGTGTCAAGGAATGTAAAACTACTTGCGAATCTTGCTGGCATTAGTTGCACACATCCGTACATCAGTGCCCCCACCACAAAAGAAGATATAGTTGTACCGATTATTGCAAATGTTAGTATAGCACCCAAATTACGAAAAAAGTATTTCTGAAATGTTATTATCATCATCACAAAGTACTGTTAAAATGATTAATAGTTATTAAAGTTATTAACATCTACAACAGCATTTCTTTAAATACGAACTATAAAAGGCATTTCTGAATTCACGAATAATTAGAATACAAATAAAATTATGCTTGTAAATGATTTTTGCAGTGCAGATACAACAAAAATGTGAAGTTTTCTACTTTCCCTACCATATTCCACTAATAAAACTGTATTTTTCAATTTTATGGGTTAAGCACAGACGCAGCATGCATATATAACATTTTTATATTTTTCCAACAATAAATGCATGTCCATAATATTATTGTCTTTACAAAAACTACCATGCACACAAAAAATGGGCCACAAACTTTAAAATTTCAATACAGTAAAGAAATTATTGAAGTACGAATTTTTTTAGGCATTACAAAAAAAAAGTTTAATTTGCAAGTGAAAAAATATTTTATTGATGGTATATTTTAAAGTAAATAAAATTTTTCAAAAACAAATTTACATCATCAACAATTTTTCAACAAACTACAATTTTCTGTACTTATTACTTATTTTGAAGATAATTATTTACTGTTATTGGAGCGCTATTTTTGTTTAGTGGATATGCATTGAGGATATAAACGAATTTAAAGAAAATCATAGCCTATAAGTAAATAAGAAAATTAAAGTTTTTTAAAGTTGATATTTTAAAAATTGTACAATTAGATTGAGCACTTAAAGTCTGTTATATATCAATATTTTTTAACTAGAATGATTAATAATACTTTCAACAAATTATAATTTCAAGACAATAGTACATTACAATACGCAATGTGAACAACATTATCTACAGTTAGTATCACAATGACCTACTTCATATTATCACAAGATCATAAACCATTTTTTAACAATGACCACAAAAAATAATCTTTAGATGCATTCAAAATAACATCATACAACTAATAAATTTTAAACATAACATACCCTTTTTAAGCTGTATCCTGCATGAAAAATTATAGGTGGTAATATTATGTTAAAAAATATTTCCGGATCAAATGTGGCCTTTAAATCGATTTCATTGTCTTTAACATCAACAATCTCTCCCCTAAATACATATTCGTACGTCTTATTGGTTTTAAAATGATAAGATCCTTTGACGGGAAAATACAGGGACAAAGTATCTGGTGGCAAACTGGAATTGTACATCTCATCGTTGGCAAATACATTCATGTTTAATACTTTAGGTGAACTGCCACCATATCGTATGATGGCACCAACAATGAGGCCTACAGGACGAAGACTTTATAAGTATTTAAAAATAAATAACAAAATTACTTACCATAAATAACAGCTAGTCCAGTTTCGTGAAGAAAATCAACTCTACGATGTTTAAATAGCCAAATGGTAAGCACAGTTAAAATTAGCAAAAATGTGTACGACAGTAAATTTAAACTATCTAATCTATGCGTCGACTGAGCTTTCGCATCCAATTCGATGTCCGTTGCAGCTCCATAACAGCAACAAACACAAAGTGTTAAAATCCAAAATAATTTTAATAATGCACCTATTACAACCATATCTTTAAAGTGGCACTAACTTTGACTGAAAAGCATTCCAAACAACCAATAAAACCATTTTCTTATTCGCAATTTCTCTTTCAATTACTGCATTTCAAAAAATTGTGACACTGATGTTGATCAAACAATTTAATTTGACAACATACTACCACGCATGTGTCATCCTATTTCATAACAATCTTCAACATCAGAACATTTCACTGAAAACTTTGTAACGATAATTTAAATTACAAATTATAGATTGTGAGAGGTAGGTAATTGCTTATCTTGTTTCGATGAGTAATTGTATTGTAAACATGATGACATTTTGTTTACAGCAAACAGACCTAAAGCGGATTAAGTGAATCCTATTATAGAATGAATCAAAATACACGAATGCTATAAACTATCGAGTAATTGGGGTCAAGTATTTGCTTTTTACATTGGGAATTAAAGATCATTGTAATTCCTAAAATTCGGCTTTTTAGTGTAATTGTCGTTATAAAATGTAGCTTATTGACCTCGCAATTCTTTCTTAAAAATAATATTATTAAAATTTTAAAAAAACATTTTTAATTTGTAGCTGAAACTATACTTATTTATACCTGGCAAAATAATGGTATTCACCATCAAATAAACGAACAAATAAAACGTTAAATAATATACATGATTTATTTACACATAATACGAATATACAAAAATAAGGTCACTTCCAATGGATTTACACAGATATTACACAATATATACATCCTAAAAAAAATTACATCATGGAGAGCTTAAATGACATCGTTTAAGAAAAAAATAAATAACGTGATGTTTATATTTACATTTCTTCTTACAACTTCAATGGATTTGCTTGAACGACACCTCCTGCTTGGCAAACATTTTTCGAAATAACACTTAGGTTTCTAAAGTGATTAGAATAATCTTCTGAACGAATTATTTTCAAATTTTGATTCACTCGTTCGGAAGCCTACAAAAATACACATTACATATACAGTTAAAAACGCACACCTGTAATTTATTTTACCTCAAATACCCAAGCTTCAGTCATAAGCCTTTCATGTTCCGCTGTACTGGACTTTTCTTTTAATGATCGAGATGCCCTTGAAAGTAATACAACACTAGCATAAATGTCAAATGATGCATTAGCTATTCTGTTCAAAACAAACTGTTCATCAACAACTTTTTTCCCATGTTTAATCAGCATGGATTCAACTGCTTGACTGAATACATTCAGATTCTGTAAAAACACCCTTTTAAAATGCAAACAAAAATAAATTTCATGGTAATTTACATTCGAGACTAACTGCACTGATGGTACTAATTCCTTTGCTACAAGATGATCCATCGATGAAGAAGAACTTAAACCAACTGATCTAACAACTCTCTTCGATGCTTCTTCAAAAATAAGTCCTAAATTTGCTGTGGGATTTTTAAAAGCTTTCTGCAGCTCTTTAAGATGCACTCCAGCATACTGTATACCTGTTTAAAAAATATATTTTTATTTACAAAAATGTATAATGCAAGTAACCTAATTTCTTAAATTACATATTAAACACAAATTACTAAAGTGTAAATGATGTGTAAGTTCTTATTCCTAATATTCACGGTGGACAAAAAAACAAAACCATAAAACAATTAATTTTTTTTGATCATTTGTAAAATTTTGAGTTTCATCAAGAGCTAAATTAACATGTTCCATTTGGAAATCGACATTTGATGTACCCAAATGGGTGCAAGCTGCCAGCATTTGGTAACATTGTCTTAACAATAAAAAACTCAAGTAGACATTCAAAAGCTGAACAAACTAAAAATTGAATCAATCAGAATATGTTCAACATTTTTAATTTGTTTTCAAAACCTGTATGTAAATTTTATTACCTGTTAACGCCACAAACAGACGAAGTATATCATTTGTTCCCTCAAATATTCTGAAGATTCTGATGTCTCTCAAAATTCTTTCCAGTCCAGTTTCCTTCATAAATCCCATACCACCTAATATTTGAATGGCTTCATCGCACACATACCATGCAGCTTCCGAGGCAAAGCACTAAAACACTGCTATTTTAATGAATCAAAAAATTAAACTATTTTCAAAGTATTTTGTAATTTGTAACACCAATGCTTTAACTTTTAAAATAGAAGGTCAAAAGGTTGAAAAATATACAAAAGACTAAATTGTTTATAAACTCATTACTGTATTATAAGTATCAAGATTTGAATTCAGCTCCAATTCTGGGGTCAAAAGTTGCCGGGTGTACATGGGGCCTCCAAATACAAATTTGCCCAAGGCCCCATGGACGTATAGCATGCTACTGTGTATAAAATATAAAATACTGCATTTACCTTAGAAATTGCAGCTTCTAATTGATACTGTTGAGCACCACTATCCATATTTCCTGATATCATATATGCCATTGATTCTGTAACAAAGTGCAGCATTGACATCCGCGCAATTTTTTCTTGGACACCACCGTACACTTCAAGACGATGACCAAATTGTGTGCGTGTGGTCGCAAATTCAACAGCTTTTTGGATGCACGTCCTCATTGTGCCAGATAGGGCAGCTGCCATTCCAAATCGACCATTATTTAAAATATTCATAGCAACCTTGAATCCATTTCCTACACCTCCAAGGACATTTTCAATAGGAATCTTCACATCCTCGTAGTGTACCTTGAAACAGATACAGAATTAACATATTTTTATCTGTCGATATCATAATTAAACATAAAAGTTCTAGATTACTACACAGTGTGGTCCAAATTCGATGGGATTGCATGGGTATCTCGGTTAATATTGAAGATGGAGAAACGGTTAAATTACCAAAAATGTGCAGTTTTTTGAGACAAACTCAGAACCGTTTTCAAAAATATTCTATCATTTCCGGTTTTCGAGTTATTGAATAGAAAGTGTTTTTTTGTCATATTAATAATGTGTCATATCTCCATTATTCTTGTAAATATCAAAAATATTTATGAAGATTATTTTTAGATATTTTTATGTTTAATTTGATTATACTAAAAAAAAATATTTTACGCTCGCCGCTAAAATGTTATGACACAAACTTACCTTTTTTTAAATGGGAGCGATAGTTGGCTATGACCTATTTAAATTCCTTATTTTTTCTCATTCCAAATATATAAGGGTTGACATATTTATTTTCAAAAATACGCAAGTTACGAAGGTTTTTTAGTTTTTTTTTTTTTAAGAAAATCATAATAGGCTGTGTAAACAAAAAAAAACAACGTGTAAAACCTTAAAAAAACTCATGTGGTACAAGTTACCAAGGTTTTTTAATTTGTTGTTGAGATAAACATTGTAAATATTTGAACATAAGATAACAACAATATAGTCGGAATTAGTAGTATGGTAGTATTTTGCTGTTACAAAATTTTTGATATTTATCACAACAACAAATTAAAAAACCTTGGTAGCTTGTACGACATGAGTTTTAAAAGGTTTTACACCTTGTTTTTTTTTGTTTTCACAGCCTACTGATTTTCTTAAAAAAAAAAAACTAAAAAACCTTCGTAACTTGCGTATTTTTGAAAATAAATACATCGACCCTTATATATTTGGAATGAGAAAAAAATAAGGAATTTAAATAGGTCATAGCCAACTATCGCTCCCATTTAAAAAAAAGTAAGTTTGTGTCATAACTTTTTAACGGCGAGTGTAAACATTTTTTTTTTAGGATAATCAAATTAAACATAAAAATATCTAAAAATAATCTCCATAAATATTTTTGATATTTAGAACGATAACAGAGATATGACACATTATTAATATGACAAAAAAACACTTTTTATTCAATAACTCGAAAACCGGAAATGATAGAATCTTTTTGAAAACGGTTCTGAGTTTGTCTCAAAAAACTGCACATTTTTGGTAATTTAACCGTTTCTCTATCTTCAATATTAACCGAGATACCCATGCAATCCCATCGAATTTGGACCACCCTGTACTGGGTGGTTCATTTTCAATGAGATTATGGTCCACTCTGTATCCCAAGTTTTTTTTTTTTTTAATACAAATTTTTGTGTTTTACATTGGATATCAACTTTAAAGTGCTTACTTCTGCTGTATTTGATGCTTTAATGCCCATTTTTTTTTCTGGTGGCCCACTAGTCACACCACCGAATTGTCTTTCAACAATAAAAGCGGTAACTTTGTCGACTGTTTTACCAGTTTTATCAACTACTGATGTTTGTGCAAATACTGTCATGATATCAGCAATTCCACCATTACTTATCCAAATTTTCGAACCGTTCAGTATATAATGCTTTCCATCTGGTGACAATACAGCCCTTGACCTAAAAGTTGACTGTAATTTATCTTTTCGTTTTGCAGTATTGTCCATGTATTTGTTGATAACAAAAAACTGTCACAGTCAAACACACAAATAAGATTAGATATTTTGGAATTACCTAATCGATCCTGCATCAGATCCAGATGTCGGTTCAGTTAAACAAAATGCTGCAATTTTTTCTGTACTAACTTGCGGTAAATATTTTTGTTTTTGTTCCGGAGTTCCAAATAATAAAATACCCTTAAAACCTATCGATTGATGAGCGCCCAATGTAATACCGACACCTTAAAAAAAACCTTGACAATAATCAGGCGTATTAAAAGGTAAAAAGGGGTGTGAGGCAATCTGCAACGCCTAGGCAAATTCAAGGAGCTCAATTAAAACATGATACTACTCCTTTCTTGTTTTTAAATAGCAAAAATATAACTTTTAACACTTAAGAGAAAAAAGTAGTTCAGTAATTTAAGAATTAATGATGATGTAATTCAATAATAATAATCACTTATACAATCACTATAATTATAGGGACACGCTTCAAACATACTGTGTGTCTTACATTGCACCAAAGCCCAACCGGTTGATGAACGACGTCATTCACTGGTGAATTTGTGATTGCTCAAAAACAGCAGTTGAATGTAAGACATAAGCGGTGGAACCGTGATTGTTTCTAACCTAACTTGACCTGTCATCGTATAAGACAGTATGGTAAACAATAACGGCTGACTACCCCTTCCACGCAGAATCACCGGCTTCAAGTTCGATGGATTAAATGGCCACCGATGTAATAGAAGACAGACGCGATGTGCCCACCACACTTCAACCGGTGGAATGTAAGACAGTTTTGATGGTACCGGTGGCAGCACCAGTGGAATGTAAGAAACACTGATATATTTGTTCTATTATGTGTTTTGGGCAAATTAGTATAAATACGGGACTCTGCTACAAATATTGTTTGCCATGGGTATTTTAATATTAGAAGCAGATCTCTGTACTGTACTAAAATTTTGTTGAAAAAAAATGTATAAGAAAAAATTGTTAATTCAAACCTCAACAGCAGTGGTTCTAAAACTTAGTAAGCCCAAGGATCTTTCCATAACAAAGTTTCGAAACCACTGTCTTATATAGCGATATTTATTAATGAAAGACAAATAAGTTATTACCTAGGTCATGTGCACCAACAATTTCTACCAAACGAGCATATTGGGTATTGCTAAGCCCAACACCTCCAAGGTCTTGGGGTACCTGAAGTCCAAAAGCTCCCAATTCCCATAAACCAGCAAGTGTTTTTTCATCAATCGTTTCAGTACTATCATTTTTTACCGGATCATTAACTTCCTAAACAATTTAATGATCAATACTCAGAAATCATAAACATTTACTTAAAACTACACTAAAAATATTTTTACTGATTGCTTCAAAACCTGGGAGTGGGGTAGTGCTATATCTGATTCTATAAATTTAACAAATACAGAAAAACCTTTTGTATAACTGCAAAAGATAAAAATTCCAAAATAATTGAGTTTACTTGGAAACATTTGTCTGCACTTCAAAAACAATTTATTTTTAGATTTCTAAGCACAGACATTGAAATTTAATCATGACCTACTTTTTATAATAGCACTTACTCGAAAGAACTTTGTGACAGGCTCTATCAACATTTGTATAGTTTCTCTTTGCTCGGAATTAAGTACATCCGGATATGGGAATACATGTTTACTTTCAAGTTGCCCCCGGAAAATATTCATCATAAACGAATCATTTTCGTTGGCATTTGCCGTCTGTTTTTCAGTCTTAGGTTTAGTTTTGGGCAAAGCAGTCGCAGTTGCAAAGCACCTAAAATTTACACATGTTGTGGTAATTGAAAAGGTAAATATTTTTTTTTAAATATTATAGGTTAGCTGTCACTTACCTTTGATAGCTGCTTAATTGAAGGGTTTTTCTTACACATTTTGATACACAAAACATTTTCACTCTATGCAAAAGCAATTTACTTATATTAATTACAATTTTAACCTTCGAACTGTTCTGTGATCGTCAATTTGGGTAGGATCCAGTTGTTGTTATGGTTTATGAAACGTCAGTGTCAAAGTTCACCACTCCCACAATTCTCCTATTTTCCAAAATCTAAATGGACAACTTCCAACAAGTTGTTTACTGATACTACACAATAATTAAAAACACAAAAAATGTTAAATATCTATTTGCAAATACAAAATACACTTGAACTTTGTCCATTCTTTTAAAAAATTTGCTGTACATTATTTATTCCTAGGTCAGTCTCAGAACTGATAGCAAAGTGAATATAAACAACAAAACAGATATCTTGGCCCTTTCCAATAAAGGTTACATTTCGCCTTAGATAGGCAGCTCTATAAACCCTTTAATTTTTGCTACAGCTATTAAAAATTTCCAGTTGTACAAATTGCTTTCTTTGAACTTCAAAATTATAAAGTTCAATAAAATATGCAACATTTTTGTGCAATCGGGCCTTAGTTTTTGTCAGTTTTTAAAGTACCCATGATGTTTAAAATCAAACTAATTGAATATTTTAATTTTTTATTGTTAGTGTCTTAACTTGAACCAGCTGTATACATAATTTCATTTAAATAAAACCAATATATTGTTAACAATTCATTTAACAAAAATAGTAAAGAAAATATGTTTTTGTTTGCTTTTTAAATACACATGATATAATAGATTTGTTGGCTCAAAATCGATCCTATAAGTAAATGTATTAATATTAAATGTAATAAAAACAATTTATTTATAAAAATGATAACATTTCAAAACATTAAAAATGTATTAAATATATCAGGGACCCGAATCACAAACCGTAAATCATAACTTTTTGGCTTTTGTTCTAAATCACGCTTTTTATTTTTTTACTGATTTTTAATAATTAAAGAATCAAATCTGATATATGGTTTAAGAAAATAGCATCGGTTCATTTTGGTTCCGATTCGGGTCTCTGCCTATATTTCACGACATCAAAATTTATTCAACTTTTAACTTGTATATTCTACACTAATTATGTGTCCACATCTAAAACATGACCTTTTGGACTTGGAACATATACATTGGATGCTATGTGTGTTTTAAAATATTCTGTTCCACATTCCTCGTACTGTTTTTTCGAAAATAAACTTTTTTTGAATTCAGGACTACGAGCCCACTTACGAGCACCACGCCAGCCAGATAAACTCGGATTACGAATAATCTGGACGTTTGAAAATGACTTGAAAGGTCTAATAGAAATGAGATCTGTTTGCACACGTTCCTGTAAACCAGGTAAATTCGCTAGTCCTCCTGTTAAAACTACGTTACTTGATAATTTTGCTTGATCTTCAGCATTAAAAAGAGATAATACATAAGCAATCGCTTCAGATAGTCCAGCTTCGATTGATCCAATCATGTACGGTTTAAAAATTAACTCGGGAGCACGGTATGTCTCGATACCAATATGCAGCTGATGCGCTTCTCTTGAAGTTAAAGATTCATCAAGATCTGAGGGCTCGTGAATGCGTATTACTTCATCTAGTTCCATTAGCTTTTCATTTTCTGCTTCACTGTCGGAATCTCCGCCTTTAAAAAATAAAGAATTACATTCCGTACTAATACAACATCAGTATAATAACAGTACAACCACCAGATTAATGGTTTAGAAGCTGGTAAGCATCAAATTTTGGACACACACTATAATTAATTCGCAAAATCAAAGAACTTCATCTCAGAAAAATTCTCGTTGTAATGTAATTCATTAATTGTTTTGCTTTGAAAATGGAAGGAGCACACTTTGAGCATTTGTTGTAAAAAATATATTTTTTTGTTTTGGTTATTAATTACCTATACAGGGTGAGTCATTAGTAGCGGATCGGTCGATTGTGGCTAAACGGTTTGAGATAGAAAGTTGATTCAAACGATATTCCATACAGTTTTTTCTTCCGAGCACGATAAAAATATTTTTAAATATACAGGGTGAGTCACCTCTCTGGAACCAATAGCAACTTTTATATTTCAAATACAACACCCCATTTTTTATTTAATATTCTTGACCGCCTTCATTTTAGCTTTACATCGATATAAAATAGTACAGGTTTTTATGTGGCCTTGGCACTAAAAAAAAATTATTTTCAAAATTTTTCAAGGTTTTAAGTTTTTATTTAAAAAATTCTCCTGAAATCATTTTTCGAAGCACAGAGTTGTAATTTGGTAGGGACATGCAGAAAATATTGCTGTATTAGCTCGATACGAAAAAGTTTGAATCACGCATACAGGCAACTCCCATGATTTTTAAAAGCTCGTAATTCAATTTTTTTAAATTTAAACCCCTGTATTTTCTTATGTCATTGAATTCGTCTTAAAGAGAGCTTCATTTTTTGTTAAGTATGTCCTATACCCAAAACTCATACTTTTCGAGATATTCGACTTTTTTTTTCTTATCATTATTAAAGCAAATAGGATGCCGTGGAAATTGAAAAAGCTGACTGTTCACTTCACTAACGTCAAAAACTTGTCATTTATTTCTTGAATTATAGCATTTCCATAATTAATTTCACTTTACAAGAGCAAATTGATATGGTTTATTGCTTGAGAGAAGGCGAAAGAAATCCTTTGCTGGCGGCAAGGATTTACGCACATTTTGATTAATATGCACTTACAGGCGTACTAGTTTATTCAATTTCATAGCAATGATTTTTTTATGTTCTATTATTTTATTTACAGAATTTATTTAATGTTTTTTTTTGTGGTTTCAACAAATAATTTGTCTTTCATTTTCCATTTTTCTTCGGGCTTCCTTTAAGGTTTAGAAACACCAGTAAAGTTCATAACAATAATAAAATTGATTTGGTTGCCAATTTATTTATTGCTTATAAAAGAATCCACAAGACTAAGTAATCTACCTACTATTAGTAATTAAATACACGAAACGGAAAATAAACCAATTAATTGTAGAAATGCTATAATTCAAGAAATAAATGACAAGGTTAGTGAAGTGACAGTCAGTTTTTCGATTTCCACGGCATCCTATTTGCTTTAATAATGATTAGAAGAAAAAATGTCGAATATCTTGAAAAGAATGAGTTTTGGGTATAGGACATACTTAACAAAAAATGACGCTCTCTTAAAGACGAATTCAATGACATAAGAAAATACAGGGGTTTAAATTTGAAAAAATTTAATTACGAGCTTTTGAAAATCATGGGAGTTGCCACCTATTTATGAACACCCTGTATGCGTGATTCAGACTTTTTCGTATCAAGCTAATACAGCAATGTTTTCTGCATGTCCCTACTAAATTACAACTCTGTGCTTCGAAAAATGACTTCAAGAGAATTTTTTAAATAAAGACTTAAAACCTTGAAAAATTTTGAAAACTATTTTTTTTTAGTGACAAGGCCGCATAAAAACCTGTACTATTTTATACCAATATAAAGCTAAAATGAAGGCGGTCAAGAATATTAAATAAAAAATGGGGTGTTGTATTTGAAATATAAAAGTTGCTATTGGTTCCAGAGAGGTGACTCACCCTGTATATTTAAAAATATTTTTATCGTGTTCGGAAGAAAAAACTGTAAGGAATACCGTTTGAATCAACTTTCTATCTGAAACCGTTTAGCCACAATCGACCGATCCGCCACTAATGACTCACCCTGTATAAGGTATTTAACTATTTACCCCAAAACTTGTGTATTATTATTTAGTCATAAGTCCTTCTACTGTTAGGTGTAGGACTCTTCTTGTATATTTGTAGCCAAATTAAATATATAAAACATTATTTACTCAAAATGACCTCTCCAAAAAAATTTCAACATGTTTTGCACTCATTATAAATCATCCTATATACAAAGGGGCGAGTAGACATAGAGTGGGGATGATGCATGATATACATGCTATTGGAGCTTACTACAGCGATCGCGGTTTGTTTAGACAAATACGGTTTTGTAAAAAATAAATAATTTTGAAACTCAATATTCTCAATTTTTTTTTTTTACACTAAGAACAATTTTTACAGTTGAAAAAAGAAACACATTCTTTATCAATTAAAGTAAAACAAAATATAGATTGCCATTTAAAATTAAAAAAAAAAAAAAGATGGCCTGTCAGTTGCACACAGTTGGCCGAAAAAAAATTAAAGTACGTCAAAATGTAGCTAACAATTTGCCATACACTTTTTATTTTTCTTAAATTGTTAAGGTAATGTGATTTTTTAAACCTCCATCCGTAGAGAAAATTTTGGTTACATTTGTCGGTACAGCCCCTTCATTGCAAATTCTTATGAGACGCTACTGGAAGATAATATAAATATATAAGTATAAGCATAATTACCATCACGACTAATTGTTTTATAGATGTCCCAATCTTCATCTCTTAAACCGAAATCATCATTGCCTTTTTCCTTACGAGCTAGCTGTGAGATAATGCGCATTCTTTCTTGCCCAGCAGCAGTTCTACGTTTTGCCATATCTTGTCTACGCTGCTTCCGAGCTCCTTTTTTATTTAATATATCCTGCCGCTAAAAGATAACGATAATTTCACATTAATTGAACATAATCAGTTAAATCATTACAATAATAAATGCAGAGTAAGCTTTAACAGACTTTAACAAAAATATAGACTTTCTTTACTGAATTAATTTGAAACTTTTATAAAGTAACAAACATGTTATCAACATCGAGAGCAGCGAATTTTTAAGAGAATACACCCATGCTTGCTGTGGATTTAATTGACCGAGGGAAAAAAAACACTTACCATTTTCTTGACATTTTGTAAGAATATATGTAGAGCCTTTTCATTTTCAAAAACCATCCGATTTGTTTTCTGCTGTTTTGCTAGGGGCTCATCTACTATTATGTCGTCGCCGGTACTGGCAGCAAGAATCTTTTCTCTTGTCCGTTCTATTCGAGTGTTCAGTACGGTAATATTTTTTTGTAATTCATTGAAGTTTTTAATCTGATGTTCCGCTAACGATTTTTCTATATCATCCCCATCTTCTTCGAGATCTATCATATCCTGAATGGCGAATAGTTGGCTCAATTTTTCTTCATCATCTGCCAGTCGTTCCTCTCTCTTCCTCGCATTTATTTCTGCCAATCGTTTTGCTAATTCTCGTTTACGTTCTTTTTGTTGCTCCCCTTAAAAAAATACAATTGCAGTTATATTGGTAACAACAGTTGGCAATTAAAAATTATTTATATATTTGTATAAAATAATCTTTTGTTACACTGACCAAAATATTCTTGTATCAGCAGCAGGGCTGCGGAGTCGGTAAAAAAAAGTCGACTCCGACTCTGACTCCTGATAATTTTAGTAGTTCGACTCCGACTCCGACTCAAATAAATACTAAGACATTTTATGGTGTGTGTAATATAAAAAAGAAAAATAAATATAAAGAAATTTCTTAAAATTTGAGTTTAAATTTTGCGGCAAAGGACCATCTCGCAATTTTTTGTTGTAGTCGGAGTCGGTACATTTTTTCCGACTCCGACTCCACTGACCAGAAATTCCTTCTAAACTCTGACTCCGACTCCACAGCACTGATCAGCAGAAACAAGTTATATACATACATGTTAAAACTGAAGTTGTTGGTATAGAATATGGAAGCTGAATTTTTCTAATACTTTCTTCGTAATAATCAGCATCAAGCCATTTGTTAACTTCTTCTTTATAGTCTATTGCCACGCAGCAAATGGAATGTAGCAATTCTTCAGCTCGACTTAGTGTAACTGCATTAGCATGTGCTGGATATTTGAGTTGAAGAATACGATGTAAAAATGATATAACATGATATCCACCCAAATTTATACGTCTTGTATTCGCAAATATGGTTTGATGATTAATAACGGGAATAATGTGCATAGTATGATAGCCCATGTTAACAACTAGAGCATTAGAACTGGACTTGTGCTGAGCAAAATGACAAGCGTATAAAGAATCCACTCCATATGCTATACTTGGAACACCGTAGCATTCAAATAAAAGTTCAGACATTACTAAAAAAAATACAAAAGATTAAAAAACTTGTCACGTTTCATTAATCTTGCCTCAATGAAACTTTTAGATATATTTTTTGTCACCACTTCAACTGAAAATTAATTTATTGCCACACTTTTTTTTAAATAAATGATAAAATTGAGTTTTAAAAAAATAAATAAATCCAAAGGGCATCGCTTTGAAATAAAGAAGTGTCCTTTATAATAACAGATGTATTATTACCTTAAGCATGGGTTAACTTAGCAAAATTTTTGATTTAGTCATTGATATAATAAGCTATTACGTAAAAACTGAGTACATTCGAAATGATTTAAATGGAAATGTGCGTATGTTGTAGCTTGTAAGTTAGTGATGGAGCCTAGCTAAGTAAAGAGGTCAGTATAATTGTACTACCCTTGGGTGCACTTTAAGTTATAACATTAACACTTACACTGTCTAGAAGAATTGGGATTTAAAAATGGTTCCGTGAGTATGATGGGATGTGGAATATGTTTTTCTGTTTGAATTCCTAAATGTGTAAACGTGTAATCAAACAGATGTTCTTGGGCTTCGAAGTGAGTAACGACATTTCTATCAAACTGAGTTTTTAACTGAAATCGTACAGCTTCAATGTTAACTATATCGTTTCCCACTTGTAATTGGGGTGTTTGAGGTATCTCGACCGCATCTTTTTTTGATCGCTCTTTACGAGGTTTGGCAATTAAGTTTTTAAATATTAAAATTGGCTCACTTTGAGTAAGCCAGCCTACTCGGCATTGATAAGAGCCTACAATTTAAAAAATTATCGTAACTTCTAAGTATTAGAAATTAAATATCCTTACCATTGTCTATTACGATGGGGGTTAAATTGTTGCGAAGACTTGAAGTGTAAGTGTGTATTACATCTGGTACTGGCTTTACATCTTTAAATTCTAATATATCCATTACAATTGTTTATACTTATATTTGCAGGTTATGTTTTGACATACTGTGTTGAACAACTCACAAACGTCATCCTGCCTGGTTCAGGATACAGAGGTGTATTCAGGAATAATTTCCCTTAGGTTTATCATAGTGGACATCTTTGTTTTATTATATTACTCTATAAATGTTATATAAAGCTAAATGTAGCTCAAAGATAATAGCAAAATTATATTAAATTTTGAAGATTTTATAATTGTTATGAATTTACACAGAATACACTTTTTGCACGCTTGTGATTAAATAAAAAATATGCAACAATACCTCAATAATTGAACTTACTTTAATGTTTCCGATGTTACAAGTTTCAGAAATAAAGTGTTATAAAACTGCTACTAGTGATTGTATTTGTCAACTTCTGCTATTAATCACGAACACATTCTCAAACCAAACGTACATAAAAAGATTCATTATTTACTTTTGAATTCAGTTTACGTTAGTTAATACCACTGTGAACGCCACATTTAAGACAATTTTTTAAGTGTATTCAAATAAAAAAAATCATGTAAAACAAATTTATTGATGAATGAATAGAAGAGAAATGCATACTTCACAAAAAAGTATATTAATACTATACTGTTGAACAAAACTATTATATACATCAAGTTAGCTAAGTTGCTTTTAACTACTTATATACATTGTAAAGATGTGAAACCAATTGAAATATTAATTTGTACTCTAAACTGCTATTACATCTAATAACATTAAATGAAGCGATATAAAATATAAATTAAGAAAGTTAAATAGTAATGATTCGATATACATTTTTAGCTTTCGCCAAGAACATGTCTAGTTAGTTAAATGACAACTACAATAAACTTCAATGAACCCATATATAAATTGACTCCTATATCGCTAATACTTGCAACTAAGCGTAGCATACCTAACTGTGCAGATCCTTATTTTGAAGTGCTGAATGGGCTGTAAATAAATAATTTATATCGAATTGGACAATGTAAAAGGTGCATAATAATCACGCCAATCTTGACATTTCAAACAAATAACACATGATCTACGATTTGTACAGTATATAAAATTCAGTTCGGTTTTCCAAACCATTCTACTTTGATAATTTTCTGCCAACTATCATTGGCATTTAGAACAAAGAAAAACATAGTTTCATCTGGCTTTGTATGCTACTATCATTGCGAAAAATAGGGAAGACGCAATATAGGAGATAACATTTATATGGATGAACCTATGAACCTAGCATTCAAAAAACATTGCACAACTTATTATACAACACACGCCAATAAGTTTAGGTTAACACAAGAAATTAAGTTTCTATCTTACTAAGTTTATGATACACCACATATTAAATAAAATCATGATAGAATTATTATATTGACATTACACCGTTGACTTTGTAGTTATGTAAAAAAAAAAGGCTTAATCATCAAATACCATGAAAAAAAAAGCAAAAATAAATAAATATTGCATGGGCTGTAAATATTGAATGTAGCGGATTAACTTAATCAAGTTAAAAGTATAAGCATCAATAAACATGTTACATAATCGTGTTTGTATAAACAGCAAAATAAAATCACACGTGACAATTCTCTGTACCTTTAAAATAACGTACTTGCATGCTATATCAAAGTCAATCATACAAAGTACAATATACTATAAAAAAAAACTTACAAGCTGAACAAAAAAATAATCAAAAACAATTAAAGGTCATGTCGATGAGGATCAAAATAAATGAAAATAAAAGGTGCATTCATGTTACTAAAACGGAACTGGAATTATCAGTCACGGGCGCCAACAGTCATATGCTAAATACTGGCCACTGTTCCCCTAATATAATTTAATCACTCGATTATTTGTTTGTACTAAAACTTGCTATTACTCTTACTATATAGATTTATGCTAAACTTTGTTGTTAAAGAATGTTTTCGAAATATTTTACCAAAATTAACTCGACTTTGGTACTTTCTCCCAAACTTTTAATGTATTAAAACTAGTTTAGCCAATGCAACAGTGGCAGCAAAGTTACTTTTACAATCTTGGTCTCAGGTATAACGAACCTCTTCTTACAAACAAAAGCAATTGTACTAATTTCTTGTGAATGACTGTTCTGCCGACGCCCATGCATTTAATAAGTCTGAATGTTCAACAGACCGCTTCAATTAAATTTTTGTAGTGATTGTATATTACGATAAAAAAAAACTTTCTCGATAGTTTCAACAATTTACCATAAGCCGGGATGTGTTTTTTCAGGTAAAATAATTTTTTTTCAGCAAACGGGATTGCGAGCAAATAGATATAAAAATAGAAAGTCATGTGTTGAAGTGTATATAAAAATTTGTAAGATCGCCAAGTTTCTTATGAATAAAGAAAGCATGAGTATAAACAGGTTATAAAGAATTGTATAAAAAGACACGATACATAGAATAACGAAAATAAAATACGATTATACCTACAAAATTATCACAAACCAAAAGTAACGAACATATAAATGTCAACAGTTTTGCTATGCTAAATACTTTATTGTATCCCAGCAATTAAATAGACATTAAATCTGTCGACATAAACTTTTGTACACTTGAAAATAATTTTAATCGACATTGTCCTTTGAGGAAGTAGACGGTAGAGTGGTCGAATCTGGAGATACAGAACCATCTGAAGATTGGCCTTCTGGGGATGGCTGAAGACTTCCAAATGCAGACGTGTTTTGAGAACATAAGATGCAAATGTAATCTTCATCCTCGTTAATGTCTTGAGCCGACAGTCCTACACATGCCATGTGGAACCATTGTTCGCATCCTCCATCACATTGCACCCAGTCAACTTCTTGACCAGATGGTTGTACGCATCCATTTGAGGCGCATTTGTCTTCAGACTCTTCCTCGTCAGACCCGCTTTGCCATTGATGACGACTCTTACGTCTATTGGGATTTCTGCGTACTGAACGACTAGTTCCAGTATCTTCTTGGTCTTTAGATTTGCGCTTGGCAAGTTTCTTGTCCAGATCGGTTTTCAGCTGCTTAAGCTTTTTGCTGCTATCTAATTCGTCAGAGCGTCTCTTCCGCCCTTTCTTGACTGCATTAGATTTACCATCAGCCTATGACAAAAACAATTTTGCTATATATGGTTGCTAAATAGTCGGGACTTAACACCAGTTATACAAATTTAAAAAAATAAAATAACAAGAGTTAACACACATTCTAAGAAAATCATCCAAGCGACCATAAATTATAAATATGTTAACATAATTATTATATTACATTCAAAAATACCTGCATATTTTAAATATTTAAACTGAGACTGATTGAGTGTACCGGTGTAATATTACAATGAAAAAATGTCAGATAGGTTCACAACTACAACAATAGTTTAACACTGCTTGTAAAGTACATATTACACAGTACAAAAAAAAATAAATTTCACAGGAATACATATTATCTAGGTTCTAGGATCCATAAATTCAAGTACACCATCCATTTTTCTATTAAAGTATAGAAATACGAAATTTCAAGATATTATGAACATAACTTTCCAAAATTTCAGTGAAGTAAAAAAATATTACTTGGTCCTATCAATTAAAAAATGGCTTCTTCAAACTATGTTAACATAATTACTAGGCTGATTTTATTTGATTATTGATAACTGAATAATAATTAACAAAAAAACTTTAAATGATTCATAAAAAATAACTTAAAAAAAACACCTCCATAGTTAAAATTTAATTCTGCTTTATGGTGAGAACTAGTGTAATGATAGTTGGAAAACTCTCAAATAGATGGCCTACTACCACAACAGTTTTACTGACTTGTAAAGTACATGTTACACTGTAAAAAAAAAACAAATATAAACAGGAACAAGTAAATTATTTAGGACACACTGTATATTTTCTCATCAAAGTAAGAAAAACATGCAGCATACGAAATTTTAAGATATTCTGAACAATAAACTTTCTCAAGTTTTAGCAAGGCAAAAAGATATTACTTGTCCTGTCCATTGAACAATGGTTTTTACAAACCATGCCAGCATAATTACTAAGCTGGTTTTATGTAGTTATTGGTAACTGTATAGTAATTAATAGAATATTTTAAATGATTCATTAGAAATATCAAAAAAATACCTCCATATTTCAAAATTTAATTTTCCTTGATAGAAAACACCCACTTGCTTGGCTTGGTAGTGAAAAAAGGTAAGATGGATTCACAACTACCACAATAATTTAAAACACTGTTTGTAAAGTACATATTACACAGTAAAAAAAAAATACATTTATTAAAATTATTTAGAATATTAAATAATATATAACTCAAATCTTTCAAGGATGCCAAAGAAATCTAAGCAATGCACAATGCCTTACACTTATTGTAAAATTTAAAAAATAGTTAAAAATCAAAACCATTGAAAATAAATTTGAAATTTCCAATCAAAACCGGTAGCAAAAATTAACTATTAACTTAAGTTATGACTAAAATTTAATTGCCAGAGCATGTTTTACTTTAAATTATTTCTTAAAATATATATATATATATAAAGTATAGTAAAAAACTTCATATTTTTTTGCATTTACTTTTTCAACAAAGAGACTTAATTCAACTTTGTTCAAAACTTTAATGTTTAGCATTAAGTGTTTCTTAAAACACCACACATTTTTTTATACCTGACAGCTCGGTCTGTCTGATTTAATTTATTTTAAACAATTAAATCCACACTTGGGAAATATCGGTTGTTTTGAGTATGTAATACTCTGCTATTTCCATTTAATAATTACTGATAAATTTGGATCAATACAACTAAATATTGTCACATTGTGATGGTCAAGGGTAAGGAAATTTAATAGCTGCATTCTGAGAACAGATCAAAAATACTTGTGGCTTATTATTCCTGTTTTGGAATATTACTACATGATAATCAGACTTTTGAAACAACAACACCTGTGAAAGAAAACAAAACAAAAATAATTCTTACCTCAAAATCGATCAATGTCAGTTCCTTTTCTGGATCTCTTGAGGCTTGTAGAAGTTTCCACAAGTGCAGTGTTTCATCAAGGGACACTTCCAGTAGATCTCCTTCCATAAGAAGTTCTTCAAGGTTTTGACGTACATCAGGACTAATTTGAACTGAACAGTCGTTCTCTTCTACCTTAGGAATGTGTAAAGAATAAGCATGTTCATCAATACAGTCATCTGCAGCAACAGTGTTATCTGCTATCTTTTCATCACTAACAGGTTTGCTGGTTTCTGTGACACTCTCTTTATCGCTATCAGTCTGATCTTTTCCCTCGGGATTTAAACCATCTATATTCGATATCTCCTGTACACGCTGATGTAATTCAGGGTTATTAGCAGCTTTTTTCAATTCATTATTAATAATCTTTTCAGTCTTCTCTCGCGCCGACGATTCCACAAATTTTTGTGAATAAAGCGATAATTTTGCTATAGCTGCTTCTAGTTCGTTCGTTTGGAGCAGCTGCCGTGCACGATCTTGCCAGTTCATGGCGCGTTCGGTTAAACAACGAAGAGCTTCTCCTTCTGGGACTCTAACATAAAGTTTTTGCAACGATACCAACAGACTTAGGATTGTTTCGAGTCTCGGACGTTTGGTACGTAAACAATTTGGACACAAAAATTTGCAATCTTTGAATCCTAACCTAATGGCAGTTAACGTAAAACCACCTTCTAATTTAACACCGGCGATTTTGGGAAGAGACACACAAGCTGCATGATACCAATCTTTACAGAGTTCACACTGCATCATCGAGCCACCAACACTTTTTTGACAAACACAAAATAAGTTACTGTCTTTGATATCTAAACTTTTTCCCAAATGAATCTGACGAAGACTTTTTACAAGTTCCATTTCTCGATCTTCGGCATCTTTAAAAAGATTGACAACCGCTACTGGATCCATGCTGTTTGTCATTTTAAATTTACCTATTCCATTGTCTTCTACACTCCTGTGCTTATTTTTGTTTGGTATATTTATATTTACACGAGGTGTTAATGCGTCTATTAGATTAACAATTGTAGAATTCTTGCGCAAAAATGTACGACTGGTTTTGTCTCGCCATATTTGAGCAGCTGTAATATACGAGCTTAGCCTCTCTACTTCCTCCAGATGTAGTGGAATACTACGACCTTTTTTAATGAGTTCTTCCATGGTATCATAATAGGGATAAAAATCGGCCGAATTGATTTCATCCAATTCTCTTAACCAATCTCGTGCACGAAGCAAGCAATCTGATAAATGTTCTTCGGTTGGTAGATATGCCTCAATTTCTTCGGCTTCGGCTAGTAGCTGCTCAGCTAATGGTAACGAATTAGGAGTAGATTTTTTCAATAAATTCTGTGCCCTTTCTTCCCAATCTTCACTTTCTTGCAATAACGTTTGTAGAAGGCCAATTTCATTTTCCAAAATTAAATTTGCTGGGAGCTGTATTCCTGTCACCAGTAAATTCCTTATGGTGTCCATGCTTACAACTTCTGAACGTTTGCGAATGACAAGTATTTCTTTTAACCACATAACTTGCTTGAGTCGTTCGTTTAGCAATGTAAAAGAGGGCAACTCAATACAGAGTCCATTACCCTGCTCAAGACACTTCTCTACGTCGGGCACAGTACACTGATCCAAAGGCATTTCCAATATTTTAACACTTTCTTTTTCAAAGTCTTGTGCCTGCTGTAACAATTCTTTGACAATTTTACCTTCTTCTAAAACGCATGCAAGGCTATTGATTTCTTCACAGAACAGAGTTAATTCTTCCATTGTAAGTTTATATTTGTTATTTTCGGGGGAGTTCCTCGTGCGGGTACGCACTTTATTAAGATCCAGTTGATTAATAACACTGATACATTTTTCAGCATCTTCAACGGCATTCATGAGAGTTTGCAGCAGTTCGGATTTGGGAAATTTTTTCCCATCGGCTTCACTTAAAAGCGCTTTCAATTCTGACAAATCCAAAGTTGCTGGAACATTCGGATCCAGGGCTTCCTTCACTTTATTTACCCAATTATCGAAAGATTCGGCTTTGAGTTTCAAGTTCTGTAGCATCAACGGAAGTTCATCCAAAGTGTAACGGTAACGTAGCGTATGTTTTTGAGGTGCACAGTTGCACAGACTTGTATAATGTCGTAGACATACTAACGTATCTGGAATGCATGCGCATGACACGGCAGACAAAAAACACGTGGTCTTGCAAACTTCACACTGTCTTTCATCATCTGGTAGCAGTTCGAAAGCTTCACGTTCTGCATTTGTCACTCCCTATAATAAAAAGCGAAATACAATCAAAAAAAAAAAAAAAATTTGAAGACATACCCATTCCAGAAGTGCCCTGCGCAATTTCTTTTCTGTATCCACCATCTGAAGCATATCCTGGTAAGTAGCTGCAGCAATAGTGAGATCCAATCGATCTGGATCTAAAGCCATTTTACACACCAATTCATCATGCGAAAATACACAAAAACGTCTCAATTGCGAATAATGTAATATACATTCACGACCCATTTTTAACCAATCGGCTGGTGCAAAGTTGACCGCTTCCGCAAAATTGTATCTACATAGAAAAATATTAATTTAAAAAAATTTGTTGATATAGTGAGCGGTACATACCCTTGGTTAAAGCCAGCATGATATGCTCTCGGAAAAGTTACCACAAATTCTCCTGCATGTTGGTCTGTTCGATAAACAGGAACACCAGCATTCATTAATATGTTTGGATTCATTATGGTTACGAGTTGGTGAAGTAGATCTGGTTGAGACTGAAAAAGCTCAGGCGCAGCAGACTTCATAGTGTGTTCAAATGCTTCCGCTTTACTACCAGGTACACCATACCTACAAAAAAAAAACGTTTCACATAACAACATTTAAAAACCGCATCAATAACTCACCATGTCTTTGGTTCACCCCAATGTAAATAATTAATTGAGTAACTCCAATGATCTTCATTGTGCCAACAAAACGTCGCAAAACACATTCCTACATACATCCACGGTACCTATAAATTTACCATTATTAACATTTGATCACGAATCGATGTAACTTCGCTTACTTTCATTCCCGATATATCGGCGTTTATGTACCCTAATACTGATCCTTCCAACACAGGTAGGTTATTTAAATTCCAACTGGAATCGGCATATTCTTTATCACCGGGAAACAAGTTTATGGACGTTTTCGTTGGAAAACCTGAACCATGATCCATAGTGTGCAAATCTGCCCCATACTCAACTGTAACATCTTCATCAATAGATGATACGATTCTCCAAAATTCCCTTTCAACAACGTTGGTTGGCACCATCTGCTTAACACAAAAAACACCTCAATGTTTAACCTGACTAAGCAGAATATGTATTTTATCAAAGATAAACATTTATTTGCAAACTATCTATGATTAACATGTGTAATAATTTGTATTTCAAATGAATGGTGGAAATAGAATTATATTTGACATTAAATGCAAATTTTCGAGATATTTCCAAAGCCTACTAGTTTAATTCTATTAAATATTTTGTTTGTGCCCAAAAACTCAAAAACTCGAGAAATATTGATTTTAGACATAATTGACCTCAAATGATTCTTAAAAATAATTATATTATCAATAAGAAAATCTAAAAATATACACAGCGTCCCAGATAACAATTTTAGCATGGGGATATCGCTTAATATAAGAGATACAGGTTTGCTTAAATTAGATAAATTATTCTTAAGTATGGGAGGAGCTACAATCTGTTTTTTTAAAAGTCCAAAATTCTTCATACCTCAGAAGTTACAGCAAAAAATATGAAAAAGTTGAATTTTTTTCTCTCTCATAACTTTTCTGTCTTAATTATTAGATTATTTTTATTTGTGCTTTCCTAGGGTAAATTTTTATGCAGAATGTAATTATTATTTTACATTTGTTTTATCACTTGCCATTTTCGGGGTATTACCCTTATTTAAAGTTTAGCCAAATGGAACAAACAAAACAAACCCCCTCTGTATTATTTTATAATTTTAGGCATCAATCACTATGGTCCTATTGTCGAATAAAGTTTCAAAAGAATTCGTTTTGACATTGTTAAGTTATGAAACATTAATATTTTTTAGTCCTGTTTCTGTTAATATTTTCATAAAAACTTAAATAACTCAAACACGATTTGATTTAAGGCACAAAAATTCTAATATACAGGGTGCGCCAATAGTGCATATGTCAACTTATTAAAAAACAGTTTTTAATGAATTATATACCGGGTGATTCAGTTTGACTGTCGCACCCCTGTAACTTTTTAATTATTGAAAATAACCCCAACAAACCTTATATTTTTGGAAACGGCGACAAATTCTCTATGAATTGATGTGCATTTGTTATCTCTACGATGACGTATGTCAAATCCGTGATGGGCAACTGTTTTTTTTTAAATTACATAGTATACATTTTTTTTTTGATTCGGATAGAGAATTTAATTCTGAATCCGACCATGTATTAAAAAAGTAAGCATACATAAGCAAATTTTCGAGAAAAATCAGTTCAAAGTTTATTTAAATTATAGCAAACAGTCTATTTAACATAACAAAAAACGATCAAATCTTGAAAATTATACTATAACTATCAATGGAAATGTAATAAAAATTAATTTTTAATAAAAATAAAAACCAATAATAAACGTCGACATAAAAAATTAAGACTCTAAAAAAAGCAGTTACACATAGAGGACAACTGTGTTTGGAAGTCTATTTTTTTTATGTCGACGTTTATTATTTGTTTTTATTTTTATGAAAAATTACTTTTTATTACATTTCCATTGATAGTTACAGTATAATTTTCAAGATTTGATCGTTTTTTTGTTATGTTAAATAGACTGTTTGCTATAATTTAAATAAACTTTGAACTGATTTTTCTCGAAAATTTTCTCATGTATGCATACTTTTTTAATACATGGTCGGATTCAGAATTAAATTCTCTATCCGAATCAACAAAAAAATGTATACTATCCAATTTTTAAAAAAAAGAGTTGCCTATCGCGGATTTGACATACGTCAGCGTAGAGATAGCTAATGCACATCATTTAATAGAGAATTTGTCGCAGTTTCCAAAAATATAAGGTTTGTTGGGGTTATTTTCAATAATTAAAAAGTTATAGGGGTGCGACAGTCAAACTGAATCACCCGGTATATATATAATTTTTCTAGACGTGCATGTTTTAAAATTAGTTTCAAGTACAGGGTGTTTCATAAAAGTGGAGCGTCACTAAAGGTATTTTATTTTAAATTGAAAACCCAGTATATTTTTGCAATATCGAATTCAGCAAGAAAATCTCCTATGACATTATAATGTTTTTATCATTTTTTTGCGATGTTGCCCCTTTACCTCAAAAAATCTTTGAATTTCCAGAAAAACAGTACAATACTTGTCAAAATCACAACGTTATGAATAATAATTGGCAAATGATATTTTGTACATACAAAGTGAACAGGTGACGTCATAGTCTAAATTACTTTAAATACATCAAAATTAATTTATATCATACAGGGTGCTTTTATAGATGTGCCAATTTCCCAATTTTCAAATATCAATAACGTTATTTTTTCAAATGGAACACCCTGTATATTATTAGGTCATTTTGTTGCATTTTTGTTTTTCTTCAACTTTTCTTGATACTTACCTATATCTAAAGTGAATATTTTCTGACATATTTACATTTTACTTATTCTTATAGAAGGCCCCGACAATAGACAATAATTTTTTTAAATTTAAATTAAGGTCTTTACTTATGTTTTAACAATCGGCAGTAATTAACTTTGACAGTTATTGATACAAAAAAATTTGTTTTTATTGTCAAAGTCAGGGCCTATTCTGAAAAAATTAGGAAATGCCTACAAAACGCATATAAGAATAAGTAAAATGTAAACATCTCAGAAAATATTCAGTTTAGGTATAGGGTATGTATTAAGAAGTGAATAAAAACAAAAATGCAACAAAATAATGTAACAATATACAGGGTGTTCCATTTGAAAAAATAAAGTTATTGATGTTTGAAAATTGGGAAGTTGGCACATCTATAAAAAACACCCTGTATGACACCACCTTTTCACTTTGTATGTACAAAATATCATTTGCCAATTATTATTTATTCATAACATTGTGCTCTTGACAAGTATAGTACCCTGTTTTTCTGGAAATTCAAAGATTTTTTGAGATAAAGTGGCAACGTCACAAAATAATTATAAAAACAATATACTGTCACATGGAGATTTTCTTGTTGAATACTATTTTGCAAAAATATACTGGGTGTTCAATTTAAAAAAAAATACCTTTAGTGACGCCCCAATTTTATGAAACACCCTGCATGCTTGAAACTAATTTTAAAACATGCACGTCTAGAAATATAAGTTTCATTAATTTTTTTTTTTTTTTTGATAAGTTGACCTTAAGGATAATAATGGACTTCATTAAAATTTTATTTTGCATCTAAAAATTACGAAATATACAGGGTGTTCCATTTAAAAAATAAAGTTATGTAACGGTGCGCAAAAACAAAACACTGTGTATAGTTGAAAATAATTTTGGGTTTAGTAAATGATCACCGACAACTTTCATTCAACTTTTTCAAACATTTTTACTAATAACAGAGCTATCGAAAATTTCGTCGTGGCTGGGACACTTTGTATATTACATAAAGTTGTTGATTTTCATATCAAACATGAAAATTTTGCAATTTTTTATTTAACACATTGACGGACAAAACGGCTACAGCCGTAAAACAGAAACCCAAATGATGTGACACGACGGCTACAGCCGTCATCTATTTAAATTGGTTTTGCGGCAAGACGGGTGCCGCAGTCGATTTGTCCGTTTAACTGTATGTTCTTCAACATATTGTGTCACGATACGAATCACCACCAGAATCATTTTGTCACCCTACATCAATTTGCGGGGGGTTTATTTCGCAGGTCTCAGCTTGTTCGTCACACCTTACTTGGTACTGTAAAATACCATTATATTCAATCTTGTGCGAACTTTACTACTAGAAAGAAGTGCTTTTTACCGTAGAGTGATAGTTTATAAAATTTTGTGATAAATAAGTGAAAATTGAGTAAGTATTACAGCTTTTATATAATAAAATAATTTTACTATATAATATTTAAAAATTTAGAATAAAAAATGGACAAAAAAGAGGCATAACAATTTGTAGTAATATTGTTATTTTTTATATCCTTACATGTTGTTTTCAAGTTTTTTGGATACTTATATTTTATATCCTTACATGTTGTTTCTTAGTTTTTTGAAAACCTAATTTTATTTTATATCTTTACATGTTGTTTTTATGTTTTTTGAATACATATTTTATATTCTTATGTATATTATATTTAAAACAATATACTTATAAACCTTTTATTGTGTAATAAATTCGACGTATATATTCGTACATAAACAAATAAACACCAAATAACTAGAATTTTGAGTGGTAATGTTATATTTTTGAGATGTTATAGCGGTTTTAAAAAGGACGGCTTTAACCGTCAAATGTCACCTTCTATAAAATGTGCCATGAAATGTGACAAGACGGCTACACCCGCGGCTTAATTAAAGGCATTAATTAATCAAAAATGGCTGACAACGTGGTAACCGAAAATATCGGCCCCGTTTCAGAGTGATTAGAAAGTGAGTAAGTGGCAATACTTAGTGTGGAAAGAAGGTATCCAAGTACAGTGATAGGCTGGTAATCCCTATAAGGATTCCAACCAAGGAAGGAAAATAGTACTAACAAGTAAATTTAAAAATAGAGATCCAGTGTATAGTCTAGGTTAGGAATTGATAAGAGTATTTACAACGGAAAACGAGTCCTGCCCAAAAATACGAGTCAGGCAACCAAAGATACACGGAGCGGTATATAAAGCTGCCGGAAAACAGGAAACAATACAGGATCAAAACCCCACGTTTTATTTAATAGAGAATAACACAAAGTAAGTAAATAAATAACCGTTATATTTATTTCGCCATAAGTAATAGACACCGATAAAGATCAGGCTTTTGACGGGTCGACCGGGGCCTGGTCTTTTTGCGCGGTGTGTATGTTTAAATGCTGATTATAATATAAATAACAAATAAATAAAAGTACTGAAAAGGGTAATGAACGATAGATACAAAACTGATTCGGAAAGCGAAGAAAATAAAAGGAAAAGAGAAGACGAAAGCCCAAAAGGTATTTCTAAACAGCGCAAGTTAACAAAGAGAACACCAGTAAAGGCAAAACAAAAAGTAAATACAGAAGAAATGGAAGAGCTAAAAGATATGTTCACAGAAATGATGAGCGAAATTAAACAGATTAAACAAAATCAGACGGACCAGACCAATAAAATGGAAAAAATGGAAAATAAAATGGAACAAATTTTGAAAGAAAATATAGCACTGAAAAACAATGTACAGCACCTTGAGACTAAAATCGAAAAACTCGATAAAAAAGTAGAAAAACTGGAAAGGGAGAAGAAGAAAAATAATCTGGTAATCACTGGATTTACGCCACAAGCAAAAGATAACAACGAACTAAAGTACGAACTACAAGAGTTTACAAAAGCAGTGCTAAAAATCGATACAAAAATAAAAAACGCAAAGAAAATTGGAAATAAAACGTGTTGGATGGAGATGGAAAACTGGGAAGAAAAGTTGAAGGTGCTTAAGAACAAAAGTAGTCTTAGACAAGTCAAAGAAACAAAAATATATATCAACAATGACCTTACAGAAAAAGAAAAACAAATGCAGATGCGTATAAGGGAACGCGAAAGAAGTGAACGAAACAAAGGAAATACAACCATAATCGGGTACCGAAAACTAATAATAAATGGAGAGAGATGGGAATGGGATGATGATCAAGAGGAACTAAGGAAACCCCAGCAACCATCTGCAAAAAACTGAATAAAGAAAAAGGCAAACAGATGACGACACAGGCAAAGGACAAGGGCTTACATGAGGAAAGAAACAAAATTACAAACATAGGAATATGGAATGTGAGGAGCTTAAAAGGAAAGGAAGAAGAATTAGTAGAAGAAATGATAAAACAACAAATTGAAATTCTAGGAATAACAGAAATAAAAAAGAAAGGAAGAGGTATAGTTAAAATACATAAGGGATATTGGCTACTATGGTCCGGAGTAGAAGAGAAGGAAAGAGCGAAGAGAGGGGTTGGTTTAATAGTAGCTCCTAATAGGTTGAAAGACATAGTAACAGAAAAACTCATAAACGAGAGGATATTGACAGTTGAAATAAAACTAACAGAAGATGAAATATACACAATGATAGTAACATACGGAGAAAATGAAGATGCAAATAAGGAAGAAAAAGATAAATATTTTACAAGTTTGCAGGAAGAAATAGATGCAGCTAAGGATAACATAATTATTATGGGAGATTTAAATGGAAGAGTAGGCAACCAAAATACAGGAATAGAGAGAGTGTTGGGAAAAGAAGGGGAAGAAACTAGAAATAATAATGGCCAAAGAATAATAGAATTATGCATAGAAAATGAGTTGATAATCGCTAACACAAAGTTCAGACATAAGGAGATACATAAATACACGAGGGAAGAACACAGTAGAAAAGAAAGATCAATAATCGATTACTTTTTGGTAAAGGCACATAAATGGAGATCCATAAAAGATGTAAAAGTATCAAGACAAGCAGAAATTGGCAGCGACCACTATTTAGTGAAAATGAAGATAAAAACAAAAAAAGAAGAGCCAGATAAAAGAAGAGAGAAAGTAAAGGAGAAAATAAAGAACTACAAGCTCAAAAATAGTTCATGCAGAAAGAACTACCAAGACATACTCAGTAAAAAAATACGAGAACATAAAGAAGAAACAGATCTAGAAGGAAAATGGAAGAGATTCAAAGAAACAATACTAAAGGCCGCAAAGGAAAGCTGTGGCACATCGAAAGTAACGAACAAAGACATAAAAAGAACAGAATGGTGGTCCAAAGAATTACAAAATACTATTAGAGAGAAAAAAGAGATGTGGAGAAAATATCTCACGACAAAAACAATAGCAGACTACGAGAAATACAAAGAAAAGAGGAAAGAAGTGAAAGAAGCAGTAAAAGAAGCAAAAAAAGAATCATGGAGAAAATTTGGACAAAGCATGAATGACAACTTTAGGGATAACCAAAAACTGTTTTATGGCATATTAAAACAATTAAGACAAAAAAAAGAGTTTAACATGAACAATATAAAAGATAAAGATGGAACGAAAATTACAGAGGAGGATAAGATATTAGAGAGATGGAGGCAACATTTTATGGAACTAACAGAAGCAAACGAAAACCACAAAAAAATAAACGAAGAGGTAGAAAGCGAACACCAAGAAATGGCACCAATCACAAAAGAAGAACTGGAAGAAGCAATAATAAAGATAAAACTAGGCAAAGCTCCAGGTATCGATAATATTACTCCAGAAATGATCAAATACTTGGAAGAAGCAGGAAAAGAAGCCCTGAGAAGCATAATAAACGAAATTATTAAAACAAGAAAAATGCCAAAGGAATGGAACATGGGAATTATTTTACCACTCTTCAAGAAAGGGGATAAAAGGAACTGCGCAAACTATAGAGGCATAACACTAATAAGTATACCAGCAAAAATACTAGCCAGAATAATAGAAGGCAGAATAAAGGAAAAATTAGAAAATACGTTAGAAGAAACACAATATGGTTTTAGAAGGGGAAGAAGCACGCAAGATCCAATTTTTATATTACGACAAACGATAGAAAAAGCAATGATGAAAAACAAGGAAATACATATATGTTTTATTGATCTGGAGAAAGCGTTCGACAGAATACAAAGGAAGGATGTGTGGAAAAGCCTAAAAACCAAAGGTATAGACGGGGGAACTATAGACACACTAAAAATAATGTATGAAAAAACGCTAAACGTGGTAAGAACACATAACGAGGAATCATTAGAGTTTGAAACGAAAGAAGGATTAAAACAAGGTTGCGTGCTTAGTCCATTGCTATTTGCAATCGTAGTAGATGAGGCAATAAAGAAAGCAAAAAAGAAGTTCAGACCACTACAGTTGGGGTATTGGAGGATGGAAAAGGTTGAGCTGACGGAGTTATTATTCGCAGATGATATGGCGATGGTAGCAGACTCGGAGGCAAACCTACAGTATAATATGGAAAGACTTAACGAAGAACTAAAGAAAATTAATATGAGGATAAATGTACAGAAAACAAAAAGCATGATAGTAACAGAGAAAGAAAACTCACACAACATTTCAATAGAAGGGCAATATATAGAACAAGTAACACATTACAAATACTTGGGAACAATCATAGAAGGAAACGGAAGACAAGACAAAGAGATAAACGACAGACTAGGAAAAGTAGGAAGAATATATAATACCCTAAAAACGACCATCTTTAGTAAAAGAGAAATATCCAAAGAAACAAAAGTAGACGTAGTTAAAAAAGTAGTCACACCAACTTTATTATACGGAAGCGAATCATGGACACTTACAAAAAGAAACTTAGGTAGAATAAATGCAGCCGAGATGAGGTTTTTAAGAACAATCAAGGGAAAGACAAAACTAGACAAAATAAAAAACGAGACATATAGAGAAAAACTTAAAATAAAATCAACAGAAGTTAAGATATGGGAAAGACAGTTAGGATGGTTAGGCCACATTAATAGAATGACAGATGAAAAATTAACAAGGAAAACGTACGAAGCAAGGACGCAGGGAAAAAATAAAAGGGGCCGACCAAGAAAAACTTGGAAAGAAGGAGTAAAGAAGGCAGCGCAAGAAAAAGGTATTAAATGGGAGGACGTAAAGGAGCTGTCTCAAAACAGAGTGGGGTGGAAAAGAATAGTTAGCAAGAAATAAAGTTAACATGATAGTGAAGCTCACATTAAATATTATGTTAAATGTACTTTTATCGAACTTGTGTTTAGTTTTTATCTTAAATTGGTTTAGTAAATTAATGTAGTCTTACACCTAACGGTAGAAAGACAAATGACTAAATAAAAAAATAAAATTAATCAAATTTTTAACTTTCATAGCGATATTCATAATTCAATAAGCATTTCAAAGCATATAACAAAAAAAAACACGATGTCACAACACGAACCTCAACCACGTGTCGACTGTCCGTCAATGTGTTAAAAAAAATTACTAACCTAACAGTAACAACAAATTTATGAACATAAAAAAAAGTAATTTGAGAAAACAATAATTGGAATAATATTAACTAAAAATATGAAACGAATTACACTTTATAGTTTCAACTTACATGTACTGGCATGTTGAAATATTCAGACTTAAACTGATCAGCCATTTCACCAAACTGCTGTAGAGTGTACTCTCTTTGTGCTTGTTCAAAGCCAAAAGCTTCCGTAGGTTTAGAGACTTCTTCAGCGACGCATTTAGGGCAGCGCCAGTCTCCTTTAGGTATTTCTGCCAAAGGCGGCATAAGACAGAACGTATGATAGCTGTCGTCACATCCATCACAGAGCAGCATGGACTCTTCCACATCGCCACGACCACAGTTATGACAAACGTACTTGGCAAGCTGAAACTTAATGTGAATAAAATTTGTCTAATTGTTGAATATTTTAGAGTACATACTGGGTCATAGTCGTAATTCACTGGTTTGGTCCTGGGTTTCTCTTCCTTTTTGTCGACATTATATCCTGCCATTTTTGGACCGGCACCATAAAACTGCAAACGTTTAAGTTCCTTATTGTGTTCATCCGATGCCGATTCCTCTTTGATTTTAATAGACTAAATAATGAAAAACAAAACAAGCGAGCTTTAAGACAACATCTGACACCGTTAATTAAATATGCAAAAATGCTCAAGTTTTTATAGTGAGGTTCAATGCAAAGAAAAAAGGCACGTAATAAAACTAATTCGAAAATAAAACAAACAACAACATATTAAATACCTCTAATTTTTCAGTTTGATCATTTTCATATCTTTTAGATCGACGGGCATGTTTTTCAATGGGAGGTTTGACTGCCATACGTCCAACGATACCATGTGGTTTATAGTCTTTATCCACTTCCTCACTTTCTTCAAACTCCTCTGGTTGAATTTTCTGTAAAATTTAAATGTATTGCGAATATTTTTTTTCCCTCAATACTTACAACATCGGCTAACGTTTTTCCCTGTCGAAAAATATCGTAAGGATATAGAAGCCTTTCGTAATGCATCTTTAATATAGTTCCCACACCTTTGCCTTGGGGGTATCCCATACGAGTCGCTATTTTGGCCCATTTTCGATCTTTAGTAACCATATCAGAACCACCTAAAAAGTTATTTATGGTCATGTATTAATATTAAAAATACGTCAAAAAGAATTCTCTATATGAGTTTTTCACTCTCTAAAAATCTGTGTTTTTAATTATTCAACGAAGAAAGTATGATTTCAATGACATTTACTATTATTGGTTAACCCACCGATGACTAGGTGAAATTTTGGTAAACGGATGACCAAGTGAGGTAACTTTGTGACCCCAATTTTATTAAAGACTTGGCAGATAAATTTAATAAATGATTTTCTTATTAATAGACATTTCAAACATTTTAAACTCGCTGCTCTATTTAAATGAATATTTGAAACAAATTTGTGGCAATTTAGAATAATATACAGGGTGCGCCAATTGTGCGATAAAGTCCATTATTGCCCTTAATGTACACTTAATAAAAACAAGTTTTTAATGAAAGTTACAATATGTCTAGACGTGCATGTTTTAAAATTAGTTTCAAGTATACAGGGTGTTTCATTGAGGTGGGGAGCTACTAAAGGTTTTTTTTTTTTAAATTGAACACCCAGTACATTTTTGCAAAATCGAATCTAGCAAGAAAATCTCCATATGACAGTATATTGTTTTTATCATTTTTTTGTGACGTTGCCACTTTATCTCGAAAAATCTTTGAATTTCCAGAAAAACGGTATTAATGTGTACGCTGTACGCATGCTATTGAAGAAATTCGTAGTAATGTACGCTTTTTGTTTATGACTTTTGAGCTTAAATTTTTGACCGAAATACTTTTACTTTTTTAAATTTACGGTAATATTATGTTTATATTTCCTTTACCTAAATGGATATTATTAGTGAAAGTTTTTACCTTTATTAAAAATTTTGGATGATAAAGTATGTACTCTACACTATTTAATTTAGCATTAAAACACGTTTGATCTTTTACAATTAAAAAAAAAAAACGCCTGCGACGCATTTTGTCTCTTCCACCCATTTTTATGCGAGTAAATAAAAGGTCGTCGGGTCCCGGTTTGACTTTACGAAAATATGGTAGGCGTAGGTATAGGCAAGTATTAAGAAAAGTTGAAGAAAAACAAAAATGCAACAAAATAACGTAATAATATACAGGGTGTTCCATTTGAAAAAATAAAGTTATTGAGGTTTGCAAATTGGGAAGTTGGCACATCTATAAAAAACACCCTGTATAATATAAATTAATTTTGATGTATTTAGACTATGACCTTTAAACTTTGTATGTACAAAATATCATTTGCCAATTATTATTCATAACACTGTGCTCTTGACAAGTATTGTACCCTGTTTTTCTGAAAATTCAAAGATTTTTTGAGTGGCAACGTCGCAAAAAAATGATAAAAATAATATACTGTCACATGGAGATTTTATTGCTGTATACTATTTTGCAAAAATATACTGGGTGTTCAATTTAAAAAAAAAAACCTTTTAGTGACGCCCCACTTCAATGAAACACCCTGTATACTTAAAACTAATTTTAAAACATGCACGTCTAGAAATATTGTAAGTTTCATTGAAAACTTTTTTTTATTAGGTTTACATTAAGGGCAATAATGAACTGTATCGCATTATTGGCGCACTCTGTATGTAAAGGAAAAATTATAATATTGTAAATGGTCATGTCAATTTAAATTAATAGTTATTAGATATTAATTACGCTTTACAATCAATAGTATTCAAAAAGTATGTAATTGTAATTAAACAAATTTAAAGAAAACCAAGCTTCACTTGTATGATATTGTTATACATATATTCTATTTTGTAATTGTTAAAGAAACATAACAAATTTGAAAAATCGACTATAAAACAAAAAAGTTAAACCAGCCAATTTTAGTATAAACTAAATAGAAACTCAATTAAAATTAATCTTTTAAGCTTTTGCTTCCTCAAAATCTTTTAAAAACTGTCGAATTACATTTTCCTTATGACTTCACTTTCCTCTGACATAAATGCTGTGGATTTAAGCGTTCCCTAGTATAATTTAAAAAAACTATTTACAATTAAAAAAAAAACTTAAAGCAAACAAAATGAATTTCCCAATCCAACTAACAATGATTGCATAAAGAATTAACATATCATATAGACATCCCAAAAGGAAAAAAAAGAAGGAAATAATGATTTAGTATTTATTATGTTTTTATAAATAAAACAAGAGTGTTTTTCGTTAATTGTCGTTCCACGACAAATTGACAAATTTACCAATTTGGCGATCATATTTGATAAATAATTTACATTAATGGTATAATTTATTTATTTAGTTTAGTATTTCACTATCAAACAATAACTTTTTTAAGCGATATGATAATGAATTGTTTTATATTTCTATGCTACTAATGAGTATTAAGAATTATATTTTTTCAATATAATTATTTTATTCCCCCTTTTTATTTTAAGCACGGGGCCCTACACTAGGAAATCGGAGGAATGTGCTTAAGGCCGCTCATATTTGTTCACCTTCTTTTTATTTTATGCAAGGAGCCCTACGTGAGAAAATCGGTGGGATATACTTTAGGCCGGCCCTGTGAAGCAGAGTTTTTTATTGATTAAGGTTGAGAAGTGAATCGTTTTGTAAGTTAAATGGTTATCGGTATAGAGTCTGTCGTTACATTTTATTATATGACAATCACAACTAGCTGCAGCTTTATAACAGAACATTCTGAATTTATTGATGTGTGGGTTGTTATACAGGGTGTTTCAGACCACCCGTACCAGCACTTTTATTCGAAAATGCGAAGTCTGACGAAGATGGGGGAAAAAAATGTATGACAAAAGCAGGGTTGGCCTTATTTAAATCACGATTTAATTCATGATTTAAATCAGTTGATTTTTTTATATTAAAATCATGATTTAAGTCAAACTTTATTTATTTTCACGATTCAACGTCACAACTCATATATAAATTAAATGCACGTTTTACTTCCATCCGCTGAAACAACCGCTGGAAATACTGTCTATTGGCTTCTTATAGGTCAAGGAGAAATAAAGTCTCTACAAGAATTCTTTTGTTAGAGACGCATTCCGGTAGATTTACTTTGTAAATTTTCACTATAATTAATTTTAGGTTCAAAAGATCTACAGCCTCATTCAAAATGACTGCAACAATTGGAAAAGTTTTTTATATAAAATAAATTATTACGAAACAATCTTCATTTTTCAAAGTCCATGATTTTTTTACCGCAATATACACATTTTATTCTTATTATATTAAAGTACTGACAGTACATATGACAACTTTTTTATCATAGAAATCTGAAAAACAAATCTTATTTATAAGGCTACAGTCAACTATGGTTGCCATTTAATAAAACGTAACAATGATTTGTAACTTAAGTGCAAGTTTTATTTTTTATAACATCATATTTCGGATAACAGAAATTTCTACGTAAAGCCACCACCAATTTTAACTTTCCCCATCTCAAGACCAACAAATTGCATGTCTAAAGTTCAGTGCAGGTTATGAAGTGCTTTAATTTACTACTGGTACGGGTGGTCTAAAACACTCTGTGTGTAGTGTTGGAGGTTATTTATGTAAAGAGATAAATCTATATAACTTTTAAAAAACCATAGAATACTTTGAAAAAAAAAAATTTGCATTTATTTATTTAATTTAAAGTCCACGTTATTTTATTGGTACGTTTACGTTAACACGAAAAAGTATAAGAGGATTCAATTATATAGAAGAAGTATGTATGTATATGCACAAAATATTTAAAATTATGGCTTATATGAAGCTATTGATTGCATTGTTTTTTTAAAGAATATATGGATTGTTGAATAAGATATAAAATACATTATTACGAAACAATCTTCATTTTTTAAAGTCCATGATTTTTTACCACGACATACACATTTTATTCTTATTATATTAAAGTACTGACAGTACATATGACAACTTTTTTATCATAGAAATCTGAAAAACAAATCTTATTTATAAGGCTACAGTCAACTATGGTTGCCATTTAATAAAACGTAACAATGTTTTGTAAATCAATTGTAAGTTTTATTTTTATATACAGGGTGTCCCAGCCAAGACGAGTTATTCGATAGCTCTGTTATTGGTAATAAAATTAAAAAAAGTTAAATGTAAAAGTTGTTTGTAATCATTTACTACATAACCTGAAATTATTTTCAACTATACATAGTGTTTTGTTTTTGCGCTCTAATACCAAACATAGTTTTTTTATATGGAACACCTGTATATTTTGTAATTTTTGAATGTAAAATTAAATTCTCTTTCAAAAAATATTATGGGTTGTTTATGTCTAAAATGAACCGTTTTTGAGTTATTAACGTTTTTATTGAAAATTTTGACAGATGCAGACCTTTATAAATATATTATATTTATTTACATAACAACACCAGCTTTAAACACATGTAAGTCTTTTTTTTTTTAATGGAACACCCTATATATTTTTACATTTTCTTGTAGAAAATTTAATTATCTTTCAAAGTTATTAAGCATGTTTTATGTCTAAATATAATAATTTTGAAGTTATTTCGTTTCTTATGTTTATTTGCGAGTATTTTACCTAAAATATCGGTAGTAGCCTTTGAAAATTCAAAAAAAAATTTATGAACTGTCAACCAAAACACTTTTCACTATTGTGCTACTAAAAATCCATATTCTTTTAAGAGTTGTAGATACACAGCATAAATGGCAGCAAATAACCAGAACTACAACTCTTAAAAAATATGGATTTTTAGTGGCATAATAGTGAAAATAGTGCCGATTAAGTGTTTTGGTTGACAGTTCATACAAATTGTTTTGAATTTTCAAAGGCTACTAGCAATATTTTAAGTAAAATACTCGCAAATAATCATAAGAAACGAAATAACTTCAAAAATATTATATTTAGAGATTTAGACATAAAACATGCTTAATAACTTTGGAAGATAATTAAATTTTCTACAAGAAAATGTAAAAATATATAGGGTGTTCCATTAAAAAAAAATGACTTACATGCGTTTAAAGTTTAGCGAAATGGACCGAGTAAAACGAACACCCTGTATATTATTTTAAAAGTTTAACCAATCAACAAGCACTATGACACTATAGTCTAATAAATCACCAGAGTAAATTGCTCTGGTGTTGTTATGTAAATAAATATAAATACTTTTATAAAGGTCTGCATCTGTCAAAATTTTCAAAAAAAACGTTAATAACTCAAAAACGGTTCATTTTAGACCTAAACAACCCATAATATTTTTGAAAGAGAATTTAATTTTACATCCAAAAATTACAAAATTTATAGGGTGTTCCATATAAAAAAACTATGTTTGGTATCAGAGCGCAAAAACAAAACACTGTGTATAGTTAAAAATAATTTTAGGTAATGTAGTAAATGATTACAAACAACTTTTACATTTAACTTTTTTTAATATTATTACTAATAACAGAGCTATCGAATAATTCGTCTTGGCTGGGACACCCTGTATATATTTCGGATAACAGAAATTTCTACGTAAAGCCGACGACCAATTTTTACTTTCCCCATCTCAAGACCAACAAACTGTATTAAGTTCGGTGCAGGTTATGGAGTGCTTTAAATTACTACTGGTACGGGTGGTCTGAAACACCCTGTACGTAGTGTTGGAGGTTATTTATATAAAGAGATAAATCTTTATATCTTTTTAAAAAAACATAAAATACTTTGAAAAAAAAAATTTGCATTTATTTATTTAATAATACGTACACTTTATTTTATTGGTACGTTGATTGCATTGTTTTTTTAAGAATATATGGATTGTTGAATAATATAAAATAAATTATTACGAAACAATCTTAATTTTTCAAAGTCTATGATTTTTTGCCACGATATACACATTTTATTCTTATTATATTAAAGTACTGACAGTACATATGACAACTTTTTTATCATAGAAATCTGAAAAACAAATCTTATTTATAAGGCTACAGTCAACTATGGTTGTCATTTAATAAAACGTAACAATGTTTTGTAAATCAATTGTAAGTTTTATTTTTTATATCATATTTCGGATAACAGAAATTTCCACGTAAAGCCCACCACCAATTTTTACTTTCCCCACCTCAATACCAACAAACTGCATGTCTAAAGTTCAGTGCAGGTTATGAAGTGCTTTAATTTACTACCTATTAAAAGTTTTTGTTTAATAGAACCATCAAAATAGTAGATAAGTATACAAGTTACTCGAACTTTCTACAGAATATCTGGCAGTGCTTAAAAATGTGCATGACAATTAACGTGAGCAACATAAAAATCATCTTTGACCACGTAATTTAAAGTTTCGTTGAGATCTTACACATGGAAGGAAATATACATGAAGTAAGTAAATGCATACTTAGTTTAACAATCTTTCTCTTTAAAAAACCCGGATTGATGATTAGTTGTTTAAAAATAAGAATATTTAAAATATACAGGGTGTCCCACATAACATTTCCAGCAAAGGGAGTTCGCTTATTATACGAGATACAGGTTTGCTTAACACGTTCGCTGCGGTGCTATTCGGCAGTACTTTGGCGTTAACTGCGTTACATACCGCCCGGGTCTTGTAACAGCTCATTCTTGCTGTGCAGTACATACCGCGCGGGGTATGCACGCAAGGTTTAAGACATACCCATTTAAAATCCCCGCACAAGAGTAATGTTTTGTAAATTTCGGTCTCAGTAGGAACGACTGCTACAGGACGCCGGGGGTATGTAACGCAGTCAATGTGTTAAATAAGATGAATTATTCTTAAGCATGAGAGAAATTACTATCAATTTTTAACAGTACAAATTCAACATTTTCATATTTGTTCTTTAACTTATAAAGTACGACGAATTTTGTACTTTTAAAAATTGATTGTAACTTCTCTCATATTTAAAAATGATTCATCTAACTTGGGCAAACTTGGGACACCCTGTATATATATGGGTAAAAAATGTTCAAATTTAGCACACTCCACACAAAAATATATCTATATCTTAATGGCTCTTGGTTTCCATGGCAACTCGTGACCACGTGGCATCCAGTTGTGCGGAGCAGTGTACCATAATAATTAACTTTGCAATCTTCACGACTTATTTTTAGAAATATAGAGGTATACCTCAAATGTACTATGAATGCAATTTAAAGTTGAATCTACATTTAATAATGATTAAAAAATCAAGCCTAAATGATAAGGTTTATACTTCGTAATACAAGCATTTTAGAACATTCAGAGCAATATTAGTTTGGTAATTTAAGTGAGACAGTTTATTAGCATTATTAATTACATATGTGTGTATGTTATCAAATTTCATTGATTCCAAGAAGCACATTTTCTTTTATATTTCTAGGTCTCTGAATTAAGGGGTATCCTGTAATCAAAATTTATTTGGCACTTGTTTCCTACTTTTTACGAGTGGTGCCTTTTACAATTGATGGCCTCTTAGAATCAATTAAATATGGTATTTAACAAAAATTACTATCAGTCGGTGTAAAAAGTCAAAATTTTTACATACCATCACTCTGCACAAGGCTATGTAATGTATACAAGTCCAGTGCCCTTTTCTCTACCATAGGAATTTTCAAAGACGATCCTTGCAGTTCCCAAAATTTAGCAATTTGATCCAGAAAATTTAGTTTTACTCGAGTCTTTGCTTCTAATTCATTAAGTCTTTGTATTCTAGGAGTAAATCTAAGTTTATCTACATCAACTGCAAAAGGTGGTTGCCAATTCTTAAAGAAAAAATTGAAAATAAATTTGTTACAATAAAAAACTAGCAACAAATTCATCATTACATGCACTTACTTTTATACAATAATTATGTTACATGATATTAAACAATCAACAACGTTTTTCTTGATAATTGTGAGTAACAAATTTATAATTCACTTCCCCCATATCATATGTTTCTTAACAATTAATCATAGTTTATTTAAACAAAATATTCCACAATTATCGAAACTCTACATTTAAATTTTAAATAGTCTCATAATTAACATTTCATTTCTACTTCTTTGCTTCACATTTTCTATCTGGTGCAAACTTTTCAAGTTTAAAATATAGGTACGTAGCTGAGTTTATATGGTTAAAATTAATAAATTAACTGGGGAAATGCGACTTTCCTCTCAGAGTTTAAGCCCTCAAAAAAAAAAAAAGAACAAAAGATAGATTCAAGAACAGTTGAGAGGAGTAAACAACGTCCCATAACTACAAATGATACAACAGAAAAAAAAATTGAATAGCTTTAAGACCTCTACTCATTATCCAACTTGTCGGAGCCGACCGTCGGGAACTCCATGTTGGGTGTTGTCTACACACCTCCCGACCAGTCCAACCAACACAGCATAAACGTCATAAATTTTTTTATTATTTTGGCTCTGATGCCATTTTGTGGATAACAAATTTATAAATAGCTTTAATTTTCGGTTTAACAGTCCTTATCTAGATGAATGTGGTGGGGCGGTTGGCTTGTTGGATGGTCTGGCCACCCGACCGTTCCAACTTGTCCAACTGTCGGGTGACAGACTACACATTAAACAATTTATCGGAATGGTCGGTCGGTTGTACCAACAAATTGGTAGGTGAGTAGAGGCCTTTACTTAACAGAAATGTTATTTTAAAAAATATCAACTTGTTTCTTATTGACTAGTCAGATGTAATAAATAAATGGCTCATCATATCAATCCAAAGATTTTTTGCAACTCGACATTTATCTCTAAACGAGACTTTCTTGGGTTATACGCACTGCAAAACTAAGACCCGATAGCAATAAAGTTGAACCTGGGATCAAACCACATTAACCCTCGAACTACACAAAATTGCAACATAGTTGGCAACAATATTGCCTAGTTTTAGGGATTAACTTTTATTTTAACACCAGTGTTGCTTTGTGCAATCAAGCCTTGAAAATTATGAATCCCACCCAAACTTTTCTTATTATTACTAATTATGAATCAAAAAATTTCCATTGAGATATTATGTCAGCAGACAGATCCACTTTATTTTACAGGCCTGGTCTAAGATATTTTGGCCATTTGTGTAAAATATGTTGCTCCTCTCTTCACTGGTAAAATAATTTAACATAATTGAGCATACAGACTGATTCTGTTAACAAAACAATTAACATTTTTGCAAGCACCATTAAAAACTTAGCTAAGTAACGATCAATCATTTACAGTGCACCTTAGTTTGTGTAATATCCTAAAATTTGGGCATGTCAAAGCATTAATAATATTGTGGAAAAAATAAATAATATAATAAAAACAAATAATATTTGAGTAATGTTCAAACATAATTACAAAAGATGTGCATCTACAGATTAAAATTACTGCAAAAAAAATTATATTTTTAGCTCTTTAGAAGACGGTTATTGATTCATAGCATCTTACTATATGCAAAAGCAAAATTACTATTTAGTGCCACTGTTAAAAATTCTCATGCATAGCACATTCACACGACATTTGAATTTTTATTAATTAAAGGCCATATCCAACATTCATTTTTTTTGTGAAACTAACATTATTATTAATGTAGTGGTCTTTTGTTTTAATATCCTAACTGCATTTTATTTAATAGTCATTTCTTTTATATCTTTATTTAAAAAAATCTGCAACACGACTTCTCCAACATTCGCATTGAAAAAATATTCTTTGAAATGCTTACAACACACATTGTTATTAATTATATACGATTGTTTATTAATAATGACTATTGTTAAAAGAACCAATATATAGTATATCACATTTTAAAAACTGATTATTGCAGCATATTGTATCGAGTACATTACTTGTATCAACAAAAAGTTTGGGGTTTCAGCAGAATCAAATGTATGCATACATTGTATTCATTTAATGTGATTATAAATAATTATATTATAGGTAGTCCATTTAACACAACAAACATACAACATGATTCACATGATTAGTGTGATAGAAAAACAAAAGCTAGTTGTTATGTATTGCGAACTTAAAACTTACTTCAGGGGGCCTGATTTTACATATTCCAGTATTTTCAGCAGCAGGGCGTATTTTATTTATGTAGGCTAGGGGATCCTTAAACTCTTCTTCACTTGGTTGAAATACTGGAGCTTCTAGGGGTATATCAAACTGGAAGGCCTGTTCATCTAAATGGGCCAGGTATCCATTAACATGGTTTTTAACACAATTCGTATTATTTTTCATCCCTGAGCAATTAAGCTTCAGTCCATTTACTACTTTTTCTACTTTAGAAGTCATTTTTAATTCGTCACATTATGTACTTAGACCCAAAGGATATATAGGATAGTCTAGCCCATGAAACTTTCTTTCTGATGTTCTTGAATAATCTGTTTAGAGATGCATAACACAGTTTATTTAAGAATACACTGTGAATATTAGCTAATAAGCAAATCAATGCACAAAATATTAACGTGTATAAAACGCACGAACAAACAGACCATTGAGTCTTCACGATTAACACGTTACTAGGTAGGTTCTGAGAATACACAAAATGGTCATATTTGCTTCCCATAAGTTGTAAACTTTCATTATTTAGTTAAAAAGCCGTACACTGCTGTAATATTATATATTAGATTGCGCGTGATGAGAGATGACACGATTTATTTTTTATTTGCACGGAACAAAACGACTATTAGGTACGTGATACCTTGTTATCATTAACATTGATTGCACGATTACAAATGGATTAGGCGATTGCGAATAAACAAACACTTTAATTTTTTTAATAAGTAATTCATACTATTAAATACTTGCACTTATCACACCTATTTTTTAGTTGTTTTTTAACGTAAAATAGTTTTTATCTGTTTACGTCGAATGCCCCAAAATTCTCACAAAATATCCCAAGGTTTAGGTTATAAACCAAAATGGATGGGACAACTACGTGATGTACAATCATCCAAACAAAAATTGATCATGAATGTAACTTTATATTGTATTTTTAACACCGTTGGTCCGCTTATTTGACCGTGTTTACATCGTGGCATTCGTTTAGAGTATTGAGTTACCGGATTGAAAAAACAAAAGAGTGCAATTGCAATATTTGCTTTAAATATGTCAGTAATATTAACAATTGCAAGCATGCTGTTATTTTTTTTTGTTATTTTAAGTTTATAACCGAAAATACAATTTAAACAATGTTGAACAAAGTGGTCAAGATCTAATTTTAAAAATTCCATAATATTATTAAAAAATGACGGATTTGAGAAACATCATATATTTTTATGTATTTATGACGTTTCGATATATATATATATATTGTGTGTGTGTGTGTGTGTGTGTGTTTGTGTGTGCGTGCGTGTGTGTGTGTGTACGTACATAATGAACACACACATACAAACATGAAATCAAAAAAGAATTTGTAGCTGCCCTCTGCCCATAGCAGATAAAAACAGAGCAAAGTCGCCAATGTCGCCATCTGTCGCTGTTTGCAACATCATTGATTTTTTTTACACAGACGATGCTGACAAACAAAACAAAAATATTAGAGAGCTGCGTCGTTACTAATAAGTTCGTAGTATATATATATTTGTATAAATTATTACGTACGCATTGAAATTTGAGAAAAATTGCCATTAATATAATACTGTATCAATCACGGTGATTAATCACTATAGTAATCATTACATTATGAAATAATGTTATCATATATTTTTCCTGTTTTAATTTCAAACTTTTCAAATATTGAGGATTTAATTTACATATACTAGCATAAAAATTTTGAAACCCATGTTTATGTGTATCGTACTCATGGTTAAAATATGATGTACTCTCAAAACATCTGTAACTTTAATAATGTCATGTTTCACAATTTCAAAAATTCTATTTTCTTTGATTAATTATGCAGGTTTAATTAACGTTTAGGTTGTTAAATTCCCCGGTTAAACGTAGGTAGTGTTAAAGACCAATCTTCACAACCTGTATGTTGGGTGCAACTTCACAATGGTGAACTGACAGATAATTTCGATGGTATAGTCTGTTCAGCGAGTAAAGAGGGCTATCGGATTAGGGCTGTAAGACGGAAACGAAATACATCCATGCATTCTGTCTTTTTCTGTGTCATCGAGTTCTAAGCATATAAACACGAAACATACCGCTTACGTACTTAAATTTATGCATTAGTCAGTTAATCCGATAGCCCTCTTTACTCGCCGGACAGACTATACTGAGGTTTTTCCACATTAAATGTTTTGAATATGCCTGGCTATATTTGTATGTTCTGTATTTACGTACATGTTTCGTTTAAATTAATTTGGAATTTTTGTTTCAGTTCTAATCATAAATGGAATAAATAAAAGTTTATATGTATGAAAAATTTTCAAAATGAGTCACAAAAGTGACAAAAGTACTTTAAGTACTTTGTCTCAGCCACTTAGAGTAGAAACTGAAAATAATAGTATTAGGTCAGCAAGCTCAAATTATTTCGAAGACGATAAAGAAAATTATAACCGCAATCCCGTAGATGATGATACAGATTCGCTTGGACCTCTTCCTGCCAAATGGGAAAAAGCTTACACAGAAAGTGGAGAAGTTTATTTTATTGAGTAAGTACAATTGCTAAATATGTAATCACTTTTTGCTAAATAACATATAGAATCCTAGATTTAATAATTTAAAAAAACATGTATAATTGATCATGTAGTATTTCTAACCATGTAACAAAGCACATTGAAGGTAAATGTACATGCCCTTTCAGATGAAAACTTCTAAACCTCGTACCATCATCTTTTCTAGAAGTGGAACATAGTTTCTTAAAAATTTGACAGGGCTGTTGCTTATTATTTAATATGCAATCTGATTTTTTTAAATAATTTTTAAAATCATGAAATTTTAAGTTATTTTTATTTATCTTTTATGGGGATAAACATTTATAATGTCCTTGTTTAACAATTATTTTTTATCCATATTTTATTATGTAATATTTCAATGCTTGCATGAACCTTATTTGTTAAAAAAAACCTCAAAAATAAGTATGAGTGTATTAAATACTAATAGTATAAGTCAATTTCTGTTAAGAGGATTGTAGTATTATACTTTTTCCTTCTGTTTTGTAGATTTCTTTTTTCCAAATATTCGTATGCTTTTTTAAAATAGAATGATACATTTAAAAATTACATTTATTTGAAAATCATTAAAAGTTTAAATAATTCATTAAATACTTTGCCACATGAACTGAGTTCATGCCCATTTTAATATTTTATATTCAACTGTGAAGCAATATATCTCGAAATATACAGGGTGTCCCAGATAAAACTTCCAGCATGGGAATCTCGCTTGTTATATATAATAGATACATTTTTGTACTTTCTTAAGGTACTTTTTTTTTCATCTAGAAAGTAACTATTGTATTAGATTTTTTTTTTCACTAATCGTTTTTGAGATATTACCCCTAATTTCATTTTGTCTTGTGGACAAGTTGGCTTTGGAATAGTCAAATGTACCTTTTTTTCCTCTTTCTAATGACATTAAAAATGGTAAGTTATCAATAAAACCTTAAATAATAGTTCTATATAAAAGAGTACCTCAATAAAGTACAAATAAAATTGATTTAATAATTAAGACAAAAAAGTTATGGGAGAAAAGACATTACAAATGTTCATATTTTTGCTATAACTTCTAAAGTACAAAAAATTTGTTTTTTTAACAATTGATTGTAGCTCCTTGTATACTTAGAATTAGAAATAATTCTTTAATTTGAGTAAACCTGTATCTCTTATAATAAGAGAGAGGCCTTATGCTGGAAAAGTTATCTGGGACACCCTTCAGATGTTATAAGGTTGAGAAGTTTTGGTGACATGCAGTTTGCAATGGGTTATTTTTAGATTAAGTCTAAGTACATCTTTTTTGTTTAATAGCCATTCAACCGGAACATCTCATTGGCTCGATCCAAGACTATCAAAATTCCAAAAAAAATCATTAGAAGACTGCATGGATGATGAATTGCCTTATGGTTGGGAAAAAATTAGTGATCCCCATTATGGTACATACTTTATAGATCATGTTAATCGACGAACTCAGTATGAAAATCCAGTGATTCAAGCCAAAAGAGCTGCAGCGGCGGCTTCCGTGCGAGCTAGTCGTGCGTCATTTACAAAAGATCCTGCAGAATTGTGTGGTCAAAGATTTCAAACGTCCTTAGTGAAATCTTCTCGTGGATTAGGTTTTACGATAGTTGGTGGTGATGATACAGTGGATGAGTTTTTGCAAATAAAATCAGTGGTTCCCAAAGGTCCAGCATGGTTGGATGGCCAACTGCAGATGGGTGACGTAATTGTATATGTCAACGAAACATGCGTACTAGGCTACACACACAATCAAATTGTTCGTTTATTTCAATCTATAAGTGTAGGATCTACGGTAACATTAGAGATTTGTCGAGGTTATCCTTTGCCTTTTGATCCTAATGATCCGAATACAGAAGTAGTAACAACCATTGCAGTCGATGATCATTTACAAACAATTCCTTCTGACAAACATCTTGCTAATTTAGATACTAATTATAATTTTCTGGATGGTGATGATGTGTCTAGAAATGAAGGTAGCACACAAGAACCGTCTGATGACATTGATGATTTGCTCAAAGGAATCAATAACTTAACAGTTGGTAAAGTGGAAGTTAAAGTTCGAATAGTGAAAGGAAATTTAGGATTTGGCTTTACAATAGCAGACAGTGCTTGTGGGCAAAGGGTTAAAAAAATATTGGACCGTCAGCGATGTAAAAACCTAATGGAAGGTGATATTCTTCTCGAAATCAATGATATTGTACTTCTCAGCATGTCTCATGATGAAGTGGTGCAAGTATTAAAAAATTGTCCGTACAATAATGAGGCAACTATATGTGTTCAAAGAGGTTGTAGTAGTAAAACTCCTCCAGTTAAAAACAAACCTCGAAAACTCGATAATCGATTTGTTGGAAAAGACATTGCCAACGCTTACCGTAGTAAAACACCAACTGCTGATATATACAGTACACAACCACGAGAAATTTTACCTAGTCGACCGAAAACTCCTCTGGTTGACACTCGTGCTCGCTCAAAAACACCTATTAAAGATCTAAATTCCAATGGAAGTGATATGTTTAAAAGAGAATTCATTGGTGACACTTACGGACCAGATACACATTCCGATTTACGCTTATCTATAATAGATAATCCCGAAATTGATGAAGAAATAAGTAACGTCGGCAATAACAAAGGTCCTGTCGATTATCTCATGACAACCGATCAAAAGTATCCCTATCATGTGCCTGTATCACATAGATTCGACTGCATTTGTTACGATTGCCATAATTATCGATGTATTGGAGCAGACAATAATGGAACACTAGACACTAACAGCGTTAATAAAACTTTTGCTCGGGAATGGTGGACTATGATGCAACAGAATGCGGAGTATGTGGATACAGCGATAACTCTAAATCGTCAAGAAACTGGGTTTGGATTTAGAATTGTGGGTGGCATAGAAGATAGATCACAGGTATGTGTTTCTTAACTTGTATTTACTGCAAAATATCAAATTGAATGGTAATATCGTTGATTGGACTTTAATTTTACAAATTGGACCATATGAAATTAGATTATAGGGAACTTAAAAAAAGACGTTATGTGTAATTGGTTTTTTAGTAGTTTCAATAATTACTAAAATTCCCCTATTAAACGATTATAAATGAACCACCTGTGTTGCTTTTTTGTCACACAATGTTCATCTGTTTTTATTAGAGTTTCTCTCCTAGCATCCTAGGTTTCCGGAATCCTGGTCCGTTTGAACTTATTTTATATTTCCCGGGAATAAATATTGTCCGGGATATTTGTAAATCTTATTTTCTTTTATTTTCTGTTAAGATCTTTGTAATGTTATAATAACTTATCAAAATTTATTGTAAATGTCTTGACTAACATTTTATTATGGAAAGACTGTATTCTTATTTCAAAATAGTTTTTCTGCTTTTTAATAACAAAGTGTACAGGGTGGCCTATTTTCGATTCCCATACAGGGTATCTCGGTTATTATTAGATTTAGGAAAAAACTATGTACGTAGTGTCGATTTCTTTTTTCGAGTTAAACTCATTACCGTAAACAGATTTTTGATATCTTTTTTAATTTTCGAAATATAGCCAAAAACCGATTTTTGGCACTTTTCAAAAATGTTAAATATCTCGCTTAAACGAAAAAAAAAGAGAAAACCTTTAACGACATTTTTGGCATGTTTTTTTGTCCTTAATAAGATAGCGATATTCAATTTTTTTTTACTCTTATAAATATCGATATATTACACCTAACTTTTTTATTGTAAATGACAACCATAAGCAAATCATACATTTTTGAAGAGCGCAAAAAATAAGCTTTCGATTTATGTCAAAGCCAACTATGATTGCCATTTAAAATAAGAAAGTTAGGCATAATATATCGGTATTCGTATGAGTAAAAAACAATTGAACATCGCTATCTTATTATGCACAAAAAAGACATTTTTAGCATGGTTTTATGCCCCTAATAAGTTAGCAATGTTCAACTTTTTTTAACTCATACAAATATTGATATATTATGCTTAACTTTCTTATTTTCAATGGCAGCCATGGTTGGCTTTGACATAAATCGAAAGCTTACTTTTTGCGCTTTTCAAAAATATATAATTTGCTTATAGTTGCCATTTAAAATAAGAAAGGTAGGTGTAATATATCAATATTTATATAAGTAAACAAAAATTTACCATCGCTATCTTATTAAGGACAAAAAAAACATGCCAAAATTGTCTTTAAAGTTTTTTTCTATCTTTTCGTTTGGGCGAGATATTTAACATTTTTGAAAAGTGTCAAAAATCTGTTTTTGGCTATGAATTTTCGTAAAATGATTTAAGAAAATAAAGGTGATCTATGCTTTGGTCACTTCGTCTTGTTCTTAATTTTTAACAGAAAGTTTTGCTGACTATTGATCCGTTACGTAACTTTTTGTACACTCTGTATTTGGTTACGAAAATTTTGTTGCACATTCTTGTATGCCAAATAAGAAAGAGATTAAATGTATAAGTGTATTTTATTACTTAACTAAGGAAAATATTTTAAAATTATTTGCTAATAAGTAAACAATGTTAATGCTTTCTCAACATATTTATTAATACTTGTGTTTCTTAACGAAATGCAATTTTATTCCATACAAAATATTTATTGTTTAATTAAGTCTTTTTTATATCACCATGAAACTATCTGTTTATGTTTTGTGACATCTAAAAAAGAAAACAAAGGCACGTGAAACGTCAAAACGGCTTGTGTATGGTCTAAAATGTTGGCATTGTATAATATATTTTGTCATCATTTTTCAAATCTTTAAAATGTGTTAAATCTTTCATTAAATCGCTTTAATAGTAATTTCATTTGGTTTACTTACATGCTTCCAAAAAAAAGGGACAAAGACAATTATTTACCATGCCGATTGGGAATTTTTCAAAATAATTTATTTGTTTTTGCTATTTTTAACAACAATTATTTCAAAAAAGTGCCAAGTGTTATACAATGTCGAATTCAGAATAAAATCCTCTACAAATTGGCTTTAAAATCAGATATATTTACCTGATGATGGTTTAGAAAAAGCGAAACGTCATATGGAAAATATAATTGGGGATTTTGATTCCTTGCAAAAAGTGGCCATGAAAAAGTTTTTACAGAAATGAAATTCGACATCAAATGAAAAAGTTACGGGCAAAAAACAAAAATCCACTTATTTACTTTTTCCCCCATATCTCAAAAACTTAAAAAGCTAGATAAGTTCTGTTTGCGTCAAATTGTTAAGCACCTGAATATACAACTTTGCCCTAATTTAACCGAAGTCGTAACTCTTACCGTTTACGAGATCCCTATAGTGGCCCTCGAAAAACGAGAACCCTGTATTTCGGAAATTAAAAAAGATCAAAAATATGTGCATATTTTGCATAAACATACTATTAAAATGGCTTATTTTTTGGTTTTAGGGGTAATTTAACAAGCGGCTCGCCGAGTTTCAAAAATTTTAACAACCGGCTCGCGCGAGCCGGCTCCAGCCCACCCCTGGAGAGAAACATACATTTGGGAAATATAACCTTTCTATTGCAATTTCATATTTATGTACACAATATTTACAATGAACTTTTGTAATGAGATTTAAGAAAACAATAGTGGTCTGTGCTTCGATCACTTAGTCTTTTTCTTGATTTATTAACAAAAAGTCCTGCTGTATAAAATGTCTCTCAGTCTCTATTGCTGTAGGTGAAATTGCCTTGAGAGCATCTAGCAGCAAAGAAAGATCGTTTTTCTCTATAAAATTTCATTTATAAGCTATTTAGCTTCGCATTACCAGGGTATAAAAAAATATAGCTGTAAAAGTTGTTGTAGTTGTAGTTTATTAATATTATACAAAATATCAAATACAAAATAAGTATGCAAAAGTATAGTATAATAAGTCAATTTTACAAAATTAATTGGTGACTGAGGGGATATCTCTTTATCCTTTGCTGTCGAGTTACATATTACTATTAAGAAATTCATCAATGTTGTAGTAACAAGCACTAATTAGATGATTCTTCATTTTCACCTTAAAACTCTTTTCTGGGAGATTTCTCCAATCCATTGGTAGTTTGTTAAATAGCTTTATGTGAAAATTTTTTTGAAAGTGTTTTAAAGATATTAAATTTGTCATGGAGACGCCAAACCAAAAGCAAAAAAATAAAAGAGAAAAATTATTTTGAAATAAAAATAAAGTTTGTCCATAATTTACTGTTAGTAAAGAAATTTATAATAAATTCTGATAAGTTATGATAGTATTACAAAGATCTTGGCTCAAAATAAACGAAAATAACACTTTTTTTAAATCCCGGGAATTCCCGGGACAAAAAGCATTTCCCGGGAAATATAAAATAGCTTAAAATGGACCGGGATCCCGGGAAAGAAACCCTAAGACCAAGTGACCGAAGCATAGATAACCTTTATTTTCTTAAATCATTTTACGAAAATTCATTGTAAAAATTATGTTATTGTGTTCATTAAAATGAAATTGCAGTAGAAAGGTATTATTTCTCAAATATGTGTTTCTCTCAACAATATTATTTTACTCCCTCTGTCCCAAAATAAGTGTCCGATTTGGTAAAAATTTTTGTCTGCACAAATGGAACAAAAAATGTATTATCGATTTCTCAGAAAATTTTATTCTTGATAAAAGTTGGTGCATGGTCTAAAACAAATTTTAAAATTAAAAAAAGTTTAATAAACAGTCATAGGACACTAAATTTTAAGCGATTTTTGAAATATTCATGAGTGATGCTTAAAATTTCTCATGCACCAACTTTCTTATAGCAGGTAATGGTACACACTTTGACGCTTTTCTGTGACAGATTAAGCTTTTTTCTTTGTGGTGCAACTACAGGAACTTCTTCACTGTTCATGATGTGTCTACACCGGTATTGTTTAAAATGGCAAGATAAAGTATGTTTTTAAAATAACGATCCAAAAGCCGAGCTAACGTGTTTAAACTTTCTGACTATGCACAAATGTCACTTTTGATATTTTACTTGACGTTATAAACAATTACAAATTTACGTTTTAAAATACAATTAAGATCCAGCAAATACAGTAATAGGACACTTATTTCGGGACAGAGGAAGTATTATTTATGATAATCATGGAGCAAAATGTATTTCGTATATGACTTAAGCTTGTGTGACACGCTGTAAATTTTTATATAAAATTTAATACAAAATATCTTGTACAGATTTCAGTACAGATTTCCATTAGTTTGAAACTGTGTGTGACACTGATACAATTTTATGTACAAGTTACTGTCCATGCCCATGCGCCTAAACAGTATAAACACAGATACCTCTAAAGCAAGGTATTTATCACTTGTTTGTTTTCTAAATCCCAGTATTTTGCAATCTGTCTAGGAACATTCAGAAATTTATTATGGCAAAGTACTGTCCCTTGTAATTGCCTTTTTAAACAATAACAACATCCTGCTTCGGATTACCAAGAATTAACTCTTGACAGGAATTTCTATTGTTTATATTTCCTTTAGCTGCAGATGTTTAAAATCAGCTCTTAGTCGCCATTATTCACGAACTAAATGCGCATCTGTAGCACGCATATTCTGTATCAAAACTTGCATGCAAATAGAACACGCCCTATTGTATTTTCTGTAAAATAAACTGCATGGAACGCTTGTACATCAAGAAACTACAGAATTTTGTACCAGATACCTGTATGACACGATATAAGATTTTCTGTATAATATTTGGTACAAATTTCTATACAGAATCTTTCATCGTGTCACACGAGCTTTAGAGTTGTTTTTAAATAATGAATCGATCCCTTCCTTTTTCAGGTTATTTATTTTAAAATATTGACATAATTCATTGCATCCTGGGAAGAAGTCCAATTTCTTCAAAAAATCCCAGGATAAGCAAAAATGTCAAATGAGAAACCATAGTTTTTAATAAACATTTTTTTTTTACTAACAGGTTTCTTTTTTTGTTATAGGTTGCTGTTGGCCACATAGTCGCCGGTGGTGCAGCAGACTTGGACGGTCGTATTCGATCAGGAGATGAAATTGTTAGTGTAGATGGTTATTCTGTATTGAAAGCATCTCATCGTCAAGTCGTGCAGTTAATGAATGCGGCTGCGGCTCGTGGTCAAGTGCATATTATATTAAGAAGACGTATTTATCCTTCCCTCAACAGTCCTTTTGTTTCCGGAGTTAGTGGAATGGCTGTACATGAGTACCCTCCACCTACTGTTTATCCGGGAAATATCGTGCCTAATCATGTTGGTTGTGGTACATATGATGTAGTTGTTAATCGCAATGAAAATGAAGGCTTTGGTTTTGTTATCATTTCGTCCGTTAGTAAAGTTGGATCTACTATAGGTAAGTGTTGAGTTTTGTTGAGCAATATTTTCCGCATTAAAAGACGCGGTAAATACAAGACAGAATATTTCAAACTGTAAATGTTAGCATTTAAAAAAACTAAGATGCAGTACGGTTTTTTTACGAACTAAAGTGTGCTTTATGAACTTACAAATAAGGTTTTTATGTTTGTATTAAATTTCGTAGTAACATTTTTATAAATCTGTAATTTCGCTGTGGAAAACATATCTAAAAACTTAATGGTTAAACCTGTGAAATTTTGCGTGCATTCAATATTGTTTCGTTAAAGTAGTTCTGCTAAAGTTATACAGTAATCTGAGAGTGCAAGGTCCAGTGAATAAGTGAGATCACCCACTAAAGAGCACTAAACTTTGTCAGATTTGCAGTGAAGCATGTGATTGTTAAAACTATTTTGTGGTTGCTTCTTTTACCTTAGCTGGTTCAATTACAAATAGTAGTTATCAGCAGTGGTTTGATTGTCAAACAAATAACTGATAACTTCTGTTGTTATTCATAGGTCGTTTGATTGAAGACAGCCCAGCTGAAAGGTGTGGCCGTTTGCGTGTAGGAGATTATATAGTTGCTGTGAATCATATTGACATTATGAACTTAAGCCATGGGGACATAGTGAATCTCATTAAGGAATCTGGTTTGTCTGTAACTCTCACAATTGTACCAAATCCAGATCTGTGATCTTTTATTAAATCATTCGGAAGTTTACACGTGTAGTAGGTATGGTGACATTTAATATATGAATTAATTTTTCTGATTTTGTGTACTGTACTTGTTATAAATTGTATCTGTTCATCGATATTTATCTTCATGTTAGGAATATGTAAGTTTGGAGAAATAATTTTCTTAAAATAATATATTTTTTTATATTAGCTTACATTGTATATACTTGTAATTAATTTAACTGGAGCAGAAATTAAAAGCAGAATATATTAAGTGTTCATATTTTTTAGCTTATCGTAAGATCTCACTTATTAATAATAAATTTCGAATTGTGTGAGTAAATATTTGTGCGATGATGGGTCAAGTGAGTGTTATAAAAATAAGTATAACTATACTTACGGTTTCTCAAATAAATTTTTATAAAGAACTGAATAAAGTTCAAGTAATTACTACCTTTTAGGGTTTACCAAATTTTTATAAATAAATACTTTATTTTAGCTAGTAAATAAATGAAAAGTTAAACAAACTTTTGAGTTAAAATCTTAAAATAAGTTGTTTAAAAGTTATCATTGCCAGATATCAAATATGTACAATCTATTTGCAAAACGATTCTGCTGGGTAGTCTTTTTAATTTATATTTAACATTAAACGGGACTTTTAAAATTTAGTTAAAAGTTGAGTGTAATGTAACAGTGATAAAAAAAAATATAAAGTACTATGGGGATTTGAACGTGAATAGCTTAAAATGCTACTAATCTAGCTGTTAAATCAAAACAGATTTGGGTTCGGTAATAAACGTTTTTTGAAACAGCATAATTGTCAATATTTCGACTGTCAGCAGATTCTTTAAATTTAGAAATATTTTGACATTTTCTTAAATACCAGACTTATTAAAACCAATTGTTAAAAATTTTGCTTTCCAATTACAGAAATATAGTTTTAAAGACAGTACTTATGTAATTACGTTAGGCCACTTGTTGTTTTTGCCATATGTAATATAAGAAAATATGTTGTGATTTTTTTTTGTGTATCATGCTTGCTTACGTTATTCGATATTTCAGCACACAGATCATAGTTAAATCATGTATGATGAAAAAAACTATTATTTTCAATTACAACAAATGTTGAAAATTGACTGTTGATCTCGAACAAATAAAATGAACAAAAATCATCGTTTAGAGTAAAGTGCTGCACCCTTGCCAATGGCCTCGCGAACTAAACTTAATTTTGTCTTTAAAACAATACAAAATGTATAATTACAGCCTTTTACAAAATTCGTTGTACAATGTTTTAAATACAATTGCCCTTTTTTTCCACATTTGTATCATTAGCATCTGATAGTTTAAACTTACTTTTACTTCGTAACATTTTCAATAAACAAATTACTGCAAAATTGTTTAATTAATATTTCTGAGGTTAACATGTATTTAAAATTCAAACTGCGTATATTAATGCACTAATAAAAAAAATTGCCTTAAAATTTAGTTATATTTACAGATATTAGTAAACGTTTATTTACTTGCAAATTGTAAATATTTATAAATATGAGTAATTACTTATGTTACATGATAATGCCTTATAAACTTTTACATATGTTCATTCACCTGACCCATTATGTTCTTAATATTACAAAAATCTCTACATTAATGTGATTTATTGATTCTATGGAGGTATTGTGTAAATGAAATCCGCATAAATGGAGCCATTCAAACTCATATAAAATGACCAATTTGTTCCAAATTACATTCAATTTACACCACAAAAATATTGTTTTTATGTAAAGATTACTTATTACAAATAAAAGATACTACAAATAACACAAAATTTAATAGTGTTAACAATTTATTGTTAGTGGAAAAATCACGATTTCAGATTAATTTTACATAAAATTTGTACTAAAAGTTAACCCGCATAAATGGAGGGATTACTGTATCTGTTTCGTTGGCCTTTTTAAATGAGATGCTTTATTGTATATTTTAATAATCAGAATTGGCCAACGATAACCATGTTCTGGGAATATAAGCACATTTACTCTTGTTTATGTTGAAGCAGTGATGAGCAACCTTTTTAATGCAAGGGCCAATTCATCATACAAGAATGCTGTGCAATAGGCTTACTTGCCACTTACTCCCTATGTGTTAGATCTAGCATAAGACTGAAAATGTGTACATCAACAGCACAGGAACAAGTAACACATGACTAGCGATAAAGCCAAATATTTCTAAGAACTAAAACTTTTTTTGAGTTTATTTTCGTATTTTAAATGTGTTAGTTGTAGTAATGTAATGTAAAATGAGTATAATATTTTTATAGGATTATTAATTCGTCAAGTTAAATATAGTTCGTTTCTTGTTCCTGAAATTAAATCGCTGTATTTAAAAGCTAGATGGACTGTGGGTTGCTCATCCCTGACTTTAAATAAAATCTACTGCTCTTTGTAGATATTAAACTTGTATAAAAATATTTCCTTATTAAATAAAATATTTATCTGTCATATGCGTTAAGTATGAGAATTTCATTTTTCGGTTATTAAGAGCATATTTGTACAGAAGTTAACTAAAACCAGAATTTATAGGGTTGCTTAATTTATAAGGTGTTTTAAATCTCAATAGTAGCTTGAAATGAATGTATAGTGACTTTTTTCAAACATTAATTTTTCCTATGGGGTTGTAGGATAATAAAAAAGTTGCCGAATATAAATAAATTCTTACTGAGTATCTATAAAATACTAGTTTTGTGCGTCTTCCTAGACTGAATTATGTTTGTTTCACACAGTCATTTTTTTTTAACCGCTGGTTTGATACTATTTTTATTGTTTGATTCAATTGCTATTAGTAAGCAGTCAAGATTTTTTGTTATTAAACTTTCTTTAAAATGTTTATTTAGCCATTTTTTCCTCCATGTTGATCAACTTTAAATTGCCTCTTGCAATATTAATAAATGTAAAAGAACAGCACAATGTACATTACACAATTAAACAGCAGATACCACGGTTACAGTACTTTATAGACATTCAGTACACTAAATTTAAATGCAATTATAAAGATTTAAACATTCAGTAACTGCATATAAAATTTCTTATGTAAGTTACCGATGATTTACAACAGGGGTGGGCAAATGCCAGCTAGATGCGACCCTCGACATCTATTCCGGCTTGCTGCATGAAATATTTTTTTGAATTTTGATGAATTTGACGAACGAGAAATTGTTTTCAGATTTTTGCGAGTTCTAAAAAAAATTGGGTCTTGGCAAAAGATTTTTAACACTTGTAAATTTATTTCGGCCCTCTGCAGAAACAAATTTCCCACCCCCGATTTAAAATTTTTGCTCATTTTTTAAACACATTTTAAAATGAATTATCGTACGATCCCTTATAGACAAGTACATTTGTCTTGAAAAAAGTTACAGCGTGTAGATTTTTAAAAATTGTGAGGACCACTGTGTTCAATTTTTTAAAGTGAATTTTCCAATTGCACAAATTCACAAATGCCTGAATTTAACAGGAAATAAAACAGCTTTTGGTATTGGGGGATTTACCCGTCCAATGGTGGTCTAAGAAATTATTTCAAAATAATGTTAGTTTTCGCCATGTTTGAAAAAATGTTTCTCTAAAATTTGATGTATATTTTATTTAAAAAAATTCATTGATACAACCAATTTTTGATAATATTTTTTTCAGTTGAGGCTCCTAAGTTAATTGTTTATTTATCATATTTAATTAATTTTCCTGTTATTCTAGTGCATAGGTTGTGTATAAATAAGTTTTATTTTAACTCATCACTAATTTTTAAATTCCATGTTGCCCTATCTAGCTCTAATTGAGTGGCATTAAGAGGTAAATCGGAAAAAAATCGTACCTGTTAGAGGTTTTTTAAGTTCAATATAAATGTTTTTTAATCATGGAAACGTGTTACTAAGTCTTCTGTATTAAAATTCATTAGCATTGTGCCAAATAATTCTGTAAGAAACTAGAACTGCATTATACCTGAATGAAAGTAACAATAATTATAAAACTGTTCCAATTAAGATTCTATTTTTAAATATGTTCTGTCTAAAATTTACTATAAGTTTTCATTCATATTTTTTTGTTATATGTATTTCAAGTCCAACAAAATTTTAAGGTCAACTTTCACATCAACGATTTTAACTCTTTAAATTTAATATTCACATTGTTTACCAACAAAACTGAACATGAGATAAGTTTTGTCACCTTTTTTTAAAGTCGTTCCAGAATTGTGGGTCATAGAGGCATGTATATCAATATTTAATAAGTGCCACTATCTTTTATGTTTTACAATTTTTATCACATACATGGTAGACAGAAGCAATAGTTTTATATAAATGTTATACACAAATTAATGTCTCTATTTTTACGAATTCGTTTGTGTTGAGTAACACTTTGTAAGTTTTTAATTGTTAAAATATAGATATCGAAAGTTCAAAAATAGTTTCCTCACTTAGATTGTTTAGGGCATGAAATGTCGTTTAAAAAAATAAATTTTACTGTTTAAATTTAAATATTTTTAAGCACTAATTTTAAATAAAGTTGATGATAAATAAAAAGTTGACAATGAAAGAAGCATTCAAATGATAATTAAGCCATTACTGTGTTGATTGAAAAAACACTAAATTTATCTAAAGTTAATTAATTGGTATTGACATTTAATTATTGTTATTTAAATTAGTTTTCCTTTATGTCACTGCTATACTTGCACTTAATTTATTCATATTCTTTTTGTAATTTTAAACGTATCAATACTTAATGTACTTCATTAGCAGTATTAGATGTGGCACTAGATTAAGTTTTATAAATAATAAAATAATTAAAGATAATCCAATTCTGTATATTTTCATGTAATAAATTGCCTTGTTTATGAATACCAGAATTATGAATTAAGAATTGTAAACAGTTATTAATTATTTGTATGTAAAGTCTGTACATCTTTATACGTTTGATATTAATATAATTATATTAATTTAAACGATCTGTTGTAGGATACGTTTAACTGAATTTTATATCTTTTTAATATATTTTTTTTTGGGTTTTAGTTTTAAGTGCCTGTATTTTATAAAACAATATGCATTGTTTTTGATATTTAGAATATAGCACCTTAATTTTTAAAGTGATGTAACCAGCCTTATAATTGTTTTTTATTGTTTATAATAAAAAATTTGTTAGACTGACTTGTACTAATATTGAAGTTGTATTAAATGTAAAATCAAATTGTTGATAAATATGTCTACTTTTCCAGTAACCGTTAGTTTCAGTTTTTTTTTTACCAGTCACTGCAATTGCAATTTCCAAATACAATTTTTTTTATTAAGCAAATAGCGTAATACGTGTCTAAACAGTGGCGGCTCGTAAAAACTTGAAGTGACAACTGTATCAAAAATTGTCACTATGGCCAGGGATTAAAAAGATTTAATACACAGGGTGACGATGGATGCCACAGAGTTTTATGGCGAAACGGCATACATTCTCCAACTACTGTCGCAGTTAGATTGTGTAAGTCAATAAGGGGTACATTTTAAAAATATTTTCAAACATACAGGGTGCTCAAAAAGAGTGGAACATCTAAGTTATACTTTTTCTTATAGAACACACTATACATATATTTTGACATATTTGGATTCCCTTTTAATTTTTAATATATGGGGTTATATGGGTTTAAAGTCAACCATTTTCGTGAAAACTGCATTTTCATAAAAATGCAGTACTTTAAAAAATGTTCAACATTTAAAAACTGAAAAGTCTGAAGAAATTCACTTGGAGATTAGATGGACAATAGATTATTTAACACTGCACTATCTACATTATAAACATATTATAGAGGGCGTTTTTTACACTTGGTCAAACTTGTAAAAGTTTAAACATTGATAACTCATTTTTTTCAGTCTTATAGAAAATTTAATTGTGTTTCGAAAACATTAAGGCTGTTTTTCACCTAAAATTGATATTTTCTTAGATATCGCAGTTTTATTCTTAATTTTTAGGGCAACATAATATTTTCAAGTAGGCTCTGAACGCAGACGGCGGCAATTTGAAACAATTGAAAGAAGGAAACAAGAAAGTCATAATTTTATCTTTTGCCTACGCATTTTTGACATCTATATACGATGAAGATGTAATTTTACGTTTATATTGACGTTTCTTATCAGGCCAAAATATTTTTCATGTAATTGATTTTGTTCGTTCACAAAGTCCTAAAAACCGATTGACAATGTTAGGCAAGCGAAAAGGATGCTGATTAAAAAATAGGTACTGACTTGACTAATTTTTAACTTAAAAAAAAAAGGATTGGCACCGTTTTCGGTAGAACAGAGTGTTGTATTGTAAACATACAAAAACATAGTTTATAACAGTTAGTAACTGTCTTATCACACTGGTCCAATGAATATATGCATATATAATTTTAAGAAACCTCTACATAAATGTAAGAAATGGTAAAACTACATCTTCATTGTAAATAAATGTCAAAAATGCATAGGCAAAAGATAATCATAACTTTGACCAAGCGTAAAAAACGCCCTGTATAATATTTTAAAATGTAGGTAGTGCAGTGTTAAATAATCTATTGTCAATCTAATCTCCAAGCGAATTTCTTCAGACTTTTCAAAGTTTTTAAATATTGAACATTTTTGAAAGTACTGTATTTTCATGAAAATGCAATTTTTACGAAAACAGTTGACTTTAGACCCATACAACCTTTTAAATTTTTTGAAGTAAATTTAAAGAGGAATCCAAAAATTTAAAAATATACAGGTTCTATAAGAAAAAGTATAACTTTGATATGCCACTCTTTTTTTGGGGAACCTTGTATGTTTAAAAATATTTTTAAAATGTAGCCCTTATTGACTTACAAAATCTAACTGCGGCAGAAGTTGGACAATATATGCCGTTTCGCCATAAAACTCCGCGGCGTCCGTCGTGACTCACCCTGTATATAAAACTATGAATTATATTTTTATATTATCTATTTATATTTAAATTCCTTCGCCCTTGCTAGTTTAGTAATTTATCGATTGAAATTACTTACATTCTAAAATCAAAAATGGTCAAATCTGGCATAAAAAGTCTTAAACTTTAATTTCAATTTTCTTACTCACAGGTAACTCAAAAAATTGATTCCTTGTAAGTACGGAACAGAATGTTTGTTTTTATTTTGATTAATTTTTATCCATTTACATTCATAAATGTTAATATTTTTGAAAAACAACAAAATAAAACACTAAAAATAGTAATATATTAGCTCATAGCTCTTAACTTGGCTTGGGCCCAATAGCATGTATATCACGCGTCACCCCCACTCCCTGTCTACTGGCCACTTCTTGTATAATATGATGGTTCTGTAAGGCTGCGGAAACTGCAGCCTGCATATTGATTTTATAAAAAACAGCCATCGTTATAAAATGTAAACTATCGAGTGTACCTGCAGTACAAAAAACGAATTAATACTTTTCTTGTTAAAATGTTGGCAAGTTTGAAAAATTAAATTAAATCTGGAGAGGCTGCAGCCCTTACGGACGACATATTTAAAAAAAATTATGCACAATAATGTATAAAAGAAACCCCTTTAGTAGTTAAATAACACTTTATTGATAATGAATTGCAAAAATTGATATAAATAATCAGTAAGTATATCTACAATTAATACGATAAAAATTGACTTCAGTTCAGTGTACACAATTTAAGTAGTAATAATTATGTAAAACAGCCTTGATATTCTCCGGTGACTCTAGCCACCTGCAATATTTAACAAAAACCATTAGTTAGACACGATTTTGCAACCTTAAACAATGTTTATCGTTATAAGTGTATAGATTCAACTGCACTTAGTGTAAAATTTGTTACCGACGAAAAAGTATTTACAATTTTCATTTATTTATAAAAAAATATACATAACTTTTGCCTGATTATTTAAACATATTTTACATTAGCAATCTCTGCTCTTAGCACACACAAGCAAGATATACATTTACATTTAAACAATAAAAAAACAGTAACAAATAAAATTTTTGGTAAATGTTTCTTAGCCATAAATTTAAGGATCACAACCTTTGGAAGACGGAAAATACCTAATTACTGAAATGCTGAATTAACATACTAAATCTATCTATAAACGGAGTGAAAATGCATTTACTTCAGCAATACAAAACAATTCAACTCCTATTATACACAGTCTACTGTTTTTTCAAAGTAATGGATTATTTTTATTACTATTAATTAAATTAGTCTTTACATGCTATTTACTATCAACTGCAGTATAATCTAATTTTAAAAAAATATGTAGCTTTCAAGTGTGTTCGTCTAATAGCATATCTACACAAGATACACAAATTTTACCTTTGATAAAAAATACTACAGAGTTTTATGTATCACTGTGATATACAAATCTAAGAATATTCCTCGTTGAACTGGAATTGGTTACAAAATAACGTTTTTGATAAATTTACGTTGACAATTATTTCAGTCATAACCTGACAAATTTAACGAATTTCATTTAAAAACTCATAGTTACCCAAGTTTAATAATACAAAAATACGATATGTATTTCAAATATACAAGAAAATGATATAATAACGCAATTTAACTACAATTTCTTTTACCCAAATTAAAGGTAAATGTTGAGCATCACAGTAAAACAGAACAATTTCCTTGATAATTTCTCTCCAAAGATAAAATTTCTAAAACCTGTACTAGCTGAGGCTATTTTTGGAACAAGTTGTATATAAGTACTAACAAAATTCCAATTATTATCATAAGCACATACTATGCAGTAATTTCTACTTATTACTAAAATATAAATAATTTAGGTATTAAAGTCTAAGTAGCATAATAATAATAATAATAGTAATAATAGTAATAATAATATTAATAATAATAATAATAATAATAATAATAATGAGATACTGGATAGTTCACCTATAACACTTTAATTAGTACACAATAAAAAAAGCTTTTTATTGAGTTCAATCTACAGCAAACATTCTCAACATTTATTTGTCCTCCATGTTAATCAAAAACAATTTCACACGCAATTAAAAAATTCAAAACAACTACTACGCAAATAAATAACTACTCATACCGATGTAAAACAAAAATATGATTAAAATTTAATCACATAAAATTCAAGGTTTCATGCCATTTAATTTATTAAAAAGTCGTAAACTAAATTCTTTAAATTATATTATCATATCTTAGACCTCACTAACAAATAGGTTAAGAATCGCTGAATCTATAGCATTTTTCTCAAAAGAACCACAATGCTTGGATGTAAATGTAAGCTGAGTTTTAAGGATCAACTACATTTTTAATTAATATATTAAGTTTCGTAAATCATTTTTTTAAAAATTAAACCACACCAGTGCATCTAAATTCATGGTATTAATTGAATATACCTGTTTTGTGCTCATAGCTACTTCTGGTGGTGCTGAAAGTTGTTTATGCTACTGAAAATATTACCACAGTAGAATGCCAATCATCTGACTTTATAAAAATTGCAATGAGGCTACAACAGAAATTTGGATAATAACTTTTTTTTCAGGCTAACATAAAATGAATACTTATTTTTAAAAAAACTCTCAAAATGAGAACAATTCAAGTTCAAAAAGGTTCTCAGAAAAGCTGACAATCGTTTCATGTTTTGGTAAATACAAGCTTAAACAAAACTGAATAATTTCATGAAAGTTAGATAACAATAATAATTAAACACTAAGAAACAAAAAATACTATAAATTATATTTGCTAGTTCTTAGCTTGGCAAATACAAACAAATACATGTGCATATATGTACATATTATCTACATGCAGTTGACATGTCAGTTGCTTTGCAGTTTTGGGTACATAATATTATTTTTAGAAGCTTTTATCACTAAAATAAAATCACTGGTATGCCCTACTTTTAAACACATGTTCCATTTCCTTTTATTTAATGGGAAACTCACACATTTTTAGACTCTTATTTCTTTATAAAGGCCCAAAGGGTTCCTGAATATCTTGATTTTAACAGATGCCATCTCTAATAATAGCCTAATATTCTACACGAGGGTGTTAGCAAGTGAATCTTAGGACCCAGTTTTTTTGAGCACTACTTACTTGTATATTTTGAACATTATTTTTTGTAATTGCAAGAAATCGAGGCAAAATCACATTTACCATCTTTCGAAGAGTGTTGGTGTTGATTGATGTGTAGTTCAAGCAGAGGCTTAATTATTTATCTAGGTGATGGTTGTGTCTCATTACAACCAGTTCTGAACACGGTTACTGGTGACTGTTATACCGATATTTGCTTGCGAGCTGTTTATGATGACATCTATTTTCACTTGATGGTTATACTATTCATATACAGCCGGTTTACTAATGTTTTGTTTATTTATGGTGGTTGACCATTAGTATAACCAGGAACCAAATTAAAGAAACCGTAACTGTAAGAACCGTCGAAATAATTTAAATATGTATATTTTCACAAACATACGCACTCACAAAATACGTACATAAGCACGTATATTGTTAACCATGATTAAGTAGTAGACATTTTGTCTTGTATGAAATAATCAAATGTAAATATCTCATAAATTGCTGTTTGTAGTATTTCGAAAATAGATCGAGGCATGAGTAAAGGACACCCCTTGTAAATACCATATTGGCACAAATATTAATTTTTGTCAATGTATAATATTCGACTTGTATCCATAAATACTAAATATATTCGTATATAACGAAACATTTGTGTAAAAAAAAACAGTATTCAGTGAAAAAGTAAAACACAATCTTTGTCATCTTACTGCTCCTCGCTCTCCGACCATCTGCAACCTGCTTGCTCAGTAGCCAGGTGGGAGATGGAAGATCCTGATATTGTAGAACCGATCACTTCGAGTAACGAGGAATCGGATATAGAATGTTGAATTTCTAAAAATAATAGATTTGTAAGATTTTTTAATGAAAGTAAATTTTCATCAAAAAATTGTTGCATTTTTACTATTTTTCAGAGAATCATTGATTTTGATTATCGCGACATATTTGGGCCAATACAGTATATGCATGTGCACGGATACACAGACACACGTACTTATACAGTGCCATTTTTGTAAGAAATGTATTTTTAGAACAGATCATTGCAACATATCAGTGGCCGTTGCATAAACTCCAAATAAATATTTTAGTTTCATATTAACAGAAAATAAAAACACTGTATATTTTTTAGCAGTCTCTAAAATAATACAATTTTACACTAAAAAGAGATAATATATTAACAAAAAATTACAAATTCTGATATTAACTAAATATTATTCGTTCAAAATCCACGCTAGGTTTAGACTATACAACAGTTGAAAGTAGAAACATGTTTTGAGTACATTCATTTTGTTAAATAATAATTAAAATTCCCTCATGAACATTAAATCGTGATAATTGAAATATTCATAATCAGAAGATTCAGCTTTATGTTTAGGTAAAGGAGGATTGTAACGTGCCCTATTTAACTTGCCTGGCATTGTTTGTTGCGACTCTGTAAATGCGGTTTGTTGTATTGCTTCTAACTGAGGCTGTACATGACCTAATAATGGACGAGCGGATGGTTCGGCTGCCCAGCATTGTTCCATTAAGCTCCAACAAGCTTCAGTAAAATGCGGAAGACATTCTGGTCTGATACCTAAAAATTATTTTTTTTCGTGAACAATTGAAACTTCAAAAATGGTTTTTTAACATTAAAACAAGCATAATTAAATTAATTTATTTTTTGCAATTAGTTTTTAATATTGTTTGGCCATCTGTTTTAATTTTTATTTAAGAATAAAGCAATATGCTACTGAAGGAGACGACATAAAAGCCTATAGAGAGCAAAGAGCAACAGTGAAAAAATTAAACAGGCAGAAAAAAGAGAGATATACAAGAAAAAATTATTGAAGCAGAAGACTATTACCAGAGAAAAGAGATTAGAAATTTCTACAGAGAACAGCGGCTAGAATATTTTTCTGACATGTTAAATGACGACGTAGAAGATGAAAAGCAAGCATTAGTCGAAGACAAAATAATAGGAACAGATGAACCTACAAAAGAAGAAAAAATGGAAATTATTTAGAGTCAAAAAATAACAAATGTCCCAGAAACAACGGAGTGACTCCAGAGAACTTGAACATGGGGGAGAAGAGTTGTACAACCAGATATATCTCTTAGTACGGAAAATCTGGCAAGAAGAACAAATGCCAAAAAGTTGGTAAAATGCCCACTATAATCCCCATATTAAAAAACGGAGATGAGACGACATGTAGTAACTATAGAGGCATATCTCTATTAGATGTAACATATAAAATAGTAGCGACTCTGATTGACAAAAAAAAGACTTGAAGCCATAGTTGAGCCACAATTAGGAGAATATCAGGCAGGTTTTAGAAAAGGGAGAGGAACGACAGATCAGATTTTTACTATGAAGGAAACACTAATGACTTGCTATGAAACAACATTCCCGCAGTGGTGCTCTTTATCGACTTAAAAAATGCTTACGACTCAATAAAAAGAAAAAAATTGATGAAAAGTATGAAAGAGTTTCAGGTACCCCCAAAGCTAGTAGGATTAATTAATATGACTCTAAAAACAACAAAAAGCAATGTAAGGGTGAAAGGTCAAACATCAGAAGACTTCATAGTGAGAAATGGATTATGCCAACGGGATACTCTTTCAACTTTACTGTCCAACATAACACTAGAAAAGATAATAAGAAGCAGCAGTCTGGACGGGGAGGAGATATAATGTATAAGAGACATCAAATAGTGGAATATGCAGACGACATCGCCGTTATAGCCAGAAATATAAAGGAATTAGAACACGCGACGAACTGATTGGTGGAGAAGGCTTTTAAGATGGGGTTACAATTAAACCAGAAGAAATGTAAAGTTATTGGAGGAAGTCAGCAGAATGCAATCCTAGAAATAACTACGACATTGGGAAAAATGAGTCTGGATGAAGTGGATGAGTTTGTCTATCTGGGTGCCAGAATAATGAAAAACTCAAGAAAAAACAATAGAGGCGAGATTAACAAAAGCAAATAAATGTGCCGGAGCCTTGAACCAACTACTAAGGGCGAAACAGCTATCTAGAGATGCTAAATTCCGCCTTTACAAAACAGTACTGCGACCAACAGCACTATATGCCTGCGAACCTTGGATACTGAATAGAAAACGCAAAAAAGATTGCAGAGATGGGAGAGGAAAATACTTAGAAGAGTGTTGCGGGAGGAAGGAAAATATTTCCAAAATCGTAAAAAACTAACGCCTGTTGTTTTTTTTACCAGAACCTTTTTGTGGCTTAAAGTTTTGCAATTAAAAAAATATTTTGTGAAAGATAGATTTATTTAAAAACTTTTTTTATTCCTAAGCTTTTCTCGTAAAACCTACACTTTTTGAGTAAAAAATTAAATAAGTAAACATGCACCATTAAATATTCCAATATAAACAATTCATTTTGGTGGTTGGCATGGTTTGTTTATGTTTCTATTGGGTAGAACTGACGGGTGTAATTCATTTTGAGGTTTACGCGGTGACAACGCTACAACGCCCATCAATTCTACCCAATATGAACATAAACAAACCATGGCAACCACCACATTGTATCGTTTTATATTGGTATATTTTATGGTTCGTTTACTTATTTTATTTTTTACTCAAAAACGGTAGGCTATACGAGAAAAATAAAAAAATAAAAAAAGTTTCTAAATAAATCAATCTTTCAAAAAATAATTTTTAATTGCCAAATTATAACCTTCCAAAAAGTTCTATCTGATAAAAAACCAGCAGGGGTGGTACTTTTCATCCCCCTGTGAAGGTGGGAGATGATTGATAATATTACTATGGGAAACCTTTTAATAAGTATCAAATATCATTCTCCTACATTTTTCTAAATTTGATAAATAAAATAAAAACCTAATTTTATCGCTCCCCTTTAGGGGGTGTAACTCCAAAAGAAAAAAATTTTATATGAAATACCCTCCTTAATTTTTGATAAGGAATCACCTCCCGGATTTTTTTGCAATACTTAAGAAACACCCTGTATATTTTCACCTTACCCCAACCTATTCTTAAGTGGTTTGGACATCTTACCTTTTCTAACACTGGTCCATAGCTGTTCTTTATTCTGGAACTGTTCAAAAAGATACGGTAATCGAACTTGATTGGCACAAATATACCAGAAAAGTATTCCAAATGCATAAACATCTACGCTAGAATCATAATGGCCCGACAGCAATTCTGGAGCCATATGTACAGGGGTCCCTACAATGCTACCTGACATCATCGCTTCCGGAATGCAGAATCCAAAATCGGTGAGTTTCGCTCTATCTTCATTATCCAGCTGTAAAACAAAATTGTGCAAATATTCAAATAAAAAATGTCTTCTCATGAAATGAATAACAATTGCTTTTAAAATAGGTAAGCAATGTACCTAAAAATGTTTTAATTATAGTTTTCGTAATTTTTCAATTTAAAAATCATTTTAAATTTAATTTTTGAGAACTCCACTATGCAATACATTTATCATTCTCCTAATCCTGCTTTGTTTTTATGTTTTTGGAATATGATCAGCTTTTAATTAAACCTTAATTTTGACATTAATACCTGGGCAAGCTTATCAAAACGTTCGATGATAAATTGAAAGGTAATGTGGCTTACCAAAACATTTTTAAGTTTGATGTCCCTGTGTACCAAGCCTTGAGAATGTAGATAACGAATGCCTTCCACGACGTCGATTGCAATTTGAAGTCGTTTGGTCCATGAGAGACCACTTCGAAGCCCACAATATAAATCTTTGGTCATTCGTTCCATTACCAACAGCACAGCTGGTGAACAGCCACCTCCATATTGATGATCTATTACGGAACCTCTTAGTTTTACAATACGTGGATGTTCAGGTATAGTTCTGAAATTTAAAAAAAAAAACACTTTCTCAATTGATTATGTGACAATGTCCAATCACATAATAAACAAATTTTATACATCTTCACAATTTATTAAAAGACAATTATAATCAAACATTGATTTAATATTGAAAACAGTTGAATTTTAGGCGAATTACTAACTTAAAACTAATAACGTACCTTGTATAATAAAATTCCATAGCAAGGTCATTCCAGTGACGATCATCTGGTGGTACGACCGATTTCACAGCGCATGGATTTATACCTCCCCAGGATTCGCAAGCGTAAACAACACCATATTGACCTCTTCCTATTTCTCTAGTTTGTTGTGGCATCCCCCACCTAACTAAATCACACAAGGAGGTACTTTCGAGAGCTAATCGAGCGAAACGAGGTGCATGTCGTTTACGAATGGCGATTCTTTGTTCTTCAGTTTGTTCCAGTTTTCCTGATAATTGGTTTTCTAACGATCTCATTGCCGATTGGAAAGCTTCATGCGATGATTTTACATGTTCTTGAAACTATTTATAAAAATTATTAAAAAATAGTTTAAAAATGTATCGCACACAAGATTTTGCTGCTAAACTTTAAGTGTATTGAAATTTTTTAGAATTTGTAAATGAATAAGAATTTTGTTAATAATTTATGGTCAAATTAGAAGTATACAGGGTGGACCAAATTCGAATGTTTTACGAGGTATCTCGGTTACCATAATGTTTTGCGAAAATCTAATATTGGTCTCCTGGATAATTTTTGTTTTGTTTTACTGTAACTTCTTTATTTATAAAATAGAACAAAATATTATACAGGATTCATTTTTATGCGGCATTTAAAACGTATCTTTTAAATTTTTTAACCACCTTGACTTTTGAGATATGGAGTAAATAAACTTATATTTTTTAAATTGGAAAGTGTAGTAGGCCATGACTTTATATAAAAAAGCATTTTTTTAGCTTTTTAAAAATACAACGGTTTAAATATTTGTTGCAAAAAATAACCGTATACAGGGTGTCCCAGATTACATTTCCAGCATGGGGATCTCGCTTATTCTAAGAGATATACGTTTGTTTAAATTAGATGAATTATTCCTTGGTATGAGAGGAGCCACAATCAATTTTTGAAAGTACAAAATTCTTCGTGCTTCATATGTTAAAGCAAAAAATATGAAAATGTCCAATTTGTATTTTTTTTCATAACTTTTTTGTCTTAATCATTAGAACAATTGGTACTTTTTAACCCGAGAGAGCACGCGCGAAATTTTTTACACGGAAGCACGCGCCACGGTCAAATTGACCGGGTATGGATTAATGTGAATTAATGCCAAATAAAAATGCAAATTACAAAGAAAAGTAATATTTTATTTAAAAAGAGTTAATTCTTACACGTTTTTAAGTGGAAGTACCTGGCGCATTGGTTAAATTAGGACAATTAATGCAGTACTGTAATGCATGTTCGCGGCAAATAAATCTATTGCATCTCTCTCTGCATCGAGTGGATGTCTATACACGCGTCCCGGTGTTATTGACCGGGTGTTAAAAAGACACCTACAACTTTCAAACGGCAACACGTAACTTCCTAAAAAAACATCTACACACTCTACAGACTGTGCATGACCCACTGCTAAAGACTTAACACCCTCACCCCTTCAATGTAGAAGTTCTATTAAAATATTTACAAACCCGGTCAAAAAGACAGGTACGCGTGTGCTCGCGGGTTAATGGAGAATGTAACTGTTATTTTAGATTATTTTTAACACCTACCATTTTGGAGATATTACCCCTAACTTCATTTTTCCTTATGGGTCGCGAAGTTGGCTATGGAATAGTTGAATGTGCTTTTTTTTGTCTTTAAAATGGGATATTACTTGCTACATCCATTTTTATAAATAAGTCACAAAACCAAGAAAAATGGTATTTTACCCATCACTTATCAATCTATGAATATAAAAACAAAAAATAACTAATTAAATGTCAAATGACAGTTACCATCTCTCTGCGGTATCATTTATTAGAATTGTTTAGTAATTCGATAGTCTTGTAGCAAATTTGTTATCATATAATTATGGGCACGTTTACAACTAATCAAAAAATGTATAGATTGAAATGCTACATTATTTGCAATAGAAACTGTGTAAAATAAATAATTCTAATTAATTATTGATTTCTTTTGGATTTTTGGTTGGTTTCTCGAAAAAACCATATTCTTTTAAATTTATTTCCAAATTTTTGTAATTACGCATCCTTCGTTGCTTTTTCTCGGGATATAGCTTTAAGTATATTCGCTTAGCTTCTACACAATTGTTATGGTAAAGAATGTAGCATCTCAACATGTCAAATTTTTCGCTAATTTTAAATGTAGCCATCATTATTACAATTACTACAAAGACTATCGAATTACACAACAATAATGTGAAATTCTAATAAATGATACCGCAGACAAATGGTAACTGTCATTTGACATTTAATTAGTTGTTTTTTGTTTTTATTTTCATAGATAGCTTGATAAGTGAAGGGTAGAATACGATTTTTCTTGATTTTGTGATTTATTTATAAAAATAGATTTAGCAAGTAATATCTCATTTTAAAGACAAAAAAAGCACATTCAACTATTCCATAGCCAACTTCGCGGCCCATAAGAAAAAATGAAGTTAGGGGTAATATCTACAAAATGGTAGGTGTTAAAAATAATCTAAAATAACAGTTACATTCTCCATTAAAAAGTACCTTAAGAAAGTACAAATAAAACTGTTCTAATGATTAAGACAAAAAAGTTATGAGAGAAACAAGAAATTGGACATTTCCATATTTTTTGCTATAACATCTGAAGCACGAGGAATTTTGTACTTCTAAAAATTTATTGTGGCTCCTCTCATACTAAGAAATAATTCATCTAATTTAAACAAACCTGTATCTCTTATAATAAGCGAGATCCCCATGCTGAAAATGTAATCTGGGACACCCTGTATAGCAAATTTTGTGAATTTTTTAAAATCAAAGTATGCCATGGTTTCGTAAACAATTGCTGTTTGCAATTTATAAATAAAGAGATACCCCATAAAACCTTTGAATTTGGTTCACCCTGTACCAGTGGTGAGCTGTAGGGGGCTCGCGCGAGCCCTTTGTTAAATTATTCCTTAATTTGCGAGCCCCTTGTTCTTCTTGTTAACCATTTTCTCAAGAAAAAATATATCTTAAAATCATTGTCATTACATACATTTGTAAAGCGACGAAGTCATGCCTACCAAGCAATGACGATTAAATTTAGAATAACTCGTCGCACAATAGAATTTTTTGAATTATGTACAATCACTCGATTATTCACGTTTAAATTTAAAATGCCATTTTTTTCCCAACATATAATTAACATTATTTTTTTGTTTTTATTTAACTATGAGCGAGCCCTTTGTTAAAAATTTCATAGCTCACCACTGCCCTGTACAGTTTATGGTGGTCCATAAAAGCCTTTTTTTTTATGTTTTCTGGGTCATCCTCTAGTTTTGCTATATGTACCTACCGACATATTCACACAAAAAAAATCAGGTCATTTGAGCAACGTTTAAAGTTCGCTAAAATGGACCACCCCAATACAGATATCATACAAAATAATTAAAAACTCAATATCAAACAGTACATAAGTAGTATTTATCTTACATACCTGTGTAGAAATGGTCCTTGCAAGTTTTGAAGAACTTAAAGAATCAACCATATCTGTAACAACTTGAAGTTGCCATTGAAAATCATACTGAGGTTGTATGCAAGTAGACCAAGGCATTTGAAAACTGTGTACTAATTTCCTCAACCGATCCATAAACGAATGAACGACCGAAAACGAAGTCGACGATTTTAATTCTATGTTATACGCTGCACTTATGATTTGTTTGACTGCATCAGAAGCCAGTAGATTTCCTTCTTGATCGAGACAATATTTTTCCAAACTCTCAAGGCACCGTTGCAGAGTTCCCGTGAAACTTTCATGTAGACAACCTACGGATTGTACTACTTGTGTTGCAACGGAATTGCTAAGTTTACGCAGGACTAACTGTTGAATTTCCATGGTTGCTAGTTTTGAACATTGTGGGCGAATGCTGCTACTATCACTACCTGTAAATTAAAAGTAATATTGATTTTAGCAACAAAAATAAAATAAAATAATCTCCAGATGCAAGTTTATGGTGCTATTTTACATAATTTAAACATATATATTCATTATAAATAAATAATCAAGTAACAACAGTGAAAACCTACACAACATAATAAATACAAACTTATATCTACCTCCATAGTGATAGCCTTCTAAAACTTCAGCCACATTAGACTTCATATCTTGCAAGGTAACTTGTATAAGTCTACTAATTTCTTCCTGTTTTTCTCCAGCGATTTTCATTAAACTTTTATAGAGCTCCCCCTCTGAAGCTTGCGCATAAGATATTCTACGAGGTGTTATTTGAATTTCACGAGCCATATCAAAGGCCGTAAGTATGAAACTTCTTAAGCAATTGTTATGTATCTATGTTAAACAATAAACAATTAAAACAGTTCATCAACCAACTAAAATAAGTAAATACCTCACTAAGAAGGGACGATATTTTTAAAAGATATGATTTCACAACGCTGCGAAGAAAAACTACAAGTTTGGTACCAATTTCATTATCGTTTATAAGTTGATTATCCACTGAACATTCAGTACAAAAAGCTTCCCTTAACGCTGGGGAACCATCTATTTCATCATTTTCGGTATCATTTAAGTAGCCTTTAAGAAAGATTTTATCAATCATTATGATAAATCTGGAAAAGCTCAACAAAAATTGTTTTGCAAATGTACAGTTCTGCTTAGACAATTACAGGATAAAGGAGTTTTAATTTAATCTAATCTAATTATAAATTTTTCAGTTTAAATTTCAAATTTGTTGTAAGTTCCAGCAAAAAACAGGAGTTATTAAAATATAGTTTACACACAAAAAAAAAACAAAAATTTTGCAGAAATAAAAAAAATTGCTCAAAAATACAAATTATTGTCACATATTTTAAAAAAGAGATCAACTGATTAAAATTTTATATAATGTTAGGAATTTCCTTTTAAACCACGTGCTGAAATGTCAGCTTTAAGAATATGTACATAGTTCATAGTTTAAAAGTTAAAAAAAAAAGGAAAAAGCTGTCTATTACAAAAATCCGACATTACTTTTTGGCCAATCCAATACTTCATTTAGATTGTATAAATTATGGGACATTATCTTTTTATTTTGAACACTCCAGGAACTAAAGGGAACGAGATAATATTATCTACATCCCATATAAACTTGCGTTGTTTAAATTTGCAAGAAAAGTTAAAATTTTAAAGCAAATATTTATTAATTTATAAACATACCCAATCTGACAAGCTGATGCCGGAGGTTTCTCAATTTTTGACTAATGTGTATATCATATTCTTTCCTTATTGCATGTTCCTGTTGGTCGCTTTCCTGTTCCAGAAGATGTTGCTGTGATTCAGTGAGTGATTCCATGTGAAATGAGGCTTCATAATTAGACATGCATACAAAAAGAATTGGAAGATCAGGATATATCTCTTTTAATTTGCGTATTTCTTGGATATTCTAAAAACAACAGTGCTTTGAAGTTTGAAAAAAATGTCTAGCTGTTTTCACACACATTAGCTACAAAGAAAACCAATTAAAAAAATTAAAAACAAGCTCTGCATTAATGAAACACAACCCACTGTTAAATTACTTTCATAATTTGAAAACTTTAATCTAATATAAATAGAATCAAATTCACTATAATTTGCACAACACCAATAATAAAAATTAATCTTTGTACATGCTTTACATACAATTCTAATAAAATTGTCAAACTTACCGAATCACTAAGAATATCTTCACTAACGTATATTATCACAGGTAAAATATTATCTAAATTTTTCAACATAACATCTGAAAGTTGCTCAGAAGAATTATCAGGTGGCATAATAATATTCACGTTATCACGTAAAAGAGGATTATTTAATTTAATTTCTAAAGCGGGACAATGTTCGAGAGGTGATTCTTGATCAGTACGTTGTAAATCATTTTCAGGGACAGTGATCCATGGTTTTTCATGAGCCTGAAGCTTCTCTACTATTTCAAATTCATGTCCAAGTGTTAAGCGAATTTCTTTGATATGTCCAAAAGATATCTGTACCTAGAACATAAAATTACATCGTATGACCGTCACAGTTTTTAGAACAGTTGACAGCAGGTGTTGTTTAAATTTTAGTACTCACCCATCTCCATTTAGAACTGTTTAATGGTAACACAAACTGTTCCAAAATCGTGTTAATAAAAAGGGCTTTGACATGACAATTTTGTCCGAATATTAGAAAGGCTGGAAACCAATCCAAAATCGTTTGAAGTGATCCAGCTATATCTTGATTTAATAGCTGATCTTTTACATCTTCTATAAATAAATTCTATTAAATAAAATACGTGTAAATATATTAAGCAAACTTACTTCCTAGTTGCACATTATTCTTGACATCATCCAGTGCCTTTTGAGTATCTTTTAAAATACGTTTTAACGATATACAATTACGTGTGAATTTACGAAATTCTTGTGGAACATTCGTTAGCATTTTTAAATATCACAAATTTACAACAAGTAAATAAACAGCGAGCGGTTAAATGTCATGTCTATATTTAGTAAAGATTATGTCAACTAACAATTCAAACTGTCAAACTAAAAGTGACAGGTGGTTCTTTTCTAAACTAAATAATTGATAAAAACAAAATGTGCATTGGTGTGAGGACACAATAGTTGTCAGATTCGCTCATAGATGGAAAATTTAGTTCTACTTTTAAGTTGCTAGATTTGTTTTTTAAATGAGATTATACAATTATTAAATTCCAGTAAATCTTCAACATAATTTTAAATAACCCTTTAATGTTTACCATACACTTAACGGACACCTTTGTCTAATTAATTCATTAGCTTTTACTGATTTAATATTATGGTATAACGTAAAACTATTCTTCTTTCCATTCTAGTTTTGAAAATCATTTGTCTCATTTTGCTATAATAAAAAAAGGGCTATTGACTCGGTATTTCAAGAAATTTCGGAAACAAAGTCCAAAATATATTTAAATTTTATTTTTGGGTGACAACAAAGGGCCATTCGTCCATGTAGAGATATTTTAGATTTTTAAAACTGGGCCATTTTTAAAAATAATTTAGTCAACATAAAATGAAATATTTAAAAAAAAAATAATATAGACAGATTTTATATATCTGTAATAAAAGTTTAATTATGCACAGAAATAGTTTTATAATGCCTCTAAAAAAAATTGTTTAAGTTTAAATTTACTTTAATTGTCTAAATAACTACATTACTAATTGCCAATTTGGCTTTTTTAAAAGATTGTTGTAAGTTTTATTGCCGTTAAACCTGTAAAATAAGATTTGTTATCGATTTATAAGTGAAAAATAAGCGTTAAAATTAAATTTTTGCTAGATCGTTTTGTTCAGCAAACTTTTTGCTAGATCGTTTTGTTCAGCAAACTTCGTGTGCAGAGTTATCGAAGACAGACTCAAAGTAAACATATTTATTGCATTTAAACGATTTTAAATTTATATTGCAGCATGTAATATTCTTTGCACGACACGCAAGTTGCTATAATGCTTGTGTCATTGAATAATGTGAATTTATAGAATAACGGATTAAAGAAACTCATAACAGGAGAAATTTAATAAAACGTATATGAAGCTATAGAAACAGAACGCAACTACGTACTTCAATAAAAACTTGAGGTCGTACCAGTTTTTTGAATCCAGTAAAGCATAGAATATTTTAATGTTATTGTAAGTTCTTGTATTAAATCGAATTTGATTGAATTTCAAATGGACTAATAATTTTGTTATTAAAAATTCTAGCCCAAATATTACCTTATTAACTGAGTTAATTTTAGGATTTTCCTGATATAATGTTTTAAACATTTTGGTTCGTTATTCAACGTGAAAGTGCAATCGTCAATTTTTCGACATTATTGGGGAACTTTTTTGCGTAGATTTGAAATGTGTCGCCAAATTTTACCTATCTTCATTTGTTTTTATCATTTTACGTCAGCCGTATTTAAAATAAGAAAGTTGATGTTTATTTAACAAAAGCAAATACAGATAGGTAAAATTTGATGACAAATTTCAAATCTAAGCAAAAAAGTTCCCCAATAATGTCGAAAAATGTTTTGAGTGAGACTTCAAATAAGCAAGTTATAGGCAAAAATTAAAAACCTGATGTGTTTTGTTTTTTTATCAATAGCGAAAAACTATTTTTTTAAAGCTTTTTTTCACAGAACATTTGCTCTTAACCCAGTGGTTTCCAACCTTTTTGTACCTCCGCCCCCCTTTTTTATAATTTTTTTTGCGCCCCCCTCACTTTTTGTTACAATCTAATTTCATAAATACTGTTCTGATAAATAATAATTATTTAATGGACTACAAAACAATACACCATATTCTGTATAAAGAAAGTTATTTTTGTTTGTTTGTATTCAAAAATGATTTATTGGTAACAGCTGCGTGCCCCCCTTGCAATAGTCTCGCGCCCCCCTAGGGGGGCGCGCCCCACATGTTGGAAACCACTGTCTTAACCCCTTGAACGTTACATTAAATTCCTGGGTTTATGCATGCGACAATGTCGCGGCGGCAGATATGTTAACATTTTTTTATGTTGCTTCTGTAATGAAGCTGTGAGTTGAAAAATACAACAATTAGGCTGTTCTCTATCAGCTCCTCAAAAAAATTAAATTTTTTGTTACAAAAATCACACGCAAAAACCGCGCGGACCCAACTTACCCAAATCTATCTGCATAAGATTTTTGGGTCAAGAAAAAAGAAGACTTTTGGCGTCGGTGACAGAGACCAACCAAATTTTTGTCTTTTTCCAACTTATAGCTTCAACGTTAAAAAAAATCTGCCTACGCCGCCTTGATACTGTCGCGTGCATAAAACCGGCTCTAACGCGCGATCAACTGAAGTTATCCGCTTCGCGTGTACAAGGCCTCAAATCGTAACCGAGCTTGGTGGCTGGTTGGTAAAACAACCTAACTTGTAATCGGGAGGTCCTGGGTTCGATTCCCAGGACAAACTGTCATTGTAGAGGTTTCAGGTGGTTTCCTCTATGGTTTAGGCAAATGCTGTGGCAGTACTTCCACCTATCCTTACCCATCCTTGACTATCCACATCCCTACCCATTATCCTTGTACCTGTACCTTGTAACGACTGAAGAGGGGGTTAATCCCCCTATAGCAGTCTCCGCGCGAGCGGAAAAAACACGTGACCTCAAATCGTACAGCACGGCACAAACGCGATAAAATTGCTTGAACCCAGTTCGTAGAACAAGGTCAACGGTGCAAAAGCGGTAAAAATGCCCAAATTTAAATCGTAGAGCATCGGTATTAGCGCGAAAAGAACACCTGAACTCAATCGTAGAGACCAGTCAAGGGGTTAAATCATAGATCATTTTGACCTACTTAACCAATTCTGTATTTCTTACCGTTTACGAGATTCCCATGCTGTTTACTATAACTGGGACACCCTGTATATAAAGGGACATAAAAAAATCCGTAAAAATGTTTTATATAGGCCCTAAACATTCGATTTATGCAAAAAATTAGCGAAGCCACACCTTGTGGGACACCCTGTGTGATAGCCATGGGCCATGGGCTATAATGAAAAAAATTTCACTTATTTTCATGGGGTGCCGCGGCTATCATATTTGATAGCCATGACGAAATTCGTCCTGTGCCTTTAAGATTTAGTCTATTGAAAAACATTACTTTTATAGTTTTACTAGCGTAGTGACCCGGCTTCGCTCGGTGAATTTTTTTATCAATCACAGACTACTCGCGCTTCGCGCTCGCGCCCGGTGGACGTTTTTGACCTTTTGAGAATTTTGGATCTTTTGGAAATTTTTGTATCTATTGAGAATTTTTGTATCTATTGAGAATTTTGAAACTTTTGTGATATTTGGATCTTTTGGGAATTTTGGTTCTTTTGGGAATTTTTGGAACTTTTGGGAATTCTCATATAGCCTATGTTCTTTCCATGGTCCTATAGATTGTCTGTGCCAAATTTGGTCAGGATCGGATGAGTGGTATAGGAATGCATAAAGGACAAACATGCATTCATTTTTATATACAGGGTGTTCCCGTTATCACCGCGAATATTTTAAGTGGTGATAGAAGACCTTTTTCTAAGAAAAAATTTCCAGTAAAATTTTTTCCTAAAATCAAATGCTAAGCTGATATCAACACTTACTTGATTTTTTTACACTTCTGCATTTATAAGACTCTGTAGCCAAAAATATCAATTTTATCGTAAAATACCTTTAAGTTTTTTAATAGAGCATGAAATTCTCTACAAAATTAGTTCTATTAATTTTTTGTCTACAGGCAATGGTTTGAGAGTTATAAGGCAGTTTGTACAAACAAATGTAAAAAATTCACAAAATTTAATTGTTTCTTAGACTTTGCAACCGCTGTATCTTTAAAACGAAAGGTTGTACAAAAAAAAACCGACGGCCCATTCCGGATAGCAAATTTTATGGTTAAGTGAAATTTTTTGAAAATCAAACCAATTTTCCGGAAAAGCTGAAAATAAGGAATAGAGTGCAAAAACAAAATTTCCTACAAATATTGTTTTGTATTTAAAAATGCTTTTACAGAGAGTGCCATTACGTGATTGAAAATAATGGAGGTAATTTTGAACACTTATTGAAGTAATTTTGTGGTTACATGTTAATTTTATTGCGTCCAGATGGATTTGCATTGTTTTGCATTTTATCGTTTTATTTTCACCTTTTATACTATTATAAACATTTCTATGATACATTTAGTTTCATTGAACAACATATTTACCAAAGTTGTAGTCCGTTAAATGCCTTCCGCAATAGGCATCCGTTTTGCTCTACGTTTCGTTAAAAAGATCCGGCGTTTTTAAAAATTTACATAACTTATTTATATGCAATTTTTCAATTTTTTGTTAAATTTGTTCGTTAGCTCCTTAAAAAAAATGATAAGGGGTGGTTTTCTGAAGAATTTCAAACTTCATAAAAAGCTTTGAAACTGATGAGATACATAATTTTATGAATGTTGCCGATGCTATGGCATTTTTAAATACAAAATATAATTACCGGGAGTTTTTGTTTTTCGATAAAATGCAAATCCATCTGGACGCAATAAAATTAACATGTAACCACAAAATTACTTCAATAAGTGTTCAAAATTACCTCCATCATTTTCAATCACGTAATCGCACTCTCTTTAAAAGCATTTTTAAATACAAAACAATATTTGTAGGATATTTTGTTTTTGCACTCTATTCCTTATTTTCAGCTTTTCCGGAAAATCGGTTTGATTTATAAAAAAAATTCACTTGACCAAAGTTTTAGCCCATAAAATTTGCTATCCGGAATGGGCCGTCGGTTTTTTTGTACAACCTTTCGTTTTAAAGATACAGCGGTTGCAAAGTCTAAGAAACAATTAAATTTTGTAAATTTTTTACATTTTTTTGTACAAACTGCTTTATAACTCCCAAACCATTGCCTGTAGACAAAAAATAAATAGAACCAATTTTGTAGAAAATTTCATGTTCTATTAAAAATCTTTAAGGTATTTTACGATAAAATTGATATTTCCGGCTACAGAGTCTTATAAATGCAGAAGTGTAAAAAAATCAAGTAAGTGTTGATATCAGCTTAGCATTTGATTTTAGGAAAAAATTTTACTTGAAATTTTTTCTTAGAAAAAGGTCCTCTATCACCACTTAAAATATTCGCGGTGATAACGGGGACACCCTGTATATAGATGTTGAAAAAACACGATTTACAAAACAAAAATATGTTGGCCTCCTGGTGAACATTTGCAAAATGGCTGGGCAGTCAATGTGTTAAAAAAGTTATTCGCTGTTTTATGCCACATCAGCTCTCTTGATTTACGGAAAACAGGTAAAAATTCAAATTAGCGAAAAAAACAGAACATAGTAACATGTTCAAGTATAAAAGTAGTATTCTATATTTATTGATTTACATGAAACATACAATTCAATGTTTCCTATTTACAATAATTAAATGTAATTAATCAAATGTTCAATAAATAATAACCATATACCGGGTGTAAATGAAGTGTGGTACACCCCTTTTTTTTCTTTAGTTTTGATTTTAGATAAATAAAATTTTAGGTATATGATATGTGCAAAAAACCGGGCTTTTTGAGCACATTCACACATTTTTTTCACTTCCGGTTTTGCCGGAAATGACCCCAACTTTGTTATTTTAAAAGGAACACCCTGTATATTTTTACATTTTTGGAAAGAGGAAGCGATTTTGGATACAACTGCAGTATTTTCGTTAATTTTTATAACCTCAAAAACATTGTATCCAAAATCGCTTCCTCTTTCCAAAAATGTAAAAATAGACAGGGTGTTCCATTTAAAATAACAAGTTGGAGACATTTCCGGCGAAACCGGAAGTGAAATAAATGTGTGCAAGTGCTCAAAAAGTCCGGTTTTTTGCACATAACATATAGCTAAAATTTCATTTATCTAAAATCAAAAGTAAAGAAAAAAAAGGGGTGTACTACACTTCATTTACACCCGGTATACTTTTTCCTAATTCCTAAAAAATTAACAACACTTATTCTAGATGTTTAAAATTTTTGATAAAAACATTGTTTAAATCACTGACGGTTTTATATAACTTGACGTTAGTTGAACCCTTTAATTCATTTAAACAAAGTTCGTTGTACTTTTTGAATGAGAGCAGCGCAGCTTGCATAGCACTAAAAATAAAAACAAAAAACTCACCTCTTAAAAATAAAATATATTTCTGACGGATAACAATGTAACATATTTCGATTATTTTTAAGCATGTAGTATGACAAATAAATTAAAAACATCACAACAATTTTATTTTTAAAGATAGAAGTTTGCAATGGGCATTAAAATAACACTTTTCCAAATTTAGTTTTGCCAACACAATAAAGTTTTTTTTTACTTACCGTTCAAGTTCACTGATATCCAGGGTACCTGTAACAAAAACGAAGGATTTATAAAAATATTATTATTTTGCCAACAGTCCAACAGATCATAATAAATCATCAAAAATTTAAATTACTTTAGAGATATTGTCAAAATAGTGAAATTGTTTAGAATTTAAGGAAAGTACAAATAAAAGTCGCATTTAAAATGCTCAGAAAGTTACCTGGGGCAATCCGACTCATCATGTCCGGTTGGAGAGAAATTGACTCTTTACGACTCTGCTTACGAGACCTTTGGCAAACATTTGCTGATTTCAATGTTACATCCTGCAATATAACAACTTTCGGCTTCTTCTTAACACTCTGATCATCAACTTTATTGTCTACGTCCGCAACAAGTGAATCAACCTTAGGAGAATGTACAGTATTTTGTTGTTGAATGCCTTCAGAATTTTTAAGTACAAGTTTTTTCTGTGACCGATTTTTTGCATCAGTTTTTTTACTAGATTTCTTAACTTTAAATCTGTAGGTTGACTTTTTATACCGGATGAACTTCTTAGGGACAGGCTGAGTTTCATAGTTATCATCTGTCAAATCGATAATGTCATTTGTCGGCACAACTGTAGAGAACATGGGTTGATCTAATACTGGAGGTTTTTTTTCCATTTGTAAAAGTGTCTTTCTTAGTGACTGTAACAAAATAAAAATCTATAAACAGTCATTTTTCGTATAGTTTGATCGATAAAAAAAATTCTATTAATAAAATAAGATCTAAATTCCACACTAAATATTGCAATAAAAATTAACCAATTAAAAATTTTAAAGGACATTTGACTTTTTTGAAATGAGGATAAAATAAAATAAAACACTTACGGTAGCAGGATCTGATATCGACGACTCAGTTGTGGAAGATGGGTTTGCTATGCCTCTTGAAAATTTTACACCCAGAGGCCTGCACAAAGCTTCTAGAACACAAGATAATGTTAATTAGTTTCATGCAAATTAGTTTCCCAATAAAATAATATCACAATTAACAATTTTTATTTAAATAGTTGATTAAACTAAACTGCAGTCAATATGTGTACATAAAAATAAAACTTACTTGATAATTTTTTTCAGTTGCAGGTTGTCGTGAATCTAATACCTGCAAATGAAATAAGTTACGTCATAAAGTATCGTATAAAATACGTTTATGTACCTCGTATTTATCCTTAAAAAGTATCGGTATTATATTATCCATAAGGTAATCCAGATGAACAGAATGGTAAAAAAAATGTTTACGTATCCTGAACTACAATCTCCCTTGAGCATCAGGGTTGCCAGATTTCAAATTAGGTCTCGCGGGACAAAAATGAAAAAAAGTAAGGCGATTTTTCTCAAGAAATTGTTTTCACGATTAATGATTTTGACATCAGTTTTAATTTCTACACTTCATTTTGGCCATTTAAAAATGTATCTAATAAAGAAAACTAAAATAATTGAGTTAAATTTTTATTTATCTTAAAAATTATTCAATATTTATGACGTCATTTCACTTCATTAAGAATGACTAAAGCTTGATATATTTTTTTAAAAATTGGAATTCAGAACAATTCATTTAGAAATTCTGTTTTAACATCAACTCGACCTCCACCCGTTGTATGTGTGCGTATTTGAGCGGTGTACGTATTGTAACTTGCTTTTTACGGGGGCTGGGAATTGGTTGTCGACTCCTCATGGCGTAAACTTTGGCGCGCACACTTGGAACGTTTGGACACTGAGTGGATAGTGGGTCATACGCCGATTTACGCAGACGCGTACGTCTAAAAATCCCCGAGAGGCTCGAGGATTCCCCGACATCTAACGCGTCCCGCGACCATTAGCGTGCAACTCACCCGCCAAAGCCCGAAATTTATACAGATTAAAAAAGAAATACATTTCATAACAGCATCCATCACTTTTTATGGCATTATTTTATTATTTTACAGTCAAAATCTGTGATTTTTTTACCTGCGGGACATTTAAATGTTTATGCGGGACGCGGGACAAATCACTCTTCTTGTGCGAGACTGTTCCGCGCATTGCGGGACGTCTGGCATCCCTGCTTGAGCTTGAATATAACTCATGGCATGGAGAACTAAGTTTCAGTTAAAAAGCTAGACCTATTGGATGTGCTGAATTGACACTTGTCACTTGTCCATCTAACGGAATAAATGTAAACATCAAATATTACTATTGTTAATTTAAATTTTTTGTTGTAAGGTGTTTCCCAAATGCGAGGCTCAATATGGGAATCATGCTCATTTTAATAGTTATGAAGTTGGTTCAATTGGGGCAAAACTGCCAAATGTGGTGCTGCATTCAAATCTGAAATCTCAGGTCATAAGTTATAAAAAAAAAGAAAAATATTGTTGTCATTTTATTACTTTGTTTATTGTTAAAGATTTTTTTAAATTTTCAAGAACATATACCATTTGTTCTTTAACAGGGGTCGGCAACCCTTGGCACGCGTGCCAATCGGTGGCACGTGACAATATTTTAAGTGGCATGCAGAAAAATTTCCCAAACGTTTAAAAGTCTCTGGCATAATATAAATTTTGCGGGACCAAAACTATGAAAATAATAATAGAAAAAAAAAACAACTTTTAAGTACTCTCAAGAAAAATTAAATATTGTTGGAGGCACTCAAGAAATTTTTGAGGTTTAAAATTATTAATATACAGGGTTGCGCAAAAGTATGGAAACATACAAATATCTAGAATACTATTGCAGATATAACAATGAAATGTTGTTCTGAGCGTTTTGGTATATTTCGGATTCGATGAAAATATTGAAATGAATTATTTTTTTTTAAATTTAAGTTATTTAAAAAGGAAGTAGAATTTCGTTTGAAAATTAGATTGATCATAGATTAACTAACACTTTGCGGTAGCTACATTTAAAAAAATATTATACGGGGTGTTTTTTTACGCTTGGTCAAACTTGTGAAACTTTAACATCGATAACCCAATTTTTTTAAATACAACATCCTATTTGTTTTTACATAGTCTTGCAGAAAATTTGATTGTCTTTCAAAAACATACACCATGTTTCATACATAAAACTAAAACTAATATTTTTCGAGATATCGTGATTTTATTGTAAATTATTAGGGCAACGTGATATTTTCAAGTGGACTATGAAGGTAGACAGCGGTAATTTTTAAACAATTGAAAGGTAAAAAACTAAAGAAAGTTATAATATTATCTTTTCCTTTCTTATTTTCGACATTTCTAATAATGTAGATGCAATCCCTAGTCGTGTAGTGAGTAAACAATCATATGCCATTTGTATGATTTCCCCTTTTTTTCTCTTTAAAAATACGTCATTTTTTTTTCGATTATTTGATTTAGATTTTTATCATGATTAGAAAGATATTGTAAAATTACCGGAATTACCGGTAAAAAACTGGCAAATTACCGGTAAATTTTGACGAGCAATGTGGCAATGGGATTATATGGGATTTATTTTAATAATTTAATTTTTAAACGAAATTTGTATTCAGAATTGCTTCCTATTTCCAAAAATGTAAAAATATACAGGGTGTTTCATTTGAAATAACAAAGTTGGAGTCATTTCCAACGAAACCGGAAGTGGAACACATATGTTCAAATAATCGGGGTTTTCACGCATATCATAAGTCTACAATTTCACTTAATTAAATACAAAACTAAAAAAAAAGGGTGTGTCCAGAACCCAGAACTCAGAATAGGGTTTTAACATTGTTATGATTTAGGTCCAATGGATTACAAACTATACTAATAATCAAAAAGTTTTTAAAGAAAAAAGTGTTTACTTATCAAATACCTTTCTAATTATGCAATAAAAACCGGACGGTTTTGTTTGGGTTTTTAAAGTTACTTCCGGATTTGGCCACTTCCGGTTGAATCACGAAAACTGCTAAAGCGTCAGTAAATTCTGTATATGCACTTTTGTCATACATTTTTTCCCCATCTTTGTCAGATGTCGCATTTTTGAATAAAAGTGCTGGTACGGGTGGTGTGAAACACCCTGTATATTGTATTAATTTTAATATATCTTACTGTAAATATTGATTGATTGTATGTATGCTAATTGGATTTTGTATATTTTTAAAATTAAAAAGTATATTTTATTTTAAGTTAATATGTAATTTTTGTTAAAATAAATTACCTACTTGTTGTTACGCTTATTTTAAAATACCGCCAAGATTTATCCATCTTTGCCTTTCAGCTAATAACTTCCTTATCATTGGTAAGTAAAAATGTTGATAAAAAGTTTCCTTTGTGATTTTTAATGGTGTCATTTGTCACGTCTTTTTCGTTCATTTTAGTGCAGCTACGTTTTAAATAACCTTCCAGGACATTAAAATGGTAAATGATTACTTTGTTTTGCATTTTACTTTATTAATAATCTGATTCCAAACTTTAAAAAAACCTTTATGTATCATGATGTTATAATTATAAAATGTTCTTGCAGTATTTTTTTTACATCACTCATGATTTATAGAAATGTAGAAAAGTTTGTAGGGATTAAGCGCCTCTTATCTAGCAATATACATAAAATATCCCAAAGTCAAGGCTTAAAAAAAAATCCTTGGCTCTAAGTTCAAACGTTATTTAGAAAAAAACATCAATTTTCTTTTATTGTTTTATTTCCTTCATTTTAAAGGTATTAAAAAATTAAAAACACTTTCTGGAAGTAAAATTTATTCAGACTTTAGGTTTAACTCTTTATACAACATATAGAGACCAAAAAATTGTTTTAAGCAAATATTTTGAGTTTCTCCATATTTCTAAATATTAAATAAATTGAGCAAAAAATAACGCAAATCCATTTTTTTTTTGTCACATTAATAATGTGTCATCTCCGTTATTGTTGTAAATATCGAAAATATTTATGGAGATTATTTTTAGATATTTTTACGTTTAATTTGATTATACTAAAAACAAAAATGTTACGCTCGCCGTTAAATAGTCATGACACACACTAACCTTTTTTTAAATGAGAGCGATAGTTGATATGACCTATTTAAATTCCTTATTTTTTTCTCATTCCAAATATATAGGGGTTGATGAATTTATTTTTAATACTACGCAAGTTACGAAGGTTTCTTAGTTTTTTTTTTAAAAAAGAAAATCATAGTAGACTGTGAAAACAAAAAAAAAACAAGGTGTAAAACCTTATAAAACTCATGTGGTACAAGTCACAAAGGTTTTTGATTTTATTGTTGCGATAAACATCAAAAATTTTTGAACACAAGACAAACAGCAATATACTACTACCTTACTGCTAATTCCGACTATGTTGTTGTTATTTTATATTCAAATATTTACAATGTTTATCTCAACAATAAAAGCAAAAACCTTGGTGACTTGTACCACATGAGTTTTATAAGGTTTTAAACAATTTTTTTTTGTTTGTTTTCACAGCCTACTATGATTTTCTTAAAAAAAAAACAAACTAAAAAACCTTCGTAACTTGCGTATTATTGAAAATAAATTCATCAACCCCTATACATATTTGGAATGAGAAGAAAATAAGAAATTTAAATAGGTCATAGCCGCTCCTATTAAAAAAACCCGTAAGTTTGTGTCATAACTTTTTAACGGCGAGCGTAATCATTTTTTTCAGTGTAATCAAATTAAACGTAAAAATATCTAAAAATAATGTCCATAAATATTTTCGATATTTACAACAATAACAAAGATATGACACATTATTAATATGACAAAAAACACTTTTTATTCAATAACTCGAAAACCGGAAATGATAGAATATTTTTGAAAACGGTTCTGAGTTTGTGTCAAAAAACTCCACATTTTTGGTAAATTAACCGGTTCTCTATCGTAAATATTAACCGAGATACCCATGCAATCCCATCGAATTTGGATCACCCTGTACACTGATCATAATATGACTCCCTATCATTGGCGTAGTTAGCCCCGAGGTCTAGGGGGGGCTGCAGCCCCAGGTGACTGAGGCTGTGAGCTAAAAAAAAAACCTCCTCTTTTGTTGAATCCAGCCGCGTACTCACAAATTCACGGTTTTTTAGGCCAGGGGGGGCTAAAAAAAATATTGTTTTACAAAACACAAACAATAAATGTTCGTAAATTCCTTAATTTAGGGAATAGAACTTTAAACGAAATGGTTTTTGTGTCGAGTACGATTATGTAGGGCTACTTGGGACAGTTTCAACATTTAAAACCGTCTAGGCCAGGGAGGACTAATGAGGGCTCAGGGGGGCTTAGCCCCCCTGGTTCCCCTATAACTACGCCAATGCTCCCTATGAATTATTTGGGAGGAGTGTCACAAGTAGATACTATAGGTATAGAGACTATAATTTTGTTTTCTATAGAATTTATCTCAACCGAAATCTTTAGATGAGATTGAAGAACCAAGCTTTATAACAAATGCAAACTCTATATTATCGAGTACCTCCGATGTAGAATCTGAGGGTAAGGAAGAATTGCTCGAACAGCTAAAGAGAAAGGATGCAATAATCAAAGAATTAGAAACTATAATAAATGAGAAAAATGTTGACATAGAAGTTATAAATGCTCAAAACGATCAACTGCTTGAACTGCAAGCAACATTAGAGATGAAAATTGATTATTTGCATTTTCAACTGCAAAGGAACACATCTGCTGGACAAACATCTAACCGACTTAATATTTATCCTAAATATTATTCGCCGGTTAAAATAATTAACGTCTTCAGTACACCTCTACAAAATATTAGCGCCCCAGTCAACACTTCATCAAGTTACTTATTAGATTCAGAAGGCGAGACATTAACTTCCAATGTAAGTATTAAAAGTGTGTTTTGAAAAGTAGAAATAAAAAAATGTGAACAAACTAAAATATCATTTTGCGCCAAACTTATACCTTTAAATTTATTTTTGTTGATAAATCTGTTAATAACTTTGACCATGCAACCATTTCGATTTGTATGGGTAGTCATTTCTTTATGTGTATCGAGCTATTGAAGTTTTTTTGCAGTTTTTCCTCTCTATAAAAGCTAACTACAAAATTATCAACATGTAAAATTGAATTATAGGGTACAGCTAGCAAAAAATTTAAATGGTTACTAACATACTGAATAAACCGCTGGAGCTTTTATTAAACACGACTTTACATACTTAAATAATCGTTTAGCTTAAATAAAATTATGTCAGGGTGTACTAGAAATCATTACCTCCATAATTCGTTGGTTTTCTAGGATAACCCAACAAACCTTATACAGTGTGTCCAGAATTCGAGGCTCACCATGGGTAACTTTTAAACCGTAATAGATACAAGGTATTTTCAGATAACTTTGATTTATTAGACGAGCGTTCTGCACTGGCCACAGTTACCGGAAGTGTTAAATACATTCCAAGTGCAATGTTGGAGAATATTTCATAATTATTATTTTATAGGATATATTTAAGCAGGTTAATGGTTTGATTTCCAATGGGGATTTTTATTCTATTACATTTTATATTAAATAGCTTCCGCTTCATTCGTAAATTCTTAATCTTCATTTGGAACAATCAAAAGTTTTTCAAAAAGTTTGTTTACATATATTTTTCAGAAGAGCAATTTTCTTTGACGAAAAATTTAAATGTTTTATAATCTTCTAAAATTTAAGAAACTAATATAAATCGTTCGTCTATGTAAAAAATCAGAATGTCGAGAAGAGGAAAAAACAAAAAAAAATCTATAATTTCTACAGGATCATCTAAAATTTCATCAGTACCTATCATTGAAAAAACATGTTTTCCCCTTAGATACGATGGGTAGGAAACTCCGCACTTACCCCTAGTTTTTGAACATTTGTTTTACTTTCTTTTAAAAAAATTTCAAATTTAGTATTCGTAATGTTAAAGCACGTGTTACAAAGATCTTATAAGTAAAAAAGCTGATTCTAATGTCATGTCTTTAAAGCTAATAATTTATTATTATGTTCTTGTTTATTTCTTACATGCGTTTTAATTTCTTAATTTTGGCTTTCCATTTCAAAAACGACATTATGGCTAATGCAATTTGTACTGTTCCAAAATCATATCTTCTGTTTCTGTCCTTTTATTCACTGTTTTAAGCTAACCTTACTTTTCGTTATATATATTTTTTTTAATTTTAAAAGTTTTCGTTTCGTTACACCTGATAAATATTTTATTTTCGGTGGCACAAAATCTGTTTTATACATGCCATTTTGGGGCCCTTAAGTTGGGGGCCCGGGTGTATTGCACCCAGTGTACCCCCCACTTGACCGGCCCTGTTAAAACTTATATTACATCTACAAATAGCATGTATTTGCTTCTCTACAGCTACCTTTTTCTAAGTTAAAGTTAAAATATGCTTCATGCAGGGAGGACTATACAGGGTTGCGCAAAAGTATGGAAACAGACAAAATCTAGAATAAAATTGCAAATATAACAATGAAATTTTGTATCTGAGCGTTATGCTATTTTTCGGATTCGATGAAAAGATTAAGGTTGCAATACGACTTCCGGTTCAACCGGAAACGAACTCAAACTTTGAAATTTTAAATAGAGCACCCTGTATATTATTACATTTTTAGACTCCTCTTAAAATTTACTTTAAAAAATTTATAAGGTTATATGGGTCTAAAGTAAATAGTTTTCGTAACATTTACATTTTTATGAAAATTTTGAGCGATACAGCAATTCCGATTTTTTTAAGTATGTTAAGTTATTTTAAAAGGCAGTAGACTTTCGTTTGAAAATTAGATTGACCCTAGATTAATTAACACTTTGCGCTAGCTACATTTTTAAAATATTATACAGGGTGTTTTTTACGCTTGGTCAAACTTGTGAAACTTTAAACATCGAAAACTCAATTTTTTTAAAATATAACATCCTACCTAAAACTAATATTTTTCTAGATATCGCGATTTTATTGTAAATTATTTGGGCAACGTAATATTTTCGAGTAAGCTATGACGGTAGACAGCGGTAATTTTTAAACAATTGAGAGATAAAAACAGAAGAGTTATAATATTATCTTTTCCTTGCCTATTTTCGACATTTCTTATAATGTAGATGTATTTTACCATTTTTTCGTTTAAAGCAAGGTTTCTTATAATTATGCATTTATTCATTGGACCAGTGTGACAACCCTAACCGATTTTTTGAATTTAAAGTTAAGACTGGTGAGTGACGTTTCTTAATCAGCGTTCTTTTCGCGTACTCAATACATCATTGATCGGTTTTCAAGACTTTGCAAACGATCAAATCATATGAAAAATATTGTGGCCCTGATAAGAAACCTCGATGTAAACGTAAGATTGGTAAAATTACATCTACATTATAAAAAACTTCTACAATTCGAAAGGAAAAGATATAATATTATAACTTTATCTTTTTTATCTTTCAATTGTTTCAAAATTACCGCTGTCTACCTTCATAGCCTACTCGAAAAATTACGTTGCCCTAATAATCTACATTAAAATTGCGATAACTCGTAAAATATTAGTTTTAGGTATGAAACATGGTTAATGTTTTTGAAAGACAATCACATTTTCTACAAGACTATGTAAAAACAAATAGGATGTTGCTAGCGCAAATTGTTAATTAATTAATTGGTAATCTAATTTTCTAACAAAATTCTACTGCCTTTATAAACTATCTTATATGTTTAAAAAAAATTGAAATTGCTGTATCGCTCAAAATTTTCATAAAAATGTAAATTTTACGACACCGTTTGACTTAAGACCCATATAACCTTTTAAATTTTAAGAGAAATCCAAAAATGTAAAAATATACAGGGTGTTGCTTTTAAAATTTTAAAGTTTGAGTCAGTTTCCGGTAGAACCGGAAGTCGTATTGCAACCTTAATATTTTCATCGAATCCAAAAAATATCATAACGATCAGATACAAAATTTCATTGTTATATCTGCAATAGTAATCTAGATATTTGTCTGTTTCCAGACTTTGCGCATCCCTGTATAATGTTATTAATAAATAGGTATATTTTTGCTTTTAATTCTCCAAAATATTCGTAAGTGTTGAGGACGTTACTTATGATACAAAAGAGTATAAGGTGTGTTAAGTTTTTTTTTATAATAAATAAAATATTCTAGATAGTTGTGGTCTCTGGAACATCCTGTATATTTATTCAAGAAATATTGTTTTGCAGACATTCTCAGGTGGTGTATTTTTTTTTACAGGTCGTTCAAAAACCGTATCTTATTAATACAAACCAAATCATTCAAAAACCGATGTTGGACAACGGCGATCAGCACAATCGTAATCTTTTGAAATCAGTCTTGCGATTTTTTGCGTGTACCAACAATTGCAAAACTTGTTCAGTAACGGACGACTCAGCTCCCAATGAAAAAGATCTAACTACACAGTATTCTGCTAAACCATCTACCTGTATTATTTTGACTACTCCTGTTTCATCTCAGAACAAGAACAATCGCATTAAAGGAATAAATTCGACTACCAAAAAAGTGCATTCCACAGAAACAATATTTTGAAAAAGAACTGTTGTATATATTAAATTGTGTATTTTATTTTCAGTGATAATTTTTAAACAAGTACTGAAAAATTTTCCCAATATTTTAAATTTTTTTTTACAGAAGCTTGATTTTTTTTAAGTTGTGATGTGTATTTTAATTGTAACTAATAATTATGTAACATAAAATTATAAATGCTTTTTAAGTTTAATGACTATATTTAATGTTGCTTTAATTGGAAATTTTAATCTGTCAGCATTATTTTATTTCAACAAAGCGCCTGTTTTTTTCTTATTATAAATAAATATTTGTACCTAATAAATCAATACTTTTTGCTAACAAATTTATTCCTATTATAAATATTATTATACAGGCAGGCAGTCCCAAATTCGATTCTTAACAAAAGATTAATTTAAGAATTTTATACAGAAGACTATTAATTTGTCCAACAGAAGAAATCATACAGGGTGTAGTAGGTCCAAAAAGTTATTACATTTGTTCATAATGATTGATTGTTAGTTTTGACTATGATTTGCTGGACCCACACTTATCCACAGACAACAGTTTTAGAGCCACTGTTTTAAAATTTTTAAACCATAATTATTACATTTATTAATAATCTATGCAATTATATTAATTTTGACCATGGCTTTCTGGACCATTAGGGTTCCACAAAACATAGTTTCAGAATCACTATCTTAAATCAAAATATTAATTATTTGATAAGTTTGCTGTACCAAATTTGGCACACAAACTATAGTTTCAGAATCACTTTGTTAAACCAAAATTTTGAATTTATTCATAACTTTTTCATATTAATTTTGGCAATAACTGCTGAACTCTCAAAGGTCCACAAACTATGGGTTCAGAACCACTGTCTTAATTTGTAATTTCCCCATATAAATTTTGGCAATGGTTGGTGGACTCTTAAGAGATCCTTAAACTACAGTTTTAAAACCAGTCAAATTAAAATTATTACATGTATTTATGTATAAGCTTTGTCTGCTTTGTACATTAATTTTGATAATATAGTAACAAAACCCAGGCTCTCACTTGCTAGATCTCTAAGTAAAGAGATACTATAGCGAGCCCTTTGTTGCATTTTTTGAAAATTTGAGAACTCCTTTTGAAAACGATAACTTTGATAAACTTAATTTTTTTAAACATGTTTGTATAAAAAATTATATATAAAATTGTATTAATTTGTATTTATATAAATTACCATAAAAAATGCCCATTTATTAATAGTTTTAAAAAATCATCACAATTGTTTTAAATTAAAAACTATAACCTTAAGCTGATCTTTATCTTGGAATATTTTCCCTGCAATCGTCTATCCACATTCAAACCAAATAGAAATAGACCCCAGATATTGAAGAGAAAAAATATTAAAATAAAAAGTGTTTTTTTATCAAATATCTTCCTAATTATGCAATAAAAACCGGGTAATTCCATTTAAGTTTTTAAAGTTACTTCCGGATTTGGCCACTTCCGGTTTAATCACGAAAACCGCTATAGCATCAGTCGATTCTACATATGCACTTTTGTATAAATTGTTTTTCCCCCATCTTTGTCAGACGTCGCATTTTTGAATAAAAATATTTTTCATAGCTGTACCAAAATTCATTCTACTGTAATTTTTATATTTTTCTTAATGTTTGTATTTTGTTATTTATATTTATTGTTAATTCATTAACAATAAAATGAATACAGTTTGCATTTATTTGATTTACGTGGTTCTAGAGTGAGAAAAAGTTGGTCGTACTTCACTGTCTCTAGGTACTACTTGTCTGATCTCCAATTTTGGAATCACCATCTGTAATTATACTAACAGGAATAAAAATCCAAATTGTTTTTAGCCCTTTATTGATGTAGCAAATATTTTACATATCTTATAGTAGTTTGTGTTTACAAAGATTTTACCAATCAACTTAAAATTCTACTAAACACTTTAAAGAAAACAAATGAACATTCTAAACAAAAAGATTTTATCAAACAACTTATTCTACTTAAGAGTAACGAAAATAAATGAAAATGCAAAACAAATCATTAACACAAAAAAAATAATTATTTGTATCACATCTCTATGCTTATAATAATTAACGTCCCTTCTTGAATAAACTTAACGAGCTGGATTAAGGTTGCACTTACAAGCTATGACTGTTGCAACAGGGCTAGCATTTACCATATTTCTGGCTTTAACGACGTCGTGCACAATAGAAAGGGCTTCTTGAGCTGAAAAAATTAAACATTTTGTAACATGCCTTTATTTGTACTTAAACTACTACGAAATTGAACACGCTTATTTTTGACACTCACCGACTTCCGCTGATGCTAGAACCAGTAATGCGTGGTTGTCATCACACCATTTGATGTATCTTGGTTGGAATGTGTAAATATCCAATAAATCGCGAGTTCTAAATTCTTTTGGAAAATTATACAACTCGACGACATGTTCCATCGTTTCATATTGCGGGGACGAAAACAACTTGTAGTTCTGATCGGTAAAGACTATCCTAAGATCGTTACCCAGTTTGCTGACAATCTGAAAAATTATAGTTGCAGATTATTACAAGTCCAAAGAAATTTGTTTGAAGCAACATTGATAACAAATACAGCAGAACGTTGATTATCGGAACTGTCAATTATCCAATCTTTTTTTTTTTTTTTTGTTTTTTTTGTTTTTTTTTTGTTTTTTGTTTTTTTTGTTTGTTTTTGTTTTGTTTTGTTTTTGTTTATGTTGTTTTTTATATTTTTTATATTGTCTAAACCAGTGTTTCTCAAAATTTTGAGTGAGGACCCCTTTCAAAATTAAAAACTTATAGAGGACTCCAATGAACTGTTCTGTAGACAATATTTTTGTTTTCAATTTAGCGTGGCAAATTAATTTGGATGATTTTCCAACATTATAAAGGCTCTGGGAAGGAAGTGGAACTAAAGATAAATACAATAAAAGACTGGGAAACTATGGAACTAGAACAAATGTGGAATATGCTAAAACAAATTATCTTGAAAACAGAAGAAAAAACATGTGGAATAACAAGAATAAATAAAGGGAAGAAACAGACGAGTTGGTGGAATCAGGACATGAAATATGAAGTCGTACACATAAGTTAAGTTAAACATGAGCTGTAATCAGTACTATCACAAATACCTTTCACCTTAGGGTAGAAACGTAAAGTGTATATATACAGGGTGCAAACTTTAACTGGAATAAATTCTGTAACTTGGGAATACAGTATATCGGTAAAACCTGCGAAAACACGTCGATTTTAGTTTTTCGCCGGATACATTTCAGCAGTATTGCTTTTGGGATATCTTCATCCAGAGGGGTGCAACAACCCGTAATATTTTTTTTTTAAATGTAAGGATATGTCGAGTGGCATATCGTTGGAAAGCTCATTTAGAGAGGAATACAATGCATGTTTTATTTTCGAAAAATTCCAAGAGTAGGTGAACAAAATAAAGACTGAGGTTTAAAGTTTAACGCTATTTAATGTAAAGGTTGTTTACAATGTGCACAATTTCAATCTGTAAGCGTTCATTTGTGCATTTCTTATCACAGTTAAACAAATTTTGTCGTAACTTTTTGTTGCTACCTTTTAGCAGTTGAAAATCTTGCCTCTCTTCTGTCTAAGAAACTACCAAATTTATTTTGTTAACACCTAACCTCTTGGAATTTTTCGAAAATAAAACATGCATTGTATTCCTCTCTAAATGAGCTTTCCAACGATATGCCACTCGACATATCCTTACATTAAAAAAAAAAATTATTACGGGTTGTTGCACCTCTCTGGATGAAGATATCCCAAAAGCAATACTGCTGAAATGTATCCAGCGAAAAACTAAAATCGACGTGTTTTCGCAGGTTTTACCGATATACTGTATTCCCAAGTTACAGAATTTATTTCAGTTAAAGTTTGCACCCTGTATATATATTTTGTATATAATCAGAAACCCCCAGAGGTCCTCGGATCACTTCAGAACCAATGTCGTACCGAAAAATTTCTGTGGCTAGTTTAAGTGCACTAATTGTTATAAAATTATAGATTTAATATATATAGATTATATATAAACTATTTAATTAACCGAATCATCCACCGTCCTAATTAAGTCAGATATTGATGTTCTGCTGTAACAAACAAACTTACCTCCAATAAAAATTCTGGTTTTAGGTCAAACACTGGGCCCCATCTTGTTAGATCAGCAGTGTGATCTTGCACCTTGGTGTTCAGATAATATTTGATTAAATCAGTCTTATAATTCTGGCCGTCTTCTGCTTCTCTTTCGGCAATAACGTTACTTTCCATGCTTCCTACAAAGTATTAAACAGGGTTTAGAGAATATTCGAGTTTTATTTTAAAATTACATATATTATAAAATTATATTAATAACGACTTGACAAAAATAAAAACAGATAAACGAGAGAGCAAAACAGGAAACAAGAGCCGGGAAAACTATCAAAATAGGGTATAACAAAATTACTATAAACGGAATGGAATGGAGATGGAACAAGGACAAAGAAGAACTTGAAGAAAAAACAACCCCAAAAAACTAGGAGGAAAACTTAAAAATGGAAACAAAGGAAACGACTCAGCAAGGGAAATGGACAAGAATATGGAATACCGAAACAATAAAGAAGTCATAAACAATAAACAAAACGGAATAAATGTAGATAAAGACCAAAACTTAGCTAACAAAGAAAGTGAACAGGAAACAGAAGACAAAATCAAAAAATTTAAATAAGACATAATAAAACAGAAACAAAACAAAATATCGACACAGGATATGAATAAGGACACAAATAAGAATAGAAATAAAGAAAAAGAAATAGTAGAGACCAAGGAGATAAACATAGGTATATGGAACATAAACACGTTAACTGGGAAAGAAATAGAAATAACAGAGGAAATGGATAACAATAGCATACAAATAATGGGACTAAGCGAAACCAAGAAAAAGGGCGAAGGAAACACATATCTAACAAATAGGCATATACTATATTACTCGGGAGTAAATCCAGAACAGAGAGCAAAAGAAGGGGTAGCGATAATAGTCACAGAGGAGATAAATAGAAAAATAATAGCATTTAAGGCAATAAACTCAAGAGTAATGGTAATTAGTATCAAACTAAAAGAAACAATTAACATCGTACAAATTTACGGCCCAGTAGAAGGATCAGCAGAGGAAGAAATGGTAGAATTCTACATTAACCTACAAAGGATATCTACTAGACGAGATAAAAGAAGAAAACGAAAAAACAATAATAATGGGAGACTGGAACAGCAGAGTAGGGAAAGATTACAATAGAGGAATGAGCTGCATGGGAAAACATGGCGAAGAAACCATTAACAGAAATGGAATGAAAATGATAGATTTTTGCAAAAGTAATGACCTTATAATAGGAAATATTATGTGGGAGCAAAAAATGGAAGATAAATATACGTTTGTAGCGGAGAAGCGAAACGCTAGAAGTCTCATAGATTACATAACTTTCACACAAGACCTAACAGAGATATTTCAAAGAATAGAAACTAAGAAGGAGGCGGAAATAGGATCGAATCATAGGCTAGTAATAGCGAAATGCTTAATACGAACAAACAAAAATAAAGAAACAATAAAATACACTAGAGTAGCAATACACAAACTAAAAACTAAAGAAAATAAAGAGAAATACCAAAAAGAGACAGATATAGAATTCCAAAGAATTGAGAATGAACGAATAGAATGGACACTAGAAGAAAGATGGACGACATTCAAAGAGACAATACTAAAAATAACAGCAAACATATGTGGGAAAAGTAAATATAACAACAACCTGAAAAGGACGAAGTGGTGGAACAATGATATAAAGAATCTGGTAAAAGAAAAGAAAATAGCATGGAAAAAGTTTACCCAAGCAAAAACAGAGAATGATAGAGAAGTATACAATAGAAAGAGAAATACAGTAAAAGAAGCGGTCAAAAAGTCAAAAATCGAAACGTGGAAGGAATTCGGAAAAGAGATAACAGAATTACACGAAATAGACAATAGAAAGTTTTGGACGAGAATTAAAAGACTAAGAGGAAATAAAAAGAAAGAATTAAAAGTAATAAAGAACAAACAGGGACAAATACAAACAGACACAAAAGAAATGCTTGAAACGTGGAGGGAACACTATATAAGCAAATACCACATGATAACCCCAGAAGAAGACATAAACAGAGTAGAACAAACAGACCACCAACAACAAATTAAGAGGGAAGAAGTAAAAGACGCAATAGGAAAAGTCAAAATTGGAAAAGCAAGTGGAGAAGACGACATAGTACCAGAGATGATCAAATGGCTGGGAGAAAAAGGAATAGACTGGTTATGGGCAATATACAAAGAAGCATGGGAGAAACAAGAAATACCCAGGGACTGGGAAAACAACATACTATTACCAATATACAAGAAAGGAGAACAATCACAATGTGAAAACTACAGACTAATTTGCTTAGCCCAAACTAGCTACAAACTATAAACAAAAATACTAGAAAAGAGATTAAGAGAGCATGTGGAAATAAAACTTGGAGAAGAACAAGCAGCTTTTAGACCAGGAAGACAGACAAGCGACAATATATTTATTATAAGGAATATAATAGAAAGAAAAGTAGAAGAAGGAGAAGAACTCTACCTAACATTTATCGACTTAAAAGCAGCCTTCGATACGGTAGACAGAAGAGAAATTTGGAAAACCCTGAGAGAAATAGAAATACCTAACATCTTAATAAATGCAATTAGAAGCACGTATCAGACAATAAGAGCAAAAGTACAAATCGCAGGACAAAGATCAGACGAATTTAGAATGAGCAAGGGAATAAAACAGGGAGACAGTCTAAGCCCACTATTATTTATAATTTTCATGGATAAGATAGGGAAACGAATTAAGGAAAAACATAAACAACTGAACACAGCAATTGGGTACAGAAATCTAGAAATAATTACCTTAAATAGCCTACTATACGCAGACGACGTGGTGCTTATAGCAAATACCAAAAACAAAATGCAAAAACTACTAAATGCATGGACTGATGAAATAGAGAACATGGGAATGAAAGTGAATATAAATAAAACAAAAACTATGATCATAAACGAAAAACAAAAAGACCCCCAAAATATCAACAAAATTAAATGTAAAAACAATGATCTAGAAAGAGTTACAACATATGAATACTTAGGAAGTATAATAACAGAGGACGGGAGAATAGACGCCGAACTAACAAACAGGGCAAACAAATCAACAAAAATTTACTATTCACTGAACAAATCAATACTTGGACATAAAGAGATAGACATAAAAGTGAAAATGAAAATACACAATATGATAACAATACCAATAATAACATATGCAGCGGAAAACTGGACAATAAAGAAAAAAGATGAAACTAAAATAAACGCCATGGAAATGAAACACCTCCGGAAAATAGCAGGGAAATCTAAATGGGATAGAATAAGAAACGAAAACATTAGAGAAATGACAGAGCAGGAGCCACTGATAGAAAAAATAAAGAAGAAACAGCTAGACTGGTATGGTCATGTAATACGAATGAATCCGGACAGATTTACAAGAAAAATAATAGAATTAGGAAAACCAGCCAAAAAACAAAGAGGGTGACCAAGAAGAAAATGGATGGATCAAATAAGGGACTGGGGATCGGAAAGAGGAAAAACACCAGAGGAAATGAAAACACTCGCAAAAGACAGAAAGGCATGGCGAAAATGGACTCGGGACGCGAGACCAACCTCCGACGCCTGAAAAGGCATAAGAAGATAAGATGAAGAAGAATTTTAAAATAAAATACCTGCACCACTAGATATACTAGTTGTGTTTTCATGGTCACTTTTAGGTGGAGAAATATCATAAGGTTGTCCAGTTATGTGTTGATACGGAGTAGGTACACAGGGAATTTCTGGAGACGAATCAATAAGATGGCTTGGACATTTATTACGCATGCCAGAAAGTAGATACGTGAAAATAGGTTGGAAAATGCAGATAGAGGGAAAAAGAAATAGAGGAAGACCAAGAATAAAATGGGAAAAAGACGTGAGGCAGAGACTAGAAGAAAGAGGAGTCAGCTGGAGAGGTGTGCCACAATTAGCCAACGACAGGCAGGCGTGGAGAAACATAACAAATAAATAGAAAAGCATACCTCAACACCCACCGAAAGATACAAGAGGAACCGATTAAGAAGAAGAAAAACATTCAATTAAATTCGGAGGACGGCCATGAAAATAACGAGAAAAAAAAATCTGTCTTACTTGTCGGGTCATGAACAGGAGATAACTCATCATCTGAGTTTACAGGCGGTGGCGGTGGCATACAATCCAATCTGATTGTGTGTTCTACGTTTTGCACCAAATTCGCCATTATCTCGGCTACCTCTTGCTCGGCATCAAATGAAGTGTGTCTTTCCTCAACACCACTATGTGTCTCATGGGCCGTAGAGTATACAGTTACAACTGACGAATCAGAAGAACTGTCTGTAAACAATTGGCATATATTACTAAAAATGTTAAATACAGAAATCGCTGTTATAATAATAAAACATTAAGATTAAAAAATTTTAAAAAAGCTGGGTAAAAATAAACAAACATTAGTTATACAGCGTCATCCAGAAGGTCTGCTTGAAATGAAAAAGTTTTTTATCATCGATTTCTCAGAACACTTAATTTTGATAAAAGTTAGTGAATGCCCTAAAACAAACATACAGTGTGTCCAAAAGTATGGAATATGCTATTTATCTCAGTAACTATCCACTTTAGGGAAAAATGTTTTGAATAAAAGTTGTTTGGTATTTAGTTTTCCACCATAAGACAAAATTATTTATTTTTTTTGAATAACAAAAGTGCAATGAAAAACAATTGAATTTTTTTAAATGACAAGATACCCCTATATTATACTCATTTGATAAAGAATTTTTTTTCGCTTTTCAAGCTAATGTTAAGATGCCAAATGTTCAATAAAAATTCATATGAGACTAGTTTTCAGCAATTTTAGAAATGTGCGCAAGAGTAAAGTGCCCTTATTTTAAGAGTTATAAAAACATTTCAAAGGAAAAAGTTGTTTACAATTGAAAAAATACTGTAACTAAAATTCTTTTTCCTTTGAAGTTTTTTCGTAACTCTTAAGGTAAGGGCACTTTACTTTCGAGAATATTTCTAAAATTGTTAAAATCTAGTGTCATATGATTTTTTTGTCTTGAAACTTTTATCAGGAATTAAATGTTTTGAGAAATCGATAATAAAACCTTTTTCATTTTTTGCAGATTTTATGAATGATGCGAAGGGCCACTATTGGGATCTCGTAAACGGTAAGAGCTAAAAAGAAGTTTAAATTAGAAAAATTGCTTCCCTTTGTGAGATCTATTCAGTGATGCTTTAAAAAAGTTCTATGACATGCTAGATCAGTGATGTCCAACCTTTTTGAGGCTGTAGGCTACTTCAGCTACTTCAAAACTTTGGCGGGTACTTAACCACAGTCATCCCCCCTTCTTGGCAAAAAAAAACGAAATTCAAAAAGTAGGCATCTTAACCAAGAAAAATTGTAATAAATTTATTTTCAATATATTCGTAGTTCATGTGAGACTTGCTACTGCATATTTTTAATAGTGTTTTAAAATCTGGTGCGTAAGGAGATATTGCTTTTTTCAAGCAACCAATAAAATGTTTATCTTTGTTCGGTTTTGATGATACTAAGCTGTGGATATGCCATTTCGCAGGGGTATAAAAGAAGCTGGAAGTCATGCCGCCGATTTACAACTTGATAACCAAATCATCAAGAGTACGAATGAATATAAATATCTTGGTGTTAAGATAAATAGTGATGAAAACTGTAAAACTGAAATCTTAGAGCTGGACAAGGACGAGCTGCCATAAGGAAATTAAACTCCCTGCTATGGAACAAGAGTGTGACAAAAACGACAAAAAGCAAGGCATAAATCAATAATAGAGAGTATAACCCTATACGAGGTTGAACAATGGGTAACTAATAAAAGAGAAGAAAGTAAAATTTCAGCTCTGGAAATGAAGTACTGCAGTCTTACTAGACTTGACAGAGACATTCGGAAAACAATGGACGTAGGTACTACTATAATTGATACAACCACGTCAAAGCAGGGCTCGAAACCGAAAAAAAATTTGGTTAACGGTTAACCGAAATCGAGAACTTTATTTTTATAACGGTTTTTGTTGAAAAACCGGTTTTATTCGTAAAAAACCGGTTTAGAAAAAACCGGTTAAATTAACCGGTTTTTAAAATTATTTAGATCAGGAATGCAAAGTATGAAAAGATATTATTTATTTATAATTTTATAATAAATGTACAATCAATAGTTCAGTAATGACTTTTGGTAAATTAATCGCATTTACTACGGATTTTGTATTTTTCATCGTAATTTTTATTAAAAAAAAAGACGTTAAAAAAACCGGTTTTTTATTATTTTGGTTAAAGGTTACCGTTTTTTTTGCCTTTAAAAATAACGGTTTCGGTTTCGGTTAAAAATCACTTTTTCTGACAAAAAATAACGGTTAACCGGTTTTTTAAACCGGTTTAAAAAACCGGTTCCATACCCTGCGTCAAAGACATCAAAATAGTATGGCCACCCACGACGGATGCCAGAAGATCGATTATGTTAAATAAAAACATTCATTGGTTTCAATATTGTTTAAATTCATGGCACTCTATAGCTTCATAGGAACTTTTTAATGATTTTTTGTTTGTTTTGAGCCTAAATATCAAAATAAATACATTATTATCGAAAAGAGGAAAAAAAAAATGCTGTTTCATGAGGTCATAGCCAACTATGGTTTCCATTTAAAACATTGCAAATTTGTAATTTATCTAAGAATTTAAAAAATATTGAAACAAATTAACGTTTTCATTTAACACTTCGTATAAACATCTGCAACTTTTTACCCAAAAATCATTATGTACCATCAAGTAATAAAAAAAACATTCATTTGTTTCAATTTCAATACTTTTTAAATTCATGGCATTCTATAGCTTCATAAGGACTTTTTGATGTTTTTTTTTTGTTTTGAGCCTAAATATCAAAACAAATACATTAAATACATCATTAAGTATTAAAAAGAAGAAAAAAAAAAGCTTTTTCACGAGGTCATAGCCAACTATGGTTCCCAATTAAAACAACGCAAGTTTGTAATTTATCTAAGAATTTAGACAATATCGAAACAAATGAATGTTTTCATTTAATACTGCGTTTAAAAATCCGCAACTTTTTACCCAAAAATATTTATGTACCATCAAGTATAACGGTTAGAAAGGATTTATAGAAATGCCCATTTTGATTTTTTTTTATTATCTAGCGTGCCATGGAACTTTTTTAAAACATTAAAGCATCACCGAATAGGTCTCAGAAAGGGGAACGATTTGTCTAATTTAAACTTCTTTGTGGATCTTACCGTTTACGAGATCCCAATAGTGGCCCTTCTATGTGGACCACCCTGTATAACGTTTTAAAAAAAGTTTTCAGGTCGGTAAGGAGAAGTACAATGGCAATTTCTTGAGGAAATGGCAATTTTTCAGTAAATTAAGTCTAGTTGCGAAATAGCTTTTCATTGCAGTCTGTTTATAAGCAAAAAATGTCGAAGTTTAAAAAACTGTACGTTTATTTTTAATTTTAATTTATTTTGGTTTTTGATGAACCTAAAGATGTGTTAACAATTTTTTTTAATAGCGTTGATTAATTACTCTTACCTGTACCTGTATTATTTAAAGATCCTTCTATTGCTGGTTCATCTGAAGCAGTCGCTTCTGTTGGTAACTCCTTGAAGATGATCTGTTCCTCTGTAGCAGTTTCTTCAGTAGGTTCGCACCAAGAGACGGTTTGCTCGTACATAGTGTGCTCAGAGACTATTTGTTTATCGACATCAGTCACGTTTGGATCCAAATCCTTAGAGGTGGTAGATTTAAGTGCGGCTGTCTCTGTGTCTGCAGATTTGGGCCAAAAAACGATTCGTTTATTACCAGTAGTTTCTTTTATACTTAGCTCCTCGGAGATAATTGGTTCATCTGAAGATAAGCTCAACGAGATGGTTTGTTCATCCACAGCGACCTCTGTTTTAGCTATGTGTTCATGGACGATTTGTTCGTCTGCAGAGGTGGTCCGTTTGTCCGTAGTAGTCTCTTTTGTGGTCATGTCCTCCGGTGTTGTCGATTCGTCTGAAGGTGTTGCTTCTGCCGACAAGTACCCCGAGTAGGTGGGCTGGTTTACATCACGTTTTCGTCTAGACGGATGCCCAAAGCGGGTGGGTTTGAGTACGGCGTACGACTGTTTACCTGTATACTCAGCGTACGGGTGTTCAAACATAGTGGTTAGCATTTCGGCCAACTGGGTCGAAAAATCAAGGGCATCCCTTTTTTTCTCAGATACACGTTGCTCACAAGTGTTGCTTTCCCTTATCAACTGTTCAATAATGGATTGGTCCAAGGAGTCTTGGCTAGCACAGTGCTTGACTACATGCAGCTCTGGATTGAAATCGTCTGCAAAAATTAAAAATCCATTGAAATTGTTTTTAACACATCAGCATTTTTGTTATTACACAATACAAAATTGTTACGATATACAGCGTCATTCAAAAAGTCTGCAACAAATGGAAAAGTTTTTTATTGTTGATTTCTCAGAAAATTGTATTGGTGACAAAAGTTTGTGCATGGTCTAAAACCAATATTAAGATGAAAAAAAGTTCAATAAAAAGTCACACACTAGATTTTAGCGATTTTTGAAATGTTCACAGGAGTAAAGTGCCTTTATTTTAAGACCTACAAAAAAATAATTTTCAAGCACTTTACTCATGCGAATATTTCCAAAATTGCTAAAATCTAGTCTCCTATGACTTTTTATTGAACTTTTTTCATCATAATATTAGTTTTAGACCATGCACCAACTTTTATCAACAATAAAATTTTCTGAGAAATCAATAATAAATTTTTTTTCCATTTATTGCAGGCTTTTTGAATGACGCTGTAGATTATTGGAACTTGAACTGTTAATTAATAATTCAGTTTATGATAAAACAGGTGTTAATAAAGCTTTACCTTTATCGGAAATGCAAATAACTTTTTGGGCGGAGGAAGCTGGTTCTGGTTCGGTTTTGCTTGGGATGATGGCTCGGCTCGGGAGTCTTTCGAATAATATTTTCTTTTGTAGATCAATTCCACGAGAATCGGGAAGGCTTGATTTCCCAAAGAAATCTGTAAAACCGTTACACTTTAAAAACTCATAATTTATTTATAAAGCTTTACCATCGTCCGATATGTCGGCGACATCTTCGGTAAAAGAACTTCTATCTAGATCCATGTCGCTTGCGTTTTCTTCAGTCTCGGTGGAGGAATAGTCTTCAATCAGATTCAATTTGGCTTCATCTATTTCGTGAAAATCAGGACGACTCTTTTTTCGGAAGGGACGATCTGTAAAACCGTTACATGTTACAATAGTTAATTTATTTACAAAGCTTTACCTCTACCTGTATCGTGAACATCTTCGGCTGAAAATTCCCTTTCTAGCTCAATTTCACTCGGAACAGTTTCGATCGCTTCGGATGGATAGCTTTCGAAAATCATCTCCTCATGCCGATTCTCGGCACGATATTTAGAACAACGTGGTTCTTCGGAAGAAGTATCTATAAAACCGTTGTACCATATAACTGTTACAATTTATTAATTTTTTAAAGTAAAACTTACCGGCGTCGCTAGACGTTAGATTAGGATCATCCTGATTAGTTATTAATACCTTAACACTTTCCAGTGCCACATTGCGTGATTGTGCGGGCTGATAATCAGTTTCTTGTTTTTCGCTTTCGGCCTGGTAATACAGTGCCAATTCAGATGGCACCAAATCTCTTTCTGATTTATCCTCCTTAGCAGAGTCACGTACGGATTCAAGTTGCTGTGCATCGATTTTTTGTTGTTCTTCACTTTGTGCAGGTTCGATTTGGTCCACCTCGTAATCTTCGAGTTCGGAAATAGCAGCAGATGTTCTGTCATCGTTTGTAGTGGTAAGTGACGTTGTACTTGTACTAACACGAGATACAAAATCAGAAGAAGTGCGATCTACATAAAGTGCTCCGTACTCTCTCTGATAAAGATTAAACGCCATCGTTAGGTTTTGTCGCTTCAGTTGTTCCGTGTGTACTTCGGTGTATTCGGCAAACTGGGCGTGAGGCGGTCTGTGAAAATAGTGCTATTAAAAGTACTATTCCAAGAAAGTGATACTAAAATTACTATTTCATTCGTACAACAGCACGATACATACTCTGGTACATTTGTGAACTTTTTTGGGGATCGCGATTTCATGTTGATTCTTGGAATCCTCGTATCGAACTTTAATACACTTAATTCCAGGCTTAACGAGTTGACTTGTTCGGAGTCTTCCGTTGGATTGAACACCATTCGGCTTTCGATTATAAAGCGATCGTTTGAGCTGAGAGATCAAAGATACATTTAAATATTATGTGGACACCATTAGATATTAACGTACCTCAAATGCTCTCCATGGCATATAATAAGGCACCGGTGTTCGCCACTTCCGCAGTAAAAGCACAATAAAGTCAGCATTTGGGCATGGTAACGCACCGCTTTGCGCAGAATGGTCCCCAGGTAAGATGGAAAAATCAAGCAACTGCATGAAAGATAAATAAATTACAATACAGTCTAACCATAGATTTAAAAAAAAAACATTAAATGATATAATGCAACAGTACAAGTAAACAAAAAGAAATATCTTACGATTTTTTTGAGTCCTTCCCAAAGTTCATCATAAAGTTGGTCAAATCAGTGTGAATAAAATCACCGGGAAACAAGTATGACTGGAAAGGAGGAGACATCTGCCCGAATCGATCTCCAGACGCACATGGTCTTAGCTCTCCATATGGTGGCCACGTTCCTCTACGTAATAGTCCTGGTGTTGGCTCCCCCATCGGTAATGCCGATGGTCCACGTCTAAATCTTGGTGCTAAAAACATTTATACATTTTTATACATTAATTTAATGACGTGAGTGAATACAAACCTTTGCGGTCCGGGTCCATATTGATAAATCAGATAATAATTTTTTTCTCAATCTTCGAATCAAAATGTCTGTCTTAGTGATGAATAAAAACCCGTAAAAACGCGTACCTATACGTTTTACAATTTTACATTCAATCACAAAAGCATACTACTTCGTCTTAAAATTGAAATAAACTTATTATTACGAGTTGAATTAAAAGTTATTAATAAGATTTGCACAGACACAAAATGGCTTCGTTTGTTCCTAACAAAGAACACGACAGGAGTTCCGCCAAGATGTCCACAGAAATGTAAAAAACGACCAGTCACCTAGCAACAAACCCCAAATGGGCCAATCACAGATGGAATTAATCGACCAATAACGAACGTTCAACCATTGCTACCCAAAAAGTTTTGCAAACGCTCAGAAAATTTGAGTACCGCTGAAAAATACGTTAACGATTAAATTTTAATTGTTAATATTACTTATATCGCATATGACAGCAGTTTTATCGTGAAAACCGAGTACCATTTGCTATCATTGTCCAATAAATCGAAATTTCAAGGATACACAAAAAAATATCCCAGTAGCTATTTTGTTCATTTTAGTTCAGCTAAGAATTTTTTAATCCAAGGCAACCTATTAATTGAGTTTTGCTTGTCAAATAAATTTGGGATCAATCATTCTAAATTTAGTGTTTAAATAAAGAGGACAGCGAAAGACAAATCTACATACTCCCAAATGGACTGGCTGTTTGGGTCACTTAAAAATGTTCCTGATTTATCCATTGCTTATTTAAATGGATTTTAATGTATCTTAAACATCCTTTTAATACTTCACCCTTTACCTTTACGTATATTATACAGGGTGATTGTTTGAGACCGGGACTTAAAAATATATGAAGAATGAAAAAGTTTATGGATCTGAAATTTTGGTTATGACCATAATGGCATCTGATCTGTTTACTGAAAATATTCTCAATATAGCGACACTTCCGGAATTACCGGAAGTTGACGTCTACTTTCTTATTTCAAACACAATGGTCTATTTTTTATTGCGTATTTGGATTTAAAACGTTATTTTAGAGGGACTTATATTAAGCATTCCCTATACCTAAATGCAGTCATTTTTTAGATTTTTTGGCTTTTTTGAATTTTTTTTTATTTTCGTCGTGATGCTTAATATTATTTATTATTTGAAGAAAAAAACGCTTAAATTAGACTATGCCTAGAAGAAACCTTGGAGTACATTCTGGAATTTTTGCAATCGATGCATTACTTACAGGGTGTCCAAAATTTAATTTTCTTTTAATACAACTGTAGACCAATAAAACTCGTTTTTTTCAAATACAATGCCCTAACTTTTTTTTCATTTTCTAATGCAAAATTACATTCTGCATCAATCTGTATTAGCGTTACCTATACCTATCTGCAACAATTTTAGTCGAATGAGGATACCTCTCACTGAACACACGGCAAGTTCTTTCAATAATCTTGTGACATTCTTCATGAATATAAAATAGTATCAAAATATCCGTGTTTGAATTATTCTTGATTTTCCATTTTCATGGATACTTCGAAAAAAGCGATAAAAGTGGTTGTCGGTTATTAATATTGGCATTTGTTGTTATTTCCAAGGCCTACTATTACTTAATAACTCGAAAATTGTTGCAGATAGGTAGGTATAGGAAACGCTAATACAGATTGATGCAGAATGTAATTTTGCATTAGAAAATGAAAAAAAAGTCAGGGCATTATGGTATTTAAAAAAAAACGAGTTTTATTGGTCTGAAGTTGTATAAAAAGAAAATTAAATTTTGGACACCCTGTAAGTAATGCATCGATTGCAAAAATTCCAGGATGTACTCCAAGGTTTCTTCTAGGCATAGTCTAAATTTAAGCGTTTTTTCTACAAAAACGGTGGCGTTAGATAATATTAAGAATCACGATGAAAATCAAAAAATTTTCAAAAAAGTCAAAAAATCCAAAAAATGACTGCGCTTAGGTATAAGAAATGCTAATAAAAGTCACTCTTAAATAACGTGTTTAATCCAAATACGCAATAAAAAATAGACCATTGTTTTTGAAATAAGAAAGTAGACGTCAACTTCCAGTATTTCCGGAGGTGTCGCCATATTGAAAATATTTTCAATAAACAGATCAGATGCCATTATGGTCATATCTAAAATTTCAGATCCATACCCTTTTTCAATCTTCATATATTTTTAGGTACCGGTCTCAATCAATCACCCTGTATATTATATGTTTAACTTAACCCATCAAGCGTCACAATTTTGTTTTTAAAAAAATTTTAGTTTTTTTTTTGGTACAAATTGGTTAATTTTTTATAGAAAAACACTTAGGTTAAAAAAATAATTTTTTGTTTTCATTTGTTAATTTATGGGGCGTCCCATTTTTGGGACAATGGTGCAATGTGTGATATTTTTTTTTTAAATTTAACAGAAACAAGTTAAGTAAGATACACAAAATTTTATTAATTTAATGGTATGAAATGGGGAAAACATTGTCATGTAAAGTAAAGGCACATCACATCTACTGAGAAATATTTGTTTTTTCCCCCGCACGTTGCTGATCGCCTTTGGGTTTTCATAGGTATTATATTAGATGGTTGCCAGGATCAAATCTTAAACTCAAGTTAACTCTTCCATCTAGTACTTTTATTTTTTGGAACTGTCCTTTCACGAGATGTTCAACCTTTTGATAAATAAGCTACAGTAGTTTTTCTTCGAACGTCCAATAGGGAAACGTTTTCCTCTGGGTAGACGAGTTGATAGAGTATCCAAGTATTTACCACAGCTATATCTTACATTTGTGTAAATATTGACCACCACAATTTTTTTGATCTTATCCTTATTCTGTATAAAGATATTTGCTTTTCGAGTAAATCGACACCTCCCATATACGAGTTATACTCGCTTATTAGTTTTGGGACACCAATTTGAACTAATTTTTTTCTCTGGCGGAGAATTTTCACATTGATGAAAGAGGTTCGATTAAACTATAATTCGTTGCGACGTTCACTGGTTTATTGTCATTCCATTTTACAATTAAAATTGCATTGGAAGTATCAAATTGGTAGTCAAAATATCAACGAGTTTTCTTTTTTTCCATCTCTTTCGAAGGCGTCAAATCTCAAATATGTACCTATAGCATATTACGTCATTGTCCTATTTATGGGACACAAAAAATTAACGTGGAAAAAATACCCCTGTGATATATTTTTTTCTATTTCCACTAATATAAATTATTAGAACAACAATGTTTTATGAGGTCACACAGAAAAAATCGCTTGTGAAAAAAACGCCAAATTAAAATACTATTTATTTTTATACAGCCAACTGCTAAAGTAAAAATTACCAACTTTACAAACAGGTGCAGCCAGCCAAGTCGCGACATTAGAAATTATTTTGAAATATTGAGAAAAAAATCAAGCGTCCCAAATGAAGGACAATCGACAATGGTTGGTAATGGGTTAAACAAAATTGCTTATTGTAGCAAGGTGACCAGTATTTTAAAATACGTGAGGCGGACATTTAGTAAAAAAGCTATTATTCGAAAAAATTAGATTTCTTTTTTGTCGGTTATCAGGTTATCACAGCTATGGCAACAGCATATAGCTATGAACAAATAGATAAAAAGAAAATACATGTTTTCAGATAAAACATAAATCATTTATGATTTATTTAAGTTATTTATTAAAAATGTCTCTCTTCAGGCATGAATAATTAAAACAAAAAGTATTGATAACACTTGCACTATGTATAGGTAAGTTGTTCTCAAAGGAGGACAAAAGGACATAGTACTAAGGAGGACGAGAGTCCCAAAAGGACTGTCCTTCCGAAAGGAAGACGACTGGTCGCCTTAATTGTAGTAATAAGTTTTGTATGTTTTTTTTTGAAACTGGCTTTAATATCAAATATTAGCTCATTTCCAAAGTTTGGATTTAATTTAAGAGAAAACCAATTATATGCTTCTGATCGTTACTCCTAGCAATATTACTGCTACAGATATTATTTTGATGACATCAAATAAAAGTCATGTTTACGTTAGATAAAAATGTATTCTGTAAAAAAAGTAACATACAGTCATAGTTTGTAGATAATGTAAAAACAAAAACGGAATGAATCACTTAACATGATTCACACATTACTTTGGCCACTTCGATCGATATGCTTGTGTAAAAACAACATACGGATGATATTTCACATTGGATACATACATAATATAATTACATTTTTACATAAAAGTTTGCTTTAATTAAAGCTTTATGTTTTGCATATTTTCTTCTTAGTTTATACCACATACACATAACTAACCATTACAGTTTATTAAATTTATTGCAGGGTATAAAATCACCAATAATTACAATACACATAAGTACAATATTAGGTACATATTATATATACAAGCTTAAAAAATTTTAAGAAATTTCGACTTTTACGTACAATTTACATTTCATGTCGTTTACAATTGTTTTACATTTCGCTATGTATATTACCTTAAAAAAAAAAACGATTCTAAATGAAAATACATTTTATACTAGAAGGCAATTTTGTGTAAGAAAAAAATTCATCTTCAACAACATTCAAAACTACAACAAAATGTTTTAATTAGGAAATAACTTCAAATAATTGTATAATTACAAATGTGAGACTGTTTGACAAACTTCAAAGCTTAATTTTTTTGAGAAATTTTTAAGCGTGTAATAAAACAAATACTGACTTATTTTAAGTAAATCTATCCGTAAGGCCATTAAAAAAATGCTGCATCTAAGTAGCAGAAGAAACTATTATTTTATTTGAGAAAAATGTTTAGGATTTGTGTAAAAGAAATATTTTGAGTACTCAAATAACCTGAAAAATTGTTCCAAAATAAATTCTTGGGGCGTAGCAGTAAATTATCGCATTATAAAACGTTATAAATGGTGACTAGCGTTGAATACTCATACTGTACAAGCAAAAAAAATATGGACAGTTTTGCTACAGACATTAAAGAATAATATCTTAATATAATAATTTACATAACAACAGTTTTTTCAGTCAATTTCGAGGTACTATCTGTAAAAAAGATGGCCCATAATTTGAGATACATGAAATAAACAATTACCTATACATGTAATAGTTTAATGATTGTTTAATTAAAGAGAAACATTAACTTTATTTTTATTGCTGCAATAATCTTGATCAATACTTTATTAAATGATTTTAAAAGAACTAAGTTTAATGTTTGTTTTAATTTAAACGACTAGTTTACTTTTATAATTTAATAAAAACAGCCTCATAAATTATGCTTTGAGCTATAGCCCATTTCTCTACAAATAAAAGAATTTTGTATCCGCAGTTTAAATGTTTGACTGGATGTTAGAGATGTTATTAAGTTATTTAGGAATAAAATGTGCGTTAACGGTATAATTTTAAATTACTGAAATACTTGTTGCGTGACAAACATTCTTATTAGATGAAGACACTTTCGCGTTTTTTTTTCCTTTTTCGTACCATTACCGCGTTTGAGTTTTTATTTTTAGGGTTTTTGAAAGAAACAAAATAAACATGAAATACTTTTGTAGTCATTGACTGTTTTAGTTTGTTATTCCCATTAAATTAATATAATCAGTTGTAAGCGATACAAATCTATAATTATCGCCAATTAATTAACATTCTTCGTTAATATTTCATGTTTCATGCCCACTATATACTAAATGACAAAAGTTCAAGTTGTAAAAAAGCATAGATTTTTTTAATACATCAGCCCAGGGTCTGTCAAAAGGCCATCCTCTCACTACTCAGTTGTGGTGATATATAGCCACAACAAAAGTATTCGTTTTAAAAATATCATGTGGTGTTTGCGATAGATGCTGGGCGTATTATGTCTGTTCACGATTTTTGTAGATTCCCGTGTTGAGAATATGTTTATCCTATCACTTTTCATGGCCAGTCGTGGTAGCAGCACAATGAAACAACAGTTTTGACCGCATAGCAAAGAATATCGTGTCAAAAATTTAAGCATTTCTGCTGTAACCCATAACACTAACCAAATTTTTTGAAGGAAGGATCGCAAATTTATGAAATTCTTTACCATTTAAATGCTAACTCGTTAATATAATGTTTCTATTTAGTTGCTGTTAAACTATGATAAAGCCTCTTTTTATGATTGCCATTAACCTGCGCTACTAGTACACATAAAAAGTTATATTTTTACGATCCTTCCTACATAATTATAAAAACTTCATTGTAGTTTGTGCTCGGCCTGTGTATACGAGAACAATTTAGGATTTTTGAAAAATAAATCTATCGCATTTGTGCGCAGAATTGGGTTTATCCTGCAGCTACACCGCTAAGCCGATAAATGCAAATTACGGGTATTTATAGACGATTAAATATTGGTTTGTAAGTTTATAAGGGGCATTAACCACTTTCGCAGTGGTCATGTAGTGCCTTAAGATGTATCTACGTGTAATTGGTGAAGGTTGCTTGCTTACGCCATCGTATTGGAACCATTGATACCGTTACTCGATTGGCGTAGAGATTGGGTCAGCAGTCCTCGAGCTCTCTCCGTGTTAGTGGAGCCGAAGAAGTTGAGTGTTAGTTAGTATCGAGTTGTGTATATGTGAATGTGTGCGTGTTTCACCTGGTGTATTTAAATTTTTACGTTAAATGTAAGCATGAAGTGCACAAGTATATTACTTCTTCTTACTGTATTCGGTAGGTTCATGATTTTTTTAAATTATTACCTTAACTCTTCTTCACCTATTTACACCCACGCGAGTGCAAACAAATATGCTTACTCATGCGCGTAAGCTCCCGCATACACACATAAACATGCGTACGCGCGCGCGCGTGCACACACGCATGCACGTACGCACACACATACTCACAAACACAAGCACACAAAATGCAGCAATTTTCTGTTTTTCAACTTGCAGATTCTTTCTGGTGTAATATATCCTATGTAGATTAATAATACACTGTTAATTGAAGGCTTGTACATGGACTTTGTAACATTAACATATTTTAAAAGTTTAAAGGAACGGGAACATATCAGTACAGTATTAATTAATTTGTTTTTATAGATACTGCATGCTGCTGAAACGAGTTTTATTTTTCACCCACTGGGCATTACCTTTTTCCACAGTCCTTTATTACGCTATTTTTTCGCTGTATATAAGAGCGTACTGAATTTTATACGAAACTGGTTATTCCAGAGTTGCGCTATATTTTTGCCGAAATTTAGAAGCGATGTCGTCGCCGCATTTACATGCGGTGCTGTAATTATGGGTTAGTAGGTCTCTGGCGCATGCAGCCAAGTATCGGTTCTTGGTTAGTCGCGTTGTTGCTGTTAGTTTTGTAGTGTAATTATTTTGTCCATTCCGGAAATTCTTTGGCGCAGCGAACGCAATTTCACGACTTTCGTCGACTTAGTCAGCATATTCTGGATGTCATTACATTCGCACTTGTTGGTTACAGGCGGGACATGGCGCTTTGGCTGCGCCACCTGCGTCCTGGAGTCAGATTTCGGATTTATCCTGAACTGCGCTTTTAAGAAATCCGGATTGTTCCGAGTTAGGAATCTTGGTGGTATCAAAGCTCACGTTGGTCTTGGTAATTCTTCTGCTTTTTTCCCCGTATTCATTCATACTTCATCACCATCACTCATGTTTTCGTAGAAGTACTTATTTAGATTGTAAATATAATACTTCTGTTGTATATAATCAGTTTATATTGGCGATAACATGTAAAATATTCGCTTATTTATTATTTATCAGCACGAGCAAACGAAACAAAACTATTAATTTACTTATTTAATCCTTATATCACTAATGATAGTTTTATTAACTTTCCAGTAGTAATGACGGATTAAACTTCTACGACCATTCTTACTTTTGCATTATATCATTTTCGCATTGCATTTGGTAACAAGCGAACCATGGAATGTTTTATTGTTGGATTTTAGGATTCACTGTTGGGGACGAACTGGGATTCAAAGAATCGCTAACCAATGTCGATAATAATCGCAGACGATCTTCACCGGCATCAAAATTTCAGGTTGCCGCAGCACAGCAGGTGAATGTAAGCATATGTTGATCAGTTCATATTACATACTTCCAATTAATAAACCAACCATGTGAGGTGCTCCAAATTCGAGCCTCAATATGGGATCCTCGCTTATTTTAAATGCTACAAAAATCATAAAATAAAAACAAACTTATAATAATCCTAACGATTCAAAATTATTTTCGTTAGTTGTCAATTGAATTGTGTCGTTAAATGTTATTAAGAATTAGCTACAACACTAATAGGTACTAATATTTTATTGTTATATGGTTATATCATAGTAAAAAACAGGGATGCCATTATAATTAAGAAACTTATGGCGCTTAAAAAAGACAACACGTCTAAATGATGTAACGTTAACCAAATAAGTTTTTTTTTAAATACTCAAAGTTTTTTGTATTAATAAGAATGCACACAATGGTAAAACGAAACAAAAATTTAGTTAGTTACCTTCGAATGACTTTCTAACTATGAAGCCTCTGATAGCTTTTAAGATAAGTGAGGTGATAAGCCTTAGATTTTGGACAGTCTGTATATTCTACGCTTCCACCGATGTATTTAAATTATCACAAAAATTTTGAAATTCAGTTGAGTAATTGTTTAATTTAGAATACTACAGACAGTTTATGTGTTTTTGATAAATCAATGCAGTCTACAGCGTTAGTTGGAAAAAAAAAATTCTTGCAAATATTAGAAAATAAACCCTCACGTACATTAATCTGTAAATTTGTTACTTATTAAACGACTTAAAAAGCTGTATACAGTGGCATCAACATGTACTCGAAATTTTGATGTATATTGAAAGGACACTATTGAACTGTTTTTTTACATGGTCGAAAAACTCACAATCAGATAGTAAATTTTCGCATCTTTCCAGTCGAACAAAGCTAATATTTATTTTGACAACAATGCACGTATAATACAGTAAAAGAAACGTCTATTGCAATTTTTTAATTTTATATTTAAAAGTTGAATGTAATCAGCTACTAAATACACTTTAAGAAACAAAAATTGTTTGCTTCAAACTTTTATTTAGGCACCTAAAATGCCTTCAACACTGTTTTTGACATCTTTCTTGAAAAAATCATCATTAAAACATTTTACTGAAAAGATAAAGAAATGTACTCTCCTATTTTGACTTTTATTCATGCAAGTGGAGTATGAAAAAAAAAAAAATCGAATAACGCATTTTAAATATATGTACGTTAAAATTTGGGATTATTTTAACACCATTTAATGCATCTTTTGTTGGCATTGCAATGTATTTGATTGTTAAGTTTACGAAGTGATTTAAACATGATACTTCTTGGTTAGTTTTCTTAGGTTTTCCCAGCAATATAAATAATGAAATTTTAACGCCCACAAATGCTTTTGCATAACATAAGATTTCCATTTCAAGTGTATGTCAACTGCCGATCTACTTTTGTTTTGTGCTACTTAAGACGGCAATAACGTTGACCAAAAGATAAACTCATATATTCGCAAATGTTTTTTTTTATGGCGTCAAGGTTCGTGTATGATTTTTCTAAAGAATTCAAAATTACTTTCTTCACTATTTTTTATTCCACTGTGATATATTTTCAAGTCAATTGTGTTTCAAAATAATCACTCATTAACCTACTAAGAAACACACGAAGTAATCAAAAATAAAGCCTTACGTTCAAGTTTCCTTTTTAAGTACAAAAAAAAATTGTTCGTTTTAAAAGTGGTGCAAGTGACATTATCCTTTTCGAGATTGAACGTGTGCATTTCAATTGACTCAAGAATGTTTATGAGTGCATACAAGTTATTAGTTATAATTAGTTATTTATTGTATTTTATCTATTTGCTGTCATCGTCATGAAAGTAAAATCATATTTTTGATTCTGTAAAAGGGTTTAAACCGACTTTAAAATTTAATGACTCGAGAGAACGTTAGGAATAATTGATTGACTATTAAAATAACTAAACTGTTATTAAATAATTGTAAATCACACCCCAGGCGACACGTGATAGATGTGCTTGTCTATTCAAATAACTTCCGGGCTTCAGTGAATGCTGCACCATCTTTTGTTTTTTAAACAGCGCTGATATTTTTTCATGTTAGTTGTGATACAACTTTTAATTGCCCTTCTATCATTATGTCTGGTATTTACGATAAAAATTAGAAAAGAATATTCAAAAAAGTTGTATTGAAATTATAAAATCTCATTAGGATTTGATAGATGGGAGTAAATTTGACGAGGAAAATTAAGTGTAATGATAGTTTATAGCGCTAATGTTATGGTTAGTGACTTTTATAATTATTGTTAGAAAACTCATCGTTATTCCTCGGGTATAGTAATTAAATATTTTTAAGCAGCTGGTGACTTTCGCCATTACTAATTCTTACGCAATGGCAAACTTTGTAAAACAAATAAACAATTACATACGTTGTAATTAATTGTGTTTATTGTCATTTTGACTTTGAAAATATGTCACATGTGACGTTCACTTGTACATTTTATCTTGTACAGTATTTCTAGCAGGCTTACGTTGATATATCGACAGTTTTAAGACAATTTAAAAGATTTTGAACTTGAGTAGTCTAAGTTGAGTGAAGAGCTTACACAGGTTTAGGATAAGGTCCCGGAACGTTCGATTATCTTAGTTATTTTAAACTTTTTTTCTGAATTTATGGTCGAAAATATACCTATGATTTATTGCTAATATTTTCAATTATTTTATAAACTCTTTTTTAAAATAAAAACCCTTAATGTTGCTTTAATTTTTTATTCTGCATCCGAAATGTAAATATACAGGGTGTTTCTTAAGTATTGCAAAAAAAAATCGGAAAATGGTTCGTTATCGAACATTAAGGGGGTCTTTCATATAAAATTTTTGCCTTAGACGTTTCCTTTTGGAGTTACACCGAAAGGGGAAGCGGTAAAATTAGGGTTTTATTTTATTTCTCAAATTTGGATAAATTTAGGAAAATTATATTTAATAGATGTTTTATACTAATTAAAAGGGTTCCTATAGTAATATTTTTAATTATCTCCCACCTTCACAGGGGGCTGAAATGTGCGATCCCTGTTGGTTTTTTCATCAGAACTTTTTGGTGGGTTAAAATTTTGCAATTTAAAAATATTTTTTTTAAAGCTTGGTTTGTTTCATTTTTTAATTTTTTTTTAGTTTTTCCCGAAGACCTACAGTTATGGAGTAAAAAATAAAATAAGTAAACATGAACCATGAAATATTTCAGTATACAACGATTCATTTTTGAGGTTGTCATGGTTTGTTTATGTTTATATTTGGTAGAAAGAAAGGGTGTTCTATTTATGAAAATTAAGGGGGTAATTTCCTTTTAAACTGAAAGTTTAAAAAAAAAATTTAAATATTAATAAACTTCTATTTTCGACCAGATACTCTAGCCAAATTAAAAAAAAATTAAAATAAGTAAGATAATCGGTCGTTCCGGGACTTTGTCCTAACCCTCTATAATGAGACAAAATTTTTCAATAACCACAAAAGTTGTTAATTACTAGTTTTCTAAATTTTGTGATCATTTTTGCTGTTTTTAAACTACCTTAAAACAGCAAAAGAATAACGTTTTAAATACCTTACTTACATTAATAAATGGATAAATTATTTTGGTGATTCTTTCTAATCATAAATAAGAAATCTCATATAAAAAAGTGAGTTTTAATGTACCTATTAAAATATTACTAACTGCTTTCACATCTTAAAAAACCCAAATTTATATTTTTTAAGTGTTTTATTACATTGTAAATAATTTCAGTGTGTTTAGAAAATATGATTTCTTAGAGAACGATTAAAATTTTATAAAACTAGAAGTAAACACTTTTATTGTTAAATGATAAGTCGATTTTTGGCTAACACATATGCTTAAATGACCAAAATTAAATAATAAAGTTCAATAAAATTTAAAAAAACTGTGTTTTGTGGACCATTTTTTTTCAAGAGGAACGCAATTTGCACCTTATATAGGTACCTATAGGGTAACTTTGCCAAATTTAAACCTATACTCTAGCTATTATAATAAGCGAAATTCCCATGCTTAAACTGGAATTTTAATCACCCTGTATATGAATAATTTTGAAAAATCATCGTCATGAATAATAAAAACCCTGATTTTTTGTTTGAAAATATAATTAGAACTGACATAATTTCAAAATCATAATAATAAACGCCGCTGGCTTATAAATATAGCTTATAGTTTATAATACATTAAATTTTGAAAGAAAATGTGATTATAAAAAATATATACCAGACTCACTACAGTATAAATATGAAAAAATGTTTCCTTGACAGGGTGGAATTTTATGGGTATCTTGCTTAATATACAAGATAGAAAAAAGAGTTAGATTATCAAAACATTTGCAGTTTTTTAAGACTTAGGTCCTCTTTTGGAAATATTGTAGGAAAAAACCCCACTTTATTTGCATCACAGATTAAGAAAAAATGCATACCTATTGCCATTTAAAAAACATTATAATGCATAATATATTTTTACGAATGATATACGTTTAATTCGATGTTTCTAGCTATTCTATATCACTTGGGTGGAATAACACTCGTTAGATCTGTAAACACTGCAAGGTTTAATTTTTTTGTTTTGTATTATCAGAACACAAGCTTGAAAATGAGTGGTGAAACATTTAACTTACAGTTAACAAGTAAATTTCTTTACCTTGACCCTTATAAAGGAACCTATTTTGTACAATAATCACGAACACTTATTTAAAACAAAGTGTAAATCAACTTTCCATACGGTGTGTACTTAGAACGTGCTAAAATAAATGTTACATATTTCCACTAAACTTTCACTCAATCGCTGTATTCAAATGTTTTAGGAAATTTAATAATATAGCGAAGTTTGCGCGTTTGACTGAACTAATTAAACAATAAGGTAATTGCCCAAATGCGCAAGATACAAGAAGCGCGAAAGTTGTTTGTTGTTACTGAGGCGGTTTATTATTCATAATGAAATAATTGATGGTTAACTTGGTAGTTACATACACGTCAACAAACGCATTGCGTTTAAATATAATGGTAATAGCGGTAACGCCATCAATGAAATTGAATTCTTATGTTATATCATAACAGCGATTTAATTAAAAGGAATAGAAGTACTGGAGTAATGGCTTTTAATTCATGCATGAACGGTTATGTTAAGTTTATGTTCAGTTGGAATTCCAATCGAGTTCATGGCTTCTTTTTAATTTTTTAGGGTAAAGATGTCGTTATCCGTTCACCTTCGTCGCAACAGTCTCCATATCAACCAATGTCTTCAGGATTTGTACCTTCTGCTGTTCCTGCACCGAAACCATCCTCAGCACCATCAATTCCTCCTTTTAAACCCATTCCTCCAGCACCAGAAAGACCTTATGTTGCGTCTTACGCAACAACAGCAAATGCCACAAGAAGAATGAGCAAAATTCCAAATCCCACAATAATTGGTGTCGCTGTTCCCGCGTATAATGTTCCATCCATATCGCGCTTGCAATCAAAACCCACAATGGCAACAAATTCTGCAAATCCATCAGTTATGGCTATAGTCATACCTTCCAAAGCAAAACTTCAAGCCAACGATAAAATGAGCAGCAACAATTTTGCTCTAAGAACGCTGCCTGTTCAAAATAACGAATTTCCCCCTCCTCTTCCTGTAACCAGTTCTAACGCCATACAATCTGTCTCATCGAATTTAACAGTGGATGCACTCGAAGCCGCTATTTTGCAAGAACAGCAGATCCTACAACAAAAAATTCTATTAAGTACAACAGCAAAACCTCCAGTAGTTCCTCCTAAACCTGTTTCCAGTATGAACAAAGTTATGAACGCCCCCAAAGAGTACTATCCTGTAGGATACGATAAAAATTTTGACGACAATTTTGTATCTAGAGTTGACCTCCCAAATACATCGTTTTATTGTGGCGACCAAAAGCATTTTCCAGGGTTATATGCAGATGAGGACCTTGGTTGCATGGTAAGTAATTTTTTTATAAACCTTAATAGTAACCCACAAAAGATCGGTCGAATGCCAAAAAAAAACTTCTTAAACGTGTATAAAGCTCATAAACTAAACTAATAGATCAATCTGCAACTCGAGTAATGCAGAATGTTAATTTACTAAATAAATTATTAAAACTTGGTGTTCATCATTTGCTTAAAATGTATTTCTTGCTAATTAACATTCTTGCTCAAATTTGGGTTAACAAATTCGTTGCGCAAAACGCTCAAGCAAGCGAATTGTGTAAAAGATTAGTGATAAAACACAAACAGTTTTATCAAGCTTCGTTTCTTCCGGTTTTTTTCTTACACATAGATCTGCACAAAATTCCAGTATGAATTCGCGATTAGCTATTTGATAGTTTAACTTTGGGACAAAGAGCTAATTGCGATGTTTTTGAATTAAGCAACCATTTGAAAATAAATTTAGTCCGTACAATGTACGCGAAATTGAAATAATGTTTTGCCGGAATAGAAATATGCAACTGTTTTAAAAATACGATCAGTTTTCCTTTACGTTTATGCTGATATGTTATGAAACGATCATGGCTAATAGACAACTAGATCACTTGCATGTGCTAGTTTTATTTTTTTAATTTTTTTAATATGCGGATTTAACTGCGTTATGTAAGAGTTGAAAAAAGCTGTAATATTCGCATACTTTAGCTCTGTTAATTTTAATTGGCTATACAAAAAACTTATCCTATGCAGGAAGTGTTATCAAGCTCGTGCCAAACATAAAAGGCACATTTATTTTTATTATGTATACAGGGTGTACACAATTCAAGGCTCACAGCTAGTAACTAAATTCGATTGAATGGGACACAGGTTACCTTTTTTAAAGAGGATATCGCGATGCTTCATTTTTGTAATGTGTGGCATGTTAGATACGGGAGAAAAACTAAAACTAGAATGTTCCAAAATCTATCATAACTCACAATCAATGTCAAATTTAAATCAGTGCCAGATTTAAAACGAATGAGGCCCAAGCTACACTTTTTTCGGACCCCTGTTGGAGTAAAAATAAAAGTCCTTCGCTTGTCCTGAAAAAATTCGTCCTGTTTAGCACTGGTGACTAAAAAAAATTTGGTTCTCACTTAATCGAATCCTTGGTTTTAGAGAAACCTGTCGACCTGTCCCCTATTTTTTTTATGGTAGTTTTATAAATGTCTTCCTTTTTTGTTTTGTTAGTCTATATCAAGATAAATACGCAAATTTTGAAAGAGATAAGTAAGCTCATGTAATGCTTTACTTAACGACTTCTTCTTTAAAAAAATACAATTTTGTTATTTATCTTGAACCGTAAGCTTTGTGTAAAGTGTAAACAAATGAATGTAGGCATTTGATAATGTGTAAAAATATCTGCAACTTTCTCTTCGGTAAATACAATTGCAAAGGTGTTTAAGATTTAAAAATTACTTATTTCACTTTTTCGTCCGCATCTAGCGCGCCTTCGAAAAAAAAAAAAACATTGTTAAGTTACTCTATAAAACGAGCGCCTTCTGTTTATTTGTGTATATTAGTTGAATATAAGTTGCTCCGATTATCAGAATATTAGAAGAATAGCCTTCTTGGTGTATGCTCCTCATGGTCGAAAAATTCAATTCTTTCCGGTGCTCTATGCCAGCGGTCTCCAAACTGTTTTGGTCGCGCACTCTCACTTTAATGCCGTAGGACTAGCGCGCACCCGAAAATAAAAAATCGCAAAAGTATTATTATAAAATTTGTTTAATTATGCTGTAGAAATAGAAATATTAATTTCTTACTAATTATCCCGCGCACCCCAGAATTTATCTCGACCCACTTTGGAGACCTCTGCTTCTAGCTGATAGGCGAATGGGGCAATGCTAGCGCGGCGTTAAATGCTTTAACCCTTTGCGGTCCAACGTCGGGTGGCCCCCGCCGGAATATTTTAACGCTTGCGTTCCAAGGTCGGCTGACGTCATTATAACTGCCGCTCATTTTCATTTTATAACTAGAAACCTGTAAGCTGTATGTACAAGGGACTGTTATCAGTAGATGTAGCTGCAAAAAAAAATTTCTTTAGTTATAATTTTGATAAATTAATGGGTAGAATTTTGGGAAAATTCATTGGACCGCAAAGGGTTAAAACAATCAACTTAAATTAAAACACTGTTAAAGAATAATAGTGTTAACATTTTTGTAATTTTAAAATGCGAAGAATTTAAAATCATTCGTGTAATGTTACCAAGTAATACCATAAATTACATTAATATGATTACAATTCTGCGTTACTGTCATTATCGGTCATTATTTTAACGATCAAACGCAATACAATCCATTATCGGTGCATTTTACAATGAAAACAGATAAGACTTCAGGTTATCTCAACTTGTAATCCACCAAAATGCTTAAAGGTCCGCTTAATTTGTCGTTTATTTAGCATTTGTAACGTCAAGCTATTATCTAAATTGTAATTTGGATGGCTATGTACAATTTTCCGTTTAACAGCGTGCAAATAATTATGCAATTTAAGAAATATTTGTGGCATCAGTAAATAATACATGTAATTATGTACAGTATTAAACTTGTGCTAATAGACTTTAGCTATGTCGAAACAAGTGCAATTTTACTTAAAATAAATGCCTAATTGCTACACAGTACTAAGCCGTTGTTAAGGAATAATTACCCGATACAATACGTAAAAGTAAAAGTTACAGTACATACTTATTATTATCTTACTCAAACAACGTTTATAGATTTTTTTACAAATCAAGCTTTAAAAAAGACCTATTTTTTCGTTTTGTCAAAACCATGGGAGTTCGCTAAGACTGGACCACGTTATTATTTCAGTTGATTTAAATACAATAAAATAGAATTTTAAATATATCCTCGACTTGTATGATCGCTTTCGGTTTCTTAAAAGATACCTACTATAATAGCTAGAAAACCCTAATTAGCCTAGAAATATAAAACAAATGACTATTTCTGTGAATAAGGTTGAAATAATATACAGGTTATCCAAAATTTGAATCTGAACATGGGGATTCCCTAATCTTTTTGTTCTTTTTACGTTGATCTAAATAGATCTTGTCTCAAACAATAATTCGTCTACTTTGGACCATCATCAAGTTTATTTCTTAAGGGCGCTATTTGATTTTCTGCATAAAAATATAGCACTAAAAATGTCGCCTGCAAAGTATAGCTACTATTATAAATAGTTTTATAGTAAATCAAATGATTTTGGGTTTGTCATGTCCATCAGTAATCTTCTATTGTAAAACAGAGGAGTATTATTCGATAGAATTCAGAAGCAGCGGCTGTTGAAATTTGCCCAAAAAACAATCGCGTCTAACAATTTTTGTAGATAGATAAACATAAAAGTTAAATGACAAAGAGCACATCAATTTATTTCCATATCTAACATGATTTGACAAATTAATCGTATTATATTGCCTTCAACTTTTATCTACAACGTCATTCAAAAAATCTGCAACAAATGGAAAAGTTTTTTATTATTTATTTCTCAGAAAATTGTATTCTTGATAAAAGTTGGTGCATGGTCTAAAACTAATTTTAAGATGAAAAAAAGTTCAATAAAAAGTCATTGGACACTAGATTTTAGCGATTTTTGAAATATTCGCAAGAGTAAAGTGCCCTTATTTTATGGGAAAGAGTTATTTAAATCTAAAAATAAAGCTTAATTTACATTTTGACGGTCAAATTCCAATTTTTATTTATTAAGAAATTTTAAGTACTTTACTCTTGCGAATATTTCAAAAATTGATATAATCTAGTGTTAGTTTTAGACCATGCACCAACTTTTATCAGGAATAAAATTTTTTGGGGAATCAATAATATTTTTTTTTCCATTTGTTTGCAGACTTTTTGAATGACGCTGTATATTCAATAAAATTGTTACGTAGAGTTCTCGTTTCGCAAAACACGTTTAAAAATTATACTTATTATCACTTTTATCACACTTATTTCTTGAATTAATCGCAGGTTACATGAAATAAGTTTAAATACTGTAAAACGATTGGTTTTATTTTGGATAATTTTGTTTTTCATTGCAATGTTGATTTCATTCAAAATCGTTACGTTCGATTTTTTTGCTGATATGTTCTAAATTGCTCTTATAGTGTGTAGGTATTCAAAATTTTTAGTGCTATTTTTATGTGCAAAATCCAATGTGACTCCCTAAAAAATAATAAATTTGACGATGATCCGAAACAGACAAAACGTGTGATCAACGTACATAAAGAGAATAAAAAGTTGTTTAAGAAAAGTGTTTTTTAGTTTATTTGATATCTGTTAATCAATTTGTTTAGTTTTTCTTGAATAACTTCGGAATTATTATGCAATTTTCTTGCCAGTTTTGCATTCAGCACTCCGATTAAACTCACTTCTTTACTCTCAAGATTGGCTTTCTCGAGATTATCATGGTAAACCTCGAATTTGGGACACCCTGTTTATCTCATGTTGAGAATGCGCCTATAAAATTTCAGTTTTATTGCAGCTAAGATAACTGAAATAATATTAAAGTGGTCTAGACTTAAAAATGCTGACGTGACATCAGTTATTTCTAAATGTACTCAATTTTAATGTATTTAATAGTTACGAATACAAATCACATTTAATTTATTCTCATTAAGCTCGACGTTTTACGTTTTATAGCAAGTTTTATTGCTTGTATAGTAGACTTTATTGTCTGTATTGTTCAAAGTCTGCTAACAAAACGACCGCCTTTTAGTTACACATGTTACTTATGTAGTAACAATAGTAAGAAATCTTCGATCAATGACTATTATGCACTTGAGGTTTAGAATGATAGGTATAAGTTACTTTCCAGCATTGTCATTTGAAGTTTAATATTTATTTGTAGTTGTCACGGTTTGCAATATTTGTACTTTCGTAACGTTCGTACTAAAAAAAAAACATATTTAAATAAGTTACCAAGATCGGAATGTCATTATGCAATATACTTATTGTGATTTATGATGATTAAACATAAATTGAAAGTGTCAGATGTTGCCCTCGAAATCATTTAGGTAAAAAAAATTTTGATGTTGTGGTTTTGAGCTTCATTTGTTTTTAGGGTAGTTCATTTAAAGTTATGAAGGTTACAATAATATTGTATTACTGAAATATTTCTTCATAGACATTTGTTTTCTAATATTTGGATATCTGTGGTTGCAAATCAGTATGTAGATATTTGTTTACAAACAACTTATAATAATTTTTTAATCTGTTTGTCACTTTTACCAGAAAGGGTACATTATATTCGCAACACTTTTTTTTAAAACACGAAATATTCAATTAAACAAATATTATCTTGATCGATTGATTTATTAATGTTTAGACATGTGTTTGAATTTAAATGTCAGATAACAAAAAATTTATGGTAGCAGAAACTAATTAGTTAATATTAAACCAGATTACTTTCACTATACTCTGAAGTATCAAAAATTGTTGTGAAAAAATTAATTTATTTAACGGTGGCCCGACCTTTTTGTACGAAGGTGATACCTAGGCTGTTTCATTTTGTTGTAAAAGTCGGATATACACACTATATCATTTTATGTTTGTGTGCGTGTGTTTTTTATAGTAATTATTATTTGTCTCGTCGATTTTCCCCGAGAAATTATTTTTGGATATCCAAATAAAATTATACTGCGTAATTTGCCATGAACTTTCATTTATTTTAATTGCAAGGAATTTCATTTAATTTAATCCGTAACACTTTTGCAACAGCAATACGTAGATGAAAAATATTTGTTGTTATTATACATTTCATAATAAGCAAATAACTGTTTCTGAGTTTTGAATGCGACATAATAGTTTAGTTTATAAGAAGAAACTGAAAACTTAGTAGGTACTTGTTGTTCATCTACATTCGTAAAATACCGGGTGATTCAGTTTGACTGTCGCACCCCTATAACTTTTTAATTATTGAAAATAAAACCAACAAACCTTATATATTTGAAAACGCTGACAAATTCTCTATTAAATGATGTGCATTTGTTATCTCTATTTTGATGTCTCTCAAATCCGCGATAGGCAACTGTTTTTTTTTTAAATTACATAGTATACATGTTTTTGTTGATTTGGATAGAGAATTTAATTCTGAATCCGATAATGTATTAAAAAAGTATGCATACATAAGAAATTTTTCGAGAAAAATCAGTTCAAAGTTTATTAAAATTATAGCAAACAGTCTATTTAACATAACAAAAAACGATCAAATCTTAAATATTATACTATAACTATCAATGCAAATGTAATAAAAATTAATTTTTAATAAAAATAAAAACAAATAATAAACCAGTACCCTTGAATTTAAAAATTAAAATTTACATAGTACGTTTTCTAAACAATTTCATCTGAGTTCGAAATAGACAGACCTTAAAACGAAACTTCAAACTTACCGTACTTATAAATTGATACAGCAGATAACTCGAAAACTGCGACCATTCTATGTTAGTCTTAATTACTAAAATTGCAGTTTCTATTTAATTGATGTATGAAGTACTATAATGTTCACATCTCGTTTAAGGTATTTCTGAAACCAACGGATTTTGTAATAATTATAAGTCATTATTAAGCATTGCGAAGTGTTCTTAGTGCGTTATTTACTAGGCGTTTATATTAATCAAGCCACTTTGAAAAATATAGTCAATGACTCTATTGAAAATGCAAAAAATCTGGAGGTGATTCCTTATCAATATTAAGGGAGTCTTTTAAATAATTTTTTTTTCCTTAGACGTCTCCTTTCGGAGTTACACCAAGAGGAGCGGTAAAATTAAGTTTTTATTTTATTTCTCAAATTTGAATAAATATAGGAGAATGATATTTGGTAGATGTTTTATACTTATTAAAAGGTTTCCCATAGTAATATTTTCAATCATCTCCCACCTTCACAGGGTTCTGAAAAGTGCAACCCCTGTTGTTTTTTTTTTATCAGAATTTTTTGGTGGGTTGAAATTTTGCAATTTAAGTTTGTTTTTAAGCTTGACTCATTTAGAAACTTGCTTTATTCTTTAACTTTTCTCGTAAACATCCACCATTTAATATTTCAATATAAAACGATTCATTTTGGTGGTTACCATGGTTTGTTTACGTTCATATTGGGTAGAATTGACGGGTTCATTTTGACGTTTACGCGGCGACAACGCCCAAACACCCGTCAATTATACCCAATATGAACATAAACAAACCGTGGCAACCACCAAAATGAATCGTTTTATATTGGAATATTTGAGTGGTGTTATGGCAGGTTGATATGTCCAAAATTTTCGTTTTTTAGTTTTCAGTTGAAATGTCTTTTTCATAAGTTGGCACAATTCGATAAGTCAAAATTTTACAGAAGAGCACTGAAAATATTGATATGTTTTAATCTGTAAAAAAAAAAGGCAGGTGGGCAAAACATGATATGTCACTTATTTGGTATTGCCTATGTCTACATAGGGTGTTGCTTTACGTAATGGCCAAACTTAAGGAGCAAGTTCCACGAGTCAATTTAAGCAAAAAATGTTATATAAGCCATAGTCCAAAACTCGCTGGTTATCGAGTTATAGACCTTTAAAGTTTATAAAAAAAAAGGTAAATATTTACATACAAAAGTATGAAATACTCAACATTTTCAAGAAAAAAATTAATTACTCGAAAACGGTTAATTTTAGGCCTATCTGACCTTTTACATTTTATAAAATACATTTAAAGAGAAATCCAAAATTGTAATAATATACAGGATTTTCTATTTAAAATAAGTAGCTTGGTTGCCATAGCAAATAAACCGTAAAAAACAGAACAAAATCGAGTATACCATAAGGTGCAGAAAAGATAGCCATGCATCTTTTATAAAACAACATTTTGTTGTTAAATCAATATTTTAGAAGATAAAAGCGGTATTTCATACTGCTTTATGTTAAAATTTACAATTTTTTTATAAACTTTAAAGGTCTATAACTCGATAACCAGCGAGTTTTGGACTATGTGTTCTTTATAATAATCTTTTTTGCTTAAATTGACTCAAGGAACATGCTCCTTAAGTTTGGCCGTTATGAGAGAAAAAAGAAATTCGACATTTTAATATTTTTTGCTAAAACATCTAAGGTACGAGGAATTTTGTACTTTTAAAAATTGATTGTGGCTCCTCTCATACTAAGGAATAATTCATCTAATTTAAGCAAACCTGTATCTCTTATAATAAGCGAGATCCCCCCATACTGGAAATATAATCCGGAACACCCTGTGTAGCACGTTTTGATAATACGGAACTTGCCTAATCGTTTAAAACTATAGGAAATAAACGTTAAAATTTGGAAAGCAAAATAAGCAGTTTTATTAGTTTTACGAAATAGTTTATCATTCTACAAAACGGAAATCTATGTCTAGCCAACGAACAAAGTTGTTTAGATTTCTTAATTGATTGGTTAATTAATTGATTTAAAACATTTTTAGTTGATTACATCTAGTGTTAGTTTAACATTTTTCTATCGTAAATCTTATAATTGACGAAAACGTGTTTGCTTGATGTCGATAACAATAGTTATTCTAGTCGTAAATAATTTACAAAGTAAATTTTAGAAAATGCTCGGTTTCGCAGAAAATTGTCGTTATATGTTATTTTCACATAACACCTTTATATTTTCATTCGTAATATTCGAATCCTTAATTATAAATGATTTTAAATGCCTTTTAAAAATAATTATTTATTAGTTAAGTGATTCTCAATATGTAAGCAAAGGTCGAAAACACATTTTTTGAATTTTGAAATGGCGAAGGGCTTTATTGAATGGTAAAACAGATCAAAAATTAATGTTAAATCAAATTTATAACAAATATAATTTCTATCAGATATTTATAGATGGAGTGGTTAGAAAAATATGGTTTGTGAACCCTCTGAGCCGTTATGTATCTATATCCAGTGACGGACTGGAAAGAAAAACCGGCTCAGGCATTCAGATTATAGAGGGTTGGGCAAAATTTTATTTTTAATAAAAAAATCAAAAATCATTGATTTAAATTTAAAGTCACATTTTTTTTATACGAAACTTGACTATTTCTTCTTTTCACAACTAATTTATTCATTTTTCACACTACATTATATTCTCTATAAAGCGTCATTCAAAGAGTATGCAACAAATGGAAATTTTCTTATTATAATTTTCTTAAATTCTTGATAAAAGTTGGTGCATTACCTCGAACTAATTGTAACATAAAAATTTCATAAAAATTCATACTACACTAGATTTAAGCGATTTCAAAAATATTCACAAGAGTAAAGTGCCCTTATTTGAAGAGTTGCAGAAAAAAGGGACAGATTATTTTGAATTAGAAATTTGACGTTAAAATTCCAAGTTTTATTTTTGAAGTAATTTTAACATTCAAAGAGTCTGCAATGGAATTTTTTTTGATCGGTTTTTCAAAAAATTATATTCCTAAAAAAAGTTGGTGCATGGTGTAAAACTAATTTTAAGTTTAAAGCTAATCATATAACATTAGATTTAAACAATTTTAGAAGTATTCGCAATAGTAAAGTGCCCTTTTTTTTAAAGAATTTTAAGAAAGTTTCAAAAAAAGTTGTTTAGAATTAAAAAATAATACTAAATATAAAATATCGTTTTCCATTGAACTTTTTTTAAAACTTAAAATAAGGGCACTTGACTCTTGGGAATATTTCTAAAATCGCTAAAATCTAGTGTCATATGAATTTTTATTAATATTTTTTCATCTTAAAATTAGTTTTAGACCATGCATCAACTTTTATGGCCCATTAAAAGTTTAATATGATAACCACTCACACAGGCTTAATAAACTCGCGTCAATATATTTATTATGAATTTATTAAACAATGTGTTTTATAAAATAGCAGATTATGAAACTATTATTTACACAAGCACACGCCATCTATAGCTAGGCATCAGGTTTTGGATAATATATCGGGACTATTCCTGAAGCACAGTGACGCGATCAACATATGACGCCACTGCGTATTGCGGAGCCCCAGAAAAACTAAGATTATTTACGAGCAAATGTTATAATTGCACATTTTATCATAGTTTTTTCTTATACTTTAGAGTCGAACTGACTAAGCCCGTGGCTCAGGCCGGTCTTGACCGACCCTTTTGGCATTTGCCAGAACTGCCAGATGGCCAGTCCGGGCCTGTCTATATCTGTATCTATAACTTGATAATTTCATTAAACAATTAACTTTATAAGTGTTCAATCACGACTATATTATTTCAGATTGATCAAGCACTCTGTATCTTTAAGCACTTAATAATACCGGGACGTCGATGAAGGGTGTTTCTTTTCAATGAAATTACATTTTTCCCTTTGGGGTCTCTTTATTTAATTATTTATGTAATAATGTGTTTGACAATAGAGTAATGAAAACAAGTGCATTTTGTTATAAAATTCCACATTAATTAATTTTTTCGCCTATCAAGGTTCGTATGAAACTTGTAAGGACGTAGAGAAGTTTTAAGATACATTTTTGATGGACTTTATTTGGCTTGATTTATTGCTTCAACAGTCATTTTAGTTATTAAAACTGTACTGAATCGACCGTGCTAATCAACTTGGAGTAATTACTGTTGTACTTAATCAATTAGTGCTGGTAATGGTTGTTTATTCAAACTAAAACTCTGAACATATGTTCTTAATACGGTCGTGTCGAAAATGTTCAAATCATCATTAAATATACCCTTCACTTTGCCGACCCACGACTTTTGTTTATATATATATATATAGGTATAAGTATTTACATGTATATTCACATGATTTTAATTCACTAGGCCTTGAAAGTCAAGGGCGAATATCTTTTATGCATTTTAATAAAGTGTCTAGTTATGCTACATTTTCTCTTACATTGTGTTAATAATTAACAACATATACATTTGAATTAAAATTTATCTCCGACTGTGAATTATGCTCGTATTTAATGCTTCTTTTTGTGATTTCAGGTCTTCCATGTCTGCGCGCTCACGGACGATGGCCTAATTATGAAGAGTTTCTTGTGCCCCGAATCGACGCTATTTGACCAAACAATATTAAAATGTAATTGGTGGTTTTATGTTGAATGTAAAAATTCGAAAAAACTTTACGATTCGAATATACCTATATCGAAAAGTTATCAACTAATGAAAGCCTTAACGTTTTTCTCTTCGTACAAAAGAGATACACAAACGCCAGCTTCAAAATCCGACGAAAAAGACTGATATATTAATGAACATGTAGATATTTTCTCGAATTTTAAAAAACGCCATCATACGATCTTAAAAAGTGCCGAATTAACACTCCTACAATCTTAGGTTATTTAAATTTATTGGCCTGATTTATATTAAATTATTTCACATATTTCCGCCAAATTACCCCTTGATTAATATTTATATATGCATTGAAGAAATACGACATTGATATTAACTATTTGGACCTTAAAATTAATTTAATGGGGGCTACGAGTTGTATTTAGATTTGTCGAAATCTTGATGCTCGGGTTGGCAACCGCACCGCGTCTTCTTTGATTAAATCTTTTTGGCGTTTCGATCATTTTCAACAAAAAAAAAACAAGACAATTAAATATTTACGTCAAGAAGATATAGTCACGGTTATCAATTCGAAAACCAAGATTTTAACGGACAACGGCCGCGAAAGCCTTATCAAGGTATTTTGGTATTTCAAAAAATGCTATGTGTAGGAAATGCGTGTAAATTTTGGTTTATAAGCACAGAAATCTAAGTACGGTCCTAAATAATACATTAAATTAATTAAATAATTCATCAAAATGTGTTTCAAAATTCACAATTGACGCAAATAAAGGTGATTTAGTGAATTATGAAGCCGTACAAACGATTTGGTACTTTTTAGGGTCTTTTGTAACGTTTGCAATGAATGAAGCACATATTTGCTTCAAGCTCAATTATTTAGTCCATGTGTGTTTGAGAATGGTGCAGTGTATATTTGTAATTTTTAACCCGTGGCTTTAAGTTTTATATTTATTTGCTGTTTAGATTTTAACAATACTATAATGCTTTCAGATATATGTAGTAATTAATGTGTCAAAACAGGACGTTTTATGTTTATAAACATAGTGATAAATTATTGTAAAGTAAATTAGATTGCGGGGGTGTAGCTTATAAACTATTTTTTCACTTCTGCTTATTTATTTTAGTATTAAAAATCGTATCTTACAACAAAATTTAATTTTTTTAAATTTTACAAAATATCTTCACACTAAACAAAGCGTTACACTTGATTTTGGAAATTCGTTTCAACGTCTTTTGAATACCACTAAGAAAATAACTTAAAATGTTTGTAAACTTTCATTGAAAATATTTCAAATTCAATCTGCAGCACATGTTAATTTTTTATTGTGTAAGTGTTGTAAAATATTCTGTGTAATTTTTCTAATTAATGTATTCATTCAGGCAACTTTATCGTTCTAGATCATGATCTACAACGACTTATACACAGGGCCGTATTTACCGACAAGCAATATAGGTAACGATCTATGGCGCCGATTAGATAAATAAAAATTAAACTTGCTGTTGATTTGCGAAATATACTAAATATGTTGTGATGTGCTTATCAATAGATAAAAGGTTCTAGCTTGCAAAAGGTGCCAATGACTCGTGCCTTTACTAGCGAAACATGTAAATCCGGGCCTGTTTACAGAATAAATTACGGTTGATTTTAATTTTAAAATGCAACACACTGATGAAATACCATATATCTGCAATTATTATAAGCATTTAAAACATTTCTATTGATGCACGATGCATGCAACTGCAAGAAGTTATTTGTTTCGGCAAATCCGGAAAATATTGCAGTTTGTTACAAGTCGTAGACAAAGTTTACACTAATATTTTGAATGCGTTTGTACAACACAGCCACATGTTGTAATCCTTGTCTATAAACAATTTAATTTATTGCTTTGCTTCGGTATTTTTTTGTTAATTACGAGGACTAGCAGTGTACAGGTGATGATTGATTTATGTATTATGCTGTATTGTATGTATTAATATGTTAGTTAGAAATAGACAAACGCTATTACAATGTAAGTAAATGCTCATGTAATTCTCAAAGCGTACCTACCAAATATATTGTTTTTTTTTGTTAAGTTTGTAAGACTCCTATCAGTGTAGTAAGACGCAGTTGAATAAATGTTTTTTTAGGATGTGTCGTTAATTGATATCAAAGTGCCCCTATCTGTCAAAGGTTAACTCTCACTTATTGCAGAACGCCGATATCAATAAAAAAATATGACATAACTAATTTGCATCTAACTTTAAAAGTCTTTTGTTTTACTTAACATACGTTTTTTGTGTAATTCCATGTATTGTTAATACGGTGTTGATAATATGTCCTTAATTACACTTGTCCTCTTTGTACTAATCGGCAGTAATATTATCGTACTTTCTATTAAAGGCCCCATAGAGGAAATTGGCTAATAATATCAAGGTATCAAACGGTACATCGCGCATATGCAACGAGCTCTTGGCCAAATTTACAATTATTGTTGAACTTTAATTTAATTACTTGTTTCATCAATTGACTGAAGCTTTTTCACGCTTAAAACTGTCAACTTTTATTGGTGACCGAAAGAGGATGCAAGAATTGTATGTAATCTACGTATCTACGTGTGCAGCAAGTGTCGCTGTTTATTTTGTTCTATAAGTCAGCGATTCTTAAACGGGGGGCCGTGAAAAATTTTAAGGGGGTCGCGAAAAATGTATAAAATGTTTTTACTTTTTAAAATATTTTTTGCTCCTTATTTTACTCGAACCAACCGAGATATATCTTCTTAAATAAATCGTAATATTTTTGTTACTACAATCTAGGGGGCCGCGAAAATATTTTAGGATATTTAGGGTGCCGCGACTACTAGAAGCTTAAGAACCACTGCTGTAAGTGATGATATTATTTTCAACTCAAACCCCTGGGTACTGTAGTAAAGGTAACGTATATATGTATAGAAGTTTCCGTCAGTGCAAATATTTTTTATTTTATCATGAAAATATACAACCAAAATACGCTCCTTAACATATATTTAAACCAACATTTCGTTGGTTTTTATTCAAGTCTTTGCTATTTGTACTGGGTTATTGACATATTTGAATTTGTCGATTATGCTCAACCATAGATATTATGAAGAAGTTTATTTTTATTATGAAAGTCTCTATTTAAAAAATAAACTTGTCAGTTTTCCCAGAACTGAATGTTTACGCAAATTAATATCGCGGTTTTAATATGCATAAAATTATAAACGACCTCTAAATCTAATGTACAATGGAATTTTCTAAAAAAGAAAACACCGCAAAGTTGGATTAATCAACCTTACAATTTAGAAGTTGCCAATGGCGAGGCTTTAATTTCGGATATATTATATTTACAGGGGGGCGCAAACTAGGGGGCGCGATTTATGCGCGGGACGCAGTGACAGCCATGATATAATTTTGAAAGAAACATTTTTTTTCACATTTACCAATTGTTTTGTTTACAATGTTGTATTTCTCTAATATTTCGTATCGGTTGATCGAAAATTATTGACGCCTGCTAACTATAAAGAGAGAAAAAATTGTGGGGGGCGCAACTTAACATGCTGAAAAAAATGGGGGCATGGCATGGAAAGTTTGCGCACCCCTGCGGACTATAATATAAAATCAATAATTTTATATACACTTGCAAACTCGAATTTGGGTAATTGACATTGTCTATCAGTTTTAGATATTTTTTATTCTTTCTATAAACAAAGGGCGCTGCCGGACCTAGGGGAGAAAATTTACATAGGACCCAATGAACATTTATTTACTAAAAAACAAATTTGGAAACGATGTTCGGGCCTCTATCAATCCCGGGCCTGGGGAATTTTACCTCTCAGCCCCCCCCCCTTTCGACGGCCTTTTTTTTTAATAGATATTACATACATGTAAATAAAAGAACTAAATATTGGCAGTTGTTCCAAATTTCTGGGCATATGAATTGTACTTGCAGAAGGTGTAGATCTGTTATTAAATTGAACAGCAAACAAATCTCTCACTTTCTGCAAACCATGGCCACTGTAAAAAGTTTTTACCGAGAAATTTTTTTCTTTATTGCAGTAATTATTGATTTTGATACATTAAAAAAAATATTTACCTAATGAGGCGGTAGAAACAAATAAAATTGATAGACGAATTCTGTTAAAATTGAAGTTAAATTGTTTTCAAATTTGAAAATCATTAAATTTTAGATTAATAACTTAAATTAAACATTTAGTCTTATTACTAGTACCATTAGATGCAGTGGCGTACGCAGAAAAATATTTCAGGGGGATATTGTTTTCATTTGCAAAAATAATACCGAATAATTGCAAATGGGGTATGGTTATGGTGCAATTAGAAAATTATCTGTGGGGGCTAGACACAAAACGTGAGTGGTAAGAAAGTGTTGCGGGGGTCCAGGGGTAACAGCTCCATAGGCAAAAAATTTTAAGGTCAAACTTACCGTAAAAAAGCACTTATGAGTAAAATAAACAAATATAATTTATTTTATATGTATGGAAAAGCAGTCTGTCGCGCAATTTTGAAATGCGGTAATTATAATTTGAGCACAAATTATTTGCTATAATTTTTTTTTATTTGTCACTTGCACCACGCTATAACAAATAATATAAATTCAACTTGGATTTAATATTTGCCACTAGGATTTAATATTTGCTACTTAGATTAATATTTGCTAAATGAATTTAATGTGTGTCACTTGGATTTAATATTTGCTACTTGATTTAATATTTGCGACTCGGATTTAATATTTGTTACTTGGATTTAATATTTACCACTTGAGTTTAATATTTCCTACTTGGATTTAAAACTTGTCAATAGGTTTTAAAATTTTCCATTTTGATTTAATATTTGCGACTTGGATTTAATATTTGTCACGTTTATAGATACGAGTAAAATGTAAAGGACGAGGTAAATAATAATTGGATAATAAAACATGGATATGAAGAAAATATAACCTAAAATTTATTCAGTCTGATCAATACATTAAATAAATGTTATTTCAAAAATAAACAATATGAAAAGAGCAAGCATAATACGAAATTTGCTTCATTATTGCATTAACAATGCCTTCTGAGCTTTTGAAGGTCTTCCACGTTTTCGTTTTGACTCGATATCAAAATTTTTCGCTTCGGGAGGTGGAAAAACTTTCTTCAGCCTAACAGCTATTTCTACAGCATGTTTGCAAATAAATTTTTTAAAATAAGCAGGACAATCACACTGTGCAGCCAAAAAGTTGCCATCATTAGGGAAAGTAACGTTGTAGCTATAGAATGAATTAATTTTAAATTCATCAAATGTTTCAAAGCAATCAACTTTTATATATTTAACGTTTCAATTTTTCTTGAGGGAAATGTATTAATTGTAGTACTTGATGATGACGATATACTTTTAATATCTTTCTTAGTCTTAGCCCAATTGTAAGCATTTATCCAAATATCTAGGGTTATAGTAGGTTCTGTTTTAAATATTTTTAATCCATTACTATAATTTTCAGACCATTGTTCAATGTATCCAAAAGTTCTCTTAATGTAGCTTCTTGTTTAATTACATTGTTGAAACTTTCTAAGGCATTAGTACTAGGAACATCACTACAAATACCTTCGAACCAATTTCGATTGTTTTTAATCCATTCAATGGACAAATATTAAATCTAAGTAGCAAATATGAAATCCAAGTGGCAAATATTAATTCCAAGTAGCAAATGTTAATTCCAATTAGCCATATATTAAATCCGACTGGTAAATATTAAAATTCAGTAGCAAATCTTACATCCAAATGACAAATATTAAATACAATTGGCAAAATTTCTTTATTTTTATAGTGCAATAATTAGTGACAGAATGATTTATTTTTATTTCATTTTATTTTCTTTTTATTGTAAAAATTATAATTTCATAGCATTGCACATATAGCAAATTGATTAATTATAATAGCGTCCACAATTTTTTAAATGACATCCTTGAATAAGAATTATTTCATTTCAATTTATTTTTATAGCATTTAAATAGCACCCTTATAATTTTAGTTCTGTTCAAACTTTCAGGGAGGGGTTTATCCCCCTAATCTTTCCCTTGCGTACGCCACTGTTTAGAAATGCAATAATTTAATCTTTTGTTGGCGAGCAGAAATCCACAAAAACGTTCAATACAATATTAAATTCGTATGTTTGAGTTTGCTAGTGGATACCCTGTATATGATAGAAAAATAATTTTTTTACAATTAGTAAACGGATTGTCTCTAAAATCCGGTTCTCTCTTCGATAATCCAGAACATATGTTCATCCTAGCTGTAAAATTGATTTATTTGAGACTGTGGCATATTAAGTAATTTAAATAGGAAAGTGTTTAAAGAAGGACAAATACTTTATAAATAAATAAATTTAAAATCATGGATATGTTTAAGTATTTTCTGTTAATGTCAGTACATGCAAATACTTAGTTACAGAAACATTTTGTCAGAACAAAAAATTATGGTGAACTTGTAACGTATAGAACAGTTGTTTTCTAGGCGTATTGCGTAAATTTAGTTTTTGTTTTGTTTTTTAGTATGTTCTTTAGCAACGCGGCGATAAATTAAAAGTTCCATTTATGGTTTTGAAAGAGATAAACTTCGTTACCTTTGTGTGTGCAACTTTCTAGTTATAAACACATATTGAGTGAAAAATAACGACGATAATGTGTATTAGTTTGCCCAATAGTTTATTGTGAAGTATAAAATGTACATAAAAAGTAATAATAAAGTTATGTTATAATTGTGGAATGTTAAAATTAAAAATGATACGCGCCGAAATCGTTCACCGATGCGTAACCGTCCGATTGTCCTCCGTGACCTCCGAAGGAACTTCCACCGCTGTTTGTGTGTTCTAATCCAGCAGCGGCCGTAGCAGCGGCTTCGGCTGCGTTGGCCTGCGCGGTCTGAGCAGCAGAAGCAGCTCTCTGTGCAGCGTTCTGGGTAGCTTCGTAATCAACTCGTACTCCGCGAAGCTGTTCAGCGATTTGATTCAATCGTTGCTTGGCGGCTCCGACCATGGCGGTCTGTGCAGCCAACTCGCCTGCTGCTTCATTTGCAGCTTGATTGGCGTTTTCTGCAGTTGTTTGAGCAGCGTTCAGTGCAGCCGTTAAAACATTAACTTGATGTTGTGCCTGTTGGGCGGCTTGTTGAGCAGTAGCAGCAGCACGTTGCGCTTGTTGCAGTTGTTGATTTTCACCATCCAGAGCCTGTCTCGCATCCCTCAGCTGTTGTTCTAAACCTTGTAGGATCACTTGCTTACCAGCTAATGCGGCTTGGGCGGTTGCAGAAGCCTAAAATATATTTCAAATACTTATTTATAACAGAAACAATTTTTTGTGTAATCTAACTTTCTCTAAGAATCTCGAAAATGACAGTAATAGCAAAGTACGTTAAATCAAAGAAAACGTCCACTTTTCAGTTGGATTTTTCGAGACGTATTAATTTTTTAAAATCAATAGCACTTTAAATATTGAAATACAAAAATCAACATTTCCAATTCCTAGAAAAATTAAGGAAGAAGTTGGAGATATTCATAAGTAGCGCACGGTATTTAAATTCATTTGTCTATATGTTGTTGAACGTGATAGACACCACAGCGAGCTTTAACATCATTAATCAGATTTTTTATATTATTGGTATCACACAATTTTGCTTATGTACAATGGCTATTGGTATTGACAAATTTAAATTATTGAATCTACCACCAAAATTAGAGGATCTTTAGATTGAAAAGATATACAGGGTGGTCCACATAGAAGGGCCACTATTGAGATCTCGTAAACGGTAAGAGCTACAAAGAAGTTTAAATTAGGTAAATTGTTCCATTTTCGAAGACCTATTCAGTGATGCTTTAATGTTTTTAAAAATTTCTTTGGCACGCTAGATAATAAACAAAAATCAAAATGGGCATTTTTATCAATCCTTAATAACCGTTATACTTGATGGTACATACATATTTTTGGGTAAAAAGTTGCAGATTTTTAAACGCACTGTAAAATGAAAACATTTATTTGTTTCAATATTCTTGAAATTCTTAGATAAAGTACAAACTTGCATTTTTTTAAATGGAAACCATAGTTGGCTATGACCTCATAAAAAGCATTTTCTTTTCTTTTTAATAATATAAGGTTTAATATATTTATTTTGATATTAAGGCTCAAAAAAAATAAAATTCATCAAAAAGTCCCTACAAAGCTAAAGAGTGCCATGAAACAAAAGACAATTTAGTTCTGTCATTTAACGCAAATTTTAACTAATATAAAAGTAAAACATTAAATCAAAATAAACCAAAATTTATTGATTTAAAAAAACAGCGTTCCGTCTTATGATTGTGGTACAGCTTTATTTATTTACAAGACTATCTAAATCAAAATTCTTATGCAATTAAAACAATATAAAAGTCGACTTTTAAGTACTATAAAATTACTTTTATAACCAATTTATTTTACGCATTTGTTCAACGAATAACAAAAATAACATGAAATTTGTAATGTTTTAAATCGAATATTTAACTAAAACCAATTATTTGAAGATTATATTAAGTTTAATAATAATGTACGCTCATTGGCATTGCTAACCGACCGAAATGTGCGAATTTGAACATTATGTATAACATCCATAAGGCCACTAATACTATAATATTTTGAAGTTTTTTTTCCGGGTGCCCACCAATAACTTTTGAATTTATATTGCGCCCTTATTGAAAAAAGGTTGCCGACTCCTGTCCTAGAGAATTATTTCTCAAAAATTTCCCGAAAAAAAATTTCAATTTGTTTTTCTCTTTTCTCGAGACCGATAGTGTTTGTTCTCAACAAAAAGTATAACTTGTTTTTCATATTTTTCCAAAAATTTATTTATTGGGAACGAACTAAGTAGTTCCTTATTGCTATTCATAAATTTTCACAAGATTCCGCTTGCGAAGAAAAAGATACATTTTTTAGACTAAAAAAATAAAATTGACAAAATTAATATTTTAAATAGATTATTTGCTGGTTGTTATGAGTTTCATACCGACAAAGAAGATATTAATGAAGTTCCAATCAATAGAAATAAAGAATTGTCTTTTCAAGAACAATTGAATTCATCTATATCAGAAAGTGTGAGAGAAATGAAACCTGGTGTTACTAACAAATATAGGACTATTAAACAAGAATTTAATATATTTCAAACAACGGGTACAAAAACAACAAATTTGGAACTACTTAGAGATGCTTCGTTCACAATAAAGTTTACGTCTACAAATAATGTATAGCAATCTATTAACGCTAACGATTTTGTTACGAAGAAGAGGAATCGATTGTCCAATACTACTGTTTTTTGAAAAATCATCTCAAAGTCGAACAATGAACGCATTAAATTTTGTTTTGCAATCATTTATTGATCTACATATTGTATTTTGTGTTAAAATAATAAATAAAATATATGAAATTAGTATTAAAGGGTAACATTTTATTGTTATAGAGCCTTTTAAACTAAATTTAGGCGGACAAATGTTACTTCATTTTGTATGAAAATTCTCGAGAGTTAATTTTTCTTATCCTGAGAAATGAGAACTATCAAAAAATCTTAAAACACTTTTATCGAGGCACTAAAGATTGAAAATAACTATAACATGAGATGTTGTCTATATTGACAAAGGCATGGAATTTTTTTTAAAAATTAAATCATCTCGAAAGAAGCCTTTTGACAGAGGAGTTTTTTTCTCCGCTTGACGTACTTAACAAACTATTAGCGTTTTCGGAAACTGTGATGGGCCGGATTTTGTACATACAGTGCATATGTGCTTATATAAAATGTGTTTTGTTTACAAGATAATTTCTTTATTATTAACACTCTATGGACTTTTTGTTAAAGAAACCAGCTTTTTAGCTTTTTGCATGTAAGAGACAATATCGTGTCCTTCTGATAAACTTTTAAATGAATTTGTTGTTCCGTGAGTGTTATTTTGTCGACTACCATTTGCATAAGTAATTGGAAATGCTAGGAAAATGGAAGTCTTGTAAGTTCATTTATATATATTATAATTTGCAATACAACAGTTAAAAGTCGAAGGTTATATGTTAATAGTTTCGTTGATTGCCCTGTTCTTGTTCTAATTATTTACAAAGCATTCACTTATGTAAGGATGCTTGATACAACGTAACGCGACCATGAATTTGACATACATTGCTTACATTTTGAATGAAGTCCTAGGGAGTCAATATTTTATTGTGTAATCCATTAATGAACTACATAAATAACATTTAAACCGACGCTAAACACATTCAGTGTTACAACGATTGCTGCTCTGTTAACTATGACCTTTATGACGTTAAATTCAGTTTAATAGCTCTCTTATTTTAAATGTTACGGTTAAACAATTTTGGTAATTATGTATTTTATTTCCTTTAATTGCTACCAATTTTATATTATATGTTGGGTGCCGAACGCGTTTCGAATCGTAATTGACTAAAATTATTGATCTTAGCTTTCGCTTTGTATTTCGGCGTACAGGCAATTTTACGATTTTTATTTTGTCAAATAAAAATACTGTACAGGGTGGACCAAATTCGAATGTTTTACAGGGTATCTCGGTTACCGTAATATTTAGCGAAAATCTGATTTCGGTCTCTTGGGCTATTTTTTGAGAAAAAAAACGCTTACGTAATGAAATTTTCTCTATCGCTTTCCATTTTGGGCACTACAGACGAAAAATGAATTTCATCATTTTTGAAAATGTACTGTAACTTTATTTATTAAAATAGAACAACATGTTATCAAGGTATTTTATACAAATTTTCATGCTTAATTTAAGAACAAAATTAATTTTTTTCGAGATTTGAAGTAAACTGATATTTTTTTTTAAAAAACTTTAGTTGGCCAACACTATATGAAAGAGCGTTTTTTTAGCTTTTCAAAAATATATAGTTTTTTACAGGGTGATTGATTAAGACCGGGACTTAAAAATATAAGAAGAATAAAAAAAGGTGTGGATCTGAAATTTTGGTTATGACCATAATTGCATCTGATCTGTTTATTGAAAATATTTTCAATATAGCGACACTTCCAGAAATACCGGAAGTTGACGTCTACTTTCTTATTTCAAATACAATGGTCTATTTGTTATTGCGTATTTGGATTTAAACCGTTATTTTAGAGGGACTTTTATTAGCATTCCCTATACCTAAATGCAGTAATTCTTAGATTTTTGGACTTTTTTGAAAATTATTTGATTTTCATCGTGATGTTTAATATTATCTAACGCCGCCATTTTTGAAGAAAAAACGCTTAAATTTAGAACATGCCTAGAAGAAACCTTGGAGTACATCCTGAAATTTTTGCAATCGATGCATTACTTACTGGGTGTCCAAAATTTGATATTCTTTTAATACAACTTCAGACCACTAAAACTCGTTTTTTTCAAATACAATGCCCAAACTTTTTTTTTATTTTCTAATGCAAAATTAAATTCTGCATCAATCTGTATTAGCATTTCCTATACCTATCTGCAACAATTTTCGAGTTATTAAGAATTTTTGTTAAAGTTAAGAGAAATTGCAACATTTTTAAATAGTAAGCCTTGGAAATTCCAATACTAATAATTGTAAAATACTTTTATTGCTTTCATCTGAAGTATCCATAAAAATGGAATATCAAGATTATTCAAACACGGATATTTTGAGTTTATTTTACATTCAACTTCCGGTATTTCCGGATGTGTCGCCATATTGAAAATATTTTCAATAAACAGATCAGATGCCATTATCGTGATAACCAAAATTTCAGATCCATACCCTTTTTCTTTTTTCATATATTTTTAAGTCCCGGTATCAATCAATATTTGTTGCAAAAATTAACCTAGATATGAATAATTTTGTGAAAATTTCGCTATCAAAGTTTGCCATGATTTCGTACACAAGTGATTTTTGCAATTATTAAACAACTATGTAAATTTTTAAACTTCTAAGCAGATCCGTGTGTTCTTTTGCATTTTATAACTGTTAATTGTGGAATTGTGAACATGAATGGCTAAATTTGAACACTTCGAAAGGTTTAATATGTTAGAAATCTACATTGCAAGGCTTAAAACGTAGCGGCTGCTTGGAAATGACATTTAGTTGTATTTTTATTTTGAACATCACCTGTTTACGAAACCATGACAAACTTTGATAAGCAAATATTTAAAAAATTAGCCATATCTTGTTTGTTTCTTGCAACACATATATAGTGTGACCCATTTTATAGCTGATCACCCCTATAAAAAGTTTATTTATGGTCCGATTTTCATGAACTTTTTTTTAAAGATAAAGCATCAAAAACTGTACTTTGGTACCCTACTTTAAAATTCAATTTAAACTCACAAAGCCTCCTATGATTTTTTCGATATCAAAATTGGCAAAATATGTTTAGCGATTTTTTAAATCTAAAATCTGACTACACCACTGAATTCAAGATGCTCTCAAATGGGTTTTTACCAAATTTCATGAAAAAGTATTTATTATTAAGAGATTAATTATCAATTCAATATTAGGGATTAAACGCCGTTGTCTATGCTATGTAAAAAATAAAAGTTAAGAGTCGGTATAAAAAAAAACACTAATTAATTGACGTAAGATCTTTTAAATAAGCAACAGTTTATTCATATCAGTATTAAAATCGCAATTTTGATTTAATTTTCGATGGGTGAACAACTAAATTTACAAGAAAGAAAAAAAAACTTTTTCATGAAATTTGGTACAAACCCATTTGAGGGCATCCTGAATTCAGTGGTGTAGCAGATTAAATTGTGAAACGTGATTACTAATCTGGAAATTTTGAATTTAACTTTAACATGGATGAAGGCCTTAGGAACGAAATGTCGTGAATTCTCCGGAGTTAGGCATTAATGCTTACTGTTAGTAGACTATTGTAAGTGATTGCACATTGGGCATAGTAAAAACAACACCCAAGGAGCGCCAATTGACCGGTTTAACACGATTTTTTTGGGTTAAAGGTGTTTTTAATTTTTGATGTCAAGCGTTAAAGTCTCATACATTTATAACGCCAACTTTTTTACGTTAAAAAACATGGCTTATACGCCGGAATGTGTGGTAAATTGTTATGTTTGAAACAATAATAGTTGATTTAATCTGGTGTGCATATATTTACCCCAGCAGCAGTTTGTGCAAGTGTATTTTTAGCAACGAAAGCGGCTTGGTTTGCGGCTACATGTTGATTTTGCACCGCGGTATTGGCTTGATCCGCCGAACCTTGGGCTATACTTCTTAAACCGCTTCCTGCGCTGTATCCTTGTTTTCCTCCAGCACTACCAGCTCCGTATCCTCCGTGTTCAAAACTCTCATAGGCGTTTGAGGCAACTCCAAAGAAATCACTATCAAAGTCTTGCCGCTTTGATGGTATGCACGTTGTACCAACAACTATAACAAATAACAAATAAGAACTGATATCTTCATCTCGGAAAAATTTTTCGTTTTATACTAAAAATCTTATTTTCAAAATGATTCATCTCTTTATACGGCAATCTACAACTATGGTTACTAATAGTGAATATTATGTATTAAATAAGACATTATAGGTGTTTCATTAAATGATAAGGTATATTTTTCCAAACGTTTGCAATTTAGTGACATAATAGAAATAATTATCTCAGCAGTAATTTAAATATCAACTTTTTGCGTTTGTTTTTTACAAATTTCAATTCTGAAACGTACAGGTAATTGTTTAGCGTATTCATCTAAACTCCGTTACAAAAATAATTGATCGTAATAGTTGATTGGTTACACATAATTGCAGTGTGCTTATCCGTTCAACATGAATGAAAAAAGGTTAAAAACATAAACGAACAAATACAAAACGAAAGTATTGCATTCAACCGGTGCAGTAAGTTCGTGACGATGTCGCTTAGTTTTGTGTTTTGTTAGTTGTATTTCTGATTCCAACTATGAATCGCGGTATCTCGCCTTTTTCAAACATTTTTTTAAGGCTATGACAAAATAGATTTGCTTTCTTATAAACCGAAAGAAGTTGTGGTTAAAGTTGTAGGAATGACTTGTGCTTTATGCACATTTAAGTATTTGAATAAAAATATCTTCTCGATGTTTTTTTGTTTCTTTAAAATATTTGTATACGGTTTCCAGGTAATAGAGAAACAGCGCGAAGTTGTCAAAACTGTATAGAAGTACATAAAAGAAAAAATTCTTGGTAAATGGTTTTGATTTAATTACACAAATATACAAAAAAGAACCACGTTTGCAAACTCATAATTTTAATTTCTTGAATACAGTGATCAAATATACAGTATTGCACAAAAGTAGGAAACAGAAAATATCTAAAATACTGTTAAAGGTATTACAATGAAATTTGGTATCTGATTGTTATCGTAGGTTCTGGATTTGATGAAAATATTAAGGTTCCAACACGACTTCCGGTTCAACCGGAAACGGGCTCAAACTTTGAAATTTTAAATGTAACACCCTGTATATTTTTATGTTTTTAGATTCCTATTTTATGTGATACCAAAAATTTACGAGGATGTATCTGCCTAAAGTCAATCGTTTTCGTGAAATTTACATTTTTATGAAAATTATGAGCAATTTCAAATATTTTCAATATTTAAAAACTTTGAAAAGGCAGTAGAATTTCGTTTGAAACATTGATTTATTATAAATTTATCAGCACTTTGGATCAGCCACACTTAAAAAATATTTTACGGTTGGTCAAACTTGTGAAATTTTAAACGTCGATAACTCATTTTTCTTAAATACAACAGCCTGTATTTTTTAACAGTCTTATAGAAAATTTAATTGTCCTTCAAAAACATTAAGCCTGTTTTATACCTGAAATTGATATTTTCCTAGATATCGCAATTTTATTATTAGGACAACGTAATATTTTCAAGTAGGCTCTAAGGGTAGACAGCGGTAATTTTGGTACAATTAAAGGAAAAAACAGGAAAACTATAATTCTATTTTAATCCTATGAATTTTTGACATTCCAAAATAGATAAATTACAGCCAAACAGTGCATTCTTTGTAATTTGAGCAGTTTAAGTTTTCCAGCTAAGTTACTATTTTACCGAACATATCACATTCGTCTGATATGACTAACCTATCACTGGTGACGTCATCGACAATTTTTTTTAACGTCTTGTTTATTTTTACGGATTTGTCAATTTTTTTAAATGAATTTCATAGTTACTCTTCTGATATAAGTTTCGCTGTAAATGGGCTTCACAATCGTGTATGATTACAAACATTATTTTAACTTACAACTGCAAGAAATATATTAATATCGCAAAGTATTTCACTTATTAATGCTTATAAAGTTGATTTTGTAATCGTACATTTGTGCAATAATATCTAAACATTTTTTGACTGTAGTCCCCGATAACACTTTTTTTTTCCTGCTGCCCCCAATTTTGTGCATATTTAAATATTATAATGGTAACACACAAAACGTAAGCAATTTCTACACACTTCGCATAATTTAACTATATCAATTCGTGTGAATAATATATATAATATTAAAATTAAAAAAGTTGTTTAATAATTTATATATCTAAATGTTTTTAATATGCATTACATAAGTTAATTGTTTAGGAATTTCGATAGTATTTTTCAGTGACTGCTACTATTTAAAACATAAGTCTTTGAATCATATCCACAAAGAGTGAATATTTAGAATTTTATAACCTAGCACTTTTATTTGAATGTAACCCGTTAATACCAGGTAACCAATTTTATCACAGGTTACTTAAAAGTTTTGTAGTATTTGAAAAAAAATTATAAGTTACCAATGCGAGTCATAAAACTGTTTATCTAAATAATCAATTTAAAATTTGTTGTATGTAATTTGTACTTACAGGCGCAAGTTGCAATGATTACGTATCGGAACATTGTTGCAGTATTTGGAACACTGAAATACAAAGAAATTAGAATACTGTGATTAGACTATGATTTAGAAAATTTTATCGGAATTATAAGTTATCCTTAATTTCACTAAATTCACTAGCTATTCAATCACATGCAAAATACCCGATAAATCAACACCTACCGAAAGATTAAAGGAGTGTTGTGAGCAAGAGGAGAACTGACCTAACTTCAAAAATTAACTCTATTTATAGTAATTTTTTAAAATAGTTCCACAGGCGAGAAGAAGGAGAATAACAATAAAAGTAAGCCAACTCTTAGTTTGGAATGTATTCTTGCATTTATTGGATTTGATGATAAAAACTGGAGTGAAAACTGTGACCAATCCTGGTAAAATCGTTTTTTGAATCAGCGAGGAGGTGCCACTCACGATCTGGAACCATTTAGTACTGTTATTGAAATAAATGCTTTTTTGAGCCTCTTACTCTTTTTGCATATAGTACGCATTGTGGCTGTAAAACATAGATTTTTATGAAGAATTATATTAATCAGAAATGTCTTAACAAACAGGAAGACAACCAACCATAAAGTACACCACTTTCTGTTATTATTTGCACAGGGCTTATTTGATGCCACCGTTAGGATGTCAAAAACCATAACATGCAGAGCCATTCAAACAGAAATATTTTTGTATTTAGAAATACAATCCAACCACGTTTTAGTTTTTCGATAACACTCCATAAAGCACTAGATAAAATGAAAAATAACGACTTTTTAAAGGGTAAAGTTCTTTAAATTCTCACTAGCTTAAGAAAGGTTCAGTTACAACATTTCGTATTTGTTTTTGAAATGTTATATCTAACAAAACTTTTGAAATATAAATCTCTGTTGATTATGCACTTAAACAATAATTTATTATTTTTTCGGGGTATGTGTAATTTGCAAAATTTTTTAAATATACTGACCTAGACCACTTGGTATAAACTATTGTTTCTACAAAGTAAAATTTGCAAAATGTTTAGTTTTTACAACAAATTAAATTGGACAAAGTTAAATACTCTTGACAGTTTAAATGTTAATTGGTACTTCAAGTAGATAAAATTTAGTACTCTACGGTGTTATTTAGAAAATGAAGTTTGATGAAACTGTTCCCTAAAAGGGCAAATTGATTTTATTGATGATGTTGTTATTCTATTTAATCTTCTATATATATAAAAGAGCTTGTTTGTGTGTTTGTTTGTTTGTTCGCTATAGAATCCTAGGTCCGTTGACCGATAGGGACCAAATGTTGCACAGTTACTATTTAGGACCTTGCAGATCTAACGCCAAACTTTAAGTACAAGCACATATTACCAATTAAAAAAAAAAAAAAATCACTTGGACGGGATTCGATCTTACGTCGGCAAATACCTGGTCAAAACACGATACGGCGCGGTGTATTTCTCAAGTAAAGATTGTTTTGTATACAATTAGTAATAAATGTACATAAAGTATTATTTTTATTAGTACATTTTTAATTGAAACAAGACGAAAGAAAATAAATTTGAGTTATTATTCAATTTTTAAGCAATAAATAGTTATTTTTTAATGAATTATAAGAAAATGAAAAGATGATTGATCAGTGTATGTCATTTGTGTACGATTTGGAATTATTGGGCTTATTCAAGTTAAAAAAGTAATTAAAATTGTAATCGCCCGTGCAACGCCGGGTAAATCATCTTGTATCTTATAAATTCGTCTCCCTAGAGTTGTTTATAAACTTAATAAAACTGCAATTCGTCAATAGACTTTTTGATATGGAACAAATTTAACAGTTACAATTGTATAGAACACTTTAAACATAATATTGATATTGATAAGTCAATTTGCCGCAAAATGACATGGGGATTACGCTTATTATAAAAGATACAGGTTTGTTTAAATTAGATGAATTATTCCTTAGTATGAAAGGAGCCACAGTCAATTTTAAAAGTACAAAATTCCTCGTACTTCAGATGTTATAGGAATAAATATGAAAATGTCGAATTTGTTTTTTCTTTCATAACTTTTTGTCTTAATCGTTAGAACAGTTTTATTTGTACTTTCTGAAGGTACGTTGTAATGGAGAATGTAATTGTTTTTTTTTACCAATTACCATTTTCGACATATTACCCCTAGTTTCATTTTTTCTTATGGGCCGCGAAGTTGGCGATGAAATAGTTAAATGTGCTTTTTTTTCTCATTTAAATGAGATATTACTTGCTATATTTATTTTTATAAATAAGTCACAAAATGAAGAAAAATCGTCTTTTACCTATCACTTATTAAGCTATCTATGAAAATAAAAACAAAAAACAACTAGTTAAACGTCAAGTGATAGTTACTATTTGTGTGGTATCATTTATTAGAATTTTATAGTATTGTTGTGTAATTCGATAGTCTTTGTAGCAAATTTGTTATCATATAATTATTGCCACATTTACTGATTATTATAATTCTTCATTGATTTGTTTTGGATTTTTGGTTGGTTTCTCAAAGAAACCATATTCATCAAAATTTATTTCCAAATTTCTGTAATTTCGCACCCTTCGTTGCCTTTTCTCGGGATATAGCTCTAAGTATATATTCGCTCAGCTTCTACACAGTTTTTATGGTAAAGAATGTAGCATCTCAACATGTCAATTTTTCGCTATTTTTAAATGTAGCCATCATTATAACAATTTCTACAAAGACTATCGAATGACACAACAATAATATGAAATTCTAATAAATGATACCGTAGACAAATAGTAACTGTCATTTGACATTTAATTAGTTGTTTTTTGTTTTTATTTTCATAGATAGCTTGATAAGTGATAAGTAAAATACGATTTTTTTTTCATTTTGAGACTTAATTATAAAAATAGGTATAGCAAGTAATATCTCATTTAAACGAGAAAAAAAAGCACATCTAACTATTCCATACTCAACTTCGCGGCCCATAAGAAAAAATGAAATTAGGGGTAATATGTCGAAAATGGTAGGTGTTAAAAAAAAATCTAAAATAGCAGTTACATTCTCCATTAAAAAGTACCTTAAGAAAGTACAAATAAAATTGTTTTGACGATTAAGACAAAAAAGTTATGAGAGAAAAAAGAAACTCGGCATTTTCATATTTTTTGTTATAACATCTAAAGTACGAGGAATTTTGTACTTTTAAAAATTGATTGTGGCTTGTCTCACACTTGGGAATAATTCATCTAATTCAAACAAACCTGTATCTCTTATAATAAGGGAGATCTCAATGCTGGAAATGTAATCTGGGACACCCTGTATACAGGGGGGGCCTAGATTAAAGATGTAAAATTGTGATATTATTTGCTCTGATAGACACAAAAGAGCATAATTTCATGCTGAACTTTAATGGAAATGAACTAAAAGACCTTTTCGTTTACAAGCAATTCGAGAAACAATATAAACCTTCTGTGTTCGTTTTTAAACACTATTTGATGACATTTTTAAGTTTTACTAATTACACTGGTCTAGCATTTTTCCAAGAGATTCTTCATAAGATTAGTGATTTTTATTAAAACTTGCTTATATTCAGGCATAGTTCATTTTTCTGTTTACTTTTAAAACCAAACGAGTACAGAATTTTCATACTACAGCTGTGAAAAGAATTGTAAATTAGTTTTTAAAAAAATTAACGAAAGCTTCGATTTGTTTGTCTTTATATTCATTGAACAAGAAAGTTAAATGCTCTTCATTGTTACTTTACATTAAGTTTACGCAATTAATACAATGTGAAATCAGCACAAAACTATCTTATCTAAAAAAAAGATGGTTGAATAATTTTTTAACATCTGCTTAGCGCAAGATATGAAATTAAATTTTTTGTTGAAATTGATTTTAGTTATTCAATTTCCTAAAAATAATAAAAATGGAACAAATATTCAGTTTAATTATTAATTTCATAACTTCAAACCATTTTCTAAGCTAGACAACACAACACTTCAAATTTGGGACGCTCTTCTTAGTAGGTATTATGACTTTTTATTTATAATTCAGTGTTTTACTCTCAATAAACAATCCTCTTTAGATTAAATAATGTAAATCTTTATTTAATGTGCTGAAATCAAATAAACATTTGCTCTAAAAATTTCTAAGAAATCAGAGTATTATTGTGGGGTACACATTCACTTGGAGTCAATCCAGTTGCACTTCATGCAACGTTTTTAGTTGGTGTATTACTTTTTCCAGAAGCAGCAGCAATTCTCTTTTCTAAACATTTTTCCTGTAGACTTTTACCTTTTTAAAATTTCGAGTTCCCGGAGAAATATAAAAAGTCCTCTTGTGTTGTTGTTTCTGTTCAGTAGTACAAAACTAATCGGAATAACTATTTTTTAAATTATAAGTTTAGATATTTATCGAAGATGTTTCTTTTCAATTAAATTAAATAAAATTTATAAAAGAAATAATATACCTAATATTTATTGTTACTAATGTTTCAAGTTTATTTTTTTTTTGATCAGTTGTGAATGTTTACGGTATTTTGTCTCCATTGCCAGACTACGTGTAAACAAACTTTTATGCACTGGACCGGCAAATTTTTTTGGTTTTGATTGGCACATTCGTGAGTTTGGGAAGTTAATTCTTGAAAAGCGTGATGCCGTCATTCGGTGACATTTACTCCTCTGGTGATAAAAACGTTTTGAATGGTATGGAACAAGAACTAAATAGTGCCAGGAGGTTGCTGATAAAGAAAAGCGTTTATAGCATCTCGCAGCTACATGAGTTAAACTTTTTACACTGCAAACGTGTTTAAGAGTCGATTCTACTTTAAGCGGGCATCAAGTTTAAATTATGCAGGCAAATAATGTAACTTCGTGTTGTTCAATTAGCACTTCAACTATTAATTATAAATGACGAGACATGTTTGTTTCACCGTAGAACCTTCAAATTAAGGAATGCACCGATTAATCGGTAGATAATTGGCCGTATCGGATCTTTTGCCGATTAACCGGTAATCGGAATTTTGACTGATTAATAAGTTTTCATTAAATTCAATAATACCAATTGATTAAATTAAACATGAAAAGAAAAATATAACAAAAATAAAAGCATATAAACTAAAAGAGAAAGATGTACAACAAAACTTTCAAGAAACTGAGAAGCAAAAGCGCGTAGGGGACGAATGAGGAAAGGATTTGGAGCATTTATGGACAGATTTCAAAAGAGTTATTCTCAAGGCTGCCGAAAGGGCATGTGGGATAATGTATGAAACAGGGTAATAGGAAACAAACTGCCTGGTGGACCGAAGAAGTCAAAAGAGAAGTAAAGGAAAAGAAAAGACTATGGAAAAAATACTTGACAACAAGCAAACCAACAGATAACGAAAAATATAAACAACAAAGAGAAAAGGCGAAACGCTAGAAGCAAAAGCAAAGACGTGGGAGGACTTTGGGAAAAGAATGGAAGAACATTATGCGAGCAATCAAAAACTTTTCTACAAGGTATTAAAAAACCTAAAACAAGATAAAAACCATACATTAAAGCAAATGGATAAACAGGGAAAAATACTGACAACAGAAAAAGAAATTATCGAAAGATGGGGAAATTATTTTAAGGAGTTATTGGAAAGTGATAACACAAGGAATGACGAGGAAGAAGAGCAAGGACAGGAGGAATACGAAACAATTGAACAAGAATATGAACAAGAAATAACCGAAGATGAGTTGGATAGAGCGATTCATAAAATGAAAATTGGAAAAGCAGCAGGGCATGATGGCGTTTTACCTGAAATGATTAAGTACATGGGAGTAGAGGGAAAGAAAATGCTGCTAAGAATAGTAAATAAAGCTTGGCAGGAAAAAGATATTCCAAAGGACTGGGAGGTAGCTGTTATATTACCGATATTCAAGACTGGCGACAGCAAAAAATGCAAAAACTATAGAGGCATATCTTTACTTAGTGTAGTGGAAAAATTATATGAAAGAATTTTGGAGGAGAGATTAAGAAAACATTTTGAAAGAAATTTGGAAGAGGCGCAATGTGGATTTAGACCGGGTAGAAGCACGCAGGATCTAATTTTTACGTTAAGACAGTTAAGTGAAAAAACAATGGAACATTCAAAGATGGTGTATTTGTGCTTTATCGATCTTTCTAAAGCCTTCGATAGAGTGTCAAGGGAAAAGATCTGGAAGATATTGAAACAAAGTAGAGTGCGAGAAGGATTATTAAACGCCATCAAGAGTTTATATAGGAGCAGTAGAAATTATGTGCGAACCCATAACAGCAGTTCCCAGGAATTTATAACAACAGTGGGAGTAAGACAAGGAGGCACATTAAGTCCACTGCTCTTTATAATTCTTATGGATAAAATAATTAAAGAATGTCAGCAAAACACAAAGAAAGCCTACTGGGGTTGGAATAAACTAAAACCAATATCCTTAACAGAATTAGCCTTTGCAGATGATGTGGTGTTATTAGCTAAAAGCGAAAAGGACTTGCAATTCAATCTAGACGTATGGGCAGATACATTAAGTAGATATAATATGAATATTAATATAACAAAGACAAAGGTTATGGTTATAGCGAAAAATCATGAACCAGTTACAATATTGCTGGATCAAAAAAAGATAGAACAGGTAGCAAGTTTTAAATATTTAGGAACAATAATTGCAGAAAATGGTAAATTGGAGGAAGATCTGAATAACAGAATAGCGGCAGCGACGAAATTTTACTACGCCACTAATAAATGCTTGATAAGTAAGAAGGAAATATCAAAAGAAACGAAGACGCGAGTTTTTAATGCAGTGTACGTACCCATCCTCACGTACAGTTCAGAAACTTGGACGCTAACTCAAAAACAAAAACAAAGAATACAGGTACAGGAAATGAGATTTTTGAGAAGAATAGAGGGATGTAGACTGATCGATAAAATCAGTAACGAAAAAGTTCGAAATAACCTAGGAGTAACAGATATTAAGAAAAAGATGAAGACGAATCAATTAAGATGGCTTGGACATTTTCTACGCATGCCAGAAAGTAGATACGCGAAAATGCAGATAGAGGGAAAAAGAAATAGAGGAAGACCAAGAATAAAATGGGAAAAAGAAGTGAGGAAGAGACTAGAAGAAAAAGGAGTCAGCTGGAGAGATGTGCCACAAGTGGCTAACGATAGGAAAGAGTGGAGAAACGTAATACAGAAATAGAAAAGCATACCTCGACACCGAAAGGTACAAGAGGAACCGATTAAGAAGAAGAAGATTAAATTAAAATATAGGATGTAAATGGTTTTATTTTTTTTTCAATGCAACCCTTATTCTTAGGGTATCTTTGTAAATATGGCTATCTATTGATTTGATAAGTGAGCTAAAGATTTTTATAAACAAACACATACTTTTTGAACTCCTACAATTAAGAAAACACATCTTATAACATAAAAGTGTCTCCATTTTTAAGAAATAACAAATAACCTTTTTCTTGCAATTTAAGTTTTAACTGTTTTTAAGATTATGTAATAAGCGAGATTCCCATTTTCGAACTCGATTTTTAATCAGTCTGTATTTTTTTTTTTTTTTTAAACTACGCTTGTGGCGTCCTTAAATATTAAAACTGGTCTGTAAGAGACCAACCATTAATTTATTTCTCAGATCTTAGAACTAAAAACTTAAATTCTAAAGTTCACCCATTGGTGTCCTTGAGTTTCTGCTAATTTGCACACGGCACTATACTTTTCGCACTGTACTCTGCTTTTTGAACACTTAAACTAACTCATGCGGCTTTGTTCTCTTCAGTCTTCTGTTCAGGTCATTTACATCGAGAAGTTGGATTGCCTCGATGTTAACGTGCTGATTTAGTCTCGCCTCATGTTTAGCTGCATATCTTCTAATTTCGCTGGCCACATCCTTGATACCTAGATCGCGATGAATGTCACAGTTGCGTACGTACCATGGTGCATTGACGATGTTACGCAGCACTTTATTTTGGAATGTTTGTATTGTACTTATATGACACTGTTTAGCACACCCCCATAGTTGTATGCCATACGCCCAAACTGGTTTTAAGATCTGATTATATATTAATATTTTGTTGTATATTGACAATTGGGAATTGCGCCCCAACAACCAATATAATTTCCTATATTTTAGACCCAACTCAGTTCTTTTCTTTTTTACGTGTTCCTTCCATCTTAGTTTAGCGTCTAGTGTTATTCCTAAATATTTTGCAGTGTTTTCGTAAGGAACAGTATTACCATTTATTGTGATGGGCAACGGATTCCTTATGTTTTTGTTCGTAAAATTAATGTGAGTTAATTTTACCTCGTTTAATTTTATCTTCCATTCCCTGGTCCAATTGAATATCTGGTCACTGGCTAGCTGAAGTTTATTTGTCGTGGCTTCTATGTCCTTATCAACTGCTAGGATTGCAGTGTCATCTGCGAACGTGGCAATAGTCACAGTTTTTAATTCTGGCAGATCAGCTGTATAGAGCAAATAGAGGATCGGCCCAAGGACGCTGCCCTGCGGTACTCCAGCTCTGATATCCTTTAACTCCGAATACTCATCTTCTTGTTTTATGCTAAATAATCGATTGGAAATGTATGATTTCAGTAATTTGACATATTGTTGCGATAGCAATTTATTTAATTTGTACACGAGCCCTTTGTGCCAAACCTTATCGAAAGCCTGGGCCACATCTAAAAACATAGCTGAGCAGACTTGTTTGTTTTCTAACGCTTTCTCTATGACCAGTGATCCGATGTACTTGATCTAGTGTGCTATGTTTATCTCTGAATCCAAACTGATGATTTGGAATCAGATTTTTTCTTTCGATGATAGGTTTTAGTCGTTTTAGGAATAGTTTCTCGAATAATTTGGATGTTATTGGAAGCAATGATATAGGTCTATATGAATTAATCTCATTAGGTGGCTTGCCTGGTTTTTGCAGCATTAGAACTTCTGCTACCTTCCACACACTTGGGACATGTTTCATTCTAAAGGCTGCATTAATTAGATAGGTTAACATTACAATGCCTTTCCTCGGTAGTTGCTTTAAGATTTCGCCTGTAATTAGGTCAAAACCTGGCGCTTTTTTGGGGCTGAGGTTGCTTTTGATTTCGTTTGCAACCTCTTTTGGAAACAGTCTGTATATTTAAAATATTATAAGTTTTGCTCTAGCTAGCATAGAATTGAAAAAGAATCGATTTTTTGATTATCTACATTAGAGATTCTGAACCTGCGATGTGCGAAAAACAGTGAAAACTGAAGGAAAAACTATTTATTGAAACAAAAAACGAATAACATAAAATACGTTTTAAAAATGACAGCATCCACACATATGTTTTAGTAAGCTTATTAATCAATGATCCGGATTTCAATGTATATTGTCAGCAAATAAAGGTACTAACAAAAAAAAATTTTTTAATCGGATCCTCTTATACCTTTCGGTGTCAAAATATTTTTTAATAGTTTTTGCTTATGTTTCTCCATCCCTATCATTGGCTAATTGTGGCATATCTCTCCAGCTCTTCTAGTCTATATCTCACTTTCTTTTCCCATTGCTTCCTCTACCTCTTTTACCCTCAAACTTCGTTTTCCATCCCATTTTTGCGTGCAGCTTTCTTTGTATTTTCTTTGTACTCCTTAATTATTTTATCCATTAGTATTATGAAAAGCAGTGGACTTAAAGTTCCTCCCCTCGTCTGTCTTACTCCCACTGTTGATTTAAATTCCTCAGAACGAAAATACATGTTTTAAAAATAATGCACTCAGTCAAAAGACGGTTGAGAAATAAAAACAAATAAGATGTTTTTGGTAAGATCCTGATGAAAGGATTGGAAGGGAGGCGCAAAAAATTGATATGGAAAAGGGGAGCGTAAAACAATTTTATGTAAAAAAGGGGGACAAAAACACAAAAGGGTTGAGAATAGGGATTGCAATCCCGATCAAATTTTACGATCCCGGGATTTTGGGATTGAAGTTGTTTTAATCCCGGGATCCCGGGATCCCGGGATTATATATAATGTGAAGTATTTGCTTAAAAACTGAAGCTAATGCAGTATATAATTTTTTTTAAGAATTGCAAATGATTTACATAAATATTGAATAATTTAGTAATTATCATTTATTTTTATTAACTTTTTATTTAATTTGTTTCCTCTATAATTTCTGTTAATAATAATTGAAAAAATATATACATACATATATACATACCTACCCTATTATGTTTTATTATTATAGAAATAATCAAACTATTAGATATAACATTTGAATAAATGAAATATATTTGAATAAATTTATTATACATTAGAATACATAATTACATATACATAAATTTGCTGAAACTGTTAAAAACTCAAACAAAGCACAACTTTAATTCACTAAAAATTTAAAAAATATACTGTTGTATAAGAAACAAAAATTAAAGAAATTAGGATGACTATTATCTTAGTACAAGAATTTTTTAAAATTTTGTTATTATACATAAGACGGCGAGCGGCGACATAAACAAGCTTAAACTTGCAAAATTGCATCGTTTAACATATTCGCGTTCAGTAGATACCAACTATGAGCAATGTTTTTTTACAAAAGAATGTACTTATAGTTAAAATTTTTAAATCCCGAAAATCCCGGGATTCTACATTTAAAATCCCGGGATTTTCGAGACCAAAAAGCGACCGGGATCCCGGGATTGCAATCCCTAGTTGAGAAACACTGATCCAGAGAATATACAGCGTCATTCAAAAAGTCTGCAACAAATGGGGAAACGTTTTATTATTGATTTCTCAAACATTTTATTCCTGATAAAAGTTGCATGGTCTAAAACTAATTTCAAGATTAAAAAAAAAAAGATAAAAGTCATAGGACACTAGATTTTAACGATATTCGCAAGAGTAAAGTGCCTTTATTTTAAGAGATATAAAAAAATGTTATAGGAAAAAGTTATTTGGAATCTCAAAATAAAACTAGATTTAAATTTTGAAGCACAAATTCCAATTTTTATTTTATTCAACATTTAAAAAGTCTGCAACAAATGGAAAAGTTTTTTATTATCAATTTCTCAGAAAATTGTATTCGTGATAAAAGTTGGTGCATGGTCTAAAACTAATTTTAAGATGAAAAAAAGTTTAATAAAAAGTCATAGGACACTAGATTTTAACGATTTTTGAAATATTCGCAGAAGTAAAGTGCCCTTATTTTAAGAGATACAAAACATTTTTATAGGAAAAAGTTATTTAGAATCTCAAAATAAGGCTAGATTTAAAATTTGATGGTCAAATTCCAATTTTTATTTATTAAGAAATCTTAAGCACTTTACTTTTGCGAATATTTCAAAAATCGCTAAAATCTAGTGTCCTATGACTTTTTATCAAACTTTTTTTTATCTTAAAATTAGTTTTAGACCATGCACCACCGTTTATCAAGAATATAATTTTCTGAGACCGATAATAAAAAACTTTTCTATTTGTTGCACTTTTTGAATGTTAAAAATTCCTAAAAACTAAAAATTGGAATTTGACCTTTAAAATTTATATCTAGCCTTATTTTGAGATTCTAAGTAACTTTTTCCTATTTTGTATCTCTTAAAATAAGGGCACTTTACTCTTGCGAATATTTCAAAAATCGTTAAAATCTAGTGTCCCATGACTTTTTAGTTTTTATTGAACTGTTCTTCATCTTAAAATTAGTTTTAGATCATGCACCAACTTTTATCACGAATAAAAGTTTTTGAGAAATCAATAATAAAAATTTTTCCCATTTGTTGCAGACTTTTTGAATGACGCAGTAGAACTAAAAACGAAGCGATTTTGTTTTTCTAGAAAATGTTTAAACCAAAATAGAAACGATTCTATTTCTTATACTGAGCAAAATAAAACAATTGAAGTCGGTTATTGTTTTTTCTCCATGGCAACCTTGATTTTTATCTTAAGATTTTGCATTTTTTAGGTTGTTTCGCTTGTTTTTGAAAATAGACATATAAAATATTAATTACATCATTGCAAGAGAAAAAAATAAAGTTATCACCTACTACGTCTCCCATTTAAAAAAAAACTGTTTTGTCAAATATCTCGCAAGGTAATTTATAAATAAAAATCTGACTATCACCATCTTATAGCAAACAAAATCCGCAAAAAAAAATCTTTGGCGTTTTTGTGTATTCGCAACAATAGCCGAGATATTTAGATTTAAAAATGTTGATCGATTTCGGTTTTGTCGTTATATCACGCAAGCCATGGAATTTTTAAACAAAAAACAAGATCTTGTTTAAAATACACTCCTACTAAATAGCTAACGTTTGTCCCATTTAACCAACCTTGTATTTTCATTATTTACAGAGATAGCTATAGTGTCCCATGAAAAAGTGAAACACCCTGTAGATGTGCTTAGCACATTTGTGTCCCAAAATTTTAAATATGTACCATGAACTGCGGAATTTTGCTTTTATTTGACTTATTACGTAGGTAGTTCTTAAAATAAGCTGGATCGTAATGTTGAGCTTAGCATTTAGTACACCGCAAGGGTAAGGAAATGAAGATATTATATAAGTTGGGTGAAAAGTTATTAAATATTAGTTTAAGTGTTGTAGCTGAAACGAATAATGAAATTGATCCTTTCACCACAAACCATGTTTTTTTTTAATAACAATATTTATTCTCCTACAATTATATGGTGCGAAAACCGTTAAAAACACTGCAAAAATGTTGGTTAATTATGCAATACTTTATTAAACATTTTAACGAGGACGATATTTAAAAACTTTGAAGAAAATATTTGCGGTAATGAATTTACTTATCTATGTCGGCCAGTAACGTGACGATAAGTTAGGCAGTAAATTTATGGATTATGTTTTAATTATTTACATTGTATAAAATATTTATAACGTTAATAAAACAAATTAAATGTACGTAAATTATTTTTTATAGTCTTCAGTCAAGAAAAATAAAAACCGAAGACTGGATTTTGTATCTCATATATTTTAATATTATCTGCAATAACTCGTAACAATTAAATATTTAAGATGTATATAACTAACTTCATTATTTGTTTTTCTATGCTAATCTCGTTTGTTACTTGACACTAAACCGTCATGGTGTTTTTCTTCTTTATATTTTGCTTAGTCAATTTATCGGTCTTTTTACTTATAGCTTTTATGCAAAAAAATGTGTTAAATTTTTTTTTGTGCGATCCTACTAGAAACAGCTGTTTGACGGACGCGTTAGCAACCATAAAGTACTGCATTACCGGCCCTATCCTTAGCAACGGCCTTAAAAATTACTCTTCAGGCCGTTACCCTTAGCAACGGCCGAAAAAGTAACTTTTACGGCCGTTGCTAAGGAGAGGGCCGGTAATGCAGTACATACGCCGTCATCTGTCAGTGACAGAATGTCACGTAGTTTCTAACCTATAATTTTGAAAATTACTAAAAATTTAAATTGTTTTTAATTCGATCGCACAAAAAATGTAATATGCACCTCGGCCAAAACGTATTTTTTCGGCCTTGCCTGTTTGCTGGCCTCGACTACGTCTCGGCCAGCAAACCAGACGCGGCCGAAAAAGTTACACTTTTTGGCCTTGATACATAAATAACTATTGTTAACGGTTCTGAATTTAAAATTCTAAGCTCTTAAATAAAAAATCAGAGTAATATTTTTTGAATATGGTGGGTAGCAGATCAGTCTGTTTAAAATCGGCAATGTTTATCTAGAATTGGCACATCTGGTCACTTAAAAAAAAAGGTTGTATATCGCTGGATTAGATAAAACGATATCAAAAAGAAAATAAACTTCCGACTCAGATTGTAGCGGATATATGCATGGCCCAGGCCCGTACCTCCGTATCGCTTTGCCAGGAACTGGCGCCACCTAGTACGATTATTATCAAACGTTTGTTGTATTTGACGACACGAGAATGCAGGTCGTTCAATGTTGCTTCGGCCAGCTCGGCTCGCGCAATATAGTAACAGGAAAGTGGTGGATGGCGGAGTGTCTTCGGTTGTATGACATAACGATCGGCCCGTTAACATAGTGAGACTACTAATGGGGGAATTTAGTTTGAGTGGTAATACTAATATTGGTTTAAGTGCAGTAGAGGTCCCAGTGAACGCCACTAAAAGCAATCAAAGTCAAATATTCTACACCACACCTACGTCCGCGAACGATACAGTTGTTGTACAGGCGCAGTCTCGTGCAGCTATGCAAGATGAGCTCGTTGACAAAACAGCTGTCAGCGGGACCTCTTCTGAGGAGGTGGCTAGTACCTTGACGGACAAATCAAAAGATTGTGAAAAGAGCTCAAATGCTACTGATTTAGCAGAAAAACTCAATGAACAGGTTAACCAAACCACCAAATCAAGTGCTGCATTGCCCCTCTTCCACCCTAGTGAACCTAGTACTCCTTCGGGTGCATTATGGTCAACAGCCATCGAGGATGGTTTCGTACCCACAATTGCAAATGTTAACGGAAGTCTAGGTTTTCAAACTTTCTCATCTCCTACACAGCCACAGCTATTTGGCAATAGTTTAGGTCAAAACCAAGGCCGACGTGCCATCACTGCGAGCCATAATTTTCCACACAATATGGGCCGTCAACAACCGAATCACCCACTGTATAAAAATTATGGCTCATGGACCAACCCTGGCCAAAACTGGTCCGCAGGATCTTCGGTGTGGAATCGAGGCCGTAGCGTTCCCAACCTTACACCTCTTCAGCAAATGGGGGTTGGGGGTCGCAAACCTAGTCCTACATTCAATCATCAGCAAGTCATTTCGCCTGTGAAATTTCGTCGTAGTACTTCGTACCCAGGCAAAGGGCCATTTCCCCAGCCACCGACATTTGAAATCACTAACATGGACGAGGCCCGTGAACTACTTCCGTATCAGGTAAATTGTGGCACCTATTGAGCACCGCACCAAGATCGATCCCATCACCGCTAGTTGTTTGTGCTGCTGCTTGCTGTGTCACCTAGGCTAGTTGCTCTTCTGTCTGTGATAATTTTTTTTTTGTTTGTTTTTGTTTTTAATATATTATGTATTGTTTTTGTTATGATTTTACATTTTAATGCTCATGTTATGTATGTATGTGTTTTATGATTTAGTGATGTGGCTTATTTAAAATTTTCATAACCAGTATGCATATCATTCAGCATTTTGTTTTTTGTTTTTTTAAATTTATAAATGAACGAAATTTACTCAACCGTAGCATGCCAATTATTTTTGATTGTTTAAAACTACTATATGCATTGTATGATATTTAGCTTAGTTTCGGACTATTGATTGGCCAAATCGTGTACAATAAATACCACTTTCAAATTGTCATTAATAATTTTTTAAATCACCATTACATTTATTACAGTATTATCCATGCATATTCATGTTTTAGATGAACTAAATTTAAGTTTTTAAAATGTTGCATGAATTACATAATGATATTGAGAATGATGTTTCAAATTAATATTGCTAGTGTGAGAACATGTGCATATGATATTGGCTTAATTTTTAGTAAGCGTTAAATATTTGGAACCATGTGTGCAATGCATTTTTTTAAATCAGTAACAGTATTATTTATACATTAAATGTGCCTTGTACGTAAATTTTGTGTTCACTGTTGCCAAATGAGCTGATATGTACAAATTTGAGCACTTAATGCTGTGATATATATACAATAATCTAAATTTTTTTCAATGTATAGTCTTTTGTAGTAAAACAAAATTTTTATTTAAATAAATTAAAAATAACGAGTTTAATAAAGATTTTATTAAAACAACAGTTTTTGTTTTGTTTTCTATGTGATAAAATTCTTTAATCATTTGTTTAATTTTGTGTGCCAGCTTTTTTCGTAAACTATTCTTCAATTGGTAATGCCGATACAAAAAATATTTATTCTTTAATAATATTGACGTTGGTCAATGAATCAGTTATATAGGTGGAAAAAAGACAAATAAAATGGTTGGTCAAAGGTCATCAATTTGCATACGAACTGTATAATTTTTGTACTAAATTTTTCTGTTATTGTTGCACCGCTTAATTACAGTGTACACGTTTTGTTGGGCACTAGGTGTGTATATTTTCTATGTGTAGTGAACCTGTTTATTGATAGTCGGTATAATTTTTAGGTGGTATATTTTCAACGCTTTCTGCCTTTAACAACGTACTCATTAAAACAATGTAGATATCGAATACTTCGATAACAGTTAATACACTATTGCGACTAAATTTATTTATATGTACATAAATGGCTAGGGCAAACCAAGACGCTATTTTATTAGGGAGTCAAAAGGTTTTTAAAATTAATAATTTTTCTCCTTATTTTTATTGTCAGACATTGAAAAAAAAACATGTTTTTTACAAAAAAGATAACGCCGTATCGAAATTTTGGGGAACTTCTCAGGGGGTAATTATCCCCATGGACCCACCATACTTACGTTGTTAATCCGTCTTTATTTTAAGGAGCGTCCCTTTTGTATTTTATTCGTGCTATTTAAATCAAAGATTAGTATTCGGAATACTTTTTAAATATAAAACAGTGGCGTAATTTCAAATAATAATTAATTGCCCTGCGTTTTCTAAAACGCTGCTATTAAAAAATTTTACAATTATTTTTTAAGTCGCAGAGTTGAAGTAAATTATTGTTGTCTTTACAGAGGTGATTTATGTACAGATGTTGGATTTTGTTTTTCAGTTTATTTTGTAAATATGTAATTAACAATTTATGGAAATCAGGTTATTGTTGGTAGCAGCGTTAGTGCACTTGTAGGCAGTGGCGTAACTAGAAATCTTCAAGCGGTGGTAACCAGAATGGCTTTGTAGTAAGTACATCTTCAAATGTTTTTGTGTCAAATATGAGTGCTAGGTTCACAAGTACTGTTTGTTTAATTTTTAAAAAAAGCTTTAACCTGACCAGCAGGTTAAAGGTTGGTTTAAGCTTTTTTAAGCTTTGTTTTAGTATTGAAAATGCAGGTAATTGTTTTTTTCATTAGAAAAAAAGGTTGTCACAAATCTTAATTCTTATTCTCATTTGGTGTTTCGGGAACCTAGCACTTGTAATCGACGCGGAAATATCTGAAGTAAACTACTGGGCTTGCATCAAATACAATATGTTGTTACAGAAGCAAAAATCACTTTCTATTTTATTTTTTAAATTAAAGCTTAAATCTAGTTCAGCAGAACGTCAAAGGGCCGCCTATGTGACGGCATACTTTGGATACCCCTATTTACGCCACTGCTTGTAGGTCTAATACATTGGTTCATAAACAGTATACTGGTCACTAAATGTCATAATTTTTCTGTCATGTCTTGTTTGTTAGAGAACGAACTAACGAAGCCAAAAATGTAAGTTAAATTACCCGTTTTATTTATCAATATTGGAAAAACCACAACGTGTACAATAAAACATTAAACGCCGTTTACACTTATGGATTTTGCCGACTTGGTTTTGCATGTGGTTATGATCGTGTGTGTGAACGCTAAAACCAAGCGATTTTATAGACCATGGTTTTGCACAAGTGAATTTAGCGCTCTTAAAATTTTAAAACCACGTGCAAAAAAATAAGTGTAAACGAGTACGCGATCATGTGCAAAACCAAGTCGGTAAAACCATAAGTGTAAACGGCCTATTAAATTTTGTATGTGTTCATAACACTTTTTAGACTAACCTATGTATGTAGGCTTCCGCGGCCGATGTCCAATGTATATAAGTTGTTTCCGGGTTGGAACCGCGTCGAAGGTTTCTTTATAACCGACGTTTCGTCCTCCTTTATCGGGCCCATCTAAGGTTTGTTGGTTAAACAGCAACTGTTGTCAGTTACTGTTAAATCAACTGTTGTCAGTTGCTGTTTAACCAACAACCCTGAAGATGCCCCCGATAAAGGAGGAAGAAACGTCGGTTATAATGAAACCTTCGACGCGGTTCCAACTCGGAAACAACTTGTATACTTTTTAGACTGTTTTAATAAATTATTCAGAGGCCGTATAAAAATTAAAGTTTTTTGACGTCTGTCGCCAATTCAAGCTTTGAATCAAAACATAAAAATTCGTTTGTAATTTTTTATTTAAAAAGTTTACATTGAACGTTTACGTCTTGTTTTTATGACCTGTTTTAGGAGATTCTAAATACATTTGCTTTGCTCCTGATAAAAGATAATCATTTCACAAACATTGTCACAATTAAAATAAATACGTTTAATTAAAAACTACTATTTCATGAAGAATCTTTTCTAGGAATGCTAGGCTAATTTAGAGACTCTTATTTTTTCATAAGTAGAAATTTTATTTGTTACTGACAAAAGGCGAGTCTCGAAACGAATCTAGCACTACAAGAGCTGCTTTATGGAAAAAAGGTCGAATTTTAATTAAACTTAATTTACTGTCCTAACTTTTTTTACATGTAAGTATAGGTAACCGTTATGTAAAAAACGGAAAAATTATCGATGCCAGCTCATTAATTTTGTTATACAAATTATCTCTAACTTTAATATAAACCGTATTGATTGTGTTTCATTTTATACGGAGTGGTTTTTGGGTATAGCATTTATCTAAAAGATGTGCCATTTCTAAGGTTTGTAAGTAAAAAGCAAGCATTTATTAATGTGTTACGTAAAAACCTTTATTATTCTTTAAGTTGAAATAGGCTGCATAAATTTTACCGGAATACGGAATGACCCAAACAGATCTAGTGTTGGTAAACTTGTGCTATGCGAAATATAATTGAATCAAGTTTTGGATTTTATTAACTTTAAATTTTAATTATCATTAGTGAGACGATACACACATTTGCCCATTTAGAGTAAACATATTTTTAACTTCGCCAGATTCTTTTATCAGTTTTTTATTAGCTTGGTTAAGGTTTTTCTTTTTGGTCATCATTATATTCTGTGTTATCCCATTGTGGGTGTTGGATAATTTAATGCTGAAAATATTTGAAATTGCTTAGACTGTTTGACAGAGGGAAGAAGCGATTACTAGAAACATCAAATAAATGCTTTTGACCAATTCATTTATGTAACAATAAGTTTAATTACAAATATTTTTTTTTAAATGAGGTATCTTTTGTAGAAATTCTAAATCAGTTTTGAGACTCATGTCTCTTCATCTCTTTTTAATCAATAAGATTTCTACCGACAAAGATGAAAGTCTTAAAACTGGTCTAAGATTTTTACAATAGATTCTTAATAGATAAAGAAAAGTTATTTGTAATTAAAGTTATTATTGTTAAAAATTATTTTTTTGTAAACATTTTTGGACAGTTTCTTCACTTTATTTGGACCATTAAGTTCTTAACTACCCAACCGTGTGTTTTTAATTATTTGGAAAAGACCAAACTTAGAAGCACGTTACTTTTTGTGTCCAGTGATTTATTGGAGCATTTCTCACTTATTTTAAGTCTTAATAATAAGTTACACTAATAAATAAAGCAGTTCTCCGATTACACGAAAATTATCTCGCCTTTCCAGGGTGGTCCAAATTCGATGGGATTACATGGGTATCTCGCTTAATAGTCAATATAGAGAAACGGTTAAATTACCAAAAATGTGCAATTTTTTGGGACAAACCTAGAACCGTTTTCAAAAATATTCTATCATGTCCGGTTTTTGAGTTATTAAAGAAAAACTGTTTTTTTGTTATATTTATAATGTGTCATATCTCCCTTATTGTTTTAAATATCGAAAAAGTCGATAAAGATTATTTTTAGATGTTTTTATGTAGATTTTGATAGAAAGAAAAAAAAATACGTTAAGAGGTTGACACAAACTCACGTTTTTTTAAATGGAAGCTGTAGTTGGCTATGACCTATTTAAATTTTTTATTTTTTTCACTATATATAAGGGTTGATGTATTTATTTTCAATAATACGTAAGTTACAGAGGTTTTTTAATTTTATTTAAAGATGAGAAACAAAAAGTAGGCTGTGAAAACAAGAAAAACCGGAAATTATAGAATATAAGGGTTTTAAAATTGAATTCCTTGGATGATTTAAAAAAAAAAAGTTTATATCAATGTAGGTCCGCAATCGCCGTATTTTTGAGATACAGGGTGTTAGAAGTTTACTCGAAAACCGTTCGTCGGACAAAAAAAGTCAAGAGACCATTTTTATTAAGAGATAAAGTAAAATTTTAAAAATGATATTTATTTTGAAAAAAAAACAGTGGCATATCATTTTTTTCATTAAAAATATTCAAGGACATGTTAGTACGGACGCCATTGGTAGAAATAGAAAAAAAAATATTTCTGAAAAAAATGTGTTTTTATGCCTGGTTAGTACCTACTAAAATTCAAAAATATATCTAAAGCGGTATCAAAGATATTACGAAAAAAACGATATTTTTTTCAACTTTTAACACCCTGTATCTCAAAAATACGGCGGTTGCGGACCTTTATTGATATGAACTTTTTTTCTTAAAATCATCCAAGGAATAATACACCTAAGGATCAGCATTCAATTATGAAACCCTATATTTAAGACTTGTTCTGAGTTTGTCTCAAAAACTGCACATTTTTGGTAATTTAACAGTCTTGACTATTAAGCGAGATACCCATGTAATCCCATCGAATTTGGACCACCCTGTAGTTCTAAATACAATTTTTGTCGTTATTGTGTTAGAATTTTGAATACTTATTGTATGTTTTATTTATGGTAAATATTTGCAGTTGAGCTGATTTTGAAACGCAAAATAGTTAATTGCAGTAAATTCAAAGCTATGGAAATAAGATCGAAAAGTAAAATAACATATTGAAAGTTTGATAGGTTATTGCTTTAGTTAGTACGTTGGTTTTTATGATCATTGTTATTACATTCATAAATAGCGAACTCGTTATAATTTTACGGGTATTGTTCAGATTTTTCTAGTAGGTGGTGACATCCACAAAATATTAAAAGTCAATCTATATAAAACGTATAACCATCACAATTGTTGCAAAATGTCTGTCAGTTTACTCGATAATATAACAGCCACGTTTGACGTTTATTTTCACGTCTTTTTAGTTCCATCTTCCAATCAATATTTCCAAATCAACGATGTTATTATAGATATTATTCTTGTTATACCGATAGCTGTATTGGCTAACGTAACATAAAAAATCTGATGCTAATTTTGACTTGTTTGAATATTGATTGCAGTAAATAAAATATTTTTAACTTGGTCATATTAAAACGATAAAATTGCTCATATGAACTCATTTTGCTTTGCCCTTTAAAAAAATGTGAATAGAGCTTTGTTTTAAGATAATTGGGGAGCCAATACTTAAACAGGTCAAAATTACATTGGGATTTTCCCATATTGGGTACACCGATGCAACATCCTGTATACAATTAGAAATAGTCTTAAAATTAACGTTTTATTAATTATAAAACAGCAGTTTTAAGAACAAAATATCATACTTTACGATTATGAAAATAGATTAATAAACACTTTGCACTAGCTACATTTTTAAAATACACTGGGCGTTTTTCAGGCTTGGTCAAACTTGTGAAACTTTAAACATCGATAATTCATTTTTCTTAAATTAAACACCCTATATTTTTTGTACACAGTCTTATAGTAAAATGTAATTGTCCTTCAAAAAACATTTAGCCTGTTTTATACCTAAAGTTGGCATTTTCCGAGATATCGCGATTTTATTGTTAATTGTTAGAGCAACGTAATATTTTCACGAAGTCTATGGTGGTAGGCGGCGGTAATTTTGGAACAATAGAACTAAAAATACAAGAAAGTTATTTTTCCCCACGATTTTTGTTTTTTTTTGTAAACAAAAATGTAATTTTACCATTCATACATTTAAATCGAGGTATTTTATCAGGGTCACAATATTTTTGATCGTTTGCAAAATCCTAAGAACTGATTGATAATGTATTAGGTACGCAGAAAGACGCTGATTAAAAAAATACTTACTGACCTGTCTTTTTATCTTTAAATTTAAAAAAAAAGATTAGGGTTGGTTCCAGTGCTGGAATAACCCATAAGCTAAGTAAGCACGTGCTTAGGGCATCAAGGGAGGGGGGGGGCACCACAGAATGTTTTCATAGCCGAATTTAAATTATTAAATTAATTAAATTTACAGCTTTTTCAAAATTTAATGAAATATTAATGTTCTGTTTATAATGCGTTCTCTTTTGCAAAATAAAGTACACTGTGCTCGCAGATCGGAAGCTATACAAATTTTGAACAAATCGAGACGCGTTTGAAACAGCGCAAGTGACGGGTACTCATAAGAAGTTCTTAGTTTAGTTGCCAACTTTTTAACATTAATAGTCACAAACTGCTTATTTTCTCGGTTGCAATATATTGAAAATCCCCTCAGAACAACTATGCAACAAGGCACGCTGGATGCCTCATCTCTAATATGTGTTACGTAAGATTGATTATAAAGATCTGATCAAAGACTTTGCAAGGAAAAAAGTAGGAGAAAATTATTGAGCCATAAATAAAATGAAAGCATACAGAAATAAATATTATTTTCTTTTTTACTGAGTTTTGTTTAATTTCAAATTTTTGACAAATAAAATTTTATTATATGGTTTATTATTATTTTAATATTTTAAATTACAAGTGTAAGGGGGCACCAAAATTAGGTAGTGCTAAGGGTCTTAATCCGGCCCTGGTTGGGTCCGTTTCCGGTTGAACCAAAAGTAGTGCTGTAAACACAAAAAAATAGTTTAAAGGATTTAGACATTGTGGCATCACAATGGTCCAATGAATAAATACATAAATGATTTTAAAAATCTTGATTTAAACGTAAAATGGTAAAATTACATCCTCATTATAAAAAATGTCAAAAATTCTAACGGAAAAGATAAAATTAATAACCTTCTTGAATTGTTATTTCAATTGTTCCAAAATTATCGCTGTCTTAGCCTACTTCAAAATATTACGTTGTCCTAAGAATTGAGAATATATCGGAAAATACCACCTTTAGGTATAAAACAGGCTGAATGAAGGACAATTAAATTTTCTATAAGACTGTGTACAAAATATATTGAATTTAAAAAAAATGAGTTATCGATGTTTAAAGTTTCAAAGTTTGACCAAACGTAAAAGTGTCCTGTATAATATTTTAAAAATGTAGCTAGTGTAAAGTATAAATTAACTTATTGTCAATCTAAATTTCAAACGAATATCTACTGTCTTTCAAGGTTTTTAAATGTTGAAAAATTTTTAAAGTACTGTATCGCTCAAAATTTTCATAAACATGTAAATATCACGAAAACGGTTGATTGTAGACCCCTATAACCTAATACATTTTTAAAGCAAATTTAAAGAGAAATCCAAAAATATTTTATTTCGAATTCTAAAGTTTGAGTACGTTACCGGTTGAAACGGAAGTCGTATTACAAGCTCAATATTTTCATTGAATCCGGAACATACGATAACGGTTAGATATCGAATTTCATCGTAATATTTTCAATAGTACCTATTCTAGATATTTTTTGTCTGTTTCCATACTTGTGCTGTTTAGTGTTTACAGTTTAATGTAGCTAGCTACATTAGAAATTAATGAAGTGAAATTGAAAAATATTGTTAGGCAAGTTTAAAGTTCTTGCATTTAAATTTTAAGTAACTACACTTTTGGAGTGTTCATTATGTTTCCGACGAAACGTAAAATATGTCAACCTTTTGGCAAATTGATATTCAACAGCCACATGTAGTCGTATTACTTTATCTTAATCGGTATCTCTTATACCTTTCGGTGACGACTTATTTTTTCTACTTTTAAATTGCATTACTTTTGAATGTAATGAACTTTGACAACGTCTTTGAACAAAATCTTTAAAAAATTAAGTTTAAAATAATCGGCGAATTTCCAAATTTGAAATTTACAATTTTAAAACGGTAGACAGCTATGTTTCCCAACTTGTTATCTGCCTTTTATAATGTAAAGTTATGTAAATTAGTTGTTTAAAGTTATATGGTCACACATATCAAAATAGTCATTCAAAACTTTTTGCCGATTAGTGTAAACTTTTTAAACATATTATTTGTTGGACATAAATTTAATTAAACAAATGAAAACTGTTAAAGAATTTCAACACTGCTTAAAACAATGAAGGGGTATCTAAGAGTTTTGCAATAAACATCTAAAATATAACTATAGTTGTAATTGTAACCAGTGACGTACGCAAGGGGGGTTAGGACTACCGCATTTCAAAATTGCGCGACAGACTGCTTTTCCATACAAATAAAATATATTATGTTTGCATATTTTACTCATAAATGCTATTTTTGGGTGCGTTTGACCTTAAAAATAAAATTGCTTATGGCGCTGTTATCTGGGGGGGCAGCCGCCCCTAGGACCCCCCGCAACTCTTTCTTGCAACTCTTTTTTTGTGTCTAGCCCCCAGGTCATTTTCTGATTGCATCATTACTAGGTATGCCCCGTTTGAAATTAAGTCAGTATTATTTTTGTAAATTAAACAATATCACCCCTGAAATTTTTTTTTGCGTACGCCACTGGTTGTAACAAACAAAAACTTGATTTAAACGAACAGTGGTAACAAAGTTTAAATAATTTACGAATGCGTTTGAAGTAGGTAAACATCTAAAATATCCCTCAGTTGTTTTAAGTTTTAAGCGGTATTGTTTTCGTCTAATAAACTTTCGTAGTAGTTTTGAGCGCACGAAAGCAGTAAAATGTGTGGTATTTGATGTTGAATTGTTGTGTGAATTTTAACATTACCTGAGCGGTTACAAAAGTGGTGTGACCTGAAACAAAATAGATAAGATAATAAGCATTATTCCGTTGCGGGGAAACGGAAGGGGGCATCCCTTGGTTTCGGAGATTCATTTTTTAATTTTTTAAACTGTATGACAAATGAATAGCAAACCAAACGTGTTAGTAAAGAAAATTTTAACATAATCGATAATGATGCTCTAGTTCAATAATAACCGGCTGTAGTAGGTCTAGAAGCCAACGTTTTCAGCCTACGCGGAACTTCCTTAGATTAGGGCATTGGTCATGTGTCGTGAATTGCGTTAAAGCAGGGAACGAAAAATATTGCGTTTGTTTCTGATCGGAACGAAAATGAAAAATTTCATTTTCGTGCTTTACATTTCCACCCAAAATATTTCGTTTCCGTGAACCAAAACTGAATTACGGCTAACTATATTAACATTAATACTAGAGACATGGGCGTCCGCAGGGTGGGGCAAACGGGGCACTTGCCCCCCGCCTGGGATCGAGTAAAAATAGTACTCGTTTAACAAATCATAAAAATTAAAACACTGAATTAAAATTTATATACAGGGTGCACCACGACCCTGAGATTCTTTGATAGCTCCTTTATTAATGAAAATATAAAAAAATGTTTAATACAAACATTGTGCGAACCTATTTTCTACATAACCTAAAATTATTTTCAAATATACAGGGTGTTTCGTTTGACCGGCACATATAAAAATGTAATTTTTTTAAAAAGAACACCCTGTATATTTTTACATTTTTGGATTCCTCTTAAAATTTACTTTAAAAAATGTATAAGGTTATATGGGTCTTAAGTCAACCGTTTTCGTAAAATTTACATTTTTGTGAAAATTTTGAGCGATACAGCACTTTCAATTTTTTTTACATTAAAGTTATTTAAAAAAGCGGTAAAATTTCATTTAAAATTTAGATTGACAATAGATTAATTAACACTTTGCGCTAGCTACATTTTAAAAATATTATACAGGGTGTTTTTTACGCTTGGTCAAACTTGTGAAACTTTAGACATCGATAACTCGATTTTCTTAAATGCAACACCCTGTATATTTTTACATTTTCTTGTAGAGAATTTAATTGTCTTTCGAAATTACTAAGCATATCCTATACCTAAAGTTAATATTTTTTGAGCTATCTCGATTTTTATTATTATTACTAAGGCAATTGAAATATTTTAAAGTCGGCCATGGACGTAAGTCGTAATTTTTCAAAGAATTTTTAAACAAAAGAATAAAAAGAGCTCCAACTTTAATTTTAGTCCAATAATGTACCCCTTTTTCCCGAAATTTATCGTATAAATTGTTTAAAATTATATCCTTGTTCATGTTCTACGCACAGCCGTGGATGTTGTCTCAAAGACTTTACCACTCTTGATAACATTTCGGGGGTTATACCATCAAAAGCAACACGAATCCTGTTCTGCACATCTTCAGCAATTGTTGGGGGGTCTTGATACACCTGTTTTATGGGTCCCCGCAAAAATAAATCTATAGGGGTAAGATCAGGTGACCTAGGTGGCCAGGAGATTGGTCTACCTCGCCCTATCCATATATTAGGATATTCTGTGTTCGGCAACTGCATTACTTGCTGTTAAATTTCAGGTTATGTAGAAAATAGGTTCGCACAATGTTTGTATTAAACATTTTTTTATATTTTCATTAATAAAGGAGCTATCGAAGAATCTCAGGGTCGTGGTGCACCCTGTATATTATTATTTGTCTCTATACTTTGCTCCCCCTGGAAAATTTTCTGCGGACGCCCATGACTAGAGAACATCGATTATTCGAATATTCGGTTATCCACATTATAAATAGGAGTACTTTAAATGTAAATTAACACACCTCGGCTTTAAATAAGAACAAATTTGGCGTTATCATTTTGTACTTGGTAATCCAGTGGAGGAATTAAAATGTTTGTGATGAGCTTAAAAGTCCATTAACATGTTTTTGTTTCTTAGCAATCTCTGCGCCCCCGCTAAATTATAAACTGTGATAAGTTTTGACCCTCATGAACGAGATATTTTAGACTGGCGAACCGCCATATTAAATTTATCGAATTATTAAACGTGATTAACATACATTGAAATTTAATTTGTGCATTTAATTAACGACAATTCGTCAGGTGTACAAAAAACAGTGCCGTTTCTGAGTACTTGGCCGCCCGCGTGCTAACGTACGTTTCGCCGCCCCGGTAAACAAAAAAATTGAAATAAAAAAATAAATAATTGTCGTTGCAAGTATTATATTTAACAACATGTATACAGCGTCATTCAAAAAGTCTGCAACAAATGGGAAACATTTTTATTATTGATTTCTTAAAAAAAATTATTTTTGATAAAAGTTGGTGCATGGTCTAAAACGAATTTTAGGATAACAAAAGTTTAATAAAAAGTCATAGGACACTAGATTTTAAGGATTTTTGAAATATTTGCAAGAGCAAAGTGCCCTTATTTTATGAGATACAAAAACAATTTATAGGAAAAAGTTATTTAGAATCTCAAAATAGGGCTAGATTTAAATATTGATGGTCAAATTCAAAATTTTATTTTTTGAGAAATTTTAACATTCAAAAAGTCTGCAACAAATGGAAAAGTTTTTTATTATTGATTTCTCAGAAATTTTTATTCTTCATTAAAGTTGGTGCATAGTCTAAAACTAATTTTAAGATGAAAACAAGTTAGATAAAAATTCATAGGACACTAGATTTTAGCGATTTTTGAAATATTTGCAAGAGTAAAGTGCCTTTATTTTAAGAGATACAAAAAAAATTGTAAAATAAAGTTATTTAGAATCTCAAAATAAGGCTAGATGCAAATTTTGACGGTCAAATTCTAAAATTACAATTATTACAAAATTTTAAGCAATTTACTTTTGCGAATATTTCAAAAATCGCTAAAATCTAGTGTCCTATGACTTTATTAAACTTTTTTTCATTTAAAATTAGTTTTAGACCATGCACTACCGTTTATCAAGAATATAATTTTTTGAGAAATCGATAATTAAAAACTTTTCCATTTGTTGCAGACCTTTTGAATGTTAAAATTTCTTAAAAAATAAAAATTAGAATTTGACCTTCAAAATTTAAATCTAGCCTTATTTTGAGATTGTAAATAACTTTTTCCTATAAATTGTTTTTGTATCTCCTAAAATAGGGGCACTTTACTCCTGCGAATATTTCAAAAATCGTTATAATCTAGTGTTCCATGACTTTTTATTGAAATTTTTTTCATCTTATAATATTAGTTTTAGACCACATAAATTTAATCGCAATCTTCACTCTCAGGTCGAAATTACCGAATAAGCAAACTGGAGAGCGATTTACGCGTTTTTTCAATTTTTTTTGAATAGTATGGGATTGAAATCTTTAATCCTTGATCATTTTTACATACTATTTTTCAAACCAATATTTTATTTTCAATTCTTGTGAAACATTAAAGACCGCAAGGGCGGCATTTGGCCGCCCTCTAAATCGGCCGCCCACGTGCGGGGCACGCTTTCGCCCCCCGCCAGAAACGGCCCTGTGTACAAACACAACTCGTTTTTTTTAACAAGAATGTCCACACAATCCATATCTAATAATGTACACTGAGAAAAGCAAAGCTCACTTGTTTTAAGAGAGATATTTTACTACCTCAGGAGAGTCCCCTTAGCACAGTCGGAAAATCACCATTTATGTCTAATGAATAAAATTTAAACAGGTAAAAATCGTTTAAAACTGGTAATAGAAACTAGAAACTTAAACCAAAAATAATAATTTCGTTTCCGTTCTGGTTCGTATAAAATTTTCGGTTAGCTTCGCTTTTGTTCCGTTCTCAGTACCTGCTTTAAATTGTGGTTAAAAAATCTAAAAATTATTTGTATCTGCGAATTTCAAAAGTTTTTTTTAGGTATAAAACAAAACGTTTTGTAAAAGTTAGCATTTATTTGATCGTGCATTTTGGCACTATCTTCTATTTGCTGTTTTGTCTTTTGGCATATTTATTGCCACGAAAATGTCACAAAATGAAAAAAAAATATTTATAATTGACGGTAAAGAAAAATTTGAAGATATACAGCGTCATTTAAAAAGTCTGCAACAAATGAAAAAAAAAATTAATATTGATTTCTCAAAAAATGTTATTCTTGATAAAAGTTGGTGCATTGTCTAAAACTAATTTTAAGATAAAAAAAGTTTGATAAAAAGTCATAGGACACTAGATTTAAACGATCAAGAATAAAATTTTCTGAGAAATCAATAATAAAAAACTTTTCCATTTGTTGCAGACTTTTTGAATGTTAAAATTTCTTAAAACACTAAATTTTTAATTTGACCTTCAAAATTCAAATTTAGCCCTATTTTGAGATTCTAAATAACTTTTTACCATAATTTTTTTTTGTAACTCTTAAAATAAGGGCACTTTACTCTTGCGAATATTTCAAAAATTGTTATAATCTAGTGTCCTATACATTTTAGTGAACTTTTCTTAATCTTAAAATTAGTTTTAGACCATGCACCTTTATCAAGAATAAAATTTTTTGAGAAATCAATAATAATTTTTTTTTTTCATTTGTTGCAGACTTTTTGAATGACGCTGTATATAAAAGAAACCTATATGGGTAACTAAAAATAACAGATTTTTGGCATAAAATAAGACGTTTTGTACGTATTTGTAAATTTAGCATGCCTGGAAGTTGTTAAAAAATATTATTTAAAATATGCGTTAAATAAGAAGCAACGTACAAAATTATAATGAACTAAACAGCCCAATACAAAGTTGGTTTGGTTAATTTAAAACGTAGTCATCATTTGGTTGTATAAAGGGTGTTGATGTTTAGCAAGTATATCGACTGAAATTAACTAAATGTACACTACGCATCATTTATTCATTTCAGCTAAGATGCTAGCGATATTGACGTGTCAAAAGCACAGCGCCTCTACTACGGTAGGTGTAGTCGACACCAGCGCCGAAAATAGCTAAAACCGTCCGCGTTCAACGGATGATAGAATCTATATTTAAATACGACGCGACTCATCTCGGGCTATAGCCGTCGCTATAGGAATGCATATGCATGTGGACGCAATTGAAAAGTGCCTGTTAACAATTGCAATGATATGTAAAAAATCCGCCACTGCCAGCTGCCTTTTTAACAGAATCAATTGTGCCACTCTATCGCATTGTATTTTAAATAGCGCAACGGAAAGTGTGTCTCTATTTAAAGTTTTGAGCCCTTTTGTTCTACAAATGTTCAAATTTGGTCGTCTGGTGGGAGGAAATAATTGTAAAACCTTTTGCAGAAGCGATTATTTGATACATTATGTTGTCAGTTTTCAGTCTGATTTATAAAAACATTTCAAGGTCGTTTCCTGTTGCGAAATTTATTTTACTTTTTACGTTTTTACAGACTACTTGGCCATTTTGTTGTGATACAGTTTTTGCCTTCATTTTTAATTTTTGCACATAGGTTGTACCAGTAAGAACTCTCCAGCTGTCTATTCTTTATTTTAAGAGATAGAACTTTGATGTTTAATACAAAGTATTTAGAGAGACTTTCTACACAATATACAGGATGTTTCACTTTTCCATGGCACACTATTGCTATATCCGTAAATAATGAAAGTACAAGTTTGGTTAAATGGGACAAAAGTTAGCTATTTAAGAGTGTATTTTAAACAAGATCGTGTTTTGTTTAAAAATTTCACGGCTTGCGTAATATAACGAAAAAACCGAAATCGATCAACATTATATCTCTGCTTGTTGCGAATACAGCAGTTTGGAGATTTATAAAAATATGATGGCCATGTACAGGGTGGTCCAAATTCGATGGGATTGCATGAGTATCTCGGTTAATATTTAAGATAGAGAAACGGTTAAATTACCAAAAATGTGCAGTTTTTCGAGACAAACTCAGAACCGTTTTCAAAAATATTCTATCATTTCCGGTTTTCGAGTTACTGAATAAAAAGTGTTTTTTTGTCATATTAATAATGTGTCATATCTCCGTTATTGTTGTAAATATCGAAAATATTTATAGAGATTATTTTAAGATATTTTTATGTTTAATTTGATTATACTAAAAAAAAAAAATTTACGCTCGCCGTTAAAAAGTTATGACACAAACTTACCTTTTTTTTAAATGGGAGCGATAGTTGGCTATGACCTATTTATATTCCTTTTGTTTTTCTCATTCAAAAAAAAATAAAAAACCTTTATAACTTGCGTATTATTGAAAATAAATACATCAACCCTTATAGGTATATTTGGAATGAGAAAAAAATTAGGAATTTAAATAGGTTATAGCCAACTATCGTTCCCATTTAAAAAAAGGTAAGTTTGTTTCATAACTTTTTAACTGCGAGCGTAAATTTTTTTTTTAGTGTAATCAAATTAAACAAAAAAAAATAAAAATAATTTTTATAAATATTTTCGGTATTTACAATAATAACGGAGATATGACACATTATTAATATGACAAAAAAACACTTTTTATTCAGTAACTCGAAAACCGGAAATGATAGAATATTTTTGAAAACGGTTCTAAGTTTGTCTCAAAAAACTGCACATTTTTGGTAATTTAACCGTTTCTCTATCTTAAATATTAACCGAGATACCCATGCAATCCCATCGAATTTGGACCACCCTGTACACTGATTTAAAAAAATAATGTTATATTTATGGTTGACAGAAAATTTGCAGTCCACCACTGTTTTTGTATGATTAAAGTGAACGGAAAAAAATGTTATTAGCAGGTACTAATTACTAATAGTCTATTCACAACATTTAAACAAGTTTTGATCAACAAGCGGTAAAAAATGGCAAATTGGCCTTTAATAGATGTTCAGTATTTCCATAGTATGTTTTTGGGTGTGGTCTTTAAGCATCTAGGGCCTATTGCAAAAGTCGAAATTAATTTTTTATCATAGCGTCCAAGATATCAAGTGCATTCAAAACGTACTGCATTGGCGCTTAGGTAGAAAACACATTAAAAAAGCCTTTTTTTATATATAGGTCAATAATTTCGTTAACATCACTTCATAACGATTCGATTAAAAAAAATCTGTAAATTATTTAGTGTTGTCTTCAAACTTATTCAACGAAGTTATCGAACTTAAATAAATTAAAACTGACCCGCTTTTTCTTTTACATCTGGATATTACCCAATGCTTAGACATTGAGCCACGAAGACTGTAGGTGGAATTTTTATAGCAGTTTTTCTAAATCGCGTATTACAATAATTTTATCATAGGTTGAACAAATAGGGATCATGGACGTATTGATTATTTTGAAAAGGCGATACGCAGTTATAGTTAAAAATAATTACGAGCAGATCCATATGTGTCTTTTTTATGGATGTTATAATTTTCTAATTAGGCTGGTTTTCTTTTTATTTACGGGTAATATGAATAAAATTTTGAATTATTATCTGTACCTAAGATTGAACAGTATATTTTTAAAATGCGGTATCTATCGAGAATCAATACGGTAACAATTAGGTATGCGTTCTACATTATGTTGTAATTGCAGTTTTACCGTTTTATGCTATAAGCAAATAACCTCTTTTTGTTTAATGAGGGGTCTTAAAGGATAGACTAATTGGCAAAAATGACCTTCTCAGAGGTGATCTGTCGATTACTCAATAAAAGATGTATTATAAGTTGCTTTTTTATTAATTTGAATACTAATATTATAAGTGTTTCTGCCATTGGCGTAGCGACGGGGGGCAAGGGGGGTATCGATGCCCCGGGCGCCAGTCTTGGGAGGGCGCCGCGAAGACAACATATTTTTGCGTTTATTTCACTTAGGTATTTAAAGTCAGAAAACTAAAATGCAATTATTATTTTATAATTTGTTCTTATTTTCATTCCAGTGTATTTAAATAAATAACAATATTAATCTATGTTGTAGGCTTCCGCAGCCGATGTCCAATGTCCAATACAGGGTGATTGAAATTCGAGTTTAAGCATGGGGATCTCGCTTGTTATAATAGCTAGAGTGTAGGTTCAAATTTGGCAAAGTTGCTAAATTCGATGCTTATTGATAATCCAAATAGAAATTGGAAATATCTCATACGGTATCCGAGAAAATTAGGAAAAACTGGAAAATACGATTTTTGAAAATAGTCTATATGTCCTTTGGAGTATAAAATATTTCAAATGTGTTAAAACTTTGCCTAAGCAACTTTTTAAGTCGAATCGGATGGTGATCACAAATTTTTCCTAAATCGATTCGTTTTTGTTTTATGACAACTAACGTTGTTTTTTCTTTTAGACGCAAATTTTGCTATATACATAATCAAATAGCATTTATTTTTCTGAATCCATTGATGTATCACACATGGTATTTTACTTCTTTTTTCATTGTCAAATTTGAAAAAATACGTTTTTAACAGTAAACAACTATAAATCAGCTTGGCCGGTCGTTGTAGTTTATGTTGTTTCCATGACAACTGATCAACAAACTAAAAGTTTTGAAAGCCTGTTACTTGTAACATTAATAAATTCGTAAAAATTAACTTAAATAACGAAGAAAAACGCGATATGCTGCCCATAAGAAAAAAACAAAGTTGGTTGTCATAAAACAAAAACAAATCGATCTAGGAAAAATTTGTGAACACCATCCGATTCGGTTTAAAAAGTTGCTTCGGCATTGTTTTAACACGTTTAAAATATTTCAAACTCCAAAGGAGTTATAGACGACTTTCAAAAGTCGTATTTTCCGGTTTTTCCTAATTTTCTCGGACACCGTTTGAGATATTTCCAATTTCTCTTTGGATTATCAATGAGCATCAAATTTAGCAACTTTGCCAAATTTAAACATATACTCTAGCTATTATAATAAGCGAGATCCCCATGCTTGAACTCAAATTTCAATCACCCTGTATAAGTTGTTTCCGGGTTGGAACCGCGTCGAAGGTTTCTTCATAACCGACGTTTCGTCCTCCTTTATCGGGTTCCAACCCGGAAACAACTTATGTACAAAACAACATTATTTTACTTGAAACTCAAAAACTACAATAAAAAATACAGACGTGGGAGGGGTAGGGGCACAAAAAAATAATATAGCCCGGGCACCACTTATCCTCGCTACGCCCCTGGTATCTGCTATCATGTAACACTTATAAAAGATTATTATTCATTAAACAGTTTTAATGCCTATCCCATGGTTTATTTGGCGATACTGTAGGGAGAGACGACATCTTACTTTCGGTAACTTATAGCAGTGGCGTACGCAGAAAAATATTTCAGGGGGGATATTGTTTTAATTTGCAAAAATAATACTAATTTCAAACGGGGCATAATAATGGTGTAATCAGAAAATGACCTAGGGGGCTATACACAAAAAGTGAGTTGTAAGAAAGAGTTGCGGGGGGGTCCAAGGTAACAGCGCCATAGGCAATATTTTTAAATTTCCAAGGTCAAACGTACCCAAAAATAGCATTTATGAGTAAAATATACAAACATAATATATTTTATATGTATGGAAAAGCAGTCTGTCGCGCGGTTTTAAAATACGATAATTATACTTTTAGTTCTTGTCAAATTTTCGGGGGGGATTTATCCCTTTAATCTCCCCCCCCTTGCGTACGTCACTGACCTATAGCAATGGTTTTTGATTCAGTGTAAACGTTTTACAAATTTGAATGCTATTAATCAATATAGTAATTTCACTTATTTTTAAATGCTCGCAGTAAACGAATATTTATAGCACGATTAATGTAAAGAAGGAGAAGATGTGATCATTTTCAGGTGTTTGAAAAATTGCAACGTTTATCCGAACGGATCTAGATTTAAGACAGTGAAATATAAAAAGTGTTGAAGATGTATTTGCAATTAGGATTTTTAATTTCCTTCTATTTGAATTATTTAACACAAAATCTTGTTTTTGTTTTTGTTTCGTGATATAATTTTTCACAAGAATAATACGCTGATTCCGATGGTGTTTCTATTACCTTTATCGTAGAAGAACTCGTCAAGGTCTTTAGAACATCTTACAATCTTCGTTCTCAGGTTTGGAAACGCGTCTTCTTTGGTTTCTTGCTGTCGTTTCGACCATGTTGTCTTGGTCTTTTTAAGACGCGGTTCCAAGCCCGCGAACGAAAATTGTAACATGGACATTGGCCGCGAAAGCTTGAAGGATAAAATCTTTAAAACATCGTTCACTTCTGCGTTACCTTTTTTCAAGTAAAATCTTTTTAACGCGAAGAGTTTTCTTGAGGTTTGGGAAGAGGTAGAGTCGCTAAGGACCCAATCAAAGAAGTATGGGGAGTGGGAAAGCAATTGGAAGCGAAGTTAATCATTTTTTTTTTTGGTGCTGGTGCATTTTTATGATTGAAGCGGTATGTTTTCTTCTTTACATGAGGATTTATCTTTTTCACTATTCCAACTGGTAGTTGGTCGTCATGAAATTGCCCTTTTTAAATCAATCAATGAAGGTAGTTCCTTTGACATCACAAAAAATCGAAGCCATCACAGTTGATGGAACCATCTTTACCTTTTCGGTGCCGGAAAATCGCTTTGTTACCATCGTGTCAATTGTTTTTGTGTCTCAGGGGTCAGCATGTCGTAGATTTTTCCGGTATTTGCTGCACTATTGGTGGAAAAATAGGGCCTTTCACACTGACCCCGTCTCATTCACTGTCATTTGAAAGCAAACTCCCCTAAAACCCCCTTTTACCGGGAGTGTTTTTCGAAATTTTCACAACTTTCACCGTTTCAATTGGCTGTCAAAAATAAAACTAGACATTTGAAATTATCAATGCGCTTCTTGAGCAGATGTTGGTCAAAACTTTTACGAAATTCGTCCTGGTTTTAACGCTATCCATATCCAATTCCGACAGTTTTCGAACAGCCCTCGTATGGTTTTACGGACTACTACGATAATATTCAGGGTTTTACTTGGTGCTAATATTCTATGCCAGTGTGTGTTGATTGTCAGTAAATAATGCATTGCTATGTGTACATAAAATTCAAATAATATTAAATAATGTTCTCAATATTACCACCTTAATAAATAACCAATGGAGAACAAAAAGGAGCAGGTATAGTTAAAATTTTTAAGCAGTTATGAAATACTTATTATACAATTAAAAATATAGCAGACGCTTGTGAATAGTTATCAACATACCATTTATTTATTATATTATACTACTTAATTTTTTATGTTGCCGATGCACAATATTTATTTTTCATGACGTCTGTGAAACGATTATTGTTTGTTTTATTTAATTATTTTACGTAATTTTACTGATAAGCGCTGTTAAAAATATATGCTTTCGTACATTATTATACTGAGAATTAACTATTCTTTTGTACTTGGTGTCTCATGATATAATTTCCACCTAAACCCTCTTTTGGTTACGCCGCTGTATGGTAGCTGAAAACCTCTTATACAGATAAATTGCGTTATTTTCAATTGTAGCTGCTAACACTTAAATATACAGTGTGTACAAAAAGGAACGTTACGGGTCATCATCTCGTATTCTGAAAACTTTACAAAAAAAAAGTTTTACATAAAAGTTGTTTGTTGTAATTTACTACATAACTTTAAATTATTTTTAAGTATACACAGTGTTTTGTTTTCGCGCACTACGTCACTATGTCTTTTCAAATGGAACACTCGGTATATTTTATAATTTTTAGATGTAACATTGAATTCTCTTTCAATGACAGATAGGTTTTATGTGTCTAAAATCAGTCGTTTTTGAGTTATTTAAGTTTTTATAAAAATATTGACAGAAACAGGAGTCTAAAAGTACCTATAATAATATCTCACAACTTGGCTATGTCAGAACGAATTTTTTTTAAATTTTGTAGGACAATAGTGTCACCATGGTTGTTGACTAGTTAAAATTTTAAAATATTCCACAGGATGTTCCTTATGCTCGGTCGATTTAGCCAAACTTCAAACAGGAATAAGTCAGTTTTTTTAATTGGAACAACCTATATATTTTTACATTTTCTTACTCATGTAATTTTCTTTAAAAAGTATTCAAGGTCAATTATGTTCAAAATCAGTATTTCTCGAGTTATTGCGGTTTGATAATTTGCAGATACAAACACAATATTTAATATCATTAAACTAGTAGGCTTTAAAAATATCTTTATGTAAAAAACAATTATATTTTGATCTTTAAACTGAAAAATTTGTCAGATTGTTTAGTTTGACTAAATGGAACGGGCATAAAGACCACCCTGTGTTATTAAATTAAAATTTTAACTAGTCAACAACCATTGTGACCAGGGGCGGATCTACATAGGGACTAATAGGGCTTAAGCCCTGGGCCCCCAAGTGTCAAGGGCCCACAAAAATTGAAATATTATCATACATTTTTAATACTTTTTCATTAATAATGAGCACTTATCGTATAGCAAAAAATAGTTAATATTAATAATATAATAATAATGATAATTTATAGTAATATTTGTCTTAATTTAATCAATGTAACATAATTCAACACCGTTTCATACATAAATCTATCTCAACTCGGATTTTGATATTATTAAAAATGAATTTTAAACCCCAATTTAAAATTCTTAATCTAACAAAAAATGGGGCCCTATTGGACTTTAATAAGCCCTAGGCCCCGAAGAACCTAGATCCGCCCCTGATTGTGACACTATTGTTCTACAAAATTCGTTCTGACATAGCCAAGTTCTGAGATATCATTATTTTTTTATACTCCTGTTTCTGTCAATATTTTTATAAAAACTCAAATAACTTAAAAACGACTGATTTTAGATACATAAAACCTATATGTTTTTAAAAGAGAATTCAATTTTACATCTAAAAATTATAAAATATACTGGGTATTCCATTTAAAAAGACATAGTGAAAATAATTTAAGGTTATGTAGTAAATTACCACAAACGACTTTTATACAGGGTGTCCCAGCCAAGACGAATTATTCGATAGCTCTGTTATTAGTGATAACATTAAAAAAAGTTAAATATAAAACTTGTTTGTAATCATTTACTACATAACCTAAAATTATTTTCAACTATACACAGTGTTTTGTTTTTGCGCTCTGATACCACACAATCTTTTTTTATATAAAACACCCTGTATATTTTGTAATTTTTGGATGTAAAATTAAATTCTCTTTCAAAAATATTATAGGTTATTTATGTCTGAAATGAACCGTTTTTGAGTTATTAACGTTTTTTTGAAAATTTTGACAGATGCAGACCTTTATAAAAATATTTATATTTATTAACATAACAACACCAGAGCAATTTACTCTGGTGATTTATAAGACAATAGTGTCATAGTGATTGTTGATTGGTTAAACTTTTAAAATAATATACAGGGTGTTCGTTTTACTCGGTCCATTTCGCTAAACTTTAAACGCATGTAAGTCATTTTTTTTAAATGGAACACCCTATATATTTTTAAATTTTCTTTTAGAAAATTTAATTATCTTTCAAAGTTGTTAAGCATGTTTTATGTCTAAATATAATATTTTTGGAGTTATTTCGTTTCTTATGATTATTTGCTAGTATTTTACCTAAAATATCGGTAGTAGCCTTTGAAAATTCAAAACAATTTGTATGAACTGTCAACCAGAACAGTTAATCGGCAAAATTTTCATTAACATGCCACTAAAAATCTGTATTTTTTAAGAACTGTACATACACAGCATGCTGGTGTTATTTGCTGCCATTTATGCTGTGTATGTACAGTTCTTAAAAAATACGGATTTTTAGTGGCATAATAGTGAAAATTTTGCCGATTAACTGTTCTGGTTGACAGTTCATACAAATTGTTTTATATTTTTAAAGGCTACTACCGATATTTTAGGTAAAACACTCGCAAATAATCATAAGAAACGAAACAACTTCAAAAATATTATATTTAGAGACAAAACATGCTTAACGACTTTGAAAGATAATTAAATTTTCTAAAAGAAAATTTAAAAATATATAGGGTGTTCCATTTAAAAAAAATGACTTACATGCGTTTAAAGTTTAGCGAAATGGACCGAGTAAAACGAACACCCTGTATATTATTTTAAAAGTTTAACCAATCAACAATCACTATGACACTATTGTCTAATAAATCACCAGAGTAAATTGCTCTGGTGTTATGTTAATAAATATAAATATTCTTATAAAGGTCTGCATCTGTCAAAATTTTCAAAAAAACGTTAATAACTCAAACACGGTTCATTTTAGACATAAATAACCTATAATATTTTTGAAAGAGAATTTAATTTTACATCCAAAAATTACAAAATATACAGGGTGTTTTATATAAAAAAAAACAATGTGTGGTATCAGAGCGCAAAAACAAAACACTGTGTATAGTTGAAAATAATTTTAGGTTATGTAGTAAATGATAACAAACAACTTTTATATTTAACTTTTTTAAATATTATTACTAATAACAGAGCTATCGAATAATTCGTCTTGGCTGGGACACCCTGTATAAAACTTTTTTTTGTAAAGTTGTTACAAGGCGAGATATTGATCCGTTACGTTACTTTCTGTACACACTGTATATTTAAAAACACCCATGACAAATTAAAAAATAGTATTTTTTGAGGTACCTAATTTCATAAATTTTCTTTGGCAAGTTCCAAATGTTATTAGAAAATAGCGAGTTTATATAAAAAAAGACAAATGTTGCTATTTAAGTGTAACAAAAGTTAAAAAAATGAATGATGATGGTTTAATGTAATTAAAAAGATTGTCTGCGTAACAAATTGATTGTACAACAGGTAAAACTTTCACGGCACCGGGCTTTATCTTTTTACCTACAATAAAATAAAATCAGTAGTGTTTTATAAATTGTTTCATTTGTTACCATTGTCACCTTTCTCCGATTAAGTTTTTTTTCTGCTTCAATTATCAGAACCTTTTAAACGTTTGTTTCTCCAAGCAAAAAGACGAAAGACGTCGTTGCAACCTAGCCGTAGTCCGTAGTGAAAGATCCAACAGATAAATTTTATTTATTTCACTTAAATTTTATGCAAGTCTATCAAAGCCAGCTCGAATATATGCTGATTAATTTTTTAAACCTGTTTCTTTTGCAATCAAGTTAGTGTGGTAAGTTTCTTGCTACGCTATCGTTTGAGTCTCCGCAAAAAAAAAAAACTACGTGAACCATATCAAAGTTATATGTAATGCTTTCTAATAAACAACAGGTTGACACTAATTTAAGGCATGATTTACCTATACCGTGAACTGGTAACTAGGTGTTGGATAAGCGATATTTGTCAGACATGCTAAAACATTTTTGTATCACAAAAAATCTGGACTTTTCGTTTAAAGGTAAAATAAACTTAAAATAAAACAAAATTCTCCTTAAATTGTCTGTATATGTGTTGTTTTTGTACAAAAACACAGCGATTAAACGCTATATTTTACAATCCCAATTGTTTGTAAATTTAAAACAATAAAGCTTGCATAGTCTGTATACAGGGTGTCCCAGATTACATTTTAGATTTTTTTTAACACCTACCGTTTTCGAGATATTACCCCTAATTTCATTTTTTTTATGGGTTGCGAAGTTGGCTATGGAACAGTTAAAAGTGGTTCTTTTTTCTCTTTTAAACAGGGACTAAAAACGAAAAAAATTCCGTTCGTTTCTGTTCGGAACGAAAACGAAATATATCGTTTTCGTTCTTTTTGTTCTAACCGAAAAAATTCTTTTTTCGTTTTCGTGAACCGAAATAATAACGGTTAAAACCGGTTTTACAATATTTTTTTTGTCGTCAAAAAATCAGTTTTTGTTCTAGTCACCACAACCCTCTATAAATACGATAACAATATTTGCGTCTCAACTAAAATATAAACGATGACGATGGGGTTTGATGCTCACGGACAGCATATTTTAGACTGGCGAACCATCGCCATATTAAATTTACCAAATCGTTAAACACATTAACATTTAACCATTTTATTAAGTTTAACACCCGTAAGGTGCAAAAACACAACGTGGTTAGGTTAAATTAGACACACGATCTTTATCTAAAAATATGAAAATATAGCAAGTGCTGTTTTAAATTTGTTTTAGTACTAAAAATCTATGCATTTGAATTAAATAAGATCCTGCTGTAATTATTTAAAAAGACAAAAGAATGAATTCAAATGGATAATTTGCTAAATGTTATAAATAAAAAAGATATTAAAAAAAAAACTTATAATAACTTGAAATATACTTTAACTTTATAGTTTGTACATACCATACAATATACATTTTCACATTCCGTTAAATCTTACTAGCAACACATCTTCCAATAAATCTTCTTTTACATTAGTCCTTTCCGAAGTAAGAATAAATTTTTCTATTATTATGTCTAAACGCAAATAAAACATACACATTGATAATTATATCCAATCAAGTGTAGATATATTCTATATTGATGATCTAAAAAACAAATTAGAAATAGAGAATATCTGTACCGTTAATTGTGTTATACGAAATTGCAAGTATAAACAATAAAGTTGTTAATACATATTCACGTAAATATATGGAGAAAGTGAAGCTCAAATGTTTCAAGTGAGATTTTTTACTGCCTCGTGGAGTCTCCCCAGCACAGAAGGTAAATTCGCGTTTGTGTTTAACAAATAAAATTGAAACAGCGACAAAACCGGTTAAAACCGGTTTTGGAAAATATTTATTTCGTTTTCGTTCTTGAATGAAAAATAATTATTTCGTTTTCGGTTTCGTTTTCGTTCTTAAACAAATTTCGGTTAATTTAGTTTAACGTTTTCGTTTTCGTTCCGTTCTCAGTCCCTGCTTTTAAATGAGATATTACTTGATATATCTATTTTTATAAATAAGTTACAAAATGAAGAAAAATCGTATTTTACCTATCACTTACTTATCAAGCTATCTATGAAAATGAAAACAAAAAACAACTAATTAAATGTCAAATGATAGTTACTATTTGTGCGGTATCATTTATTAGAATTTTATAGTATTGTTGTGTCATTCGATAGTCTTTATAGCAAATTTGTTATCATATAATTATGGGCACATTTAAAACTAATTAAAAATTTTAAATGTTGAAATGATACATTCTTTGCAATAGAAACTGTGTAAAATAGATCATTCTAATTAATTATTGATTTATTTTGGATTTTTGGTTGGTTTCTCGAAAAAAAAAAAACATATTCTTTTAAATTTATTTCCAAATTTCTGTAATTACGCACCCTTCATTGCCGTTTCTCGATATATAGCTCTAAGTATATTCGCTCAGCTACTACACAGTTTTTATAGTAAAGAATGTAGCATCTCAACATGTCAAATTTTTCGCTATTTTCAAATGTAGCTATCATTATAACAATTACTACTATTGAATTACACAACAATAATATAAAATTCTAATAAATGATACCGCAGACAAATAGCAACTGTCATTTGACATTTAATTAGATGTTTTTATTTTTATAGATAGCTTGATAAGTGATGGGTAAAATACGATTTTTCTTCATTTTGTGACTTATTTATAAAAATGGATATAGCAAGTAATATCTCATTTAAAAGAGAAAAAAAAGCACATTTAACTGTTCCATAGCTAACTTCGCGGCCCATAAGAAAACATGAAATTAGGGGTAATATCTCGAAAATGGTAGGTGTTAAAAAATATCTAAAATAACAGTTACTTTCTTCATTAAAAAGTACCTTGAGAATGTACTAATAAAATTGTTTTAACGATTAAGACAAAAAAGTTGTAAGAGAAAAAATAAATTCGACATTTTTATATTTTTTGCTATAACATCTGAAGCACGAGAAATTTTGTACTTTTAAAAATTGATTGTGGCTCCTCTCTTACTAAGGAATAACTCATCTAATTTAAACAAACCTGTATCTCTTATAATAAGCGAGATCCCCTTACTGGAAATGTAATCTGGGACACCCTGTATAACCATAAAAACGCTTTTAATTGCTGGACTTAACAATTAATTGTAAAGTTCCTAGCCGGTTCAATAAATGTTAATAAAGGCATTGCTGATATGTTCCTATTTTTAAGCGTAGTCCACTAACAATTTGTTAAACCAGACTGCGATTGTAGCATTCGAATTTTTTTTTCAAAGTCGATGTGCATGAAATAAAAGTTGTCTAATAAAATCTTTTAACTTATTGAATGTTCTATGCAGTATTTTGTTTTAATATAGAACTTGCATTTCGGAACATGGATTATGGCCTTTTTTTGTTTCAGGAGCGATGTGGAGTCGTAAACGCGAACGGAAGCAGCCCCCTGGAGTCGATGAGGGGCTTAGAACATTATTTGAATGACATCATGCGACCGCCAGACACTGGAGATGTTAAAGGTTTGGAAAATATTTTTTAATAATATTAGTAAACCAGTTTACATTTAGAAAGAGAGTTCTGTGTATGCCACTGTGTATTTTTTAATACACAGGGAGGGAGGGTATCTCGGTTATTATCAGAGATAGAAAAAAAAAACTATGTACGTAGTCTCAATTTCTTCTTTCGAGAGGAATTCATTGCCGTAAACAGTTTTTTGATATCTTTTTTAATTTTTGAAATATAGCCAAAAACCGATTTTTGGCAATTTTCAAAAATGTTTAATATCTCGCCTAAACGAAAAGATAGAGAAAAACTTTAAAGACATTTTTGGCAGGGTTTTTTGTCCTTAATAAGATAGCGATATTCTTTTTTTTACTTATATAAATATCGATATATTACACCTAACTTTCCTATTTTAAATGGCAACCACAAGCAGATTATATATTTTTGAAAAGTGCAAAAGTAAGCTTTCGATTTATGTCAAAGCCAACTATGGTTGCCGTTTAAAATAAGACAGTTAGCGCTTTTGCTGGGTTTCGTTTTTGACGGTTTTCTCCGGAACCTTTTCAGATTTTTTCAAAAACTTTGCACCATTGTACTCGCAAAGGATGCGCGCATTGGTAAATAGAAGAATTTCGATTTTATCTCCAACGGTTTCATAGCCAACGCGATCGCAAATATTACCTTTATTAATCAACTTTTTCCGTATTTTTCCGAAGAAAATAGCCAGTGGCACGTATAACTCTGCAAAACATTTAGTTTCGATGTTCTTGATGCAATAAACACAGCCTTGATAAGATTCTAGCGACAACATATCGTGACCTTCCCGGGTAAATAATGGAAGTGAGCATAAAATGCTTGTCATTCAAAAACACAGATGAAAGAATAAAGACAATGCATTTTATTTGTAATATAAATAATTTGTAAAATTTAACATTTTTTCTCAAAATTGTTGTCATGTTTTTAATTAGCACAAAATTAACCAACTACCAAATTTTGCCAAGTTTGTATAGATGGAAAAAACCAGATTCCAAGATAAACCTTAATTTTAGGCACTGACTGTAAACAGTTTATTTTCTGAAAGCCACAAACTATTAGTGCAACTATTAACTATGAAAAAGCACTTTATATAAAATATGTATATAAACTGTTGACTTCGTTTTATTTTATTTGCGACTTTGGTGGTACAAAAACAGGATGAAGTGATTCAATAATCGAAAAGTACAATATTTTTTGGGCAATTAATATCTCGTCTTGTTTGGGGAACAGTAGAAGAAGAAAAACGGAATTAGTTTAGAATCGTAAACAAAACTTTTTCTAAATTGAATGTTAAAAATGTGCATAGAAAAACTATGTATAAAATATATTAATTTTTTATTCGTTTTTATAATTCATTTGTTTTTTTAAATTCTAATTTATTGCGTAATTTTCGAGGCGGTCTTTTAATGGCTAGTGTTATAGAATAATGTCATCAGATTTACAAAACATATCTGTTTGCATTTGTGTTTCCTTTCTTTTGAAAACTATTGCATAAAAAAGTGGCTATTTTTCAATTAAAATTGACCAGTTCTGGTTTGAAAAGTACACTGTACCTACCAAAGAGTGAGAGCTTAATTTGGCCTCTGATTAATAATATAAAAATAATTGCAAAGGAAATTTTTACTGACTGGAATTAAAATTTAAGTTTAAAAAAAAATAGGAATCTTTCAGTCAAAATCTCAACCACTTCATATTCTAAAGCAAGAAAGATCGACTTTAATAGTTTAAATTACAAACAAATTGCGTCAAGTTTAACACCACGTTTATTGATAATAGCAAAAAAATTCTTGAGTATGTACTCAAAATTAAAGTTTTTGCTTTTCAGGTAAGCATAAAGCTTATATTTCTTTTAACTGCTTAATGCTTATCCTTAACATTACTAGACTTCTTAGGAAGAGTAGCAATAAAATGTATACTTCATGAATAGCTACCGATTACAAAAATTGTACAGCGGTATTATTATGTAAGCTCGGCATCACTTCAAACATTATACTCGGTCTTAAAGGATTGTAGCTAATGATCACCATTCTAAACAGCTATTAGTTGTAGTTGTGCTCGAAAGAAAGTTACAATAACTTTAAATTAGTACCTCTGCATTTTTATTTCATTGTTCAATAAGTAATTTCTCAACAACGCTTCAACAATTAAAGAATGTGTGTAACTTGAAACTTCCGTTTGAGATAAACCATTTTTATGGTGTCCACTAGAAAATTAGGTGACCTTGATATTTTGATAACACCGATATAATATATTTTTGATGGCACGATATACATGTTGGTAATAATCTACCCTGGCACATGTGTGATTTTCTTATTTTAACAGTTAAGGAGTCGGTTAAATCAGCAAAGTTATGCAGCATAACAACGAAACAGAATGGTGAAATGACCCAATATTAACAAATATCTGACATAACTGCAAAAAAAAAATTACAACACAAATATTTTTTTATCTATGGAAGATTAAAAAAATGCAAATTGGTCATTTTTAGATAATTTTAAGATAATTTAACGTAAATTTTGTTTTTAAGTTTCAAGGTTACCGAGATACAAACCAAACTTACATTTTTTAAATAGCCGCTGTAGTTACCTGTAGTTAGACTATTTTTTCTGATACCGTTGACATATGGGTTCTAATGTACAGGGTGGTCCAAATTCGATGGGATTACATGGGTATCTCGCTTAATAGCCAAGATAGAGAAACCATTTAATTACCAAAAATGTGCAGTTTTTTGAGACAAACTCAGAACAGTTCTCAAATATATTCTATCATTTCCGATTTTTCTTGTTTTTTTTTTTGTTTTAACAGCCTACTTTTTGTTTTTCTTTTTTAACAAAATTAAAAAACCTTTGTAACTTGCGTATTATTGAAAATAAATACATCAACCCTTTATATATTTGGAAAGGGGAAAAATAGGGAATTTAAGTAGGTCATAATCAACTATAGCTTCTATTTAAAAATAGGTGAGTTTGTCTTATAACTTTTTAACGGCGAGCATAAAAAAAGGTGTACTATCAAAATCAACATAAAAATATCTAAAAATAATCTTCATAAACTTTTTCGATATTTAAAACAATAAGGGAGATATGACACATTATGAATATAACAAAAAAAAAAGTTTTTCTTTAGTAACTCAAAAACTGGAAATAATAGAATATTTTTGAAAACAGTTCTAAGTTTGTCCCAAAAAACTGCACATTTTTGGTAATTAACCTGTTTCTCTATCTTGACTATTAAGCGAGATACCCATTGTAGTCCCATCGAATTTGGACCATCTGTACTGTATGATGCAGAATTTTACTGTGATTTTTTTACCTGAGATGGGATTTTTTCTTTTAAATGGGAATGTGATTTTTTTTTCTGGTACCTGAGAATATTTTTTTGTTTCCGTATTTGATTTTTGTGTTTATGTTTTTGTTGGTTCTAAAAATCCCATCGAATTTGGACCACCCTGTACAGAGTTAGTAGTTTCTGATAAAAAAGGAAGAAACACGTGTACATCTTAAAAAAAAGCATTAAAGGTTAAAAAAAATAAATGTTTGCATTTATTTAAAATTACATGTCAATCTCGGTTCGTCAGTATAAGTACATGCAAAAATTATTTTAAATTATGGCTTACTTGACGAAGAGAAAATAACATGCTATTATGTTGCTGATGTTTGATCGGTGTACATATTAAGCTACAACAGATTTATCAAGAATGTATGGAAATCTGACAAACAAATAAAAAACTTGGTATAAAATAATCTTAGTTTTCAATTTTTCGAAGCGTTTATGACATGTTTTGAAAGATTTAAACAGTTTTAAAATTATACTTTTAACTTAATGACAAAGACGGAATTAGAACCTAAAAAATACTTTAATATCACAGTATACTAATATATTATTTAAATGTAGCTCAGTTGTACCAACATACAATGGAAGACGTACCCAGCATTTCAAATTACACACAAATATTGGAGAAATGGCGGCCAATTGTTGTACAGTAGTGGTTCTTTCTATATCAACATAGTTTTTAAGTAGTTTCAGAAAATTGCGTCACTTCCAGGCAAAATAAAGGCTATACCTTGTTGTGCCCCATGTCCCCCTATTAATCACAATCTGCATAAAACTGTTTAAAAACAACCTATTTACAACTTTTTTCTGTCAGTCAAAAAGTTGTGGTTTAAAGATGCTGTAATTTGTTTAGTTTTTTGCAGTTTTATCAGAAAGTAGATAACACTGGGTAATTTTGTATACCCGATTTTTTTTTAATATTTACGTCCAACTATGCTAATTTATACAACTTTTTAACTTCTGTAATAAAATGTTACCTATATACAATATACATATTAGGGAGTAGATAATTGTCATCCTGTATAGCTTATATGATCGAGCATCCATTTGATTAAAAGCGTTTTTTAAATATACATATTTATTAAGTCGCAACATAGTCGAATCCGTTTTTGCCAATTTTAGCAAAAGACGCCCAAACGTCGGTACCTGTTTTGCAATATATACCGCATATATGGATGACAACGTTAATACCGTAAGACAGTGGTTTCCAACCTTTTTGTACCTCCGCCCCCCTTTTTCATAAAAAAATTTTTGCGCCCCCCTCACTTTTCGTTACAATCTAATTTATAAATACTGTTCTGATAAATAAGAATTATTTAATGGACTATAAAACAATACACCATATTCTGTATAAAGAAAGTTCTTTTTGTTTGTTTGTATTCAAAAATGATATTTTGGTAACAGCTGCGCGCCCCCCTTGCAATAGTCTCGCGCCCCCCTAGGGGGGCGCGCCCCACAGGTTGGAGCACTGCCGTAAGATAACACCTCATATCAGATACAATAACTAAAAAATTAAAAAGTCCTGGTTCTAAAATTGCCTGGGCATGTTTAGCTAACATAGTCGAAACCGTTTTTGTCAATTTTAGCAAAAGATGCCCAAGCGTCGGTACCTCTTTTGCAATATACAGGGTGTCCCAGATTAAATTTCCAGCATGGGGATCTCGCTTATTATAAGAGATACAGGTTTGTATAAATTAGATGAGTTATTCCTTAGTATGAGAGGAGCCACAATCAATTTTTAAAAGTACAAAACTCCTCGTACTTCAAATGTTATAGCAAAAAATATGAAAATGTCAAATTTATTTTTTCTCTCATAACTTTTTTGTCTTAATCTTAACCATTAGAACAATTTTATTTGTACTCTTTTTAATGGAGAATGTAACTGTTATTTTAGATTATTTTTAACATCTACCATTTTCGAGATATTACCCCTAATTTCATTTTGCTGATGGGTTGCGAAGTTGGCTATGGAATAGTTAAATGTGCTTTTTTTTTCTCTTTTAAATGAGATATTACTTGCTATACCTATTTTTATAATTAAGTCACAAAATGAAGAAAAATCGTATTTTACCCATCACTTACCAAGCTATCTATGAAAATAAAAACAAAAAACAACTAATTAAATGTCAAATGACAGTTACCATTTGTCTGCGGTATCATTTATTAGAATTTCATATTATTGTTGTGTAATTCGATAGTCTTTGTAGTAATTGTTATAATGATGGCCACATTTAAAAATAGTGAAAAATTTGACGTGTTGAAATGCTACATTCTTTACCATAACAACTGTGTAGAAGCTGAGCGAATATACTTAGAGCTATATCCCGGGAAAAGGCAACGAAGGGTGCGTAATTACAGAAATCTGGAAATACATTTAAAAGACTATGTTTTTTTCGAGAAACCAACCAAAAATACAAAACAAATCAATAATTAATAAGAATTATTTATTTTACACAGTATCTATTGCAAAGAATGTAGCATTTCAACATTTAAAATTTTTAATTAGTTGTTAATGTGCCCATAATTATATGATAACAAATTTGCTACAAAGACTATCGAATAACACAACAATACTATAAAATTCTAATAAATGATACCGCACAAATAGTAACTATCATTTGACATTTAATTAGTTGTTTTGTGTTTTTATTTTCATAGGGTAAAATACGATTTTTCTTCATTTTGTGACTTATTTATAAAAATAGATATAGCAAGTAATATCCCATTTTAAAAAGAAAAAAAAGCACATTTAACTATTCCATAGCCGACATCGCGGCCGATAAGAAAACATAAAATTAGGGGTCATATCTCGAAAATTGTAGGTGTTAAAAAAATTCCAAAATAACAGTTACATTCTTCATTTAAAACTAAAAAGTACCTTAAGAATGTACAAATGAAATTGATTTAATGATTAAGACAAAAAAGTTGTAAGAGAAAAAAGAAATTCTACATTTTCATATTTTCTGCTATAACATCTGAAGCACAAGGAATGTTGTACTTTTAAAAATCGATTGTGGCTCCTCTCATGCTAAGGAATAATTCATTTTATTTAAACGAACCTGTATCTCTTATAATAAGCGAGATACCCATGCTGGAAATGTAATCTGGGACATCCTGTATAACGCATATATGGATGATAACATTGATACCATAAGACAGGTGTTCTATACCAGGGGTCTATGGACCCCCAAAAGTGACGTTAAGTTTCTACAGGGGGTTAATTGTCAAATACAATGCCCGGAAAAATTTATTGATGGAAAGACAGAATAAAAAATGTTTGCACTAAATATTTTTACGTTGTGAGTTTTATGCATTAACAAAGTTCTTTTGAAATGGACTAATGACAAGGGGTTCATAACGCTTTTCAGTGAGGCTAAGGGGTTATTGATGGAAATGGAAACTGGTTCAGAACCGCTGACTTAGTGGCACATAGGACATTAAATATTAATCGATTCTCGAGCTGAAAATATTCCAACGGTTAGTAGGTCTGAAATACATATTATTTATAGTTGCTTAGTTAACTGCGATTACAAAAAATATTTCGCCGCAACTTCGGAGAAGCTCTTAAATCAATACTAAATTCGGCGTACACAGTCACAGAGAATTGTACGTAGTTCGATGGTGCATACTCTTTAACGAAGTTTGCCGCTCCATATACGTTTGGCGTCGATAACAGTTTTACTGGATGTATCGGCAGCGTAAATCACTTATAATTTGCTTCAAATTGCCGTTTTACTTTTGCGTCTTCGATTACATTAACTTTTAATTTCAAGAAGGTGCATTTTCATTGCGCTATCGATACAACGTCTGTATACAGGTTGTATGCTACTACGTGAAAAATCTCGGCCGCTGTTACATATAGATAGTTAAATTAGCCAAACCGTGTAGTTTTACGTGCTCAGTAAGATTCTAAACTAATAACGCGCATATTGCACACAGCTCCTGAAATATACAGTGTGTCCAGAATTCGAGGCTCAACATGGGTAACTTTTAAACCGTAATACATAGATACAAGGTCGGTCAAATGAGACAAAAGTTACCTACTTCATAGAGCAATACAGCGATGCTTTTGTTTTTGAGAAAAAAATCAAGGCTAATTTGATATTGATGAAAAACCAAATATGTGTCATTTTTTTACATGAATTTATCTCAGTTGCTATGAGATATAGCAAAAAAAGGTTTTCACAAAAGTGGTAGATATTTTTGATCGCCATAAAATGGCGGCAATTAATTTTTTTAATATTGCATATTTTACAAGGTACTGCATAAACTTGCATTTTTTTATGGATAAAATTAAACTAACCATGAATTAATAACGTCGGGTTTCATCTATTAGCTGATAAGAAACAAAAGAACGCCTAAACAAAGCAAAAATTCCAATATTGGTAATACTATTTTGTAATTTTTGATAGCAAAACCAAAGATAATAAATCAATTAGGTAGGCTGTGAAACAAATGTCTGTTACATTCAATTCAGGTATTGTCAGTTTTTAACTGTCATTGTAAATACTACGATAATATGGCTTTCTCCAGTTCTGAAAAAAACAGATGAGTTTTCTGTGTACATTAAAAGCTAAAGCAATTCAAAACGAGCATGTGCTGATTACATGAATTTGTATCCAGAGAGGCGACAACCTTACAGAACTGCATTTTCAAAACTGGAAAAAAATCACAGAGAGTTTGGTTCGTATAAAGAACCACATAAAAATTAGAAACAAAACAAAGAGATCCAGGAAATAAAAGTGCTTGCTGCTACAACTGTTGAACCTGAACCCATTTCACTGAATATGACCATTCAGATTTAGATTCTTATTTAATGAATATATTGTTGTTTGGCCATCATATTATTAGTTTATAATTAACTTTCTCACATTTTTAAAATAGTATTTCCAAGTGGAAAACGTGTTATTTAAACGTAAACAACTATCTTATGTAAGATTACACATAGTATAAGAAAAAACAAGGACGCTTTTAAGAAATTACCGTAGAAAATCAATTAGTGTTGGAAGAGATAACACTTCAAACTTATTTTTTTGTGAAAATAAAGGTTTGTAATTTTTGTTTTTACTTTCGCCATACGTAGTATGAAGAAAGTATTTTTAATGTTTATTTAGACATTTAAAATTGCGTACTAGATTTATGACATAAAAATGATTGTTCATAGGCCTAGATATAATTTAAGTGTTATAATAATAATAATGCAATTTATTTTAGCGATCTGCTAATTATGTTTACATTTTATAACATGTACATATATAAATATATAAAATTTAAAACTTTTCCTTAAGATGACTACTGAGCTTGTTGAATAGTAAAAAAAATAATTCATTTAAATCTTGATTTTTTGCTTAGTTTGGGCTTTCTTTTGTTTCTTATCAGCTAATAGATGAAACCCGACGTTATTAATTCATGGTTTGCTTAATTTTTTTAAATCAAAATCATTTTCTAATATTAAAGCCGTCAAATTTCAAAATAAATATATCATGTGGAACGTCATTGAAAATAGAAAAAATAAGCTCTCGAATGACAGTAAAATCAACTATGGTTTGCATTTAAAAAAATGCAGGTTTCTGTATCTCGTAAAATATGCAATATTAAAAAAATTGATTTCCGCCATTTTATAGCGAGCAAAAATATCTACCACTTTTGTAACAAACTTTTTTTGTTATATCTCATAGCAACTGAGATAAATTCATGTAAAGATATGACACATTTTTGGTTTTTCTTTAATATCGAATTAGCCTTGAATTTTTTTTTCAAAAACAAAAGCATCGCTGTATTGCTCTATGAAGTAGGTAACTTTTGTTCCATTTGACCGACCTTGTATTTATTACGGTTTAAAAGTTACCAATGGTGAGCCTCAAATTCTGGACACACTGTATAAAAAACTTGTTTTTGAAATGTTTTTATAAAGTCAATCTCGAAAATTGGTTATTGATAGGTTGAAAATAGACTTCAATCGTATGGTGTTGATATAACATTAAACCAAGCTTCCCCAATTTTGGGATACAACAGTAAAGTTTTTTATTTCCTCCTGGTACACTATTGGATTTTTATGCTACCAGACAAATTTTATGATAAATACTTCTTCTTCTTCTTCTTCTTAATCGGTTTCTCTTGTACCTTTCGGTGTCGAGGTATGTTTTCCTAGTTCTAGATTGTTTCTTAATCTCTGTCTATCATTGGCTAACTGTGACATATCTCTCCAGCTGACTCCTTTTTCTTCTAGTCTCTGCCTCACTTCTTTTTACCATTTTGTTGTTGGTCTTCCTCCACTTTTTTTTTTCATCCCTTTTTTGTGTACCTACTTTCTGGCATGCGTAGTAGATGTCCCAACCATCTTAATTGGTTGTCTCCATTTTTTCTTTGTCTTTCACTCCTAGGCTTTTTCTGATTTTATCGTTACAAATCTCAAAAATCTTATCTCTTGCATCTGTGTCCTTTTTTTTTGTTAGCGCCCAAGTATCTGAACTTCAATGCACGACTATAAAATATTTAAAAAAAATTGCAAATATGCAGGTTGTTCCGATTTGGATTGCATTATGAGTGAAATATTTAGAGTTATTTTGGATTACGAGCAAATAATAAGACATTATCGACTCAAATTTATGAGAAGCATTTAACGGACACCACGCTAATCAAATATCTAAAGCTGTTTCCGAAATACAGTCCAAAGACAAAACCTGGATGTTGTTAAACATGTATTCGTAACTCATTTGTTTTTCAATATATTATTTTTTCGTATTTTTCAATTAAAAAGACGATTGTGCATCAGTATTATTGCACCTTCGTTTAAAAATAGGAACACCCAACAATATCATTCGCAACTATATGTTAACATGAAATACGAGGTAACAACATTGTATGCAAAGTTATATGTGGTAAATTAAATCTTATTGCACTTCCACTTTTTAATTTCAAAATCCCTTAAACATACATAGTTTTATAGTCTTGAAATATAAAAAAACAATTGAAGAACTTCGTTAACAACTGTAGTTCTCCCACAATACGGTGCAAATCTGAATACCCTGTGTACCTGTACTTGTTTTTTTAAATTTAATAATCATTTGTTTGTTCATAAAATTTGTCAACCGGTGGTACAAAATCCAGTTTGGCGCTCATAAGAAATTCAGAAGCAAGAAGGATCAATTTTGACAACGCGATGCGATTAAGGCGTAATTGACAATTTCCAAAATTCTTATTTTGAATGTCCTAATAAGGAAGTTATAATAACAATTTATAATAAAAAAAAATTAGTATTTTGAGGATATTTCAGTAATTAGGTACACAATTAATATTTTAATTTTATATTCCCACAAAGCATGTATGCTTCTCTGTAAATTTAATCATTCTATCTCCAACTTTTTTCGAAATCGTAATTTTTCTCGTGTTGAAATAAGCCCCCATAGACAACGGTTTTTTAAAATTATAATTATTATTCACTTTTTTGATTTTTACGAATTTTGGCTCAACTTTGGTTGGTTGTTTTTCAACAATCTTCTCTTAACAACTTTCTGTTTTGTTTTAAGCAAATAGAAATCTGAAAATTTAGTTTTAAGGTTAAAGAACATAAGATTACGTTATATAATTTCTGATTGCTGTATTACAAGACTTCATATACAATACCTTTGTCCCATATATGTATACGTTTTGCACTGTTTTTAATTTGAAGTTCAAAATATAAACGTTCAAAATTCGAATCAAAGATTAACATAATTATTTTGTCGTGACATCAGCCACTTGAATAACAATAATACAAATATTTTAACCATCGTATAAATTGAACTGAAATTGTAATGGTTTATTAGCAGTAGTTGTAAACAATTACCGTAATGTAATTTATTCGGTTATTTATAAATACAAATGTATATAATACAGAAATGCGCAAAAGTATGGAAACAGACAAATATCTAGAATTCTAGTGCAGATATAACAATGAAATTTTGTATCTAAGCGTTAAGGTATTTTTCGGATTTGATGAATATATTAAGGTTGCAATAAGACTTCCGGTTCAACCGGAAACGAAAATTTTAAATGGAATACCCTGTATATTTTTACATTTTTGTATTCCTCTTAAAATTTACTTTAGAAAATGTTTGAGGTTATATGGGTCTAAAGTCAACCGTTTTCGTAAAATTTACATTTTTATTAAAATTTTGAGCGATACAGCACATTCAATTTTTTTTTAACTTTTAAGTTATTTAAAAAGGCAGTAGAAGTTCGTTTGAAAATTAGATTAACAATTGATTAATTAACAATTTGCGCTAGCTACATTTTAAAAATATAATACAGGGTGTTTTTTACGCTTGGTCAAACTCGTGAAACTTTAAACATTGATAACTCATTTTTCTTAAATACAACACCCTGTATATTTTTACACAGTCTTGTAGAAAATTTGATTGTCTTTCAAAAACGTTAACCATGTTATACCCTAAACTGATATTTTACGAGATATCGCGATTTTATTGTAAATTATTAGGGCAACGTAATTTTTCGAGTAGGCTATGAATGTAGGCAGCGGTAATTTTAAAACAATTGTAAGATAAATACAAGAAAGGTATAATATTATCTTTTCCTCACTTACTTTCAACATTTCTAATAATGTAGATGAATTTTACCATTTTAAAGTTTATATCGAGGTTTCTTAAAATTATGCATTTATTCGTTGAACCAGTGTGATGGGACAATTACTAAATCCTATAAACTAATTTTTTTGTGTTTCTACAGTATGATTTTTGGTTGAATCGGAAACGGTTTCAACCCTAACCGTTTTTTTTAAGTTTAAAGACAAGACTGGTCAGTGACTTTAGTTTAATCAGCGTTCTTTTCAGTTTTTAAGACTTTGCAAACGATCAAATTCAATTACATGAAAAATATTGTGGCCCTGATAAGAAACCTCGATATAAACGTAAGATAGGTAAAATTACATCTACATTATAAAGAATTTCAAAAATTCGTAAAGAAAAGATAATAGTGTAACATTCTTGTTTTTATTTTTCAATTGTTCCAAAATTACCACTGCCTACCTTGATAGCCACCTCGAAAATTTTACGTCACTCTAATAATTTACAATAAAATCGCGATAATTCGAAAAATATTAGTTTTAGGTATAAAACATGGGTTTATATTTTTGAAAGACAATCAAATTTTCTGCAAGACTACGTAAAAACATATAAGGTGTTGTATTTAAGAAAAATGAGTTATCGATGTTTTAAGTTTCACGAATTTGAGCAAGGGTAAAAAAACACCCTGTATGATATTTTGAAAATGTAGCTAGCGCAAAGTGTTAGTTAATCTATTGTCAATCTTATTTTTAAACGAAGTTCTACTGCCTTTTTAAATAACTTACATGTTAAAAAATAAATGAAAGTGCTTTATCGCTCAAAATTTTCATGAAAATGTAAATTTTACAACAACGGTTGACTTTAGACCCATACAACCAAAACATTTTTTAAAGTAAATTTTAAGAGGAATCAAAAAATTTAAAAATATACAGACTGTTTTATTTAAAATTTTAAAGTTTGAGTCAGTTTCCGGTTGAACCGGAAGTCGTATTGCAATCTTAATATTTTTATCAAATCCGAACCATAACGCTCATATACAAAATTTCATTGTAATATCTGCAATAGTATTCTAAATATTTGTTTGTCTCCATACTTTTGCGCATCCCTGTATAATTATAATAAATAGAACCCTAGAAAGAGCAAAATATCAGTCAGGATGATTTTACTTGCTTGGTTTTTGTTTAATAAAAATAACATGTTCCTAGTAATTGAGCTTTTTTTGTACATCGGCCAAATTTGAGTTATTGAAACATTGAAACAATTACTTCGAATCGTCCCAAAAGTTATATAAATATTGTTATTTTTATTAATATGGTAAGAATAACGGGTCCTGTTGCATTGAAAAATTCATATCTCGTTTATTGTTTCGTAAAAATTACAAGAAGTTCTGTTGATTCAAAATAATTTAAGCTTTTTTTTAACTTTTTACATATCGAAAAACTAAAGTCACCTAACACTTTTTTTAAACTGTTTATGTTTCCTGCCACGAATAGATTTTCAAAGGCTCTCTAAATTTATTGATTCGGGGTTAGTCTGTATAAAACCAAAAAGCAATGAATGAAATTTGCAAAATTTTTCATTCTTAACGTATCATTTTTGTTGCTGGGGATTGTCGGTTGTTTTTGTACAAATTTCCAGATGATATATTGGTGTTTGATTGTTGGCGTCTTCTGGTTAAAGGAATCGCACATTGTGCATAGCAAAAACAACCGATACTGCGTTGTTTTTGGATACTTATTTGACTAAAATATGCCGGCGTATAAGTCGAATACCGTTTTAATCCCTTTTAACTTTTAAAATTCCGCTTATATTGCTGAATTTAGGGTATAAGGTGACTCCGCAAAATCACATTAAAAAGAAAACAGAACATTGTAATGGGAAGGTGCTTCGATGTTTTTGTTGGTAATTTAAAACGAATAAAGTTTTAATCTAAAGTCAGTTTTTCATTTTTATAGAAATTTTTGAACGAAAAGAGCTATGGAAAAGTACCTATTTCGTTTTTTATCTGTATAATGTTAAACAGGTTTGTATCAATTTCGCCAGTTTCATTAACTATCTGGATAACGCAAAGTTAAATATTTAATATTGAACTTTAGCGTATACAGTGGCCTGTTTTCCTTATCAGAATATTGTTTTATGAAGATGTAATGTAGTATATTTGTTTAGAAACGTGAACTGTTAAGGTGTAGTATACCAGTATACCTGCAAACCTGCATATTTCTTCTGTCGCGTCATAAACGCTAGCTCGTATGTCTACTACAAACATCGAGTGGATTATACTCATCTGCTTTGCGTCACGTTATAGATAAATTGCATTGACCTATACTTCAGTAAAGAAGCTTACAAAACGCCAACAAAAATTTATTCTATAAAACTTTGCTGACAAATATGAATTTTCAGATATGCCTATTCCAAGCCATGGGCGTCCACGAATGGGGGCAGGGGGGTATCTTCATCCGCATGGAAACGATCAAGGTTAATAGTATTAAAATTAGCAATTCTTTTGCCTTTCGCTTGATTAGTGCCAATGCTTTAATTCGTTTTTAAAATTATTTTACTGTTGCGCCGATTTATTATAATATTTGTTTTAATTTGCGACACAAAACAAGGAAAATCAAACCTTTTTTTGACACATACGTTTGCAAAACTGTCTTTACAATAATGATGGTCGACTATAATCATTTAAAACGTTCGTTGCCCCTATTTCGTAGGTGATTGTGCGTAATTGTATACATTATCATTGAAGTGTATTAATTAGTTACTCCCCACAGTAACGGACTTTTTCAGTTAAAGTATGAAATGTGATAGTGGTATTTTTATTTGTGAAGTACCGTTGTCATAGTAACATTTTGGTTAGGTGTGGATATGTGAACTAAATGATTTTGACGTCTTGTTTTGTTTGTAATAGAAAGAAACCGTTATTGATTAATCGAGGATTTTAATTTTAATCGAAATTTCCAGTTATCCTGTCAAAAAGCCGAGTTGTACACTTGATAACATATTTAAATAAAAGTTATCAAAAGGGAAGTTGAAAAATACATTCGACGCCAACTTTGTGCCCTTCTCTTCAAATAAAGTTTAACCATAGGTAATTTTTTTTAATGAAGGGAGATAATTAGTACGCCGTACGCCCAGATTATTTAGATATTGGCTGCTCTTTCAATAAAAACATTACAACGATTTAGTATTTGTCTTCCTTATAATTAATGCGAAGTTGCGAAGCCTTAAATTACCAATACACATTTTGTATCGCTTCTTAGACATACGTTTTTTTATTCACAAGGCCGTCTGCAATAATGCAGCACTTAATTTTTGATAATTAGTTTCTTTCATTCAACTTATTGATCTGTTATCAGTGTGCGCCTGACGTTGATGTTACTGTTTCTTGTCCAGTTTGTTTAATTTTTAACAGTTGCTTAAAATGATTACAAACATTCAATCATTTACATCACAATACAATTAAAAAAACAAGTTCAATTCCAGGTGCAAACATAACTACGGTATTTTAAAAATAAACATGAGTCAAGTAAATAATCCATGTAACGGCATAACCTTGTTTTTTTGTTATTGGTAACACAACAATAAATTATTAAAAATAGTTTTCGTCATAAGATATAAAATAATACTGTTATTTTCCAAAAAGTTTTAAATAGTATAAAAATAAACAGTTTCCGCGCATTACCTAGATATGCATGTTTGATATTTCAAAGGATAGTTGATTCATGTTACAGTAAAACCAGAAATCAGTAATTACATAGAGTTTAATAGTAGGTTTATACATTTACAAAATTTTATCGGTAAAAGTGTTAAAACGACAAGACAATCTATACTTCTACTAGCAAATTTGTGCACTTACTATTTAACAGAAGTGTACAGAAACAACTTAATCTCCAAATTTAAATATTTTAGCAATGCAAAAATGTAATAGGCATTCGGTTAAAGATAGTTTTAGAAACCTTGTTGCAAGTATATTTCGAGTAACTTTGTGCGTGTTTGAAATTGATAATTAAAATAATATTGTATCAAATAATAATTTTTATCTAAGTTAAATTTTTAAAAAAATTGCGTGTCGTTCAATTAATAAACCATTTGTTAATGAGATATGCAAAGACCTCGCAAAGAATTTATATACAGGGTGTTTCTTAAGTACTGCAAAACAATTCAGGAGGTGATTCCTCATCGAAAATTAAGGGGGGTCTTTCATAAAAAAAAAAAATCCTTTGACGTCTCCTTTCGAAGTAACACCCCCCTAAAGGGGTGCGGTAAAATTAGGTTTTTATTTTATTTCTCAAATTTGGATAAATTTAGGAAACTAAAATTTGGTAGATGTTTTATACTTATTAAAAGGTTTCCCATAGTAATATTTTTAATAATCTCCCACCTCCACAGGGGGCTGAAATGTGCGACTCCTGTTGGTTTTTTCATCAGAACTTTTTGGTGGGTTAAAATTTTGCAATTTAAAAATATTTTTTTAAAGCTTGGTTTGTTTCATTTTTTAATTTTTTTTTAGTTTTTTTCGTAAGACCTACAGTTATGGAGTAAAAAATAAAATAAGTAAACATGAACCATGAAATATTTCAGTATACAACGATTCATTTTTGAGGTTGTCATGGTTTGTTTATGTTTATATTTGGTAGAAAGAAAGGGTGTTCTATTTATGAAAATTAAGGGGGTAATTTCCTTTTAAACTAAAAGTTTAAAAAAAAATTGAAAATATTAATAAACTTCTATTTTCGACCAGATACTCTAGCCAAATTTAAAAAAAATTAAAATAAGTAATAAATTTAGGAAACTAATATTTGGTAGATGTTTTATACTTATTAAAAGGTTTCCCATAGTAATATTTTTAATCATCTCCCACCTCCACAGGGGGCTGAAAAGTGCGACCCCTGTTGGTTTTCTTATCAGAAATTTTTGGTGGGTTAAAATTTTTTAATTAAAAATATTTTTTTTCAAAGCTTGATTTATTTAGAAACTTTATTTATTCTCTAGTTTATCTCGTAAAATCTACCGTTTTTGAGTAAAAAATAAAATGAGTAAACATGAACCATCAAATATTCCAATATAAAACGATTCATTTTGGTGGTTGCCCCTACCAATTATTTTATAGTAATCCTATTTGTTTTTATTTCGTAAACTTCCTTTGACTAAGTGTATTATTTTTTAAATATGTATTTTAGTACCTTTTTTGCTAACGTAAACTTAAAAGCACATTGAAATTCGGAACATTACTGTACTTTAATTAATTGCGTTTGATGAAAGTTAGCCGCAAAAATTTGGTTATGAATAAAAATGTTTTATTATTTTGTATACAGGGTGTTCACTTTTCTATGGGGTCCTATTGCTATCTCCGTAAATAATGAAATTACATTTACATTATTTCCAGTGGCGGATCTTGATTTTGTGGGGCCCCAGGCGCAACCTGATCTGGAGGCCCCCTATTAAGATGGTTCACTAAAATGAACAATGCAGAAAAATCATAACATTTTTTATTTTTAGAACCAACAAAAACATAAACACAAAAATCAAATACGGAAACAAAAAAATATTCTCAGGTACCAGAAAAAAAAATCACATTCCCATTTAAAAGAAAAAATCCCATCTCAGGTAAAAAAATCACAGTAAAATTGTGCATCATACAGTACAGATGGTCCAAATTCGATGGGACTACAATGGGTATCTCGCTTAATAGTCAAGATAGAGAAACGGTTAAATTACTAAAAATGTGCAGAACAGTTTTCAAAAATATTCTATCATTTCCGGTTTTTGAATTATTAATGAAAAACTGTTTTTTTGTTATATTTATAATGTGTCATATCTCCCTTATTGTTTTAAATATCGAAAAAGTTTATAAAGATCAATTTTAAATATTTTTATGTAGATTTTGATAGAAGGTACTTAAAAAAAAAATTACGCTCGCCGTTTATTTTCAATAATACGCAAGTTACAAAGGTTTTTAATTTTTTTTAAAGATGATAGACAAAAAGCAGGTTGTGAAAACAAAAGAAAATCGGAAAAGATAGAATATATTTGACAACAATTTGTCCCAAAAAACGGCACATTTTTGGTACATTAACCGTTTCTCTATCTTGACTATTAAGCGAGATGACCATGTAATCCCATCGAATTTGGACCACCCTGTACAGTACATCGGCTTGCAGTGCACTAATCAAATGCAAGCAGGGTTGCAAGTTTTGGCGATTTGGAACCAAATTGGCTATCATTTTTGTTTAATTTAACATGTTTTTGGTTTTAAATTGGCATCAATGGCTATTACACAATACCCACTATGAAAATAGGTTTTAGAAGATATTACAATTATTATTTTATAATTCTCATATTAACAGACAATAAAAATTTAATTTTGGTTTTTGAGGATGACGAACCCAACGATTCTGAGGCCCCCTTTTTGCCGAGGCCCGAGGCGCGCGCCTTATGCGCCTGTGCGGTAATCCGCCACTGATTATTTCCAGTTAACACAATTAATTATTATAATAGACAAGCAAGGGTCGAAATAAAACAATTGAAGTCAGTTATTGTTTTTTTTTCCATGGCAACCTTGGGTTTTGTCCTAAGATTTTGCCTTTTTTTAAAGTTATTTCGCTTATTCGACATATAAAATATTATATCATTGTGAAGAAAAAAAATGATCTTTAAATCTAAGTCATCACCTACTACGAATGCCATTTAAAAAAAGTTGTTCTGTCAAATATCTCGCACGGTAATTTATAAATAAAAATCTGACTATAGCCATCTCATAGCAAACAAAATCTGCAAAACATTTTTCCTTTGGCGTTTTTGTGTATTCGCAACAATAGCCGAGGTATTTAAGTTTAAAAATTTTGATCGATTTCGGCTTTTTCGTTATATCACGCAAGCCATGGAATTTTTAAACAAAACAAGATCTTGTTTAAAATACACTCCTCCTAAATAGCCAACTTTTGTCCCATTTAACCAACCTTGTATTTTCATTATTTACGGAGATAGCAACAGTGACCCATGGAAAAGTGAAACACCCTGTATATCTCATAGTTTATGTGAAGAAAAGGACATTTTTAATGTTTTTTTTAAATTGTTGCAAGTCGACCACGCTAGCAGTGGATATTCGTAACAGTGCCGTGCGGCAAAAAAGAAAAATAATCGGCCGCATGCGGTCGCCGGGCCGCTAATTCAGGATGCACGCCGGAATGTAATACTGGGCTGCTACTGAAATTTTTGGAAGGCAATGCCGCTTATCTTTTCGACACGCTTTTAAGTCGGATGTCATTTTAACGCGGGGAGTCTAGTGCCATGACGATTGTGATTACTGCGGCAGTCGGTGTTAAACTACGGTAGTGGACGGATGTTAGCAAGTTACTCGCGTGCTGTAAGTGCGCGATGTTTCGGGCGTATGGGACCTCCCCTGTAGTGGACAACAGCACACCATCAGACACTACTGCTACGTGGGGGTTGTCGCCCTTAAATCCGTTTGCCAAAGGTTTGCTTCCAACTAACTTTCGTCGAACATATTAATGAAAAAGCACGATCAGTAATGTAATTGCGTGAACTTAGAGTTTGAACACATCGGTATATGTATGCACTACACCATACCGATATGACCCAATTTTTTTATTGTTGTGCAGTGTATGCATTTGTATTATTTGTTTTAATTGGCTAAGTAGTGCGCAATTATAAATTTAACTTGTATGTTTACGACATAACAAATTGTGTGTAACACGGGTCGTCAAATGTTTATAAAAAATTGTAAATTTTTGGTTTTTATTTGTGTTACTAGGCCGTAAAGTGCAAGGAAACGGCGCATTCGTTGCGCTCGCAACTTCTTTAATGCGCGTATTATTTCGTAAACTAGAATAGGCAAATTGTTGTAAAGTAAGTACTTCCGGCAGCACTTCCCGCGAAGGGCATTGCCCGGCCCCAGTCCTGTTGGGCACATTAATAGTCACATTTCTTTATTAGTTTTTAACCTAAGAAGGGCATGCGTGCACAGTGAATCTGTCGTCTGTTGATCAATACAACAAGGAGTTCAATTCCACAGATATTCACCCTTGGTCCATCAGTTACACCCTAAACAAGATATTTGAATGTCACGTCTAACGAACAACTTAATGCATTTTATTATAAAGTTACATAATAGCATAATACTAAACCGATAAAACCATGCCTTAGTTCGTACCAACTAAAGTAATATGCAATAACAATTATTTAATTAATTACATTAAAGAAATTACGCACACTTTAAAGCAAAATTCGATTTTTTTTTCTAAAATCCAGTTGACACAAATATGTTAAACAGATTTACTAATTGAAACTAATTTATCTTGTAATTTACCTCGTTTAGTTCACAGTCTTTGATTGTTTTATGCAATATGTAAATTTCTTAAGAGTGAGATTCTAAACATTACCGTAACAGGCTGATTAGCATTTGCGAAAACAAAAGTTTCGACAATGGTATTAATATCAAGGCCGACTAACGTACTTATATGCATTTTGATTGAGCAAATAGAAATAATTTACTGATAGACCGGCGTGGTTTACCTAATGGCGACCATTTCAATCTATAAATTAATGCTAAACTTACATTTAATAAAACGAATTGTCTGTACCTAATACAATGTTACTCATCTTGGGGAATTTACGATTGTTTTCAATATACATTCGTATTGTTAATCAAACAGATACAAAACTTGCTATTACTGTTTGCTTGTTGCACAAACAATTATGACAATCATAATTCTCGGAACAGCAAAACTTTTACTTAAACATTTTTCTATACGAAAGATTTTTAGTTCAAACTTTACCTTCTTGATTAAAATTTTGCTTTTTATTTTCAGTTTTTGCTATTTTCGTTCAACTTACAACATAAAAATGTTGCTTGTGTTTTAAACGTTCAAAACGATTTTGTTCTGAAAACATGCAAATTTCTGTTAAATATTAAAACTGTGAGCTGTACTATTATTCATAATTATAGGGAACTAAAATCCTTTTAATAGTTCGAAAGATAAAAATAAAACAGTTACGATTGACAAACAATACTGGGCCGAAATAGCCTGTTGGAAAAATTTTAATACTATAACTAATGTCACCAATGTTTAAAGCAATATATCGCAAAATATGGATGCTAGATGAGAAAGTTTTAAGCACAATAGAAAAAATCTTGTTCTTGCACACCCTGTAATCCATAAAATAGATACATTTTCCAACTAAGTGTCTCTTAAAAGTAATTTTCAAAATATTATAGTTCAAATATAAAACAAGCAATAAATACAATCAATATACGAGACACAAAAACGTACTTATAAAATCGGTTTTACTAAAAAATGAATGTACCAAAAATTATTGAATGTAATTGTCATCTCATATTTCGAAGAATTAATAACGCTCTTAAGACCTATGCTTGTAGCCGAGTTTTTTCATATTGACGCCATAAATAAATTTACATAAACCATTTTGGTTTCTGTACTACGACTATGTAGGTTTAATAGATATATATAAAACGACAATGACTAATTGCCCCAACAAAAGTACATATTTTTTATGTTTCTTGCAATATTTGGGTACTCGACCAGCAACAAAAATCTTTAAGAAAGTAGTCGATCATAAATTAGTTTTATTTCGTAACTTCTCTGTGGTAATATTCAGATGAAATGCTAATAGGAACTATTCTGCGAACATTTTTCGAATAACTGACAATTTTCAAGTAAATTACACATTTAAAAATTAAGGTATCAAATTGGTGTTTAATTGTCGTTATGCGTTGAAAAAATGATTGTGAATTGGCCGTGCCTAATTGCTTTGCCGGTTGTTGTATACTGCATTTGAATGAAACTGTATAAAATGACATTCTCGATCAATTTTTTTTTGCTAGGAATTTGTGTAGGTGTTGGATTAAACAATAAAAATTGGCGTAGTTTACTCAACTTTTGTTCTCGCTTGAAATTTTATTGCTAACTCCTTTCGAAACCGCAAAACTAATTCTAGTCTGCGTCAAGTTTGCGTAACAGGAAGTGCAAGTTTCTTGTTTTTAATCGATTTCAGTATTTTATGCACTTAATTATTCAGTTTTCTAACTTGCCAGCTTAAACCGGTACAAATCCACTCCCAATTTGTTGCGTCAATATTTGTGTAAAATTTTCGGTACTATTTGAAAATCAGTTTTATCCGGGCTGTACTTTGATGCAGTAAATAATGCAACCAGATGCTGTTACATGTGGCTAGATTTGTTTGTCTGCGACACAGTGTGTCTGCACGAGTGGCACTGCATTAAAAAATACATGGCATATAAATTACAATCACCTTAATATATTTTTAGCCAACAAATTACATTTTGGTTAGCTATGGTTTACCAAATTCGAGGCTTACCTTAAGAGCTACGGGTAGGTTAAATTCGGATAAAGTTGCAAAAGTTGGTGCTGAATTCAAATTTGAAAAAGATGCCGTGTTGCTTTTAGTTCATAAGTTATCCAAATAAAAGTGCCTTATTACCTTTACTTTTTAATGATAATAATTTTTTGAGCTAACTTTGTTTCCTTTGTATTACTCTACTCTTTTCTAATTAGATTTTGTCAGACGTTTCGTCTGTTCTGGATCATCATCAACTTTGTTAATTCTCATATGAGATGTTTGCTTAAAAAGTAAGCTCTTCTGAATACAATGATATGAGCCGTTTATTTTGAAAGTGGCATTAGTCACTTTTATGTTATTTTGAGATATTAAATTTTATTTTAGGTGCATAAAAATGTATGCCATCTATGGAGAAATTTCACTCATATTTGTTATCTTGCTTACTTATGTTTTTGTCAGTATAAATAATTTCGCACAAACGTTAACGAATCGCCATTTTTCATTACTGTAAAGTGACTTTTAAAATTAATAGTTTATAACAACTACAGATTTTGTTCGATATTTTACCACAGAAATGTTTGATAAGACAGTAATTGAAGAAAATTAATCAGTAAATAATAAAATAAGTAACTTTTATAAGGTATTTCAATGTAAATTTATTTAAGTATTTTTTCATTATGATAACTATTCATAAAATACATAAGTAGTAAGTAAATTTATCGGTACATTTTGAAATATAAGTATAAGTACTGTATGTAACGAATTACATATGAAAGTTTATTCATGTATTCATTGAATTAGTGTCATTAATAGGAGTGATGAAGTCTTCACTTGTTTTAAATATTTAAAAATAGCTGTGGTAAATTGGGGGATTTACGAAAGAAAATCCATCATTATGCTGTTTTAAAAATAAATGCTCTTCTATTTAACAATGAAATTTCTATTAACGAACATAGTGCCTGATGATCTTGAAAGCAATTGCAAGTAAAATGTTTAAAGATACAAATACTATAGATTTTTCTAATCGTAAACAGCTTTAACTCATTTTTAGCAAGAAGTTACTTATGCCACTTTCAAAATGAACGGCTCATATACAGGGTATTTCTTAATTATTGCGAAAAAAAATCGGGTTGTGCTTCCTTATAGCAAACTAAGAGGGGTCTTTTATATACAATTTTTTCCTTAGACGTCTTCTTTCGGAGTTACACCCCCCTGAAGGGGAGCGGTAAAATTAGGTTTTTATTTTATTTCTCAAATTTGGATAAATGTAGGAGAATGATATTTGGTAGATGTTTTATACTTATTAAAAGGTTTCCCATAGTAATATTTTCAATCATCTCCCACCTTCACAGGGGGCTGAAAAGTGCGACCCCTGTTGGTTTTTCTATCAGAACTTTTTGGAGGGTTGAAATTTTGCAATTAAAAAATTATTTTTTGAAAGCCTGATTTCTTAAGAAACTTTTTTTAATCCTTAGTTTTTCTCGTAAAACCTACAGTTTTTGAGTAAAAAATATAATTAATAAGCATGCGCCATAAAATATTACAATATAAAACGATTTATTTTCGTGGTTACCATGGTTTGTTTATGTTCTTGTTCATATTGGATAGAATTGACGGGTGTAATTTATTTAGACGTTTACGTGACTACAACGCGCCAACGCCCGTCAATTATACCCAATATGAACATAAAAAACATGGTAACCACCAAAATGAATCGTTTTATATTGGAATATTTAATAGTGCATGTTTACTTATTTTATTCTTAACTTAAAAACTGTAGGTTTCACAAGAAAAGTTAAAGAATAGAAAAGTTTCTAAATAAATCAAGCTTCACAAAACAATTTTTTTAATTGCAAAATTTTGACCCTCCAAAAAATCTAATAAAAAAACTAACCGGTTCGCTCTTTTCAGACCTCTGTGAAGGGAGGTGATTGATAATATTACTATGGGAAACCTTTTAATAAGTATAAAACATCTACCAAATATCATTCTCCTACATTTATCCAAATCGGGGGAAAAAAATTGAGTCTAAAAGTGAAGAAACTAAAGAAAAAAGTTATACTCATTTAATTATTTTCTAAAAAACTTATCAACGAAGAATCCTTCTTCAAATTTTGTAACTTTGCTCCAATTTAATCGACTCTGTAACTCTTAAGATAAGCGAGATTCCCATGTTAAACCACGAATTTTGGGACACTGTATATCTTATTTAGATTATTTGCTGGACATGTTAAATCAGGACTAAACGGAGTTTATTTTGTCACAATAAGTCGTTTTAATTTGTTAACTTTGGCACTACAGGGTGGCCTATTTTCGATGCCCATACAGGGTATCTCGGTTATTATCAGAGACAGAAAAAAACCAAGTGCGTAGTTTCGATTTCTTTTTTCGTCAGAAATTCATTGCCGTAAACAGATTTTTGATATCTTTTTTAATTTTCGAAATATAGCCAAAAACCCATTTTTGGCACTTTTCAAAAATGTTGAATATCTCGCTTAAACTTTAAAGACATTTTCGGCATAAAGTTTTTATCCATCTTTTCGTTTAAGCGAGATGTTTAACATTTTTAAAAAGTGCCAAAAATTGGTTTTTGGCTGTATTTCGAAAATTAAAAAAATCAAAAATCTATTTACGGCAATGAATTTCTCTCGAAAAAAAATCGAAACTGCTTACTTGGTTATTTCTATCTCTCATAATAACCGAGATTCCCTGTATGGGCATCGAAAATAAGCCACCCTGTACACATAGACAAACTGCTTAAATTCAAAAATGTACGAAAACATTATGGAAACCTGGGGCCGCTTGTGGCTAATGAGTCACGGATTGTCAAGTTCTGTTCTAATCCACTCAAGCATCCACATGTCCGTGAAACACATTTAAATCACGTTTTGTAAATGATGCACAGGTATATCAATCGTTTAATTTGTAATATTTGCAGTAACAAATAACATTTAACGGAATAACAGTAGAAATCGGAACTAATACACAAAAAATATTGTCTATAGTTGCAAAGTATCCTTCAAGCTTGTTAGTTATTCAGAGAAACTACCTATTGGTTTCCGCTCATAATTTTTGTTCCACAGTTGACCGGAAATTGAGGTCATTTGATACCGAAAAAGTGACTTTTAGAATAATATCTGCGAGGGTTTGATCGCTTACACTGCACAGTGCACATCAAGTACAGGGTGGTCTATTTTCGATGCCCATACAGGGTATCTCGGTTATTATCAGAGATAGAAAAAAACTAAATACATAAACTCGATTTATTTTTTCGAGAGTAATTTATTGCCGTAAACAGATTTTTGATATCTTTTTTAATTTTCGAAATATAGCCAAAAACCGATTTTTGGCACTTTTCAAAAATGTTAAATATCTCGTGTAAACGAGAAGATAGAAAAAAACTTTAAAGACATTTTTCGCATGATTTTTTGTGCTTAATAAGATAGCGATGTTCAATTGTTTTTTACTTATATCAATGCCGATATATTGCACCTAACTTTCTTATTTTAAATGGCAACCATAGGGAAATTATATATTTTTGAAAAACGCAAAAAATAAGCTTTCGATTCATGTCAAAGCCAACTATGGTTGTCATTTAAAATAAGAAAGTTAGGTGTAATATATCAATATTTGTATGAGTAAAAAAAAATTGAACATCGCCTTCTTATTAAGGACAAAAAACCATGCAAAAAATGTCTTTAAAGTTTTTCTCTATCTTTTCTTTTAAGCGAGATATTTAACATTTTTGATGTCTTTTTTGATACTCGAAATTAAGCCAACACAATTTTTGGCTCTTTTCAAAAATGTTAAATATCTCGCTTAAACGAGAAGATAGAGAAAAACTTTAAAGACATTTTTAGCATGGTTTTTTGTCCTTAATAAGATGGCGATGTTCAATTTTTTTTACTCATACAAATATTGATATATTACTCCTAACTTTCTTATTTTAAATGACAACCATAGTTGGCTTTGACATGAATCGAAAGCTTATTTTTTGCGCTTTTCAAAAATATATAATTTGCCTATGGTTGCCATTTAAAATAAGAAAGTTAGGTGTAATATATCGGCATTAATATGAGTAAAAAACAATTGAACATCGCTATCTTATTAAGCACAAAAAATCATGCGAAAAATGTCTTTAAAGTTTTTTTCTATCTTCTCGTTTAAACGAGATATTTAACATTTTTGAAAAGTGCCAAAAATCGGTTTTTGGCTATATTTCGAAAATTAAAAAAGATATTAAAAATCTGTTTACGGCAATAAATTTCTCTCGAAAAATTTTTTTTCTATCTCTGATAATAACCGAGATACCCTGTATGGGCATCGAAAATAGACCACACTGTACAGTAGAACCTCTATATTCATCCGCCCCCCTGTATTCGACGCATTATTTCGGAAAAAATATGCTCCGATATTCGTCCAAAAGTTCAATATTCGTAACGAAACTTAAAGCAAACTCAGAAACAGACAACAGTGGGCAAGTTTTTTGCTAAATCGAATGCCAGTGAATCGTCGAAAAAGAAACAAAAAAGACATCGATCACCAAAATTGGAGTTATCTGATGTTTTTATAAAAGTGACTCCCCTTTTATTATTTATTTTTTTAGTCATGAGTCTTTCCACTCTTAGGTGTAGGACTGTTGAATTGTGTTGCGCTGACTTTTTTCATGTTTTTCTGTCTTGTGCTAGCTTTTTTTATGTCTTTCCATTCGATGTTTCTGTCCGTTGCTGCTTTTTTAACTTCGTCTTGCCAGGTTTTTCTCGGTCTACCTCTTTTGTTTTTTCCCTGTGATCTTGCTTCATAGGCTTTTCTGGTTAACCCAGTGGCGTAGCTAGAGGTTGTGCCGCCCGGGGCGGTCCCTGAAATTGCCGCCCCTATAAAAAAATGTTGCTAATTTTTGATTTTTGCCAAAAGCTAGCAGAGGTCGACACAAAAAAGTGGGGGGAAAAACAGAATGCGCCGCAGGCGATTTTTTTTTTAATTTTAGATGTTCAAACGTGTTTTAAAGCAAAGTTAAATAATGGGGAATACTTTATCATCTTCCAAAATTACTGTTTTACAGTAGAACCTTTTCTGATTTTTATTTTCTTTAATCAGATCGCCACCACTCCCACGAAATTATTTTTAATAAGGGTGAAAAATCCCTGTTACAATAGAGTTTAAAACTGCATGAAATTTAATGCCTAACATAAATGAATTGTTTGAAATTTTCTTGAATGGTTGTACCCTTGTACCCTATCATACATTTTATTACTTTGAATTTCTGTCGTTACAAGGGGGCGGGTTTTCAGTGTAGCCAGGTCGACTAGCCCGTTTTACCCTGTAACTTCGACAAGAAGTCTTTTTTTTAAATGAATTTTTATGATTTTAATAGCGCTAGTGTCGGTACTGATTATTATATCTACTGATCCCTCATTACTCCGAGATTTTCATTTTTACCCCATTTGAGTAGACTAAAAGTGCCGCCCCAAAAAACGTGCCGCCCGGGGCGGACCGCCCCCCCCGCCCCCCCCTTGCTACGCTACTGGGTTAACCTTACTTCTTTCATCCTATAAATGTGACCCAACCATCCCAGCTGTCTTTCTTGTATTTTTGTTTCAACTGATTTTACCTTTAATTGTTCGCTACATGTTTTATTTCTGATTCTACCTTTTTTGGTTTTTCCATAAAAATTCCATTTCATCTGCATTCACTCGGCTACTATTTTTATTTGTGAGTGTCCACGTTTCACTTCCATATAAAAGTGCCGGAGTTACCTACTACCTTTTTAACCACTTCCACACCGAGCTCGGTGACTGGTTGGTATGCAACCTAGCGAGTAAAATCGGGAGGCGTGGGTTCGAATCCCGCGGCCGTCTGTCATCGTAGGGGTTTCAGGTGGTTTCCCCTACCTACTATAGGCAAATGCTGTGACAGTACTTCCACCTACCCTCTACCCTTACTCACCTAATCCTAGTTCCCTCCTCCTCCACTTCGGTGATTGGCCATAGCAGCGAAAACATGCCGAAGTAAAATAAATCAGTAAAAAAAAAAAAACACTTCCACTTCTGTTCGTTTTGTGACTTCTCTATTTCCAAAAAATGTTGTTCTTAAACTGTTAAATATTCTTCCCACATTTTCTGCACTTTCACTTAATTCCTTGTCCATTCCTTCGTTTTTCTCTATGATCAATCCTAAATATCTAAAGCTTTCTCCTCTTTTAAATAATAATAATTCCTTAGCTCCGCCATCATCTACTTAGTAAAGTTTTGGTAAAATTTTTATTTATTTATGTATAAAATTCGGTGCTAGGAAAGGATTATTCCCACTTTAGCTAATTCCTATGGAAAAAAATGATTCTATATTCGTCCGCAGCAATGGATAAATAACGAGTATAGAGGTTCCACTGTATATCCCTATCTTATTCTGTCTGATCGTCGGTGTGATTGTCTGCCTAATATCCAACTGTATCCGCTCTGCAGTGTACATTGTGTGTTAATTGATTTCGATAAAAATAGCGTTGCACCGCGAAATACAGAAAATAAAACTAATTTGTTTAAAGTTGGCATGAGAAAAAAATAGTGCTGTGAATTTTTTTTTTATTTCGAAGACTTTTTGACCAAATTTTCAAATGTTTTATCTTAAATTGTAATCGTTTTTTCTATGGTACTTTTTATTAGGTCTTAAGAAACTTGTGACGCGTGCGAAGACTATTAGTGTTAAATTATGTAATATAACTACTACGTTGATGAAGTTTAGGTGTTTAAATTAAGCGAATTTCAATTGCTTCCGACATTTTATTTTGTTTTCGTTTTCTTTTTTCAATAAATTTGCTTTTGAAGCTGTAGACTGGAACGTAGATCAGCGAAAGTTACATTTAGCAAACCGGTTTAATAATTCGGATTGTAATCTATACCGCGATTTCGATTTAGTAACGTTTTGTTGATTTTATATGTAACTCTAATGAGTCGTATTTGTATATAATATATTCATTTATATATGTATATATAATACATGTCAAACACATAAACAGGGTGTATTTTTTGTCAAGAAGTACATGGGGATCTCGAAAACCGTTAAAGATACAAAAATGGTTAGATAAGCAAGGAAGTTCGTCCTTACCTGGTTTGTAGGAATTTAAATAATGTGCATATTGTACCCATGTTGTACCTAATTGAATGATTGTATGAGACAATTTTGACTCAATTTAATAAAAGGAATGTTACAGACAAAACTGAAATCGAATATCTAAATCATTTTCCAAATAAAGTCCAAAGACATACTCAGAATGTTGTCGAGTACAAGTAGGCTACTCGTAACTCATTTGTTTTTCAATATATGTAAGCCATTTCACGTTACATTTTTTCATACTTTTTGAATTTGAGATTTAATCCATCACAACTTGAAAATTATCTAATGATTAATATCAGGGCCGATTTTACCATTAGGCGACTCTAGTCAATTGCGTAGGGGCGCCAGATTTCCTCATAAAAAAGGAAAAATACGTATTATATATGTATACAAATGTATTAACGTTGTTTAATTAAAAAATGTTTATAACGGTGTAATATTTTTATAAATATGCCCGCGATTCATAAATTTTGCGAAAAAGGTAATTCCTATCGAATGTTAAGGTCAGTTTTATAAAATGTTTCCCCCTAACGTCTTCTTTCGGAGTTATACCCCCATAAATGGGAACGGTAAAAGCAAGTTTTCATTTTATTTCTTAAATTTGGTGAAATATAGGAGATGACATTTGCTTGATTATGATTAATTATTTATTTTAGCAGAAGTTTTGATTAAATGGCCTACTGGCTCAAATTAGTTTTTTAGCATTTTTTACAAACATTTCATAGTATAACCCTACTAAAAGTCTAGACCGTTGAAAAGTACCGAAAATGCTCTACAAGAATACACCAAAAAAATTATACCAACCAATTTTTAAAAAAATGTCGGTGACGTCACAACAAATACATGAAAGTATTTAAAACAATTTTTTTTCGCCAAGTTGTAGCTAAGACTACCATTTAATAATATGTTAAGTATATAAACCATAGTCCAAAACTCGTCGGTTATCGAGTTATAGACCTTTAAATTTTATTCAAAAAAGGTCAATTTGAACATAAAAAAGTATGAAATACCGCTGTTATCTTCTAAAATATTGATTTAACAACAAAATGTTTTTTTACAAAGATGCATCGCTATCTTTTTTTGCGCTTTATGGTATACTCGATTTTGTTTTGTTTTTTACGATTTATTTGCTATAGCTACCAACCTACTTGTTTTAAGTAGAACACCCTGTATATTATTACATTTTGGATTCTTCCTTAAATATACTTAATAAAATGTGAAAAGTCATATAGGCATAAAATTAACCGTTTTCGAGAAATTAATTTTTTTCTCGAAAATTTTGAGCAATGTACCTACTTTCAAAATTTTTCAATATTTAAGAAATGTGTGGCGACAACCAAAAGTTGATATTTTTAAAAGTGCTATATTTTTTGAGAAAAAAAAATTATTACTCGAAAACGGTTAATTTTAGGCCTATAGTTATGACCTTTCACATTTTGTAAACTACATTTAAAGAGGAATCCAAAAATGTAATAATATACAGGATGTTTTATTTAAAATAACTAGCTTGGTTGCCATAGCAAATAAACCGTAAAAAACAAAACAAAATCGAGTATACCTTAAAGCGCAAAAAAGATAGCGATGCATCTTTTGTAGAAAACATTTTGTTGTTAAATAAATATTTTAGAAGATAAAAGCGGTATTTCATACTTTTTTATGTTAAAATTGACTTTTTTTTATAAACTTTTAAGGTCTATAACTCGATAACCATCGAGTTTTGGACTATGGTTTATATAACATTTTTTGCTTAAATTGACTCGAGGAACACGCTCCTTAAGTTTGGCCGTTTGGTCATGCAACACCCTGTATATTATTTAAATGTATTTAAATGAATAATTACTCCTATAAAGAAAAACTTTTCATGGTAAATACTTTTTACAGTGATCGTAGCTTGCGGAGAGTGAGAGATTTGTTTGATCTGCAATTTAATAACCGTTCTAATTTAAAATTCATAAAATTTTAGATTAATATCTTACATTAAAAATCGCACATTTAGTGTTATTACTAGTACCATTAGATGTGCAATAATTCTTTCTATTGGTACCATTACCTCTCCTATAATTTAAATTGGGAAGTAGGAATCCACAAAAACGTTCAAAACAATGTTAAACTCCTACGTTCGAGCTTGCAAGTCTATCTCGAAAATAAATAAGAAATTTGATTTTCATTTTCATTCTTAGATTCTTAGTATAAATTTGAACAGCTCCTTTACTAACTTTGTTGTTGGTCGAAATATCTCCTTAGAAATGTGACCCAAATCTGAACGCTATATCTGTATGATTTAAAAAAATATATCAGAACATTGTTTTTATTCACCATAAATTTCGCAAACATTATATCGTCTATAAAAAATAGCAAGTTTACTATTGCAGCTCCAGAACTAAACAGGTTGTGTCAATTTTAGCAGCGTATGCTATTAAAACTTGCTTAAATAACGAATATCAAATCAAATCGTACATAATGCTACTAGAAATTAAAGCGTTTTAGAATATTTCAGGAACTGAACACGTTATGGACACTTTCTGTTTAGAATCTTAGTAGGCACATAACACATTTCTTTGCTAATTTAACCATCCTTTTATCTCTAACGGTTTTTGAGATTCACGTATACTTCAAAATGAATCACACACCCTGTATGTTTAGATTAATGTCCTTTGTAAAAACAGTATTTATTACCTAAATCCTCAACTGTCCCTAATATTTATATAATTAAATTTTTCAATTCTATTTTAAATTGATGATTGCATAAGCTGATTAATACTACGACGTTGTTTACTGCTATATAAGTTTACTATTCCAATTTGTTGCTGTATAATAAATTGCACTAAACGCATATTTATTTCTTTCCTAACGAACAACATTAAAAGTGTAAAATTATTGCGAAAAATCCACTTAACTACTAGCGACGCGAACCCTTGATTCTAAGGTCACATTGCCATTTTATGCTAAATTGCAGTATGCAGATATTTCCCCAGTTGTATGCGAGTTTTAATATTTATAAAACAGGAAATGTTTGGAGTATCGCATTGATTTGATTAATTGTTACGCACTTTCCAAAATTTGCGACACCAAAATTTATGTATGTGTTATGCAGAATTAGTGAACTTCTCCAGTTCGTGAGGTAGGCAATTTTTTGACGAATTTGTGAAATATGCAGAACGTTAGCCGAGTTCATGAAGTAAGACATACTATGCTTAATACGTGAAATCGGCACTTGTCTAATTCGCGAAATACGCAAGGCATAAAAAAAAACTTTGACCAACCCTTAACCTTACCCTCGTTAACTTGGTCACTAATAGCGAATGAGGTTAAAAGTTGGCCAAAGCTTTTTTTAATGCAATAGTATATTACCTACATAACAAGAGTTGTAAGAAGCATATTACGCACGAGTGGAAAAGAGTACGTAATTGCTTTACAACTCGTGTTATGTAGCTTACTTTTTCTACGATCACATAGTACATACGATTTTAACGGCTTTTTGGCTGATATACACATGTAATTACGTTGTCTTGTCAATTTTGACGCAAGCCTACTTTAACATTTCTAGACAAGTGGGCGTTTTGCTTACCGTGCGTTATAACTCACTTGCTAAGGATGCAGGAAGTGTTTGACTTGAGTCTACTTTGATTTTTTTTTTTAAACCGTGCTTTTTGCTTACCGTGCGTAAAGACCCACTTACTATGCATGCAGACTGTACGGTAAGAGTCATTTACATTTGTGGCCGTAGAAAAAAATATTAATGTTGCATTTGTATGTATAAACGGTAAATAAATATACAACTGAGTACACATTTTTATAAGCTTTTAGTATCATAATAAAAAATAGTGAATTTTGTGTTTGTGTTTCATTTGTTGGCCAGTACAAACTTTTTTTAAATATCTCTTTATCACTCTTAACAACCGATCACAGGGTAAAACTGAATTCGGAAGAAGTGTTTCTGGAGTACTCAGAAAAGTTATTTTGTCGTTTTCGACATGTAAATGCAGCCTCACTTTCCCCCATTGTTCGCCAACGGCAATAAATTTTATAACTACACTACAATATATAAAACTCGAATCTGCACCGAGTCAGACCACACAACGTAGAAGTTAATGTGTCAAACATAAACGTCAAAAATTAACAATATTGTTAATAACCAGGTAGTCTGACATGTATGATGTATGTATATGGATTGTTAGGTGTAAAAACAACGAAATTCCAGGACTTGGGTTATTTTTGCACTAAACTCGTTCCCGTTTAAACTTTTCCCCGTTCAAACTTGTTTTTTTTTTTGCAATCAGCGATTCGAGTATTACACGTACTAGGTATAGTATTGCTCATATCACAAACTCTGTAAACGCTCTGCCTATTTCACAAATTCGCTAAAAATTGCCCACCGCACGAACTCGGAAAGTTCAACGTAATACCAACATCAAGGAAAAATAATCAGTGCAGTGTTTTAAATAAGAAAGCGTTTTAGTTCTAACCAAACTATTTTATGAACACAAACTGAACTTAAACCAATTATTTTGCAAAATAATATAGTACGATACACATAAAAAAAGAGACGAAAATTCAGATTTTAATTTTTTTATGCTCACACACTATGAGTATCTACAAACACATTTTATTGAACAGTTTTTCGGGACAGACAAATAGAATGTTTATGTTGTTTAATGACGGTTCTTAAATGTTTTTTTTTAAATGTAATTTACATTTTTAGAATCGTATTAGTTTAACATACATTATCTTCACAAAATGTTGCATATTTGTCGTTCAAAGTGTGTTAAATATAAAATGTATTTAAAACTGTATTTGTTTATCGAAAGCCGTATCTACAAACAATAATTAAAATTCAGTCGTATGGAATATAAACCGACAGTGATATTTTTGATCCTAAACTGTGTGTATGCATACTCTCACTTAGTCTAACAGATGTTATTATAAATATAGTTGAACTATTTACATTCGGACTTATTTGTCCTCTAGTTTTGAAATCGAAATAAAAATTATTTTGTGCATAGTCTAATCTAAACCGAGTGTGTAACATTTCATAAATAACACAACGTTTATCGTGTATTATCCAAAACAACAACACAGCACTGAACACTGTCGTAAGACAAACAATATTGCTAACCATATGTATAATATTGCTAATACAAGAATCTAACAATAAACTGCCAACGTAACATTTGCGTAACTGCATAGTCTCATTATCAGCATAAATTCATTAAGCAATATTTTTAAAATGATAACGTTGTGATTAAGTAGTAAAAGTAAATTTTAAATCTATTTCAACGTTGTAAACCTAATTGCAATGTCGTATGTTAAACGAAACTGGTTTAAATGTACTATGCACAGTAAATAAAGTGCGGTAAAATATTTGAAGATTATGTAATTGTTGTAATTCTAGCAGGTTTAACAGTTGTGCAATTAAAAATTTCAGCAATGTGGGATTTTATTAACAAATGCCTAAAGAGAGGCTAAATATTATGACCTTGAGGACGTCGATAGCACCGTTCGTATTGAGGTCGTATATGAATTCCATTGAAATATATTAACGGCTATGAAATGTGCAGAACTGGTAGCAACAGTTTAATAACATTGCATTTTGGTGAATTGACACCTTTTACTTAAACTAGAAAATATGTATTAGTAGGTCGTAGTGTAATCAGAGAAAGTGAAGCAATGACAAAAGCAGTTTGCCATGTTTTATAATTTCTGGCACACATAATCTTAGAAATTCGAAATTTATTTCTAAAACACGATTACAATAACAAAATAATAGTATTGGTGTAAGTAAAATCAATCAAACATAAATTACAACGATCGTATTGGTCATGCTATTATATTTTTGAATAAAATAAAAGCAAAAAGCCATTACAAAATTATGGTTATTAAGTTTCTTAGACGTTAAAAATTATTATGTCATGAAACAAAAAAATCTTGTGACAGACTAATACTTGCATTTTTGTATCTGTTGATCCATATTCGACAAGATTGTATAAAAATTTGGCTTTTTAATATGAAATACCTAATGTTTAATTTACAAAAATTCACAAATGTATACAGGGTGTCCCAGTTATTGTGCACAGCATGGGTATCTCGTAAACTGTAAGAGATACACAGTTGGTTAAATGTGTCAAAATGATTTACGATTTAAGAGTAGGTAACTAAAGATCTTTAAAAAAATTAATTGTTTTTACACTATTGTTAACAAACAAAAACTGGCGTTTTTACTTTTAATTTTACTTAATAAATACAATAATAATGAAATTACTTGCTTGTTTTTAAGGATAAGCCTGACAACCCATACATCAATGAAACGGGAAAAAGTCTCTTTTTAATGGTGTCACAGCCAACCACGACCAATATTTAAAATAAAAAAGTTGATATTAAAATAACAAAAACATTATTATCAAATTTCAAATCTAAACAAAAAAGTGTAAGGGGTGGTCCAAATTCGATGGGATTACATGGGTATCTCGCTTAATAGTCAAGATGGAGAAACGATTAAATTACCAAAAATGTGCAGATTTTTAGAACAAACTCAGAATCGTTTTCAAAAATATTCTATCATTTCCGGTTTTTGAGTTATTAAAGAAACACTGTTTTTTTTTGTTATATTTATAATGTGTCATATCTCCCTTAATGTTTTAAATATCGAAAGTTTATCAAGACTATTTTGAGATATTTTTATGTAGATTTTGATAGTACTTAAAAAAAAAAATTACGCTCGTCGTTAAAAAGTTAAGACACAAACTCACCTTTTTTTAAATGGAAGCTATAGTTGGCTATGACCTATTTAAATTCCTTATTTTTTTTCCCTTTCAAAATTTATAAGGGTTGATGTATTTATTTTCAATAATACGCAAGTTACGAAGGTTTTTTAAATTTTTTAAAAGTAGGCTGTGAAAACAAAAAAAAAAAAAAAAACAGGAAAAACCGGACATGATAAAATATATTTAAGAACTGTTCTGAGTTTGTCTCAAAAAACTGCACGTTTTTGGTAATTTAACCGTTTCTCTATCTTGACTATTAAGCGAGATGCCCATGTAATCCCATCGAATTTAGACCACCCTGTACTGATAATGTTGAAAAAATCTTTTGCGTATGATTTTACATACGCAAGTTACAAGCAAAAATCGAAAACGCTATTTTTTTGTTTTTTATTAATAGCGAAAAACCTAATTTTTTTCAAGATTTTTTTAAAGAATAGTTGCTCTTCAATCGTAGGCCATTTAAACCCATTTAACCAACTCTGTATCTCTTACCGTTTTTATACAATCTTCTCGAATGTCCAAGTACTCTGTCTAAAACTAAGATATCAGTGACGTAGTAAGCATTACCAAAAAAATCGGCAAAATAACAAAAATTTACAAATTTTTTTAATTCAAAACAGTATTTTTGTGTATCTGCAAATTTTACAAAACAAGTGAGCTACTTGTGCAATCATACCTGATTCGAACCATCCTGTATATAAGAACGTGTAAACGTCTATTTGTGTTTACGCGTGTGTAGGTGTATGCACGTGTACTCTAATCGATCTTCTATATAAATCGTTAAAAATTTAAAATTTGCTGTATTTTGTCCCGTAGCAAATTTGGATTGTGAAAGTGTATAGTTATAAAACAAGTGAAATCAAATTTAGCGCAGTGAGATGGTTTGTACAATACTAGTGTCTTGGTATATATTACGTGGTTATGCTTCCTTCTAAACCTGATTACACATTTTTAGAACTGCAGCAATGTTACGTGAGTATTTCATGTATTTTCTAAATTTTATCATCTCATATTAGTCTTAGTCGTACAACAATTTAACAGTTTTTTAAATATATTGCTTGTGCAAAAGTCATACCCGAATTTCTTCTAAACCGTATAATGTCGTTCAGTTGAGACAAACCTACTTAATATCATAGCGATGCTTTTGTTTTTGAGAAATTGCTCAAGGTTTACTTGTATTGGCCAAAAACTTAAATTATCGCTGTTTTTCGTTGCATTTATCTCGCTTGATATACAGTATATAAATGTTTCTAGCAAGCTCATTAATAAATCATAAGTGTAACGTCATTGTACAAACGTTGCAAATTAATTAAATACCACTTCTGTGACTTGATTCCGTCACTAACTGAACATTTCTGTACTGCATGCTTTATAGTTTGTGCAACTTAAGTGTTATAGCAATAATCTTTTGCTCTTGATAACTTTAATAGTCTGATATTTGCTAATTAATAACTGAAAAGTGCAAATGCCTCATTTAATAAAAATAAATCCGGTACTAAGTAGCTAATAACCTGTAAAAAAAAACACACACATGTACCAGCTCCGAATATTGTGACAAAAAACTGGAAAGTCTTGGTAAACTTTTAAAATCGTAGAAGTAAATTATTTTCAATCAAATTCTTCTTTAATTGAGCGCCCTTCGTTATACTGCGCCTCATGGGGTTGGCCACGTTAAAATGTATCCAACTGTAGGTTTTAATTACATTATTGTCTTACCTACTAATTGTAAGATATTTTAAGTGGCACGATTAGAACATACCCCCTATATATTTACTGCTTTAATCAGTGTAGATACAAGTCTAAAAATATTTTGCAGTGGCCAAAAATTAATTGTATTAAGTTCGTTGTACAGTAACCTCATTTTATAGTCGAATCTTGTCTTTGACATAACCCACAGGTTACCTTTAAGTTAAGTAATTTCGAAATACATTTTTAAACAAATTTGAACGAGCCGTAAATAAAAAAAAAAAGAAGATTCGGCGAACTACTGAATTTATTGAATTAATTTTATTTTTATAGTTTTATTTTAACTGTGTCTCGTCTTCTTTAAGATTTAAGACTTCAAGCGATATTTATAACCGTTCTGGTAACAACGATGTTGACCTAAAACTACACTAATAAAATTGAAATATTCATTTGTTAATACAATATCTTCCAATGTGTAAATAAAATTAGAAGAGACCATTCTCTATAGATATACAGGGTGTCCCAGCATGGGGATCTCGCTTATTATAAGAGATACAGGTTTGCTTAAATTAGATGAATTATTCTTTAGTATGAGAGGAGCCACAATCAAGTTTTAAAAGTACAACATTCCTTGTGCTTCAGATGTTATAGAAAAAAATATGAAAATGTCAAATTTCTTTTTTCTCTCATAACTTTTTTGTCTTAATCGTTAGAACAATTTTATTTGTACTTTTTCAAGGTACTTTTTAATGGAGAATGTAACTGTTATTTTAGATTTTTTTTAACACCTACCATTTGCGAGAGATCACCCCTAATTTTATTTTTTCTTATGGGCCGCGAAGTTGGCTATGGAATAGTGAAATGTACTTTTTTTTCTCGTTTAAATGAGATGTTACTTGCTATATCTATTTTTATAAATAAGTCACATAATGAAGAAAAATCGTATTTTACCCATCACTTATCAAGCTATCTATGAAAATAAAAACAAAAAACAACTAATTAAATGTCAAATGACAGTTACTATTTGTCGTCTGCGGTATCATTTATTAGAATTTCATATTATTATTCTTAAGATTCGCTTTCTGTTAATTTGGTGTAGTTTTTTCCTTTAGTTGACTAAAATTTTGTCAATATTTATTAAGTTTTAAGCCTTAAATGTGTGTTTTGTAAGCGACGTTTTTTATATCGTAAGTAATTTTGTGTGTAGGCATCTTAGCTTTTGCTTTATTCTATATAATACAAACCACAAGTAGGTCCATACAGTTGATTTTATAAACTTTAACGTATAAGTTTAAATTTACTAACTTTTTTTATGAAGTAGTGGTAATTCTAAAACTAAAGAATTTGTAATTGTTCTTTGATTCAATTACTTAGCGCTTTTGCAAGTTTTTCAACTGTTTGATGCAGCAGTTTGTAAGAAAATTGATTTGATATCAAGACAGATTTTCGAATAAAAAACAAAGTATTTTCTTTGCAGTCTTTATCGAGTCCTTTAAACGTTGGGATAAGAAAAAAATTTGATTGCTTTCTCTTAAATACATCAGTTTGTGTTAGTATTATTGTATTGTATAATATTCATTATTACCGTTATTGAAACGAGAAGCATATATTAAGGGACATGTGACTTGTGTTTTATTGAAGTGTTTCCCAAGCGTATGTCATTAGACCCCCCTGATTGTGGAATATTTAATGCGTGCCCTTCTTACTGGTAATTAGTATGCATAGTACATAATTAATTGCAAATTACAGCAGAATTCGCGTAGTTCGACGACATATCTACGTGCTGAATTGTTTATATTTAATTTTTATGTAAACTCATAATTAACACCGTTTGAGAAACACTGAATATGTGTGGTACTAATGGTTCTAAGTATTTTAATTGATGATAATGCAAAATATTTGACTTTTTAATAAACTAGCGTTATTGTCGACGTTACAGAATAATTATTAACGTACTAGAAGTTACGCAGTAATGTACAACAGTATTAGTTGTAATAAAATGTATTAAAGATTTATTCCCAGAAATCCCATACAGTGTCAATACAGATTTATTAAAAGTATATTATTACTTATTTGTAAATGTGATGTCTCGATCGATTTTTAGTTTAAATAAGAACTGAAGTTACAGCGTATTTCTGGTAGTAACAAAAAATAAATAATAAAAATTATTAATAGGTACATGAACAGACAGGCAGGGCCGTTGAGAGGGAGGGGCAGGGGGGGCTCCGAGCCCCGGGCCCGGAAGTAATTTAAGGGCCAAGAAGACCACATACTTTTTTAATTATGGTGTATTAAATATTCACGATTCACAATTCGTTTTTTTAAAATAAATTTTTAAAATAATTTATTTACTTGGGGCCCGGCGACGTCTCTCGACGCCTCTGCAGACAGGTAAAAGATTTCTTCTTTATCTTTAGATTTTTATAATGCGTCGCACAATTACAAAATGTTGATCGATATTGTAACAGGATGTCAGCTCATTTTTGAAAATTATTCAAATTCATTTCCTGAAATAAAAACTTGAGCAGCTACAACTTGTTTTAAGTATTTTTTTGCTATTTACATGTGATTTAATTATATATAGGGTGTTTGAAATTCAAGTTTAAACATGGGGATCTCGCCTGTTTTTAAAACCAGAGTGTAGGTTTAAATTTGGCAAAGTTGCTAAATTCGGTGCTCATTAATAATTCGAAAAGAAATTGAAAATATTTCAAACTTTTTTCGAAAAAATTAGGAAAAAACGGAAAGTACGAATTTTGAATCGTCTATAACTTTTTTGGCGTTTAAAATATTTCATATGTATAAAAACAATGCCCAAACAACTTTTGATCCTAATTGTATGGCAATTACTAATTCGTTTTTATTGTATAACAATCAACCTTATTTAAATAACAAAAATTCCGCCCATAAGAAAAATAAAGTTGGTTGTCATAAAACAAAAACGAATCGACTTGTGAAAAATTAGTGATTACCTTTCGATTAGGCTTTAAAAATTGTATAGGCAATGTTTTCACACATTTTATACTCCCAAGGAGTTTTAGACGATTTTCGATTTTTTCTAATTTTCTTGGATACTGTGTGAGATATTTCCATTTTTTTTCAGATTATTGTTATACCAACTTTGCCAACGTTAAACCTATACTCTTACCTATTATATACGGGGGATCCCCCCATATTTAAACTAGAATTTCAAACATCCTGTATTCACTGACACTTAAAATGTATTTATGCACAGTCTGAAAAAGCCTTTTGTCATATTTTAAAAAAATCTGCTCCTAGTAGATAAGAGTTTCTATATTTTTTCAAATCGTCTGCTTAGATTAAATGATGTCCAATTAAATAATACTTGGGTTTTTATTATGTATTTTATTTCATCAAGATTGTTATCTATAATACAGTGTTTTGTAATAAAATCGTAAACCTATCCTTTACATAAGGATTTTTGTTTTATCGAAATATTGTTAAATTTGTGTTATGGAATGTAAATGTTCTATTTAAAATATGTTTTTCTTAGTTGAAATTAATAATTTTAATTATTTTGGCAAGAAACTTTAAATCCTAAAAATACTGTGCGTTGTTTCATATAATACAAAATTCTTAATTTTTTCAAAGTCTCTTGCTGTATGTACAGGGTGGTCCAAATTCGATGGAATTACATGGGTATCTCGCTTAATATTTAAGATTAAAAAACTGTTAAATTACCAAAAATGTGCAGTTTTTTGGGACAAACTCAGAACCGTTTTCAAAAGTTTTTTTTATCATTTCCGGTTTTTGAGTTATTAAGAAAAACTGTTTTTTGGTTATATTTATAATGTGTCATATCTCCCTTATTGTTTTAAATATCGAAAAAGTTCATAAAGATTATTTTTAGATATACTTATGTAGGTAGATTTTGATAGTACTAAAAAAAAAATTTACGCTTGCCATTCAAAACTTATGACAAACTAACCTTTTTTAAAATGGAAGCTATGACCTATTTAAATTTCTTATTTTTTTTCCCTTTCCAAATATGTAAGGGTTGATGTATTTATTTTCAATAATACGGAAGTTACAAAGGTTTTTTTATTTTTTTTAAAGATGAGAACCAAAAAGTAGGCTGTGAAAACAAAAAAAAAAACAAAAACCGGAACTGATAGAATATATTTGAGAACTGTTCTGTGTTTGTCTCAAAAAACTGCACTTTTTGGTAATTTAACCGTTTTTCTATCTCGACTATTAAGCGAGATACCCATGTAATCCCATCGAATTTGGACCACCCTGTACTTTTAAGAAAAACAATGTTTTTGGATTCAAAAAAAAAAGTATTCATATTTTTAATATGGGCTTTGTTGTGTGGTTATTTAAATTTTTTGTTTTTAGAAGTCCGTAAACCGTTGTTTTTTTTTTTTAGCCCAAAATGGGCCACACTTAACAGTGCATATATTATAGTGCCATCATATATAATATTCGTAATAAATCGGCTCAAAAATACCGACATTTCTAAAATATATATATATGTTTCAAGTAGCTAATTAAAGTGTATATAACCGTTTGAGTAAAAGTATTTCTTAACAGCATACAAAAAGTATACATATGAACGAAAAGAAAGTTAATGTTTGCGTTTAGTTATTTAACAGTTCTTACTTACACTTTCGTATTATTCGAAAGAGGTAGTGAATATTACAAAACAGACAAATTAACGAAACGGTGTGACATCTAGATGTAATAAATTGTGAAAATTTTAAGATTTGACAATGTTCTTGTGGTATACGCTTATAATATCGGTAACGAAATCAGATTATTGGCGCTTGCTTTCACATGCGATACGGACCGACGCAACCAAGAACAAGTTCGCTGCAGGAATTCGGTGGTCTTTTTGTAATATGTAGTAATTGTAAAATAGTGCGTATTGGTGACACCTACGATGTTTATAGCAACGCGGTTTACTTAGCTGCTCAGGTTGTAATAGTCCATATGATAGGATCATGCAGGGTTAGTAAAACGTTATGGAAACATTACTTTTATATTTTTTATCTTAAACATTATGCAACGCGTAGAACATATATTTTTAATTTTGCCTATAATCACATGATTTTTGACTTAAATTCAAACCAAGACATTTAGACGATTATTTAGAATATTACGTCTTTTACTTGATTTTATAAAATGTCGAACCTTTAAAGTAAACATGAGTTTTGATAAGGTGCGTTCGGGACGCACGGTCCCAGATTGGAGTGGATTGGACAGGATTGGAGTGAGATTGTAATCACGTGGTCTCAGAGCCTCCAAGAGTAAATCTTGTGCGTTCGGGACGTATAAGTGCAGAAAATCAGCGGATATTTCAAATATAAAGGTAACCTCACTATTTTGTTGTAGACCGGTCTAGTTGGTCTAATCAGACATCATTGTAAGTAAAACAAGCAACACATTGTATTGCTTCGAATTTGTTAGATTATTTGGTTATAAAATTGATGTAAAATGTCATGAAACCATTTAACTTCCCAAAATTTTGTTTTAATAATAGGGAATTACATCGAAAGTTAATTACTGTCCACAAGAAATTGTTGTTAACTAATTCAACACAATAACACGAAGCCTGGATGTTAACTGTATCTTATTCTTATGCTGTACCTGGCAATTCAAAGAATTCAAACGTAGACAATCCGTAATGCGCATGTCTTCTTTCGCGAGCTCAGCTTGTCCCAGCTTCAGAGGTGGTGCAAATTAGAGTAGATTTATTTACTCCACTTATGCAGTCCCGAACGCCCTTCGGAGCGATCTTTTTTACTCCAAAGTCGCGTCCCGAACGCTGTGGAGCAAATAAAGCAAAAAGAGCGTACGTCCCGAACGCACCTATAGTAGGCTGACTCCGAAATTATACAGATTGTCCACCTAGTGCACTGATGGCGAACCTATGACACGCGTGTCAATAGTGACACGCTGCTACTTTTTTCGTGACACGCAGCTAAGATTTAGATTTTAAGCATTTAGGGTGATATTCATAGGCACCCATTATTTGTCATATAACTGCCAACTAGAGAATCTGTTATTATTGATGATTTCGACCCAAAGATCATATTTAGAAAACAATTTTTATTGTTATGATATTCCTTTGATAAAAGTATCGTTTGATGTTTATATGTGGGTGACACGTCACTTAAGTGACATCACTTGATTTTTTTATTTTTGACACGCCGGGTTGACAAGGTTCGTCATCACTGACTAGTGCGTATTTCTTTCATAGCTGCTTTATTATTCAAAATAAAAAAAAAGTTTTAGGATACAATTTGTTGGATATCATAGGATACATAATCTAAAATTAGTTTCAGCCAGGGTGGATAAAAATCATGATTTTTTTAAAAAAATCAAAAAAATCGATTTATTTGATTTAAATCAGATTTTTTTGATTTAAATCAAATGTACCATATTATCGAATTTAGTGACATATTCACATGCTATTTCTGTTTTGTGCTAATATATTTAATAATCAATATATTTAATTCATTGGTGAATTTTTGTCAAAATGAAAAATTAAATATATTGATTAAGAATTTTGAAAAAATCAGTGCTAAATGGTGAGGTTTAATTAATTATATACAGGGTGAGTCATTAGTGCGGGATCGGTCGATTGTGGCTAAACGGCTTGAGATATGAACTTGAATCAAATGCTATTTAATACAGTTTTTTCTAAACAACACAATAAAAATATTTTCAAATATACAGGGTGAGTCACCTTTCTGGAACTAATAGCAACTTTTGTATTTCAAATACAACACCCAATTTTTTATTTATTATTTTTGATCGCCTTAATTTTAGCTTTGCATCAATATAAAATACTACAAGTTTTTATACGGCGTTATAAAAAAAAAAAAATTTTCTAAATTATTCAATTTAAAAAATTCTCCTGAAGTTATTTTGAAATACAGAGTTGTCATTTGGTATGGACATGCATTTCTCTGTTCGCTCGATATGAAAAAATTTGAATCACACATACAGACAGGGCTACAGGGGTGTTTATAAATAGGTGGCAACTTCCATGATTTTCAAAAGCTCGTAACTCGATTTTTTTAAATGCAAACCCCTGTATTTTTTTATGTCATCGAATTCATTTTTAAAAGAGCTTCATATTTTGTTAAGTATGTCCTATACCCAAAACTCATACTTTTCGAGATATTCGACATTTTTTTTCAAATCGTTATTGAAGCAATAGAGTGCCGTGGAAATTGAAAAAACTGACTGTTCACTACGCTAACGTCAAAAACTTGTCATTTATATTTTGAATTATTGCATTTCCACAATGAATATTACTTTACAAGAGCAAATTGATATGGTTTATTCACCATTTCGTGTATTTAATTACTAATAGTAATACAATTTTATTTTATTATAAATTAATATTATATTGTACTCATATAATCTGTGATTTACATTGATAATTTTTTTTTTAAAATCACTTGATTTAAATCAATGATTTTTTTAAAGAAATTACTTGATTTAAATCATGATTTAAATCGTGATTTAAATCAATTGATTTAAATCTGCTCAACCCTGGTTTCAGTTATACAGAGTGTTTGGTTTCCGCGCACCGATGTGTAGCGTTTTTACTTTAAATACAACACCCTGTATATTTTTTGTTTTTTAGTTTTCAAATTGAATTCTCTTTAACCAATGTGAAAGGTTTTATTATGTACATACTTTTTGAAATATTTATATTTTTTTGAAAATATTGACGGTTACCGATCGTTGACAAAATATTCATATTTAGCGATTTAACAACGTCAGTGTAAAATAATTTAGTTGTTTTGTTAACAATACTTTTATAGTGCGTCTGAACAATTAAACTTCTTAAATAATACACAGGGTGTTTGTTTTTGTCGGTTCATGTAGCTAAATTAAACTCGAATAAGTCGATTTTTTTAAATGAAATACCTTGAATGTTTTTACATTTCCGTGTAGATAATTTGATTTTCTTTAAAAAAATAATAGGGGTGTATTACGTCTTAAACTAATATTTCTCGAGTTACTGTCGTTTTAATGATAAATTATGGCTAAAGTTGCAAAATTTACACGAATTCAAATTTTAAGCTTTAAAAAAATTTTAAAAAATTATACATTTAGTTTTAATTTTACTCTTGGGCTGCAAATTTTTATCGTTTATTTAAAGAAATACGTTTTTCTATGACTGTTTAATCAACATTAATTAAAACCGTGTTAATCATTTATTTCCTGCTTTAATACGAGAAAAAAAAACATTTAAAACTTTAATGTAAGTACCTACAGCTTTAAGAATGTGGTACCTATTAATGCTTTTAAGCTAAAAAAAATAATCCATAGAAGCTGTAAACATAAATATAAACGATATCGACAGCTTATAAATCTTAGAAAGTCGACTTTTAAATATTTAAAAAAATATATTTATTTAAGATTTCCTGCACCAGTTCAAATAATTTTGCGTTAATAAATAAACTATTTTTATCTATTAAGATTACGAATGAACAGTTATATTATAATAGTTTTTTGATTTGATTAACATATTAAATAATGAACATGGGCAGCCTAAAATTGAAATTATAATTAAACGTACTACTCGAAATATTTTTTTACAATTTTTTCTCATTGTCAGCCATATATTTAAATTCTTTCAAATTTTCTAGGTTTGCCCATAAATGATCCTTAAAATAGCAATAACTCTAGACATGTTAGTTTTAGACGTAATACACCCCTATTATTTTTTAAAGATAAATTATCTACAAGAAAATGTAAAAAAAATCAAGACATTTCATTAAAAAAAATCTGCTTATTCCTGTTTAAAATTCAGCTACAGGAACCGACAAAAACAAACATCATGTGTATTATTTAAAAAGTTTAATTATTCAGAAGGCACTATAAAGTATTGTTAACAAAACTACCGAATTATTTTACACTGACGCCGTTAAATCGCTAAACATGAATATTTTGTTAAAGATCGGTAACCGTCAATATTTTTAAAATAACGTAAATAATTCAAAAACTATTGATTTTATGTCTTACATAAAACCTTTCACATTTGTTAAAGAGAATTTAGTTTGAAATCTAAAAAATAAAAAATATACAGGGTGTTGTATATAAAGTAAAAAGGCCACACATCGGTGCGCGGAAACCAAGTACTCTGTTTAGCTGAAAATAATTTTAGATTATGTATCCTATAATCTCCAATAAATTGTGTTTTAAAACTTATTTTCTATTTTGAATAATAAAGCAGCTATGAAAAAAATACGCACTAGGTGGACACCTATAAATTTGATTTGTTACAGAAAATTATTACTATTCATAAAGTCTGCAACGAATTTAAAAAAATTATTATCGATCTCTTAAAAAATTCTATTCTTGATAAAAGTTGGTGCATGGTGTAAAACTAATTTTTAAATCGTGAAAAAAATATCAATAAAAATTAATACACTAGCTTTTAGAGATCTTAGAAATATTCGCGTAAAAATTCACTAGATTTAGCGATTTTAGAATGTCCGCGAGAGTAAATTGCCTTTATTTTAGGAGTTAGCAAAAGAAGTTCATCGAAAAAAGTTGTTTAGAATTAAAAAATATGGCTAAAGATGAAATTTTACGTCAAATTTCCTATTTTTATTTTCGTAGTAATATTAACATAAATATGGCGAAAGTAAAAAAGTAGCAACAAATAAAAAGATTTTTATTATCGATCTCTCAGACAGTTTTATTCGTGATAAAAGGAGCATGGCCTACAACTAATTTTACGCTGAAAGAAGTAGGTACAATAAAAATTCATTTGATGCCAGATTTTAGCGATTTTTGAAATATTTGCAAGAGTAAAGTGCCCTTATTTTAAGAGTTACAAAAAAGTTCATAGGAAAAGGTTGTTTAGAATTCAAAAATACCACTAAATATAAAATGATTTTTTAGTATTCAAAATGCCGCTAAAAATAAAATATCGTTTAATATCTCTTAAAATAACGGCACTTTACTTATTCGAATATTTCAAAAATCGCTAAAATCTGTTGTTACATTATTGAACTTTTATTTATCGTATAATTAATTTTAGGCCATCCACCAACCTTTATTAAGAATAAAATTTTCTGAACTTTTCCCATTGTTGCCGACTTTTAATTTTAAATATTTTTTGCAAATACTAGTGCCGGTGTTGTATGCAAACTTTTTTTAAAGTGTGTTTTCAAATGTTATAGTTTTTTAAGATCACTCTATTTTTGTTTTTATTAAACCCATATATCAATGAAATTAGAAAAAAAAGCTATTTTGTAAAGTTATAGCCAACTGTGCTTGCTATTTAGTTTAATCTGTATCTCGATGATTATTCAACTTATAAAATAGTATTGTGTTTATTACAATTTACGTCAGATTTTCTACCAATCACCTATTTAGAAATTTTTACTGTCACAGTTAAAATGATATTTGTGGTTGTAACTTGTGTTTTTTTTTTCAGTTTTCCTAAAAAGTTGGCTAATTCAATAATACTATTCAATTCCTTTTGAAATGTTCATAACGTGGCTTATTTCAACTCTTCAACTATAATAATAAAAAACTTACTTTTGCAGAGCAATAGATAATTGTTACCATGTATTAAAAGCAACGATGATCAATATAAAATTCAAAAGTCTGCAACAAATGTTGTTATTATTGATTTCTCAAAAATTTTTATTCCTGATAAAAGTTGGTGCATGGCTTAAAACTAATTTTAAGAGCAAAGTTTAATAAAAATCATTGGACACTAGATTTTAGCGATTTTTTAAATATTCGTAAAAGTAAAATGCTTAAAAGTTTTTAATAAATAAAAATTGGAATTTGACTATCAAAATTTATATCCAGCTTTATTTTGAGATTCTAAATAACTTTTACCTATACATTTTTTTGTATCTCTTAAAATAAGGGCGCTTTACTCTTGCAAATATTTCAAAAATCGCTAAAATCCAGTCCCATGACTTTTATCGAACTTTTTTTCATCTTAAAATTAGTTTTAGACCATGCACCAACTCTTATCAAAAATTAAATTTTCTGAGAAATCAATAATAAAAAACTTTTCCATTTGTTGCAGACTTTGAATGCTAAAAATTCTTAAAAACTAAAAATTGGAATTTGACCATCAACATTCAAATCTCGCCTTATTTTTAAATTTTAAATAACTTTTTCCTGTAAATTTGTTTTTGTATCTCTTAAAATAAGGGCACTTTACTCCTGCAAATATTTCAAAAATCGTTAAAATCTTGTCCTATGACTTTTTATCGATTTTTTTTCATCTTAAAACTAGTTTTAGACCATGCGCCAACTTTTATCACAAATAAAATATTCTGAAAAATCAATAATAAACATGTTTCCCATTTGTTGCAGACTTTTTGAATTACGCTGTATAGGAGTTTTGAGAATAGGGTTAATGTATTACGTTCAATGAGTAATCACTAATCAGTCGTACCAGCTTTATGCTCTACTACAGTTTAATCCAAAAATTACGATAAGTAAATAAAAATGTCATAAGTGTAATCAGTTTTGTATCTTCCGTAAACAAAACTCATCTGTTGAATTGATCTGATAGTAACCAGTACTAAAAAATGATTATTTTTGACTCACGTAAAACAGTATCGACCCAAAAATGAACAAAAATGCTCTGAACAAAGTTTTTAATTTAATTTAGTTGTCAATTACAGTACTACATTATTAAAAAACATTTCTTGCAGTAATTTTAAATTAAGTTTTTATGCTTCTTTGCTTTAACTCGATTTTTCTGTGCATTTTACGTTCCAATTTTCTTCTTTTGACTTCATTTTTCGCTGTAACGCCGGGCCTGAGGCGCAGCCCCGCTCGCCCCTGCGCAAAAGCGGTCGCAGTGGAAAATGTTGTTATTTTGGGCAATTTAAGTTAAAAAACGAGATAAATTAAATCGGAAACCTAACCTGACCGACGTAAAATAAAATAAAAACTGCTCCCACAAACAGCAAGTTGACACGAACTTGGGCCTAATTTATAGAGGTTTGAAAAAAACAAAATTGCAAACTTATTGGAACAAATTTAAAACGATTGCTTTGTCATTATCGTTCGTTTTGCAATATGCAAAGCATTTTTATTCTAAACATAAAAAATCGCATTTTGCATGTAGTTGATAGATACGAAATAAACTTTGCGACTGTAAAACGCACAAGCCGCAAATGGAACTCAACAAAATGCACGAAGTTCCTCAATATTTTTTGCAGCACTCAAAACTTTCGAACAACAAACTTTTAAATTTGCAAAGCGCTACCAGTTTTCACCAACGAAACAATACGGTTGCCATTGTAATTATTATTAATTTAAACAAAACTTTTATTATTGCAACGCATATAAAACGATTATCCAACAAGACAATGTAAAGTTTTATGGTTGGTTTACATATTACAGTGACGTAACGATACCATATCAGTGCCGTGTTTTTCAATGTCAGTACAGGAGTATGTACTTATAAATAACGGGGCCATAACAGGACCGTACCGATATGAAACGTAGTCAATACACTATCGAATACTGGATGAAAAACAAAATAGAACGCATTTAGTTACATAATGCACTAAAGAAACTAAAGTACCGAGAAAATAAACGTGCAATTTTTTCAAAGAACTTGTGGATGACGACATAAATTTGTACGGAATGCAAAAACACTTGTAGTATAATGCAACAAAGCCGCAAGCGCTGGTTTACTTTGTATTTTAGTAAGATTTTATTTGCAAAATTATTGAAACATAATACTGTAGCATTGTAAAAATTAAAATAGCTTCGTTGATGTGAACAAAACACCGTCTTCATACATAAAACGATCATTTCAGCATACACATTTTTTAAACGTAATAAAATAAAACTGTATTATAGTATAAGTAATTTACATGAAGGTCGATTTGTATCCAAAGACAGGAGGACAGACAGACCACTCTTACATGTTCATATATGGCATTATTAGTTGTTATATACGACCTTAATCTATTACCTGTCGTTATTTTGCTAACATACGTTTAATATTTTAAAAATTAAGGTATTAAAATAAGCTGTAATCAGCTGTACTTTTGTCCAGAAAAATCATAACGTTTTTTATTTTTAGAACCAACAAAAATATAAACACAAAAATCAAATACGGAACCTAAAAAATATTCTCAGGTACCAGAAAAAAATCACATTCGCATTTAAAAGAAAAAATCCCATCTCAGGTAAAAAAAATCACAGTAAAATTCTGCATCATACAGTACAGGTGGTCCAAATTCGATGGGACTACAATGGGTATCTCGCTTAATAGTCAAGATAGAGAAACGGTTAAATTACTAAAAATATGCAGTTTTTTTAGAACTAACTCAGAACAAATTCAAAAATATTCTATCATTTCCGGTTTTTGAATTATTAATGAAAAACTGTTTTTTTGTTATATTTATAATGTGTCATCTCTCCCTTATTGTTTTTAATATCGAAAAAGTTTATAAAGATTATTTTTAGATATTTTTATGTAGATTTTGATAGTAGGTACTAAAAAAAATATTTTACGCTCGCCGTTAAAAAGGTATGACACAAACTCACCTTTTTTTTAATGGAAACGATAGTTGGCTATGACCTATTTAAATTCCTTATTTTTTCCCTTTCCAAATATACCTATTAGGGTTGATGTATTTATTTTCAATAATACGCAAGTTAGAAAGGTTTTAAATTTTTTAAAGATGAGAAACAAAAAGCAGGTTGTGAAAACAAAGGAAAATCGAAAAAGATAGAATATATTTGACAACAATTCTGAGTTTGTCCCAAAAAACTGCACATTTTTGGTACATTAACCGTTTCTCTATCTTGACTATTAAGCGAGATGCCCATGTAATCCCATCAAATTTGGACCACCCTGTACAGTACATCGGCTTGCAGTGCACTGTAATCAGATGCAAGCAGGGTTGCAAGTTTTGGCGATTTGAAACCAAATTGGCTATCATTTTAGTTTAATTTAACATGTTTTTTTTTTTTTTAAATTGGCATCAATGGCTATTACACAATATACCCACTATGAAAATAGGTTTTAGAAGATATTACAATTTACCTACAAATTATTATTTTATAATTCTCATATTAAAAGACAATAAAAATTTAATTTTGGTTTTTGAGGATGACGAACCCAACGATTCTGAGGCCCCCTTTTCGGAGGCCCGAGGCGCGCGCCTCATGCGCCTGTGCGGTAATCCGCCACTGCTTTTGTCACATGTAAGGTACTGGTAAAAAAGTTGTTGATTGTGTACATTTTCAATTTGCGAAGACTCTGTAAGTAATTTGAGTCAAAAATGTCATATACACGTACCTGATACTGCCATAATTTAACTCTCTTTATCTGTGTCATTTATTATTTATATACAGATTGTTCAAGAAGTTGTTAAGGGTTTTGTTATTTATTTTATACGTAAATTGTTTTTTAAATAAAGATCTTTTGGTGCTAAATTGTGTTGCTCTGTATATGCAATAATTTTAACGTATACTTAATATTTTTTTAGTGAAATGATAGTAATAAATGTGTTTGTTTCAGGCTTCATAAATTGCAACACAAATGCTCTGCAGTCGTTATCACAATTACACGGTAAGTTTTATAGACTTTTACTTTTATGGATTTCAAATGTTTATTGCCTATCGTTTATTTTGCAAACTAAGACTTACTGTTTTTTTATTTTAATCTGATGTTGAGCATAGAACCCGTTTATATCATGAATGGGTTGCTTGTTGCTTAAGAGTCACCTTTTTTTTTATATTGTGGATTTTTCTTATATTTTACGTTATAAAAAATATATAATATTTGGTACCGCTCTTTGTTTTTAAAAACCACAATACTGTCATAAGATCTGTATCTATGAAACAATAGTTTATTTTACAACAAGTGATGAAAGTCCAGTTTTTTTTTCGTGAGGTGAGATTTGTTCTCGAGCGGCGAGTGAGCAAATCTCACGAACGAAATAAACTGATTTCATCTCGAGTCGTAAATGCTATTTTTTCTACGAAATTAAAATCTTATTATAGAACGAACGTTAATGTAAACGAACTAAATGACGATTATTATGTATAAAGTATTAATTAATCGTTTTATTTCCATAGCGAGACCACGACACTGACATTGACATAAATAAAATTATAACCTGCAAACGAAATATATTTAATGTTAATTTTTTTACCATTCTAAGGCTTTTATATAAAATGCTACATTAAAATTAAATTATTTGATAAGAATATTAACGCAATTTTAGTTTATTATGAGTTAAAGCTAAAAAAACCGTAAATTTTACAATTTGATTTGGACATTGACATTGACATTATTTTCGCCACTAGAGACGAAAGTAAAACTTTCATGTAGGGTAGGCAGTGAGAAAATGACAACTTTCATATACATGAGTAAAAAAAAATTATGAATCAATCCAGTTACCCATAACAATTTCCAGAAAATCCTTTTGAAAGCTAAAAAATGCATTTTTCTTTCTTTGCATTCGATGTAAGTAAAAATTTTGAATCCTATCTAATCTCAAAATCAATAATTTTGGACGTGCTTCTTCCTCCTTTTACATTTTAAACATTGATTTTAGTTTGAAATATTCTCTCAAAAGTTTTTTACGATTGGTTCTTTTTTTCGATTTAAGTTTTTTATACTGCTATATCTATTTATTCACGAAATATATTTTTATGCGCAAAAAAAAGCAATGAATCTTTTGTAAAAAAACCATTTTGTTGTTAAATCAATATTTTAGAAGAAAAAAGCGGTATTTCATACTTTTTATGTTAAAATTGACCTTTTTTTATAAACTTTAAAGGTCTATAACTCGATAACTATCGAGTTTTGGACTATGGTTTATCAAACATTTTTTGCTTAAATTGACTCTAGGAACATGCTCCTTAAGTTTGGCCGTTACGTCATGCAACACCCTGTATTATAAACAATTTAACATCTTTTGGCACTACTGCGCCATGTATTTATTCATTTGCTATTCTGTTACGGTACCTTTTTTTTCAAATAGAATTATACGGGGCGTCATTTTAAAGAGAACTCCATTCTTAATACAGCAATGCAACAATGTTAATGTTACTTGGGGAAAGTTAAAAAAAAAACTGAAAAATTTCATTAAATGGCTCCGTAGATAAAAGTTGCTATTTATTTGCTTCACAATTTTTAAAAAACTTTCCGAAAACTGTTTATTATTTAAAAAGTAATCTATAAACCCCTCGAAACTTAAACATTTCATTTTATTCATTGTACAAGTAAACAATAAATAAATAGCGGCCCTTCGTTTAAAAACTGTCGTTTTCTATTTAAAAGTGCAGTGCTCTCGTGATTTTTTCGCGAGTTCTGAAAACATTTCATCTGAAAGAATAATACGGCTGGGAAAACGTTCAAGATGTAATCGACGCGCTGCGCGATTATTCTGTTGACATTTTCCATAAATTAAAATCTGTCCAATGTTTCATCTGCCATGACGGACATAAAATTGTTACAACTAGTAAATGACAAAACAAAAGATTAGAAGCAAATAAATAGCCTACCTATACCTATGGATTCGTCCAATGACATTTTACAGTTTTTTTTTTCAAAACTTTCCCCATGTAACATATTAAAGTTTTTGCACTGCAGTATTGAAAATGAAATTCTCTTTAAAATGATGCCTCGTATAACCCATGGTGCTATTTGAAAAAAATTAAGATGGCGGCACAACAGAAACACAAATGAAATACATGGCGCAGCGGTGCCAAAAGATGTTAAATTGTTTATCATATAAGCCTAACAATTTTCATTATCCTATGTTAAACGGTCTATTACTTAAAGAGTTATGAACACCCGGTGTAGTTACAATTCTTTATATTTTATACTTAATAAATATTAAATTAAAATGTTACTCTCATACTATCTTTATAAAATTTAGTCCGAAAAGAAATAGTTTGCAAATATATGAACATAATTTGTCATTTTTCACTTCCACTTAGATTTAATCAGTGATAAATAAATTTAGTCTTTATTGGCAAGGTGCGGGCTTGTTTGCCATATTTGTTCAAGAAGTAATGTTTAATTTTATTTCTGAAATACAAAAAGCGAATTAATAATATTTTTTACTGCATTACCTACTGTCTGTAAAATACTATAGTCTATAGTACTAACACTTGGATCTGAAAGTACTACCCCCACATCTGCGTGTATCATGAAATAAATGCTTGCCTATTCTATTTTGTTACAAACTAATATTTAAAAAAAAATTACATTGTTAAATGCATTAACAGCAAATTTTTTGATACCAATGTTCACAAAGCGATATAAAAATGGTAGGTGTAATTTTTTAAAAACATCCGTTAGATAATGAATTTTCAGTTAAGAGTTTTTCAAAAAACGGCTCCTCCACCAATTTAGTTTTGTCTTTAATTAATTTTCGAGGCTATAATAAAAAAATTATTGATTCATCTGCCCCATCAATTGCTTTTCTAGTTTTTTAATCTTTTGGACTTAATTTTTAATGTTTAAAGTAAAGTAGTCTGCCGGTATCGTTACCCAATGCAAATTTATTCAAAAACTCTTTTGTTGTATGTTGCATGCATCATTTTTAATCGTCGTTTTATTAACTGCCCTAAATGTTTCTGTAGAACGTTTTTATAGCATGATGTAGCCATTTTAACGATTACAAGTTTAAAATTGAAACGTGTGTCTACTTAATAATTAAAGTTAAATTCTTTATTTAATCTCGGATAATTTCTTACACAGTAGCCACACTTAGTATATACCCCAACTCGATTATTGCTCGCTTATGTCCCCTCCTTCTACGTGTCGCTGGCCCATCACATGTCTGACTACACGTGCTTTCGAGGTCGTTGCACTTTATCCACGTGCCCTAAAATTGGGGTAGTTTTCAGCTGTTAGGAGCGCCGGCGCTGCAGTACTATCGACTAAATCTAAACTTCGGATACTGTGGCATATATCTAACGCTAAAATTTGATTCAGCAAGGGGTACATTCCTTTGAAAGTAACAGAGCGTCTTTTTTTTCTTGAAAAGGTTATAAATAAATAAAAAAGAATTCAAATAATCGATCTGTATAATGGTCGACGTAATAGGATGTTGGGGATAAAAATACATTTCGATTTAAGCATTAGAAGGATTCAAGGAATTCCATCACTTTGCAACACACGTAACAACCATTGTTAAATTTAAAAACCTATTTAAGCGGTAAATTCGTGCAGCTTTATTATTGACCCGCTCTTGGTTACTCAAAATTTCGTTTCCTTTACGCAATCGCTCAATCCTGCACAAAATGGAGGAGTAAACAGGAATAACGTGTGTGAGAATTGTTACACATAAAAGATTTCGATTGTATATGCCATAAGGATCTGAAATACCACTCTGGTTGTAGAATTACATGATAAAATAGTATAGGAACATCATGTATATTATAAATTTACGAAATTGCATGGCGATATCTTCTGTTGGGTGTTCGTTATTAAAGCTCAAGTATCACAGGGTTAAGCTTGTGCGACCCAACCAGAATTTTTATGGCAGCGTACAAGAATCAGTCTCAATATTTAAAATATAGCTTGTATTACAGTAGCCAGTTGTAAGTAGGAAAGCAGTGTCGTCCTTGTATTTTCTGAATTAATATTTAAAATGGTATGCGACACTTACAGCGTGATGAAGATTTATTTAGAGGCAGGCTATTGAGTTAATTTTAAAGGCTTCCCACTTTACGTGCACTATTTCTTCACGTTCCGTTGAGGGGCGGAATGAATTAACGGTAAACAATGCAGTATGGACGTGACCAAATACGATCGTTGAAATACATAAATTTGACACCAGATTTTGGGCGGAAGGTGTCGGATAGGGATAGATAATGGGCGACAATATTTGTGTAGAAATGATCTTCAAGCGATGCTTGGTAACTAGGAAAAATTTCGGATACGTTTGTTTTAATAAAGATATCGCGAAATAGTACCAAAACATTATTTTTATACAGAATAAACAATGTAGCAGTCCACAATTGCATATATTTATAGTTAATTACATGGCCGGTTAATTTATTAAATGTATACCCTTTTCTCTGTTGTTGTAATTGCATGTAAATGCTACACAATGTTTCAATTTGCTAGTAGTTGTATAATTTATAATTATATAGTTAATAAATATACAGGGTGAGTCACGACGGACGCCACGGAGCTTTATGGCGAAACAGCATAATTATATTCTCCAACTTCTGTTGCAATTAGATTATGTAAGTCAGTAAGGGCTACATTTTAAAAATATTTTCAAACAAACAGTGTGCTCCAAAAAAGAGTGGCATATCAAAGTTATACTTTTTCTTATGGAACACCCTAAATATTTTTACATTTTTGGATCCCTTTTTAAATTTAAAATGTAAAAGGTTTTATGGGTCTAAAGTCAACCGTTTTCGTGAAAATACAGTACTTTCATAAATTTTCAACATTTATAAGCTTTGAAAAGTCTGAAGAAATTCGCTTGGAGATAAGGTGGACAAAAGATTATTTAACACTTTCCACTACCTACATTTTAAAAATATTATACAGGGCGTTTTTTACGCTTGGTCAAACTTGTGAAACTTTAAACATCGATAACTCATTTTTTTAAATACAACACCCTATAATTTTTTACACAGTCTTATAAAAAATTTAATTATCTTTTGAAAACATTAAGGCTGTTTTTCACCTAAAATTCATATTTTCCGAGATATGGCGATTTTATTGTTAATTGTTAGAGCAACGTAATATTTTCGAGTAGGCTATGAAGGTAGACAGTGGTAATTTGAAACAATTAAAAGAAAAAAACTAGAAAGTCATAATTATATCATTTCCCTACGCGTTTTTGGCATATTTTTTATTATGAAGATGTAGTTTTACCATACTTACGTTTAAATAGAGGTTTCTTAAAATTCTTTATATATATATTTATTGAACCAGTGTGATAAGACAATAATTACTACATCTTGCAAACTATTTTTTTGTATGTTTACAATACGACACTCTGTTCTACCGAAAACGGTTCCAAACCTTTTATTTTTTTAGTTAAAAGTTAGTCAGTACCTATTTTTTTAATCAGCGTCTTTTTCGCACACCTAATACATTATCAATCTGTTTTTAGGACGTTGCAAACGAACAAAATCAATTACATGAAAAATATTGTGGCCCTGATAAGAAACCCCCATTCAAACGTAAAATTGTAAAATAATATCTTCATCGTATATAAATGTCAAAAATGCGTAGGCAAAAGATAAAATTATAACTTTCTTGTTTTTTTCTTTCATTGTTTCAAATTACCGCTGTCTACCTTCTAGCCTACTCGAAAATATTACGTTACCCTAAAAATTAACAATAAAATCATTATATATCGGAAAACATCAATTATAGGTGAAAAACAGCCTTAATGTTTTAGAAAGACAATTAAATTTTGTGTAAAACTGTGTAAAAAAAAAATAGGGTGTTGTATTTTAAAAAAATGAGTTATCGATGTTTAAAGTTTTACAAATTTGACCAGATGTAAAAAACGCCCTGTATAATATTTTAAAAATGTAGATAGTGCGAAGTGTTAAATAATCCATTGTCCATCTTATCTCCAAGCGAATTTCTTTTCAAAGTTTTTAAATGTTGAACAATTTTGAAAGTAGATACTGTATTTTCATAAAAATGCAATTTTCGCGAAAACGGTTGACTTTAGACCCATACAACCTCTTACACTTTTTGAAGTAAATTAAAAGAGAAACCAAAAATGTAAAAATGTACACAGTGGCGTAGGAACGGGTTGGCATTTGGGCGCTTGCCAAGGGCGCCATAATCTGAGGGGCGCAAAATTCAACTAAAAAAATCTAATTATAGTAGACTATTACTAATAAATAATAGTCTCATTATTTTTTTTGCATATTTTGACTATTATTAAAGTTTTTTATTACTGAAACATTTGTTTTTTTTACATATATTAAATAAAATTATTGAAAGTATACAAGGGCGCTAAAGTTTCATTTGCCAAGGGCGCAAAAATTGTTGCTACGCCTCTGAATATACAGGGCGTTCCATAAAAAAAGTATAACTTTGATATGCCACTCTTTTTTGGAGCACCCTGTATGTTTGAAAGTATTTTTAAAATGTAGCTCTTACTGACATACATAATCTAACTATTCTAACTGCAACAAAAGTTGAAGAATATATGCCGTTTCTCCATAAAACTCCGTGGCGTCCGTCGTGATTCACCCTGTATATATATACATATATAGTTAAATAACTTTAACGGGTTTAGTGGTCTTACTGACTTACAACTTATGGTCGTCATCTTTTCAATTCATTTATACATATATAAATATAAATAATTATTTTATTATCCCCTAAGTTGGGGTTTGCCAAAAAAATTACTTCTCTAGAAACAGGGTTGGGAGTAGGTAATGACTAGGGCGATTAGACGTCCCGATTTTTCGGTATTTGTCCCTATTTTTGGTTCAATATCCCGATGTTTCCAAGATGTATTTTCGGGACTATTGTGTGTAATTTTTAGTTATCCTATATAGACTATTCACAATAAAATGTTGATATTTCTTAAAAGACCATTGAAAAAAAATTGTCTATGTATGTCTGCTTAGAAGAAATCTTCCAAGTGTTCCAAGTATGTAAAGTATGTATGATATTTATGATAAGATAAGACACATTTTTAATGTCATTGTGATGGGTGGCCCAAAAGTGATTATTTATTTTGGTGAATTTAAGTGTCTTTAAAAAAATTATATTCTGCCACAATGGTTTGTCCATTTTTCTACAAATGTACGCATATAAAAAAATTTAATTTTCTTACATGATTTCTTATTATTGTGCTCATAATATAAAGTATTCTTTTACACAATTTAAAGTTAATTTAGAGTTGGTAGGTAGGTATTTTTCATTACCAGTGCCCCCCAAAACATATATTTTAAACTGGAATTTGACCAACCTCATCGCACCAGTTACATGACAAAACAAATACTTTACCAGTTGTGGGTTAAAGTTGTGAATTAAAAGCAAAAAACCTTTTTTAAATAAAATACTGTATCATGATAATGGTTTTGTTGTTTAACAGTCAATACCAGCATCACTCGCTTGATCGTCTACAAGAAAAACGAAAAAGATAAACAAATAATATCGAAAAAGTTTTTTGCAATTATATTTTGAATTACGTGATACTCTTTACTCTGTAAAGTCGTTAGTATTGACTGTTAATATCGGCGACAAAGCTAACAACTTGAATTGAAATGTTGGCGAGTAAATAGTGGCATCATCAAAGCACATTTTCTCAAGAAATTTCTGCTAATTTAAGATTTAAATCAAATGCAACAAATAACTTAAGCACATTATTATCGTATGTTGACCAATAAGAATAAACCGACTTTTGAATTGCAACTTGTATAATTTGCTTTATTTTAACTGACTTATTTACACTTTGATCTTTTCAGGCAAGTCTCCTTATTTCCCAAGCCTTGATGATCAAGCTGGTACTGTACTTCTAGAAGAACCGGGCCATTTAGTGGATAGTACTTTGGGGGCACAACCGTTAAGTTCTCCATCTCGATCCTCACCACATTCTCAAGGGTCAGAAGGCGGCGAACGTTTTTCGCGAAAAGTATTTGTCGGTGGGTTACCACCAGACATTGATGAAGACGAGATTACGGCCAGTTTCCGCCGTTTTGGTCCACTTGTAGTTGATTGGCCACATAAGGCCGAAAGTAAATCGTATTTTCCTCCAAAAGGATACGCATTTCTCTTGTTTCAGGTGCGTATTTAATACTACTGATTTGTTTTTAAACTAGTAAATGGTCCATTATCCATTTAAAGTTACACACAAACGCGCCCAATTCATCCGCGAGAAGTAAAAATCTTTCAGTTTTGTAGAAAAAAAAAGTAAATATTTTTACATGGATTTGATCTGTGGTCGACAGATACCATACATTTTCGAAATTGACACGCTCCTTTCAAACTCACGCTACAACTAAGGGAATCCCCTGACAAATAATAAATTACATTCATCTTGCTTTTAAAGGCTATTGTACAAAAAAAATTGTGAACAATTATTTGATTGACATATTTTTAATACAGTTCGTTTAACTGAATATGTAAATTCTGAATCTGGAGTATCAAGAAAAATCTTGCTTAGAAGAAAAACTTTGGATTCTTTAGTTTTTAGTGGAATTAATTACTCTTTGCCTGCAAATTATCTAGAACTTATACATAAACTTGAAGATATGGTACCTGTATTTAATCCAGGGCTGGCTTCATGAGCATATGATCTTTGTAGTCTCACAGAGCCCAACGTCCAGAAGGGCCCCATGCTTGGTTTAAATCATAACAGCAAGATAGCTTTATAATGATTATTAATGTAGAATTTTCAATTACAGGATGAAAACTCGGTACAAAGCTTAATTGATGCATGTATCACAGATGAGGATAAACTTTATTTGTGTGTGTCATCTCCAACTATAAAAGATAAGCCTGTACAAATTAGACCATGGCGACTTTCAGATGCTGATTTTGTGCTAGATGCTTCGATGCCCCTGGACCCTCGTAAGACTGTATTTGTTGGAGGTGTACCTCGTCCATTAAAAGCTGGTAAGTAAGCTTTAAACAAATTCGGTGACTTAAGCTTTAATATAATAATTTTCAGTTGAGTTGGCTATGATCATGGATCGTCTGTATGGAGGTGTGTGTTATGCAGGCATAGACACAGACCCTGAACTGAAATATCCTAAAGGTGCTGGACGAGTAGCTTTCAGCAATCAGCAAAGTTATATCGCAGCTATTAGTGCACGTTTTGTTCAGCTGCAGCATGGGGATATTGATAAGAGGGTTGAGGTGAAACCGTATGTCTTAGATGACCAAATGTGTGATGAATGTCAGGGACAACGTTGTGGGGGAAAATTTGCTCCATTTTTTTGTGCTAATGTTACCTGCTTGCAGGTGAGTAATAATGATTATGGGTATTAACCGTTTAATATACTTCTTAAATAAGATTTTTAAGGCCAATTCTCACATATGGAACAATGTCACTATACATTGGTATCATTTCATACAGCTAGCATTCGCATATAATGGTCAATTGAAAACAAAATGATTCATTTCATATTGGATACAAATTGTAATAGCTCTCTTAATTCAGAAGTTATTTAAAAATAACTATCCAAAATGTAACATATTAATGTTAGTCAAGTAAATTCTTTATTTTAAGAGACGTTTGCAATTTTTTAAAAATATTTAGAGGCTTGCAAACTCTATGCAAATATACAAATGATTTTTACATAAAGCCAAAGTTGTTTTAATGACCATCAGTAGTGACTAAGTTGATTTTTACACAAGATATTCTAAATTTTTAACTTAAAAATTACCAAAAGCATGTTCATATCAAGCCACTTCCTTAAATGTGTACAGTTGATTATTTTTTATTTTGGGCAGAATAGGTATGAAATAAATATCTTTTTAGCAGAAATACCTTGTCTTTTCAAAGGATAAAGGATTATGGGTAAGAACAGTAGTTTTACACTGGGGACATTAAGTGTATCTGCTTGAAGTATTGTTTCCAAAACTGATAAAAAAATTGTTTGGTAGGATTTTTTGTACATCTTTTAGTCAACAAAGTGTTTTTCTGTGACTTTGAAAAAGGGCGAAGTCAATATTTATTTGCCTCTTTTTCTCAAGCAAAGATGAACTCCACACACAAAAACTAGTACTTTTTTTGAGGTGCAATTGATGTTAATACATATAACGCATATAAGGTATAACATATATTTATGTGTATGTAAATGCTAGCAAGGAGATACATGGTACCACATGGGAGAATTGTCTTTAATATAGCAAAAACTGGCTAATTGTATTTATTGTTGAGTTTGAAATGAAAACAGTGCAGTTATTGTATTTATTGAAATATTTACAAGTTAGTGCAAAGATTATTTAAACACAATTAATTTAGTGTAATTATTCATTTGTTTATAGGTTTTAAATTTTTAAAAAAAATCAAATAACTTCATTAAAAAAAATTCCTAACAAGGACATGGGAGCCTTTATCTAAGGGAAACTTACGGGAAGGATTCAAAAATACGTGCTTTTAAACGAGTTCTTTTACATTTAAACCTATTGCTTTGTTTTTCTAATTTAATGTCTAATAATGAGTAGTTTTTAAGTTTGATGTCCCAGTCGATATTTTTGGAACATGTCAATATTTCTATAATATTCTTGTATACTTTGGAACGAAAACAGATTGAAGAAGCCAGTTCCTGTGAATCATCAAACAAAAATATTGCCAATTTGTTTGCCAAACATTTTGTAACTGCTGATATTTAAATGACTAGCATATTTTTGTAGCCAATTTGTTTTGCATACTTTTTAATGTAGACAATAAACAAATTAGTAACAATATTATCAAATATATGAACAGCTCAGATGTATATTCATTCGGTTTTGTTTTGAGGTAAAGTTATTTATGACTAACTCAAAAATGACAATGTAAAAAACATTTCCTTTTAAGTACATAGTAAAAAAAAGTTTAGTGTTCTGAGTTTGGAATTGGTCATACACTAGCAATTTTGATAAGATTTTCTCACAGGCAAATTGGACATGGTGCTATAATTAAAAAATATAAATATAGAATGATAGAAAATCATTGTATTAAATTTGAAAATAAAATTAAGTTAATTAGGGTATATGAAGTTGAAATTGTAAAACTGGACATGGTGGTCAGTCTGTTCACGTATTTGAAATTATTCTTGGTTTTAATTTCAAGAATAAAGTGCAAAAAAAATTTTAATTTTAATTTCTTACTGCATTTTAAAGGGACTGTTTTAAAACTGTATCAATATGATGTGAGCCTGTTAAAGTAGCTGATATTTTGTGGTTTCAAAAAGTTGACTGTATGAATAACATTTGGTGTTCTTCCAGTATTACTGTGAGCACTGCTGGGCTACTATTCATTCCCGACCTGGTCGAGAATTTCACAAACCACTGGTCAAGGAGGGTGCCGATAGGCCACGTGCAGTACCTTTTCGTTGGTGTTAACGCAGGAGCGCTTAGTGCAGCGGCCGTCTATTTTAGCTTATTATCACTGGCGGTTGTGCTGTTTATTGCATAGGCATAATTCTTTAGTAGCAATTTATACATATTTAAAATATATATGTAACCAGTTCTCTTCTTTCATGAGACGCCTGGTGATAAAGAATCCACTGCACCAGCCCACTTTATACGAGCTGTATCGATGTGAAGTGTCTCCTCTTTGCCTGCACGGAACAGACACTGCACAAGCTACACGTGCTTCTCGCCAAGCGTAAAGCCCGTACTGGCAGTACAGTTAGTAACTTTCAGGGTATTTGTAAATACTAGTCTAATCTGCGAGCCGCTGTAGGGTAGAGGAACCTTCGCTTGCGGTGAAACACTTAGCCCCGAGTACCTGACCGGCCCGCTCCCTACTAACAACCATTACCGCTTCCCTCGCTTAGTATCCGCACGTATTCCTATCATCCTTTATTTTAATGTGTGATACCAATAGACGTCTTAATGTATTAAATAAATTGCACGATATGTATAGTATATATTATATATAGTACCAGCTATTCTAAGACTTTGTATTTTTTAAATTTGAATTTTTATACTAAACTGTTATAAATGGTGATTAGTAAAGTTTGATGTGTGCAATAATTGCACAGAGCCTCTCTGGGCTCCGTGCTGTAGAGTTTTATCTCTTTAACCATAGTTAATGATTATAATATTTCCTAGGTAATCAGTATAGTGTAATAAGGCACGGGGTGATCAAAGTGTAGGCAACACCACCCATTTAGTCGGGTGTAGAGCCACCTGTGTCTGACGTGAACCATCTACGACATGGTACAAATATGTATTCATATGATTTGTAAAAATTTACACTCCTTTTTCTACTGTTTGTATATTTGCTCGCCTGCGGGATATAGACAATTTAATCTGAAACGGTAATGTATTCTGTAGAATGTCATTTTGACCTAAGAGGGTATATACCTTTTTATCTGTTTTGATAATTACAAGTTTGCTGCACAATCAGGGTGTTTCTAAACTGATTGTCCAATTTAATATTTTTTATATTTAAACGTCATATTTATTGGAAATTTTTGAAGTTATATATTTTTTACTTTTTATAACTGTTTTGGAACTATGAGCTTTAGTTTAATTAATATATTTATATAACAGTAGTGCTACAGCTGTAGCCTGAAACCAGGAACCAGGATTGTTCCAAGTTTAATGGTTTGTAGTTACCATTAGTGCAATATCGGGCCTTGGCCCGGCTTAGATATAGTCAATTGTTTTGAACCTACACAAGTGACTTGGAAGCCACTTCAGATTATTACTGATCTGGTTGCCATGCTGATATTTTAGCACCCAGTCAAAGTTTCTTTTTATGTGTATTTGAAAAATGTTTATAAGTAATGATTGTTTTTTTTATATTACTTTTATACAGTTTTGTATGTTTGTTAGTACTTTGCAAAATGGTTTGTATTTGTTCAAAAGGGAAGTTTTTGTTTAATTTTTTTGTTGGATATAAGACTTTTTATGTTTTATATAAATATTATTAAAACTGTCAGTTTGTATTTATTTCGTGAACTGCTTTTGTACTTCCTTGTGTAGTATTGTTTGCATATTTGCAAATATTTAAAGTGATTTCTATTAATCTGTTATTATGAAAAATGTATTAGCCAAAATTCCATCTCATGAAGTGTTGCAAAGAAGTACTATTCGCACCATTTGTAACCAGCAACAAGTGAGGAAGGAATATGTTGTTAGTCGTTTTTGAATTATAACACTGTAAAATTCAAAATTATTGTTAATTTTTATATTCTAACTTTTACATCAGTATTTTATTCTAAAATTTATATCTAATGCATTACAGTTTTGTTTTAATATATTTTGAATTAAATGGAGCACATTTCATTGGATTTCTTGTAGTTTGTTAACTAACAATGTTGTTGTGAAGTTAATTCGTTTGAAGCAAATTAGCCTAAAATATGTGATTATTTTGATGCTGCAAAGTGATGCTGCATAAAAAAATATCTTAAGCCAAAGGACTCTTAAATTAAGTGCTACATATAAAATATTTGTGAAATCTTTATGAATATTATACAATATTTATAGTGTCATATATAAAAATGTAGACCACATATGAGTCGAGAAGTTTAATTTCTATTATTTTTAATAGACGAAGATGCTGAAAAGTTTAAATAAAAGAAACCTAATGTTTTCTGCTAGCACACAATACGTTTGAAAGTTATAAAAGAATATTTTGTGTATCAAGAGTGCTATAATTAATTTGTTTAAAGCTTTTGATTAAACTCAATAAACACTTAAAGCAACAATTCAGTTGCTAAATTTGCATTCATGATTCATTTGATATTTACAAAGTATTAAAAAATATTAGCACGAACAAAATGCTGTTCATTTTAAATGTAAAAAATTTGGTACCAACATCTTGTGATTATGCCTAGTAATATGAATATAACCCAATTGAAGAACAACTGTTAAATGGGTGCTACAGTTTCATACTGAAGATTTTTAATGCTGTAAAACTGAAAATGATTGTCCTCATCCTAAAAGTAAACTAATAACACTGAAATGAATTATGCCAAGTAAAATGGGGTACTGTACAATTTTGTTAAGTTTTGATTGTCATATTATCCATTTACTTTTATAATTCCTAAAGTTGCCTAAGTAACACGAGTAGTTTCGAAATTTTTCTGTCATGACCCACTTTTCAATACAATGTTGAGTTGCAGCCCAAAAAATATTACTTCATAAACTTAAAATACAAAACAAATTTTGAACAAAATATACAATCAAATTTATGTAAAATAAGATATCAGTTCCAAAAAACAATTATTTACAAATTTTAAAAAAAAAGTATTCTGCACCCGTAAGATTTTTAAGTAAATAAATACATGTGCAACTTTACATCATTTTAAAAAAAAAGTTAGTCTTTTGTTGAAAATGGAACATCTCAAACCAAGGAAGAACCCCAATTTCCTCCAAATTATAAACACACATACATACATACTATTCATGAATGGTAAAAGGATTTTAATTGCCAAAATTAGACAATGCTGGGTGTTTACTGGAAACCTAAAAATGATTTATTTAACTTCTGAATGTTAATGTATTTTCTAGTATTTCAAAGTCGGTAAATTGTTTCAATACATTACAAAAATGTACTAAATATATAAACTCCAAGTCAGATGTAATAAAATGTACCTTTAACATAAATGATTTGTTTTTTTTGAAAGAATTCAAATATGTTCTTGTGTCTTCAGCAACAAAAGTAAAATTTCTTCACATATTCTATATATTCTGCATCAGAGGACACAATCTAATTTAAAAAAATTGGTTTTTCAATCAGTAAAATTTTATTAGTGTTACAATTGTGTCATTTACAAATTTTGTGTACTTTAAAAATTAATATAACAGTTTCATTATTTAAAAGCTAAAAAGTCCACATTTGATATATTCAGTATATCAAAATTTCTAAATTCTCATTGTACATTAATGCGTATATTTTCTTTTAATATATTTTAAAAGATTAATGACTCCATTCATTACATTTAATTGTTCTTGCCTCACGTTCTGCAAAAACAAACATTGTTAATACTTTTATACTCTTACTCTTGTTAGTTAAAAGTAACAGATGTTTTTTTTTTGTATTTAAAAAAATCTAAGTTTAATCAAGTAGTATAGGGATACTTTTGCAGTTTTTTTAACATGTACTTTGTTTAAACTTTAAATGTTGCATTGGCCTTCTGTTTTTGATGAATAACTTCTGAATAGTGAACTTAAGGAAGTTTTTTTTTAAATAAAATTGCTAAAATTTCAGACTAGGTATTTATAGCAGAGCTTTGAACATGGCACACCGTGTACATATTTTTTATAAAACAAGTAGTTTCCTAACTTTCCGGTGTTAAACGTTTAAAATGTCTATTCAGCTTCCAAACATAAAGGGATTTGACTGCACGCACTTGAGTAAGTATGCCTTTATTGTAATTTTTTTTTACTTATAAACACCCTTAAATTAAATGTGTATTAAGCTGACCTTGTCTACATAGCATTTTTCATTAAATTAAAGAAAAACAATAAGTATCAGAGTTGTAAGATTTACTCAGATAATTTAAATCTAAATACTATTTTAAATTATTTGTCCTAACAGATATTACGAGTCACCGCTTAAAGTCGATTATACAGTATTTAAATAAATTTTAACACATTATTTTCCAGAATCTAATGGAAAATGTGCCAGTTGAGAATAACAAGATTATAGTAGACCATGTGCATACAATATATTCCAGGACTGATGAAACTAGATATAATATGCTGGGCAAGAAGCTTTTGAGTTCTAAATTTACATTACGTACAGGATTCGTCCTGCTTGATTTAAAATTAACTCGTTTTAAGCTCTTTACTCATTTTTACTAATCAAATGAGCTTTTCACATGCGAAGTTCTAAACAAAATAAAATTGAAGAAACCAAATTTAAGTTACGATTAAATAAGGTTCTGTTTATTTTTGGCAATTAATGAAAATATATGTATAAAAAATATTTGGTCTTATTGATAACTTTTTAATTCTGGAAAACGTTTTGAGAGCAGAATTGTAAATTTTAATGAAACACATTTTTTATTAAAGCCAATGCAACGCATAAAAAATGGATGAGGCTATTTATACATATACTGTATGTATAAATAGTCACATTCTAAAAAAATTGCAAGGGTTGATGCAAGACGAGGAGGAAATGTCAACACAAATAATTTTTCGTTTATTTTCCAATCAATTTATCATAAAAGGGCTCTGCAATGCACAAAACATAGAGGACATATCTTAGATATTAAATTAATTGTAAATTTATTTATCAGCGAGTCGAAAACTAGTTTGAAAATTTGAGGTTAGGTGTCCTCAATTAGTTAAATTCTTTTATAACATAATTGAGAATTATTATTTCGCAAAAATAACGCATTGCAATGGAATATCAATAATTTTTTTTATGTTTTAAAGTCAAAACCTGTTGTCTACTAGCTTTTATAAGCTAACAAACTGTATATCAAGTATTTTTGTTCATGCTGCCGATTTACAAAATTTTGAAGAGGGTTTTAGGATGTATGATGATTAAACTGCTACACAGATAAATTTTTTTACCGTTAACCATCTTTCATAAATTATTTGACAATCTCAAGCTTAGTTATATGCTTTAAGACTGAAAATATAATTAGAAAAATTGGTTTTTATTTTAAAAGTTTATGGGGAGATCGATAAATCGTTAATTTAATTTATATCTTACTTTTTGGCTTAAATAATATACTTTTCACATCAAGTTTAGTTGTTTTGACAAGAAACTATGTTCTGAATACAAAAAAAAAATAAAAATTAATTGTCATATTGTATCGTATGTTAATGGTTTTTTAATGAACTATTATATTAACATTGCACAGCTTCAACTGACATCACTATATTCATGGAAAAAAATCAAATACAATACCTGCTTTGCATCAATTTGATCTACTTCAGTTTTGAGTTTTTTTTGTTCTTCTCTTAGAATATTCAATTGTTTTTCTAGAATATCTATCTGAGTCTGATGGTTACCGTGTTCATCTGCTGCATTAATCATATCTTCATTTAAACGAATAAGTAGTTCCTCTTTTTTATCAATTTGTTGTCTAATATTTTTCCATTTTTCCTCTCCTGCTTTTGTTTCTTCTTCCATGGATGAAAGTTCTGATTCTACTTGTGTTAATTCATTTGCAGTCAACAATGTAGCTTGATCAAAAACCTAAATATTGTACCTAGTTATTAAAATATATATTTTTTTCAATATTGAAAAATTTGGCATTAAATGCATATTATGAAAATGTGTAGGAAAATTATTTCCCAAAAGTATAAGTTACTGCTTACCTCTTTAACATGACTATGTTCTGTTAAAACTGTTTGCATCTCTTTTCTTAAAAGCTGAAGTTCTTCACGAACTTGAACAGTTTGTGCTCTTTGCTGATCTGCTTCCTTATTAATTTTTTTAAGCTTAATTTTTAGTTCAGTTACACTATCTGGTACTTGTTCAGATTTATAGGGATCTTGAATTTTATTTGCAAGAACTTGTTCAACAGATGAGTCAGTTAGCTTGAGTATTTCTAAGGTTCGTGTCAGAATACCTACTTCCCCTGATAATGCTTGTAATTGTGCTTTATATTCTTTGTATGTGACACTGCTTTCACGCAACTTTGCAACGAATTCTTTTAAATCATTGCCCTGTAGTAATGGGCCACCTATAAGAGAATGTAATGTATTTTGTTTTTTTAAGATCTCTGCATCTGTTTGCATCATTTGCTCCTTCAGTTCCATTACAGCTGCTGATGCTTCTTGTTTTTTGTTAGCTATTATTGTTGCTTGATTTCTGAATGGTCCTAGTTTGTCATCGTTCGTGTTTGAATTAGCAACTTTTTGAGTAACCAAACTGTTAACTTCAGCTGAGATTTGTTCTGTCTGTATAACACATAAAATATTTTGGTTTCTAGCTTTTAGTACATATCACAGTTAGCAATTTATTGGCAATTTTGAACTTGCACCCCCTTCAATCCTTCTGATTATGCAGTGATAACAAAAAAAAGGTCATCCAATTGTTTTGAAATCCTTTTTCTGTTTCACACTGGTGACTTAAAAAAAGGTCTTCAATTGTTTTTAAGTACTTCCCGTTCACACGTTTAAAAAAATAATTTTCCCTTTCATATGAAATTATCAATAACAAATTATAAAAATATATAGGCTGTTCATTAACAAAATCGACATATTGATGTTTGAAGTTTAGTAAAATGGGCTGGGCATAACAAACGCCCTGTGTATTATTTTAAAATTTTAACTACTCAGCAATCACTATGATACTTTTGTCAAATAAAGTTCATACTATTTGGAACGTAACTAAAACAGCTAAAAGGCCACAAATTACGAAATCTCCAATAAAGAAAAACCACAACGAATGGGCCAGAACTGACCAAGAAAAAGCTGATGTATTTGCCCAATACTTTGAACAAGTTTTCACTCCTCACTCAAACAATCCAGATACCGAAGTAGACAGTTTTCTAGACATACCATTGCAAATGAGCCTGCCAATTAAAAACCTTACATATTCTGAAGTAAAAACCGAAATTAAAAACCTTGATAAAAAAAAAGCCCCGGGATATGATCTAATAAATGCCAGAATACTGACCGAGCTACCTACGACGGGGATCCAGTACTTAAGAATACTATACAACTCCATTATAAGAACAAAGTACTGGCCTTGCCAACTGAAGTTTGCGCAAATAGTACTGATACCAAAACCAGGCAAGCCCCAGCAAGAAGTTACTTCATACCGACCAATCAGCTTGCTCCCACTGATATCAAAAATTTTGGAAAAGCTTATTTTAAAAAGAATGGATAATGACGATATTCCTGAGGAAATTCTTCCTAATCACCAGTTTGGGTTCAGAAGGCACCACTCCACCATCCAACAATGCCAGCGAATTGTTACAATAATTAATCAAGCATTTGATTCGAAGGAATACTGTCCCGCAGTTTACTTAGACATCCAACAGGCTTTTGACAAAGTATGGCACAAAGGTCTTCTTTACAAAATCAAAACACACATGCCAAGTGAATATTACTTACTGTTAAAGTCCTACCTCTCCGGGCGATACTTCCAAATAAAGTATGGCAACGAATACTCCGAAATCTGTACTATCAAATCTGGAGTACCACAGGGAAGTGTCCTTGGGCCTTTACTATACACATTATACACTTCAGACATACCAACTACACAAAACACCTACTTAGGGACATTTGCCGATGATACAGTGATTTTAAGTCGACACAAGGACCCAGACATAGCCGCTACAAGATTACAAATCCACGTCGACCTATTACAAAAGTGGCTTAGTAAATGGAGAATCAAAGTCAATGAAACGAAAAGTACACATGTTACACACACCTTAAAACGCTCTGAATGCCCATCAATACAACTAAATAACATACAAATTCCAAGAGCAAACGAAGTTAGATATTTAGGACTTTATCTCGATAATAAATTAACGTGGAAACAACACATAAACAAAAAAAGGAAAGAAATGGACTTAAAAATAAAGAAAATGTATTGGCTCTTTGGAAAAAGATCATCACTATCACTGGAAAACAAAATCCTACTGTACAAAGCAGTAATCAAACCAGTATGGACTTACGGGATAGAGTTATGGGGATGCTCAAGTAAGTCGAATGTGAACATCATACAAAGATTCCAAGCCAAAACGTTGAGATTAATAACAGGAGCTCCATGGTATGTAACAAACATTACACTACATACTGACCTAAACATACCACTCATAGAAGATGAACGTAGAAGAAGAGCCGAGAAAAACTACGACAGACTACAAAGCCATCCCAACGAACTAGCCTCAGAACTCACTCAGGTGGTAAAAACGGGACGCCTCAAAAGAATATGGCCAAATGAACTAAAACCATAATAAGTTTCCAGCGGGATGACATCGATGGATGGACTTCCCCTCATGACAAGATACGCCAACACATTAGCTCGTAGGACTATTTTTTGTGTATAACATAGATACATATTAAGGTTCTGATTGTTAATTTGCATTAAATTTAAAAAAAAAAAAAAAAAAAAAAAAAAATAAAGTTTTAAAAGCATTAGTCCTGACATTGCTGAATTGTTAATTCTTAATTTTTTTGGCCCTGTTTCTGTCAATATTTAAAAAAAATTAAATAACTTAAAAACGATTGATTTTTGAAACAAAACATCTATTGTGTCTTTGAAAATAATTTAATTTCGCGTTTAATAAATAGAGAGTATACAGGGTGTTCAATTAAGAAAAAAACAAAGTTACGTGTCATTGCGCAAAAACAAAACACTCTGTTAAGTTGAAAATAATTTTAAGTTGTGTAATAAATGATCACAAACAACTTTTATTAAAAACTTTTTAATTTTTTTAAACCAATAACAAAGTTATTGAATAAATTGTCTTGGCTTGGACACCCTGTAGAAATTAAAGTATAAATAACTTAACAAATAAATAATGTAAAGCATAGTTCTCCAAAAAGGGTGTAATTTTTATTTTAAAGCTTAAAATTATTTACTTCTCTACTTATTTTGTTCAAATCGTCATGTGACGGTTCAGCTTCTGTAGCAACGGTTGCATATACTTCCAGTTGTGCCTTTAGATTTCCTGTTTCCTCAGGCAGTTGATTTTCGGTAAGCATTTTATTAGTGTGCAATTCATCTATTATTTGTTGCAAAGGCTCGAAGTGAGATGGTCGATGAGATCGTTTTTGTGATAGAATGTCCATCAATTCTTTAATATTATGTTCCATTTGATTTTCAAGATTTTGCTGGTGTTTTAGCTAAAATAATAGAATTTATTCGAGTTTTTACGTTACAGAGTGGTACAAAAATATTGGCCCGTTTTATAACCAGAATATAGCAATGGTCTCCAACCCCGTAAATCTAGGGGAAAATTGTATATTTTGATCACACAAGGTTGGAGACCATTAGTATATAGGATATCAGGACTTCTCTACAATATTAAAAATTACGGAGAACCTCAAAGAGCTTTTGTTTATTTGTGACTTATCCTTTAATGTTAAAGCAACAGAAATTAAAACACTTTTGAAAAACACTTTAAATTTGTTTAAAATTAAATAATAATAAATCTGCAACCTGTCATGTTTTTCAAAAAATAAAAATTTTTTAAACAAGAAAATTTGGTAGGAAGGGTATATTGTTTCACAGTTTTGCAATTAATTTGAATACTGTAGGTATATACCCTAAAAAATTCAAGCAGTTTTTCTGTAAACGCCAAAACGCTATTAATTTATAATTATTAATGATAACCATTGTTTTAATAATAATACTTTTATTTTTTTACACCAACATTCCTTGAAAATTTTTCTTTAAAAAAATGTCTAAAAAAAGATGTTTTTTCTCAAAAATTTAACTGTTTTTTGTCTCTACTGTAAAGTTTTAGTTTTGGCGTTAACAGCAAAATTGCTTTCCACGGTCGACATGAATATATTTGTAAATAAAATAAATTATTTATAAAATGGTTAATATTATGGTCACCATGTATATTACCTGTTGCTGTAATTTTTTCTGTTGTGTTTCCTCATTACGATAAGCCTTTATGACCACTAATAATGCTTCTTTATTAGAAATATTATTAACTTTTTCTTTCTGTTGCTCTAAACGTTGAAGTATTTTTTTAGTATCATGATTAATTTTTTCTATGTCTTTTTTAAGTTCTATGTTCTCTAATGCACTCTTCTTTTGTTTTTTATAGTTCGAGTAAACTTTCCAAAATTCCTGGATCGAAAGCTCATATTGATCATACATAATCTGAATATCTGCATCACTTAATACTTCTAAAGGTACGTCAACTTTTTGAACAAATCTGAAATGAAATTTTGAATTTTATTTGATACCACAGTGTTATAACTGACACACTTTGCTAAATATGCTCTTTTTTTAACTTGACTTTGATTCGTTAACAGCCAGTGCAACATTGGTTGAATAATATCACGTTTGCCCTGAAACATAATTAATAAGTAAATATTAAATGCTATAAAACTATTGCTTTAGTAACAAACCACAGCTATGCCTTCTCGAAATTTTTCTGGAGTTATTTCAGATGATGGTGTATATTTTATACTTTCTAAAGCTTCCACAATTTTTACAATTGCTACATCTAAATTGGCATCAACATCCACCTATAGTATGCAAAGTATTTAACTTTTATTATTATTTTAAAATAATTCTAAAAAACTCTACAATATTTGCTTTTAATAATAATCATTTACCTTGGGGATTGAATCTAAATAATGAAGAATGTTGCATATTATTTGTAGTAATTCTTGTAAAGGTAAAGAATCAAATGAAATCATGTTGTAGTCTGTATTAAACAATTTGTTAATTTCAGTTATAACAAATTTTAAATCTTCACTCATTTTTGTTGTGGTTTCTTAAAAATATTTGCAATAATCGTAGGTTTGCACTAGAAACTCGAATGAATGTATTGATTCGTTGAATCCATGGAAACATAATGAACACAAACTATTTAATACCAAAATTATATGCAATTGATTAATTTTAAGTTTTTTTTTTTTAATCCATTTTAATGTTACCAAAATAACATTATTTTTGCTATTATTAATAGCAACTGTTGCTATTATATTAACTTTTTGATGCAATTAAAGTGTTTTGTATCTTAACATAAAATTGCGACATATAGTTAATTGTTGGTAAACAAATTTAAGATTAAGATTAAAATTTTTATTGCTAATAATTGCATGATTACAACTAATACAAATCATATTCAATATATTTCAAAAATGTCAATGTTAATTTATTACATTTATGGGAAATAAATAAAAGAGTCTAAAAAATAACTTTTAATTTGTTGAATAATCAAAAGAAAGAAATTAATATAAATTTTTTGGTTTTATAAAATGAAATGCAAAAATGCTATGAGGGAAGGAATATATTTTAAAATTAATTCAGTGTGATTATGTTGAACATTTTTTTATTTAAATCTCGTATATTAATGACGATGACGACTTCTTGCTTAAATTGTTATTATAATTTTAGAAAAGTGTTTACATAAATAATTGTTGTAATAAAGTTGAATTAAAAATAATATAGCCAATTGCAATGCTAATATTGTTGCTGTTGATATTGCTTTGGTGATTTAAATCGTCCAAGTTTCCCGCTGAACATGTGTATGATTCTCGTAATACCAATTCATAAATATAAAAGGTAAATACCCTAAATGGTTAAACGGTAGTAAAATGTGTCTTATAAGGAATTTGGGAATGCATTGTTTATTGTGAAAGAAAATACTTGTGTTTTAGTTTTTTCGTGGTAGTTTATTTTATTATTGTAACCCATATTGCCATATTAAGTTGCCCACGTAACTATTTGAGGGTGATTGCTTTATCAAATGTCGGCGTGCGATTTTGCAGCATGAGTTCCATGCGTTTGTGGTTTCACTCCATATTGTTCCATAATCATTAATAATAACAAATTGTGTTGTGTTAAAGCAAAGCACAAGGCTGTGAGTAATTTATTGTTATTTTGAGGTATGGCCACGAATTTGACTAATATTTCGAGTGCAGCAAAGGCGGGTGACAACCAAATTATACCTCCAGAAAACGGACCCTCGTATGCGCACGCTGTGTTAAGTATGAAATGTTTAGATAAAGAAAATAATAGTAGTAATAAAGAAAATATTCATACATTAGCAAAAGAATCCCTACAAACTAACCGTATTGGAAAAGGGGTTAACGCTAATGACAGTACGAAAGGGGTAGTCGAAAACATTGAAATTTCGTCATCGGATGATGGAGAAATGTTTACTCCTGTCATTAGTCATAATCGAAAGGATCGCAAGAACTCGAAAGACAAGAAACGTGAAAAAATGCGCGAGGTTCAAAACAAAACCATAGTTAATGGAAATGGCGAGAAACGAGAAACGACTTCTCAATATAAAGACAACCCATTTCCACCCCTTCCGCAAGATAAATCTAAAGATAAAGACGCTATTTTAGATGCTAAAAAGGTGTACGTAGAAGCACCATTGCCAAAGGTAAACCCCTGGCAAGCTAATCGTAATGCGGCTCAATTAGTCGGATCGAAAGAAGTTAAGGAACCACCTGTAGACAAAAAAATGGCAATGTTAAATCAACCAAAGTATGAAACAGTCATCAATGGTCAGCAAAGCCCAGCTGTTGTCCAAGCTCCAAAAGATAGGCGTAAATTTAATCGTAAGGTAACGTAACATTTTTTTCTCTGCATGCTACATATTTGTTTATAATAGAATTGTACGTACGGTAAGAGTTTTGCAATTTTAAGTGTGTCAATTATAAATTTTGCTGATTTATTTTAAAGCCCCAATTACGGTTTGATTTATCACGAAAGTTTTTGTCAGTTAGTCTATTGTTAATGTAGCTGTGTCTTCTTCCGAGTCGGGTCGTCTTGTACCTTTCAATATTTGTAGCATTGGCGTAGTTATGGGGGGGACCAGGGGGGCTAAGCCCCCCTGAGCACCCATTAGCCCACCCTGGCCTAAGAAACACAAAAGATTTAAACTAAACACCAAACGTAATTGACAAAATTGTCGCTGTGACCTGTTTGAAAAACAGTAATGTTGATGGTGCTGATTCTTTAGATCTGGGAACTTTAGAAACACAACTCAGGCAGCATTTGCTTGATACTTCAGATCTTGTGAGTAACGCGGCCCGGATTCAACAAAAGTTCAAAAGCGAGGACCTTTTTTTTTTAGCTCACAGCCTCAGTCACCTGGGGCTGCAGCCCCCCCTGGACCTTGGGGCTAACTACGCCAATGATTTGTAGCTATGTAAATTAAATATCTCAGAACCAAAACCTTAAGAGATCTAATACTATTTTGTTCCTCACTTTATTTATCGAGAAGTAGATAATTTTTTAAGAAACAATTTATGTTCTGATCATTGAAATTGTTTTTAATATCCTGTGCGATCCAAATTATTTAGATTTGACTTTTAATCTTTATGGTGTATAATAAATTGTATAAAGCCAGTTTGGCATTTTTTGCAAAACCATATGAACCTTATTGAAGGGTTATAATTTTTTGTCTTTGTGCATATTTTTTTGAAAATAGTTTGTAATCAACAGGCAATTCTAATGTAAGTGCATGTAATTGTGAAAAAAGGGTAGGTCTAAGATGAGCATAACTATTGGTAATGTGTAACATTTACCTACTCATTTTATTATTCAATAAGTGGAATCAATAATTCACGGATTATTAGTGCAATATGTCTAAATAGCAGAAAAAACTGGATATGGCTTCTGTTTAATTATGGACTTTCTTATAAATAATACTAATAAAGTTTTTGCAATTTTTTTTTAAGCTGATACATTTTTCGTGTATTACAGTGTTACATATTAATGCCACCTTTGTATGACATATTAATGTAATAATCATAATCCACCTTGCAGTTGCTAAGACATTTGCTAAAATGCCACGTGTACGACCTTTAGAATTAACAATTTAACGTTGTCTGCATAATATATTAAACAATTAGTTGGACAGAAATTTAGGAATAAAAATTCAAATAGTCAAATACACGTTCTTGATTACCTTGTTTTTCAGATTTCCTGCACATAACACATTCGCCGATTCGTAGCCTAACTTGATTTATAGCTCCACTAAAATTATAAAAATATCTAGATGAACAATAATTACGGAGTAATATATGTATTCTTTTGTAATGTATGAAATGTTTTTCTTCAAGATTTAATTTTGTGCGAGTAGCGATGTGAATAATTTATTCCATTTAAAGTTTAAACTCGTTACGGGTATTTTCTGTTTTAAATACCGTTTTTCAATTCTTTCTGTTTAGTTAGTCATGACTGATTTAAATGAGAAGGTGTGTTTTAACATAAAATGTCTGTATCCCACCATTCGAAAAAATTTGATATGGTAATTAATGTTTCTAGCCTTTAAGGCAAGTGAAAATATTTAGTCGTTAAAACAATGAAATGTCTCATTTATAAAAATTTGCATATTACGTATTTAATGTATTTCGTTCGTTTTAACATATTGCCAAATTTTGTCGATCGTCTGAAATAGTTTGCTCAGTTAAACTGTGGAATTTTAAAAATATTTCGTTGTATTTACAAGAAAGGTTTACACCTAAAAAATATTCTAGATAGCTAACACTGTCACATGTATTTTTGTAGAAAGTGTTGTTATGTCATCAAATTGGGAGTATCTATGGCAAACTTGGTTCCTTTTTTTTGTTGCCTGGCCTACGTTACTAAATATTTATCTATTTGTAAATAAATTGTTCTCGATTTATTTTAATAGCCTTCGTTAATTTTTTACATCCTGCTTCTGAGCATTTTCATTGAAATTGCCAGTTTTATAATGCATTTAATTTCAAAATAGTGGATTTTGATGAAAATAGTAACAGTATTTATAATACGTTTTCAGTCGTACGTAGACACCTACGCCATTTAACTGAAATAACAGGCTGAGAAAAAAACAGAATGAGTACAAGTGCAGTGGCGTAGATCTACGTAGTGTATCGTTCACTATTTGATATAGGTTAGTGTTACATAATCTATAAACATAGCAGGTTGTTCACGTTATTCTGTAGAACAGCTTCAGTGTTGAAACTTTTATAAAACATCACGCAGATTAACAAAATTATCTTTAATGAAAAAACACGTTAAATTAAATAAATTGTTTTAGTAATTAATCGGGCTGATTGTTTTATGTTTTTTTAAAAAAATAAGTGAAAGAAATTAGTACTATTGTTTACGTAGGGTTGATAATGAAAAATATTTAAATGCATGGACTTTTCTGTCATACCCAAGGCCGAATTACCTTGTTAACAGCGACGTAGTTAAATAGGGTCTTGTAAATATATTCAAAAAAATCTAAATAATCTTATCAGCACACACAGAACGAAGCGCGTAGCCACGGTTTGTGTTTTCTTTTTAGGAAAAAATTTGTTGTTGAAAATGTTCCTTACACGTGTCGAATTCAAAACCTCTCAACCCCGCCTGTTGATTGTAAGTTATTAAACATTAATTCAGTTTTTATTTTTAATTATTTTTTGTAAGTACTATAAGGGTTTTTTAAGTACCGTAAATTGGGCTCAGATTGGGCTCAAATAGGACTGTGGACATGTGCAACGAAAATTGGGGGTTGTAATATTAATGCGCGTGGTTTGGACTTTTTTTTGGTAATTTTTGGTATTTTTTTGAGACCTGTTAAAATTGAGTGTATTAAACTTTTCGGGGTAACAATTCGTTTGAATTTTTTTTTGGCTGTTGTCGAGGTCTGCAAATAAGTGCTCTGATAAAATGGAATAAAATTATTGGTGCTAAAATTCATGTAATTTTGCTGACTGGCGAAACGGATGTTTCAACCCTAGACAAAATTCCGGTCATAACTTTTTTATCGTGTAGAAAGTTAACGAAAAATACAGATAAGTAAATGAAATTGAAAAATTATAAAAATATGGTATAGATTTAAATTCATCGTTTTCAGATCGTCATAGTTTAGATTTTTTTTTCGGAAAAGTCAATTTATTTTTCACTTGATAAGGCCTTTTCGTTTTTTTTGGTTTGTCTGTTTAGGCCGCCTGTCCGCAAATACATTCAGATATGAATTGAAGTAGGAAATATTATTTTTTACAACTTATCTAAGTTAACGTGGCCCTTTAAAACATCGACATATGTGCTGTTAAGTTTGGTGGAAGGCTATGTAAGACGGCTGTTTTTTGCTTCAAATTATATCGGAAAATATGTGTAGATGGGCCTGATTTGCAAAAGCCTGAAGCTTATTATATACAGTGAGGACTGAGAGCTTCTTTAATTATTTTTCCATACATTTGTTAATATTTCTCAACTGGACACTCGTCGTTTTTTAAATATATTTTTAAGTTTCGATCGCTTGAATTACTTTCAATGTTTCATCGCCCATCTTATCATTACATTTAAAAAGACGGTAGTCAAAATGGTGGGAGATAGTCATCGATATCAAGACGGTACGTTGTTGTTGGACAGTTTTACATTGCTAGTACGTTCTTCTGTTAAACTGACCGTTTTTGTGGCCTTTCTTGATCTGTCCCAATCCCAGGCCGTAAGAACAGGCAGCATGTGCGGTAGATCACGTAATCTGTATCACTTCAAGATTTCAACTGCTGCTTGATTATTATACCGTATATTACAGTTAATATTTACTTTGAATATTGCATTACATCCACTCATTTTGTTGTATCGAATTTGATTATAGTTGAAATCGATTATTTGATAATTCGTGGGAGCATTTTTAGTGCTAAGTGATTGTTGCCATGTCACTTTCCTTTTTTTACACATTTGTCCGCGTCGTATAATAAACTGGAGCTAAACGTGTTATATTATGTGTCTGTGATACTGTCATGGCGCTATGTTGAACGATAATTATAATTTTTCTTTCCCATAAGCAACAGCTAGACCGACCGTGATTATATTGCAATATGTGATTTTGATAAAGTAGTTTTGTTGTTTTACACTGTCCTTGAAAATGATAACCCATTTATGGAATATTTTATGAATTGTATTACGTACAAAATTTGCAAATTGTATTTTTGATATCAGCACTCTTATAAAATCTTAATGTAAATTGTCTTGTTTATCAATAGCTTTACTATTATGGGATGTCTGATAAGAATCTCTACTGACGGCATTATATGGCAGTCTGCTTTCCGAACAATGATAGCACCTTATCGCGAATCTACCAGTAACCAACGAGGCTCGTTATTTTGAAAGTTTTTACTGTCGCATAAAGAAAAAATCGTCGAAACAACTACACTCATTTAAAGAAGCGATTCTCAACTTGATTTGCTAATCATTAACAATCAACAACGGTGCGTTTGGTGGTTTTTGGGCTGTTGTACAGGGTATTTAAAATTTAAGGCTTAAAATGCGTATCTCGATAACGTAGGGCCACAAAGTCGGTTAAGTTGGTACAAGTTTACGTAATTTAAAGCCGAATCATTATAAAAATCGAACTGAAGTTGTATTGGTCCAGAAGTCATTCAATAAAAACTTTAGAGTCGTTTTTTATTTGTTAAAGATCTTTTTTTCGCAGAACCTTTTTTCACGTTATTTTTAATTTATTATTAGATCCATTATCAACTTTTTTATACATCTTGTGGACGCAATATTGAATTTCAGCCCTACTATATAATACTAAAAATTCTGATTACAGCACATATTTAGTACAATTTTTTTTTTTTTTTTATGAAAACAAGATGAGCAAGGAAACAACCGATTTAAAATGTAACTAAACGTTACGGACTTAATTAAGTTTTACAGTTTTTACCAACAGTTTTACACTAATTGCCGTGCTTTTATGTAAATCATCGGTATCAATGATCTCTAAAATGCAATCTGCAATATTTTATTTAAGTATTTAAAGTATATAACTGACTGCTCTCTGAACCACATAAAAGTTTGTAATATTTAGTCACTTTTCGTACAGGTTTTGCGTGCCTATGCAATATCAGTTTAAGCGTTCAAAAATTGTGCTAAAAGCGTGTTATGTCACTGTATGCAATTAGAATTTTTAGTACTACAATCCAGTGCAAAAATCTAACATGACGCCAATTTAAGAAAGTGAACGACGGTTCTAAAGATATTAAACATTTGAATACGATATATAATTGGATCAACTTGAACACGTTAAAATTTGCGATGAGAAAGGTTTTTTGTATTGCGATAATATTAAAGAAACAAAAACAGTAAAAAAAATATTTGGTTTTCTTGGGTAATTTCGAAACTAAAAAGGGGTACTTTCCTGTTCTCCGGAGACATATTCAAAACGACTTATTTATACCAAGTAGGCTTTTACGAGGACTTATATTATTTGATTATTTCTTTGAAAAAAAAGAGCCCCAAATGACCTTTAACCGGACCCTTTATTACTGACATTATATACTTTATCGGTAACATATTTTAAATAACAAATAAGTTGTTTTGAATATGGCTCCGGATAATCAGAAAAGTACCCAAAAAATGTGATGTATTTAAAAAAAAATGTACTCAATTTTGCACCAAGTTAATCGACTTTGTAATGTTTAAGGCGGACGAGATTCACGCCTGTAGTGGGACACTCTGTATATAACACTAATTATGTTGTTTTTTCGCGATAAACGACCACGTATACTGTTTTTGGTTGTACTAATTATCAGCATTTGGAAAATATACTCGAATGTTACCCGGCTTAATTTATCGTTCCTTTAGATATGACACGGCTTCACTTACCCCAGCGCTGGCTGTCTGTGCATACTAATTTATCGATTAAGTGACCGGAAAGTTTAAAAAAAGTTCATTCAAAGTTATCAAAATACTAGGAGTATTATTTAATCGTCAGAGTTACGTCGTTTCTTGCGCACGCGTCCTCAACACGTCCTCAAGTATTTTTTTTTAAAATCGCATTTAACCACCCTTAGGTCGCGAACAGTGAAATATTTGTGTTTTTCTTTTCAAAGATAGCGGTTATTTTAGGCGACTTAAGGAAAATTTGAAAGGCCAAAGTTGCCAAAAGTAACCCTGAAAAACTCGTTCGTTTTGATACGTAAGATTTAGCTGTACCTGCTTCTGGAATCAACTCAGATTTTTTTTAAGACCAGTTGTACGAGGGAGTTCCGTAGGTCGGTTCCTTTTTTTGACGCTGATTGTAATTAACCAAGTTACGTGGCAATTAAAAATCGTTTAAATCTAGTAGGTATCGCTCTGTTACAGCTTGTTTTTCAGAGGCATATGTTCCCATTCTTGCTAATTATACTATGCATTTTAAAGCGTATTACATCATATATTAAGGTAAACAACACGTTCGACTTAACTTCCAAGCCGCGTGTTGTAAATGTAGTGTTATGTGTGGTAGGTAGGATGTGTTACCGATACAGGAGTTTCCAAAATTGTACGTATTTTGGCTTGTCGACTGTATATTCAGTTTTTAAAATTTAAATAAGTGCACATTCTGGCCATTCTTAGATCACATCAGACTTATAGTGTTCACACGTGCTTCGATTGGGATAGAATACGGAAGTCGGTTCCAACTAAATGCCAACCTGCTAATCAGCTAGTTGGCACTAACATCTCGAAAAATTTTATTCAATATTAAATGTAGAAAAATAGCGAGGTAACCCAATTTAAATAACTGGTGAAATAAAAACTGTTGAAAGTGTTTCTGTGTAACAATTGTGTTATCAAAGAACATATTTCGAGGATATTTGTGTTTTAAAAAACGCTAGTGTCGCCGTATTGTATGATAATATACGCCGAAGCATGTGATATATTTAATTTTGCGTTTTAAATATTTGCTAAGCGTAATTTAAAAAGAAAAAAAAAACGTGTCGGCCGTAATTCGTCCTTAAATGTACCGCGAGTGAGTTGGTTTAGTGTCGTAGATATATGTTAAAATATTCAAAAGCGATTTTTAATTGTGTCAAAACTTTTTTCTTTTAATTCTCTGTACATAATTTCTACTGATAAGTGCTAGTGCCACGTGCCTGTTTGCCAGTAGCGTTCCACGTTTACGTTACATATCACTAACTAAATCATCACAATAGGTTATAAAATACCATACACGTATTTGTATTATTTTTGTGATATGTTTTTACGCTTTTATTGTAATTACGCGCAGCGCGCTGTTGTAGTGAACGCTTAGTTGCAAACATATTGGAGAATTCGGAATCACATATGAGTACAGTACGTGTTGGAAAATTGGTACGTTAATTTTTTAATATCTATATTTACGAATTACGAAAGCTGTTAATGTTAAGTTCTGCCGATGTGATTTAACTCGCGTTAAATAAAATTACAGCGGCATTCTGCGCTAGTGTGTATTACGCGCTCTGTTCGATTTGAACTTGTATAAAATGATACGTTTTTCTGTCGAGATATGCAGTATGGGCAGTTTTACTTTCTCTTTGGATTAGCACTGAATTTTTCGCGTAGTTGCATGGTCTGAACCAGGAGCACCCTTGAACCAGTATAGCTATGTAGGTGCGACTTACGACGCAATTTACATAGGTCTGTTTTTATTAACACATTATTAATCATCATTGTGCGTAAGGTACTTCCCTGTCGCGGATCGTGGATCATTTAGCCCAGTATTTAGTCAAATTATACACTCCTAACATACAAACGGATCCCACATACGCTCCAACATAAAACATATGACAGAAGTTAAGATAGAGATTGTTATAAAAACGTGGTGATAAGGTTTAATTCTGATATCACGTCTCCAGTAACAGTGGCGTAGGTGTTTTACGGTTCTTTAAATGCTTAATCGGTAAACATTGGACAAGTGATTAAATTGCGAATGATTTTAATTAACGAATTGCGTACAATTTCTACAACCATTTTTAAAAGCAAAGCTTTTCCATGCATTCCTAATTCCTAAAAGAAAACAAATCTCACTGCATTGTGTATTCCATTTGAATTAAATACGCATCGCAACCTTCCACGTTTTAATCCAAAGAAAATATAATTCGGACATCAAAATTATCTAATTGGATATAGAACAGATAAAAATACTCTCCAGTGACATAATAAACAAGAAATAGAGGTCAACGCTGATAGTTAAAGGGCAAAATAATTCAGTTTTTGAAACACCTTTAGCATATATTAACACTTATAAAACAAATCGAAATTATTTGGACAATCTTTAACATTTAATTGTTTGTTAAATTAGAGCACATGCACTATTTTACCGACAACCTAATGCTTTTTTTGCCTTGCTTAAATTTTAACTACAACTTAATCTATACGTATATTCGTAGAAAACTGATAAAAGTTTGACGCTCATCAACTGATATAATACGTACTAACCTTGTTGTTTGCACATAAAGAGAAAAACCAAATAAGGATATACATATGTATTCCAAAATTAAACGAAGATGCAAATAACGTTATGGCAGATTTGAAAGAATTTTTTTATCAGATCGATCAGATAACATTGTTTAAGACAATTGATTTTTTATTCACGAAAAAAAAAATGCAATTAAAAAGTGTAGCATATGGATTTGTTGATAACGGTTTTTAAAAATCGATTTTCTTAGTGAACTTATCATAAAAAATATTTCTCACAGAGACATGGTAATGTTGACAGTTTGCTTTCATTTTCATGTGCCTCTTTTGGTCAGATGTAGGCGTGTTACAGTTTTATTTTTTAATTCTATCTTTCTCTATTATAATACAGAGTATTTCAGTATGTCTGTTGAATTTTTGTTTAAGCTAGCAGTTCATTTTGAAAAATAATGTTGGTAAATGACAAAAGGTTTTAAATACTTTATAGTACTGCGTAATTTGGGCATATTAATTTCTTGTACAGGAAAATTTTTAAATCAAGCAAGTTATCAATTAGTTACTGATTCTTTTTAAACAAGTTCTTTGCTTAGAATTTTTATTTATACAGAACATCGATGCCATGATCTTAAAGTCTAATTTAATTCCTCTAATTGGGAACCCATAAAATGCTCTTTGAAGACACTTTTTTTTTAAGCAACACAGTTATTTTAACAATTAAATTATTTGCATATTCTACTTTAAAATGTAATGTTTATCACTAATTTTAGTTACTATTATAATGAATATTGTTTAGTAAATTAATATTTTTTTTAGGCTAGTGACTTCACGGACATATGTGACTGGCCATCGCTGGGAGATCACTCCACTGAGGTTGGTATTGAGCTTTGATTTTTTAAGCACTTTATAACTTATCGTGAGACTGATTGATCCCTTTGTGACTTGTTTAGTAAATTTGTGTTTTTTTGATTTGTTAGAATGTTTTTAATGTTAAATGGCAATTATACATACAGGGCTAGGAGAAAGTCCCGGAACGGTCAATTGTCTAAGTTATTTTTTCAAAGCTTTGTATTTGAACTTTGACTTAGGTAAATATATGGTCAAAAATAAAGAATTAATTGATTATATTTTCAATTTTTTTGCATTTTCGGTTTAGCAGGAAATGATCCCATATAGGTACATAATTTTTTTAAATGGAACATGCTGAATATTTTAATATTTCCGGATGCAGAATTAAAAATTACATTCAGAAACATCATCATTTAGGGTTTTATGTGTAAAAAAGTTTATAAAATTATTTTTTAAATCATTTTTTATCTGATTTATTTTACATCGACATATTTTCGCTGCCATGGCCGAAGTGGAGGAGGAGGGAACAAGGTTGAGGTGGGTGGTAAAGGGTAGGTGGAAGTACTGTCACAGCATTTGCCTATAGTATGTAGAGGAAACCACCTGAAACCCCTACAATGACAGGCGGCCTCGGGATTCGAACCCACGACCTTCCGATTACTCACTAGGTTGTTTTACCATCCAGCCACCGAGCCCGGTTTATAAAATGATTAAAAAACTAACTAACACAAACTCAAGATACATGTAAATACTGTCAATTTGCCAAATCTTGTTGTCCATAAGAGCGTTGCCTTGCACCAGACCCACGCATCATCAACAAAATTTTGAGTTGTTTAGTTTTTTTAATAATTTTAAAAATTTTATTTTAAAACAAAACCCTGGATGATAATGTTTCTGATTGTATTTTTTATTCTGCATCCAAAAATGTAAAATATACAGGGTGTTCCAGTTAAAAAAATTAAGTTGGGGTCATTTTCTGCTAAACCGGAAATACAAAAAAAAAATTAAAATATCATTAATAAATTCTCAATTTTTGACCATGTATTGAAGTCAAATTTTAAAAACAAAATTTTGAAAATAACTAAGATAATCAACCGTTCCGGGACTTTCTCCCATACAGGGTGTTTCATAATTGAATGCTGATCCTTAGGGGTATTATTCCTTGGATGATTTTAAGAAAAAAAGTTCATATCAATGTAGGTCCGCAACCGCCGTATTTTTGAGATACAGGGTGTTAAAAGTTTACTCGAAAACCGTTGGTCGGACAAAAAAAGTCAAGAGGCCATTTTTACTAAGAGATAAAGTAAAATTATAAAAATGACATTTATTTTGAAAAAAAAACAGTGGCATATCGTTTTTTTCATTAAAAATATTCAAGGACATGTTAGTACGGTCGCCTTTGGTAGAAATAGAACAATTTTTTTTTTCTAAAAAAAATTTGTTTTTATGCCTAGTTAGTACCTACTAAAATTCAAAAAAATATCCAAAGCGGTATCAAAGATATTACGAAAAAACCGATATTTTTTTCAACTTTTAACACCCTGTATCTCAAAAATACAACGGTTGCGGACCCACATTGATATGAATTTTTTTCCTTAAAATCATCCAAGGAATAATACCCCTAAGGATCAGCATTCAATTATGAAACACCCTATATATGGTAATTAGTATACGGATTTTGGAATTAAATTTACATATTATTTGCTGTTGCAGATATTATTTCACTTTTACACTAAATGTTAGTTGTTCGATGAAATGTTATGGTGATATCAAAATTTATGTGATATTTCAGAGAAAGTCCAACAGCCCGACTGCCTTAAACCCACCCACACCGTCGAAGCAAGCACAAAATGATACAGATCATGAAGAAAATGATCTGTTAGATAAAAAGAAAAAGCCTAATAAACACAAATGGGTTCCCCTTGAAATAGATCTAACCAAAGGACATGGTAAACGTGATACTTCTCCAAGACATCGAGATCGTGATGCGCAGTCTACTGTCAGTGATGGAGAGCGAGATTGGAGATCAGAATTAAGAGAAAATAACGAGAGAGGACGACATCCAAGACCTTCATCAGCTGCGGCTAGGGGTAGAGGTCGTAATCGTGGAGGTAAAAGAGCTCAATTTAATAGACATCCCAACAGATTGGCAAGTGATCCAGATTATCCGGATTATCCCACCGATTATTCACAGGTAAGTGTTCATGTTTTTTCCGATTAATGGGTATAGATAGGGTGACCAACTCTTGATTAACCGAATTCCGGAAATCGACCCTAAAAAATCGGGACACTACCCTATAATCGAGACTTTTACATTTTTTTAATGTCACTTAAACGCAATATTTTTGTAATAAAATGAATACGTTGTTTAACAGGTTTTCTACATAAAATGCAGTGAGTTTTATAATTTTTTTTTGTCGATCCGAACAAATAAAAATATTAAAAAGCTAAAATAGGATACTATTTTTTTAATTTAATTACTGACTTTGAAGTACGCGCGTTTCTTGGCCGTTTTGCACTCGTATGAACTGTATCCACTTTTTTAAACTCGTCCCTTCCACCCTCAACAGTCACGATACTGTCATTTCCAGTCCAACATCTGCCATCTGTTGAGCAAGTGAGAAGCTTCTTGTATTTTACGTAAATTCTGATAGTATGTATCATATTCGCATAGCCAACTTATTATCAGCTGCTCAAATTAGGGTTATGGCATGGTGGCGTGTAATTGAACTTAAATGAAAACACGTGAAAAAAATAGTGAACTGCAAAGGGTTAAAGCTTGTCTAGGATTATATAATGGGTGACAAATCGGGACAAATGGCGTCCCGCCGGGGGTTCTTTCGGGACGCTCTGTTTAGAGTCGAAAATCGGGACGGTTAGTCACCCTAGGTATAGATCAGTGGTTCTTAACTGGGGGTGCACGCATCCTTTGGGGTGCGAGACTGAGTCTCCACTGCTTTGCCGTAGATCTGCAGTTTTGCCGGTGGTGCAAGAACACATTTTGAAAATTTCAGGGGTGTGGGCAGCAAAAAGGTTAAGAACCACTGGTATAGATAATTTTAAAAAAGATAAGGTTTTGTAATACTAAATAATGGTTTTTTCTTTAGGTTGCTAACTTTAATTCTAACGTGGATAGCCCAAATTTCATGATGCCGTACATGGGCACTTTTTATTATAACAGCAATAGTTATATTAATTTAGACAGTCCTACTCTTAAGGATTATATTAAGAAGCAAATGTAAGTATTATTCATCGTAAAAAACAATTTACATGATATATCGAAACATTTAATTTTCAAAATGTATACAGTAAAATTTTTGACAACGGTTTTATACTAAATTGAAATGTTCACAATTGAACAATTTATTTATGAATGCGGTGTACGTCTTTGCAAAAAGTATTCATTAAGTTGTAATAACAATTGTTTTTTTATTTGCAGAGAATACTATTTTAGTGAAGAAAATTTATTGAGAGACTTCTTTCTACGACGAAAAATGGATAACGAAGGATATTTACCAGTTACTCTTATTGCTTCCTTTCATCGTGTACAAGCTTTAACAAATAATCTTTCGGTGGTTGTAGAAGCTATTGGTGCTTCAGATAAATTGGAAATGTCACCTGCTGGATTTAAGGTACAATTACAGATCTTTTAATAAAAAATCCACTTAACGTTTGTTCTTGTAATTTATGTAGGTTCGTACGAAACATGACCCCATGAAGTGGCCAATTTCAGAGCAGGTAGGTGAACACATGGAGCGAAACTCTCTCCATCATCTAGTTCCACCTCCGCCTTTACTGAAGTCATTTCGAGATGCGCATGCTGAAAATTTAAACCCTGATGTAGCAGAGTTTATACCTCACCCAAATGGTAAGATCATTTATAATTTTAATACTTATGACATCATATCGGATTAATACAGTATTTAGATGAGAGTTCTGTACTATTTTTAAAAATTATTTTAATCTTTCCACAGGTAGCGACAATGAAGAAAAAGAGAATATTGGCAAATACAATGACGCAAATTATAAGAAGAAACCATTAAACTCAAATAATATAGAAGATGATTGTTGGAGAGAGGTGAAGCGTAAAAGTAAAGACGGCAAGTCTAAGAAAGAAATTAAAAAGGAAGAACCTAAGATCGAAAGAGAAGAACTGGAATTTCATTTTGATGAAGAGCTCGACCAAGAAGTGCCCACTGGACGCCAAAACACCTTCACTACTGACTGGTAATTATATTAGTTGTTTAAATATCGTCTTCTTTTTGTTAATCGGGTCCTCTTGTACCTTTTGGTGGCCGGGGTATATTTTCCTAGTTCTTGATTATGTTTCTCCATCTCTTTCTACAATTGGCTAACTGGCACATCTCTCCAGCTGACTTTTTTTTTCTAATCTTTCTCTTAGTTTTTCCATTTTTTTCTTGGTTTTTCTCTACTTCTTTTTCCCTCAAACTTCATTTTCTCATTTTGTTCTTGGTCTCCCTCTAATTCTTTTTCCTTAAAACTTCGTTTTCCTATAGGTTTTGGTCTTTCACTACATCGTTTTCCCATTTTGTTCTTTCTACTTCTTTTAATCTCAAACTTTGTTTTCCATACCATTTTTGCGTAACTGCTTTCTGGCGTGCTTAGTAGTGTCTCAGCCATCTTAATTGGTTTATCTCCATCCTTTTCTTTATGTCTTTCACTCCTAGGCTTTTTTAATTTTATATTATTTATTCCTATCAATTAGTCTACATCCATTTATTCTTCTCAAAAATCTCATCTCCTACATCTGTATCCTTTGTTTCTGCTTTCATGTTAGTGCTCAAGTTTCCGAACTATAATTAGGAATTGGTACGCAGCCGCATTAAAAACTCAAGTCTTAGTTTCTTTTGAGAACTTCTTACTTACCAAGCATTTATACCGGGTGTAAATGTAGTGTGGTACACCCCCTTTTTTTTTCTTTAGTTTTGATTTTAGATAAATGAAAATTTAGACATATGATATGTGCAAAAAAACGGGCTTTTTGAGCCGTTGCACACATTTGTTTCACTTCCGGTTTTGCCGGAAATGACCCCAACTTTGTTATTTTAAATGGAACACCCTGTATATTTTTACATTTTTGGAAAGAGGAAGCGATTTTGGATACAAATGCACTATTTTGGTTAATTTTTATAAACTCAAAATTTTTTTGAAACAAAATTTAGTTTTTTATTAATAGTGCCGTGACCTGCACAAATTGATTTTTATTATGTCAACAATTGTCCAAATATCGTTTTTGTTAATTTTAAATGACAGTAGCCTATACTTTAACCGACTTTGAATGTTGCGGAATCGGTTTTTTGAGAAAAAGTCATTTTTTTTAAATGGAACTATGGTGGTACTAGCGGTTATTTAAATGGAGCATCTTTTAACGATTCCATCGATACCAATAACTTGTATTTTTATTAAGAGTCCGCTTTAACAACTTCAAATTATTGTGAAGATTTATTAAGAGATCCTGTTAATCGCAGTACACTGTGCGTAACTACAACAATACAAATGATCGTTGTTTTATGTTTAACTACTATAGTCATTTAATTAAAAAGTCCAAAAATTTTGGTAATCATTTTTACATAATTAGATTACTGCGATTAAGAGGATCTCTTAATAAATTTTCACAATAATTTTAAATTTTTGAAGTAGTCTCTTAATAAAAGTACAAGTTATTGGTATCGATAGATTCTTTAGAAGATGCTTGATTTAAATAACCGCTAGTACCAGCATGGTTCCATTTAAAACAATTGACTTTTTGTCAAAAAACTGGTTCCGCAACCTTCAAAGCCGATTATTTTATTTATTTTAATTTTAATATATTTAATCTGAAACATACAATGTAAAACATTGGTTCAAACGCGTCAACAAAACAAAAGAATACAAAAGAATATCAAAAGTGTTTCTCGACATATTCTTGCATAGTATAAGGTTCAAGATCAACCAAAAACTTAAAAAGTTGTTGTTTAAATTTAGAAATTTCACTGATATTTTTTATATACACTGGTAGTTTATTGAACAATTATATGCTAACATAGAAGGCACTTTTTTCTAACTTGGTAAGGTGATGTTGTGGATACCTGTATATGTTTTTATCCCGGTGATTATAGTTATCTTGCACAATTTTATTATTTTTAAAATAGTGATTGTTCTTTAGTAAAAACACTAAACTTTTGTAAATGTAAAGTCCAAAAAAGGTTAGGAGGTTGTTTTTTTTAAACACACCACGACATGATTGTTTATAGGGTAAATTATAAATAATTCTTATGACTTTCTTTTGCGTAAAGAAGATTGGACTTACATTTGTGGAGCTACCCCAAAATATAATTCCATATGCCATTAATGAGTAAAAATTTGCATAGTATACTGAAACTAATGTTTTTATATTAACTTGTTTTGATAGCACCCTGATTCCATAGCAGATAGAGCTTAATCTTGACAGTAGATTGTTTGTGTGGACTTTCCATGTTAAATTCTCGTCCAGATATAAACCAAGAAATTTTACATAGGCTGAGTATTCCATATCATTACCTAATAGTTCAATGACTTTTGGCATTCCATATATATTCTTTAATTTGAAAAGGATGCAGCTAGTTTTTGTTGAATTTAGAACCAGTTTGTTATTTAATAGCCAGTTTTGTATAACTGTCATGTTTTCGTTAAGATTTTGCAGTAATTCTGGATAAAATTTACTTGTTACCAGTATGTTAGTGTCATCTGCATAATTCACTATTGTACTATTTATGCATTTTATTACCCTTGGCATGTCATTTATATAAACGATAAATAACAGTGGTCCAAGTATGCTTCCTTGCGGAACTCCATTTAAAATATACTGAAAAGAAGATTCTACGTATTTTCCATCCTTTAATGACACAACTGTTTGTTTTCTGTTTGTGAGATACGAACTTATCCACTTAAGAAGTAAATCAGGGAAGCCATAAGCTCTCAGTTTAGTTACGAGAATATCGTGGTTTAAGCAATCGAAGGCTTTAGTTAAATCTATGAACAGTCCACAGCACAAATTTTTAGAGTCTAAATGCTCATAGATGGCTGTTGTAAATTCAAAGATGGCGGTTTCAACACTTTTATTTTTAAGGAAACCATGTAACCTAAATGTCATTTAAAATTTACAAAAACGTGTTTTGGACAATTGTTGACATAATAAAAATCAATTTGTGCAGGTCACGGCACCCTTAATAAAAAACTAAATTTTGTTTAAAAAAATGTTTGAGATTATAAAAATTAACGAAAATAGTGCAGTTGTATCAAAAATCGCTTCCTCTTTCCAAAAATGTAAAAATATACGGGGTGTACATTTAAAATAACAAAGTTGGGGTCATTTCCGGCGAAACCACAAGTCAAACAATTGTGTGCATGTGCTCAAAAAGCCCGGTTTTTTGCACATATCATATGTCTAAAATTTCATTTATTTAAAATCAAAACTAAAGAAAAAAAAGGGAGTGTACCACACTTCATTTATACCCGGTATAGTGGTGTGATTAAATTTCATCATTGCAGCTATTCTGTTATTCACCTCTTCTTCCAATTTACCATTCTCAGCAATTATCGTTCCAAATATTTAGAAATGCTACCTGTTTTATCCTTTTTTGATCTAGCATAATTGAACCTGTTACATGATTCTTCATTACGACTATAGTCTTTGTCTTTTTTTATATTGATGCTCATATTGTATCATCTTGATGTATCTGCCTATACCTACCCCAGATTATGTTGCAAGTCCTTTTTGTTTTTAGCTATTAGCACCACGGTCAGTTTTGTTTAAGATATTGGTTTAAGTGTATTCCATTCTCAGTAGGCTTTCTGTGTATTTTTTTTTGCACACCTTAAGTATTTTGTTCCTTAGTATTATAATATAAAAAATATAAATTGTCTGTTTTCTGTTCCAAAAATGATCTGTTTCATTTGTCTCTAAAATTTTGATTCTAAACTAACCCTGACGAATTTAATAATTATTACAGGTCTGAAGAAGATTCAGATGAAGTCAGCGATGGAGATATAAATAAGTTGTTGATAGTTACTCAAGTTGCTTCGTCAAGAGCACCGAAACATGAAGGTTATGATCGTACCGGTGATTGGACTACTCGCGTTAAAATGACTCAGGAACTGTTTAAGGATATAAACGATGGATTATATTATTATGAAGAAGATTTGTGGGTTGATACAGATCATGTAAGTGTCACGATTTCTGATTAATCGACAGAATATTAATTGATTTTAATTTTATTTTACAAGCAATTTTGATTGTTTAAGGTTAGTTAAGTGTACAAGGATTGTATTGTTTTCATTTTTTTATGTTAGGATTATGTTACACTTCTTAATGTTGACATTTATTGGTTTTAGGATCGTCCAATATCTGGCAGCTACAAAACTGTTAACATCATTAGCCAAGAGACCTTTGAAAAGATTGCACCCCCTGCACCTCGCAAACAAAATCCAGAAGTTCCTCCACCCCCACCACCAGTGGTAAGTAAAATAGTTTTTAATTTCATCATGGCATGATGACTGTTCTATTTTCACTAATTGTATGATAGTTGGATTTTTTGTATTTCGTTTTAAAATGTATTTTTGTTGATATAGGTGGAACCAGTGAAACCACTACCAGCTACCACTAACAATAAAATATCTAAACAAAATTCCCGCCATCGTAGATCTACTCGATTTTATCCGGTGGTTAAAGATGAAGTTCCTGATCCTCGTACTCCTAGAAAACGTAAGACTAGGCATTCTGATGATCCTCCTGTGGAACATCACGTAGGCTGGATCATGGACGTTAAAGAACATCGATTAAGAACATCATCAGTAGGGTTAGTATTTTTTAGATTTGTTAAACCTGATAGCCACCCTACCTCTTCAGGTAAATAGGGATAGATTATACAGGGTGATTGATTGAGACCGGTACTTAAAAATATATGAAGAATGAAAAAGGGTATGGATCTGAAATTTTGGTTATGACCATAATGGCATCTGATCTGTTTATTGAAAATATTTTCAAGATGGCGACACTTTTGGAAATACCGGAAATTGACGTCTACTTTCTTATTTCAGTGGTCTATTTTTTTTGCATTTATGGATTTAACACGTTATTTTAGAGGAACTTTTAAAAGCATTTCCTATATTTAGATTTTTGGACTTTTTTGAAATCGTTTTGATTTTCATCGTGATGCTTAATATTATCTAACGCCGCCATTTTTGAAGAAAAAAACGCTTAAATTTAGACCATGCCTAGAAGAAACCTTGGAGTACATCCTGGAATTTTTGCATTCAATGCATTACTTACAGGGTGTCCAAAATTTAATTTTCTTTTAATACAAATTCAGACCACTAAAACTCGTTTTTTTCAAATACAATGCCCAAACTGTTTTTTCATTTTCTAATGCTAAATTATATTCTCCATTAATCTGTATTAGCGTTTCCTATACCTATCTGCAACAATTTTCGAGTTATTAGAATTTTTGATAAAGTTAAGAGAATTTGCAACATTTTTAAATAGTAAGCCTTGAAAATGACAACAATTGCCAATATTAATAACTGTTAAACCACTTTTATTGCGTTTGTCTGAAGTATCCATAAAAATTGAATATCAAGAGTATTCAAACACGTATATTTTGAATTTATTTTACAGTCGTAGACAATATAACAAGATAATTAAAAGTGCGAACGAATAGTTGTGCATTTTTATTGTAGCTTGTACAGCATAGTATGTTAAACCCGAGTCTTGTGCTACCAATCGAATTGACCGCTGAGGATGGTCATTAAAATATCCCAGGATGTTAACTTCGTTAGTTTCATCGTTTGTCACTCGCTTAAGTCAAATACTAGCAGTTTTCGCTCTTCTAAATTGCAAAACAATTGATTCTATTCATTGAAATTACTGTCTGGTCATTACAGTCAAATGAGGATACCTCTCACTGAACACACGGCAAGTTCTTTCAATAATCTTGTGACATTCTTTATGAATATAAAATAAGTTCAAAATATTCGTGTTTGAATACTCTTGATTTTCCATTTCATGGATACTTCAGACAAACGCAATAAAAGTGGTTGACTATTATTAACATTGGCATTTGTTGTCGTTTCCAAGCTTACTATTTAAAAATGTTGCAAATTCTCTTAACTTTATCAAAAATTCTTAATAACTTAAAAATTGTTGCAGATAGGTATAGGAAACGCTAATACAGATTAATGGAGAATAAAATTTAGCATTGGAAAATAAAAAAAAAGTTTGGGCATTGTATTTGAAAAAAA